>QLOH01000108.1:1200000-1925006 GCA_026901365.1 Sesbania bispinosa
GATGCTGGAGAAGCAGTTGCCATAATAGATAAGTGTACATTTACATGTAACTGGAAAACAAAATTCCGCTTGATGTTGATCATCTTCATTCAGCCTTTTATCCAAAATCACAACGCGAACAACTTTTGTACAATTAATTTGGATCTGGGGCATATATGTTATGACACATCGATCGATTTTAATTGAATACCCCTTCAACCGTTGAGTGAATGTTGATGCAAACCTAGGAAATAGAAGCTGGATTTTTTGGAATTCACCCGTAGCCCTAATTTCTGTTGTTTTAGTTTTGAAGAGTCCTTCTGGATTCTCGGCTAGATCCATGATGACGATATTTGAAATTACAATACTGGAATTGAAATAATTGTTGAAGTATATGAGTTCTAATAAATGGAGTTGAAGATATTCAAGTTAGAGTAGCAGGTTTGGTAAATATATGCTTGTACACCGATTGGGGCTCTAAACTTCTCTCTCATGAATTGGTGTATAGGTAGCCAATTTGTATTAGAACCCTCATAGCCCATCCGAATAATATTACCGATTGCCCGCGCGCCTGGTGTATGATCCGTACTGCCACATGTTCGTCTATGAGCGGAGGAAAAACGTTATGACAAACATTGATGTGACACATTGCTTTCTAATAACCGTAGATTTAAATAAACTTATTTAAACGATGGGTCACAATCGACGGATGTGGAGATATAATGGCATTGTACAGTGCGGAAGCTATTTTAATTTTGAAGCAGTAAACAATTGTCCTATATGCATGTCACATTATTGGGGGACATGAAAGTTGATATTTAAAAAAAAAATTGAAAAAAAAATATATGGTTTCTTTTGTTGAACTTCTTAACTATATATAGTTTTTGTTCTATAAATAGTTAGGCCCATTACAGAAACAACAATGTCATCACTGTGACGACATCAATTATATTTGCAACATACATTTAGTCCAACATTTCATTTGAAAATGTATCGTTCCACATATAGTCGTGGATATTACAATTCGTTCTTATGTCAAACGACGTACGATAATGTTTCTAGATCATACGATCGTTATACAAGTAGCTCTTCTAATAGTAGAGGGTATACAAATAAAAAGCAGACGAAGAAAAAATATTTTGCAAATAAGAGTGTTTTAGATGAGACTTTATCGTCACAGTTTATACCTCTAGGTAATGTATTTTTTTAATACATTACTATGTCATCCCTTGGTCAAGGTAGTGGGAGTCGTATCGGTAATGCTATTAATCTGTGGTCTATCCATCTTGCTAGTTATGTTAGGTTTTTGTTTACTCCTGGAAATGAAATAACTTATTCTGGAGATGGTCACGTTATGTTTGGGTTTTTTATTTTGTTGGATAGATCTCCATCCATAAATGAAAAGCCCAAACTGAATGATATAATGAGCCTAGAAGGTGTTAATGGTGCTGCCAGCATAGATGGCTTTGTTCAGCCCACTTTCGCTTCACGATTTAAGGTCCTTATGCGTTATAAGCATATAGTACTCATCATCGAGTTCAGGCCCTGGTTGGCAAGCCTCACCACTCGGTCTTTTCTTAAGACCCGATGGCCACTTTAAATGATGATATTAACCGTCAGATTCGAGAGGTGCTTGCTAAGTTTAAAAGCTTGCCTGAGGAGCTTCCTCTTGAGTTGGATGAGGCTCTGGGTGTGTTTTGCTCTTGGTAGATTCTCTGACCTAAACAATGAATCAAATTAATGAAAATGAGGTTCTCCAAGAAACCTTCCAAAAGGACGAGGAAGCTTTAAGAGTTCAGCTTTTGGAAAAGAATTCCAAGTTTAAGTCCTCCTCTGAGTCTCTTTTGAAGGGTAAGTCTCGATCTGAGACTTTGGGCAAGGAGATCGAGGAATTGAAGCGGCAACTGGCCTTTAAAACTGAGGAGTATACTCTTCTTACTTCATCACTTCCCAAATGTAGGGAGCAATAAAAGAAGTTGAAAGTAGAGTTAAAGGATGAATCTGCCAAGCTTCTTGGGGTACCTGAGGGATCTGGACAAAGCTCGAAGGGAGCACTCCCCGTTCGAAGCTACTCTTGAGATGATTAGAGAGAAATACCTTGAATTCAAAGCCAAGTCTCCTTTTTAGGCTTATTCCTTTCTACTTTATGTTTTCTTCTCTTGTAATGTTTCTTATTAATTCTATTAGCCAATATTCGTGACATCAAGTTTTTTTGCCATTGTTTGGCCCTTAATTTTAACTTAGGGGAATTTCCACTTCATGCATTGTTGGCTTATACTCTTTTAAGTGCTCCCCGTTTATCGATCTGATTAGGGTATTAGATGTGACGTCTCAAATAGTATAGGCATTGCTTGAAAGCACCTTTTTGATTTTGAATGGCCCTTCCCAATTGGGGTCTATTTCCCATATTTAGGGGAATTTTTACCCAAAGGTAAAAGAATCTTCCAGACTGAATCCCCTTCTCGAAACGTTTTTCCACTAACCCTTTGATTGTAGAAACGGGATACTCTTTCTTTTTGTTTAATCAAATTTTCTAATGTTATGGCTTTTTCTTTATCCAAGTTATCAAGTTCATCGAACATTAAATTAAGATAATCTTGGGTAGGCAATTCATTTTGCCTTTGAATTTGGAGAGATTGGAGATTTATTTCTATTGGGAGAACTGCCTCGTGCCCATATACTAATATGTATGGGGATGAGTTAATAGCCTCTTTTGGGGATGTTCGATAGGCCCTTAACACCTGACTAAGTGTTTCGTGCCAGCTACAAGATTTCTGCCCAATATGCTTTTTGATTAAACTTATGAGTATCTAAATAGAGTCCACCTCATTTTCTCTCTTGCTTGGTGTGCTCCACAAATCCCTTTGTGTACCTCGACTAGGGCTATGTAGGCTTTGACCTCTCCAGAACACCTTAACAAGTTTCCACCACTGAACTTCTTGTAAAGTTTATCTCCTAAGATGGTATAATTCAAAGCCCTATATTTAATTTTTCTATCAGTGGGCTTCGTGGGGTCTCGTAGGTATGCCACCAGAGGTTTCCTCCAATTTGCTAAGCTTAAGGCATCAATATTTAAGACCATTTCTCCTTCTTTGGAAAGAGGTTGTTTGGTCTCGATTAAGCTGTCGAATCGTTCTGGTTTCACTTTGTACCCTGATGCTACCTGGGCCAACTCATTTGCTATTTCGTTTTCTAGCCTGGGTACATGTTCCAAAATCAATTCGTCGAAGCAATTCAAAAGGCTTTTGGTCTTGGAAAAATATTTTGCCAATTTAACGCTACAACACTTGTACAATCCTTTTTAATTGGTTAATGAACAGTTGAGAATCTCCTTTGATATGCAAATGTGTTGCGTTAAAACTTAATAACAACTTGATCCCCGCAATGAGAGCTTCATATTCAATTTAATTATTAGTGTATTCTCCTTTTATTTGAAACATAACTTTGGTTATTACCTTGTTAGGTGATATTATCAGCATTCTAATGTCGTTTCCCTTATTATGTTTTGAACCATCAAAGAATAACTCCCAAGGTTTAAGCCCAATAAAATTGATTTCTTTAATTTGAACCATTGTTTGCTCGGCTAAGAAATCAACAAGGGCTTGCCCCTTTATTGTTTTAAAGAAAAATACTTTAAAGAGAATTATGTTATTGCAAGTGCCCATTTCTCTATTCTGCCGTGTAAAATTGGCTTAATCAACATATACTTTATAAAATCGAAATGGGAACTTACATGAACTTCGCAAGGCTTCAGATAATATTTCAACTTCATACATGAAAAGTATAAACATAAGCAAAGTTTTTCTAAAGCATTATATCTCTTTTCTACATCTTTTAGGCTTCTTCTCAAATAGTAAACAACTTGCTCGAAACCATTTTCGTCTTCTTGGGCTAGCATGCTTCCCAAGGTTTCCTCTGATGCAGAAATATATAACCTAAGAGGTTTCCCTTTGATGGGGGGAGTCATGACAAGTGGGTTGGCCAAATACTTTTTGATTTCTTCGAAGGCTATTTGATATTCTTTATACCATCTGAATTCTTGTTCTTTCTTTAATCTCAACAGAGGTGGGAAAACCTTCGTCTTCCTAGATAGGTTCGAGATGAACCTTCTCAGATAGTTGATTTTTCCTAGAAGACATTGCAACTACTTCTTGTTTGTTGGGGGTAAGGCCCCTATAATAGCTTGGGCCTTGTTTTTATCAACTTCGGTCCATTTTTTCTGAACCAGGAATCCCAAGAAGTTTCCTACAGATATGCCGAAGGCACATTTCATGGGGTTTATCTTCAAATCATGTGCCCTCATCCTTTTGAGCGAACATCTCAAATGTTCCAAGTGTTGCACTTTGGTCTTTGATTTGACCATGACGTCGTATATGTACACCTGCATAAACTCACCAATAAAATCATGAAAAATTAAGTTCATTTCTCTCTGGTAAGTGGCCCCTGCATTCTTTAGGCCAAAAGACATCACTACCCATTCAAAGGTCCCCAATGCCCTAGGACAACGAAATGCCATTTTTGAAATATCATTTTCAGCTATGAAAATTTGGTTATAACCTGAATAACCATCTAAGAGGCTCAACACTTCGTTTCCTGCTGTTGAATCTATCAACATGTCAGTAGTGGCATTGGATATTCATCTTTAGGTGTGGCGTTATTTAGGTCTCGAAAGTCTATACATACTCTCAATGTGCCATTATTTTTTATTACATGAACAATATTAGAGAGCCAATTTACGTACCTGGCAGTTCTAATGAACTTGGCTTTGAGAAGCCTTTTGATTTCTTCTTTTATTTTTAAGACCACTTCTGGAGCGAATCTTAGAGGAGATTGCTTCACTGGTCTCTTTCCAGGTAAGATTGGGAGCCTATGCTCGACCAAACTTCAATCTAACCCTGGCATTTCTTCATAATTCCACGCGAAACAATCCCTGAACTCCCTGAGTACCTTAGTCAACTCTTCATTGGCCTCTGTGCCCATTCTTGCACTAACGAACGTAGGCCTTCGATTCTTAGTTGTTCCTAAGTTGACTTCCTCTAACTGATCTTGGGATTCAAACATGGGCATGTTTTCATGACCATTCTCGAAGCCTAGAGGCCCATCATTGTATATACAATCTAAGTTCTCAAAGTCTGACCCCTTTTTGGCCTCCTGCACTAGGCCATCTGACTCTTTATCTTTTCTTCGATTGTCTTCTTTTGTTAACAAGGCCGTTTCGGCCTTTCTCTCGGCCATGTAGGCCATTATTCTTTTCATCATGTGCTCTATACTTGCCATGAGGCATTGAGCATCTCTTGGGCCGTTTCGAGATTCGCCTCTCTCTTCAACACAAAACCCTTGATAGGGTCAAGCCTTACTGAATAAGGCACCTTTGCTGAATGCATTGCAGACTTTGAGACTAACTCATAGGGACATATGTGTGCAAGATTTCTATCTAAGTCTGCCCCAAATAGTCCTTGCTCAGCAGTGTACACCCCTTGGTCTACTTCGACCACTATAGGATTTCTTGCGTCATCCCACAGGAACAGTTTTTGGTGAACTATAGATGAAATGACCCCTATGCCATGGATCCAATGTTGAGTCTCAAAAATATTATTAAGTAATTAATAATGTTTTAAGTCTCAAAATCCTAAGTTTTAATGAATAACAAATTTGGTTAAAGCATTCTGAAAGATAGTGCAAATTCTCTTTAAGGTGTTCTATGTGTTTCAGCAACTCTCTGAAAGAGCAACTCTCTGAAGTTATGCAACCTTTTGAAGGAGAGGAACCTTCTGAAGTATCAGGACCTGTTGAGATAAGAGAACTCTCTGAAGTCTGGAGATGTCGTACTTCTCGTTGTGTCTGAAAAGTGTATCATCTTCGGAGTGAGTCTCTCTAAAGATCCTTTGAAGACTCAAGTCTTTTCAATGCTTCTTGCCAGCTGTTTGCATCTCACTCTCTCTGGCAAGGCAAATCAGAACCTTTTTGGCGAATTTCAAATCCTATTCACCAAAAAGGAAGTCTCTGCTGCGAAAGTACACAGTGTTCAGAAAAGTAGAGTCAGCGCTGCTGTACACCTACTTCTGTTTTGTCTGTTGCAGAAAGCTATCAGAAGCTTATGTCTCGAAGGGAGAAAAGCTATCTCATGACGGGATTAAAGAGAAGTCTAACAGATCTCAAAGTCTCTCTCTATAAATACCAGACTTCATGCAGAGAAGAACAAGAGAGAACAAACGTCAACTTGCTGAAGTGCTGCAAAAATTCTCTGAGAAATTTACACTCTGTTTCATTTGCACTCAACTTTCATATCCTGATTTTAACTCAGAAGATTGTACATTTCACCCAGTTTAGGCTTTAAACTAGTGTTGGACTTAAGCTACATTGGAAGATACAAGTTGTTTTCATCACGTCTCTCATGTATTAAGTAGTTTTGATTTTTCTTGTAGGAAGTAGAAGTTTTATATTTCAGTTCATTTTGCAATGCCAAACAAGTTTCTATAGATGTGGCACTTGTATTGTTTGTTTTTAGTTTTAGGCAATTGACATGTGTTTGTTAATTGCTCTTTGTTTTGTTTGTAATCATGTAAGTTGAGCTCATGATTTTGCTTTCAATTTCGGATAGCTTGGAAGCTAAATTACTCAACCAAGTATTGATTTGCCTCTGGTATAATCGATTACTTAAGTTGGTAATTGACCCCAAGCTGAATCAAAACTAAAAACTGCATGAATTCAAGTTCAGGAACGGAATAATCGATTACCTGATAAAGATAATTGATTACCATTGCACCTGGAAAAAGATTAAAAATTGGTGCTCTCTTGTTTAATCGATTACCATAGGTTGTAATCGATTACCCCTGTTTCCTGTGAAGAGTTCTTTGAACAAAATGTTCTGGTTTAATCGATTACTCAAGGTGATAATCGATTACCACATATTCTGCAGAAAAATTAGACGCTTGTAACTATTTTGTAATTGTTTTTTAACAAACTTTTTAAACTCTAAAAAGGTTATATATATGTGATTTTCGAAAATAAAAAGAAGAAGAGGAATAGAAGAAGAGAGAGAGAGAGCTGATTTGTGAAAAAGAATCAAAAACTCTTTTTAGAAACACTCTCCAAGAAAGCTTATCATGTCCAAAAATTCTGCAAATTCTGAAGAACTCTCAAGTCAAGATGTTTAGACAATTGGAAAGAAGATTATGATACACTCATGGAGTTTATTTGCACAAACAAGGTGCTATTGTTCTAAATTTAGTTTTCTTTAATTGCTTTTGATATGTATTGTCTCTTGAATAGGGTATTCACAGAGAATTGCATTGTGTGATATCTCAAGAACGAGGAGTTCATTGAGATTGTTTGTGAAATCTTGTGACACGGTGTCATAAGTAAGGTTGTTGTTCGAGTGACGGGGTGTCACGAATGAACATGCTCTTGTAGGGTTCAAGAGTTAAACCTTTTGTTTGTTAGAAAGTCTTTCTTTAGGATTGATTTTTCACGGTGTTTGTAATCAATTCTATTGTGAAAGAAGATTTAGTGGTGTGCTAGATCTAAACTGGATGTAGGCCACCTTTTTTGTGGCTAAACCAGTATAAATCACTATGTAATCTTCTCTATCCCTACTCTATCTTGAAATACGATTCTTGGCATTATGAACATCCTTCTTGATTTGTAAAATCACTGAAAGTTGTTAAGAATAATTGATTGATTACTGACATATTGAATTGTATATGGAAAACATAATCATTAACCTTATGGAATCAATCTTGATAATCAATTACATAATATTTTCCAAATTGGTAATCAATTACACACTGAATTGATAATCAATTACCTTCTGCAATATCTCTGATCCGCTGCACATAACTTTTGATTTTAAACTCTGATAAATTGATCTTTTGAAAATATATTTGAATGAATTTTAAAGGCAGATTTTGGAAGGGAAAAACGAATTTTGATTTTTGATAAAGTAAAATTTTTTTGTGAATCTATTCAACCCCCCCTCTAGATTTCCTCTGGGACCAACAATTGGTATTAGAGCTGGAATCTTGAAAGTTTTTCAAGATTTTTGCAAACTATTTTTGCGAAGATGGCAGGGAATCAATTGCCTTTTGCTGAAGGTGCTTCAATTAACAGGCCACCTCTATTTTGTGGTGATAATTATCCATTTTGGAAAGTTAGAATGAAAATTTTTATGGAGTCTATTAATAGAGGCATTTGGCAAGCTGTGGTAACTGATTACAAGGTTCCTACTCATATGGTTAATGATTCAATTTGTGAAAAAACCCTTTGATTTATGGAATCGTGATGAAATTAAGCCTGCTGAAAATGATTCAAAAGCTTTGAATATAATTCATTCTGCTTTAAACAGTGAGGAATTTTTTAGGATCTCTGCATGCAAAATAGCTAAAGAAGCTTGGGATCTTATTCAAGTAACTCATGAAGGGACACCTAAAATGAGAAGAGCGAGAAAGAACACCTTGATCCAAGAATATGAAATGTTTAGAATGGCACAAGGAGAAATTATCATGGATGTGCAGAAGAGACTAAGAGACATTGTCAATCATCTTAAAGGGACTTGGAAAAAATTTTGATGAAGAGGAGATGAATGTAAAAATCCTCAAATCATTAAACAGAAAGTGGCAGCCAACTGTAACAACAATTACCGAATAAAAAAACTTAGCAGCAATGACAAGTGCAAAATTGTTTGGAAAATTGAGAGAATATGAGATGGACAAGAATAGTATGGCGGAAGAGGAACAAAAAGATAAGAAAGTAAAAGTATTAGCTCTAAAAACCAATGAGCAGTCAAGTACATATGATAGCACTAATAATGAAGCCTCTGAACCAGAATATCTAAATTTGATGGTAAGAAAATTCAGAAAATTTTTGAAGAAGAAGAATGGCAAGAGTAAGAAATTTCCAGCTAGGAAACAGTTAAGGAAAACTGAATCATCCTCACCAAAGTTCACTTGCTTCGAATGTGGTAAAATTGGTCATATAAAAGCGGATTGTCCAACCTTAGCTCAGAAGCAAAACAATGATGAGTCAAAGTCAAAGTTCAAAAACAGAAAGAAGAAGACCTACCTTACTTGGGAAGACAATGCCTCAACCACCTCAAATGAAAGTGATAGTGATCATGAAGCAAATCTTTGCCTTATGACAAAGAATAACTCAGATAGTGAGGTAAGTGATTCTAACTACTCTATTGATACAAATTATGATCAATTGCAAGATGCTTTTATTGAATTACATGAAGAAGCCAAAAAATTAAGTTTCTTCAATAGTGCTTACAAAAAGAAAATCAAGTTGTATGAAGCTAGAGTGGATGAATTACAAAAAGAAATAGATGCTTTGAAAAATGAAAATGAAAAACTGAAAAACTTTTCCTCTTATAATATAGCATCATCTTCTAATTGTGAAACATGTATAGTGCTCGAATAAAAAATTGCTTATCTTACCAAAGTACTATCTAGATTTACAATGGGAAGTCCCAACCTTGATGCTCTTTTGTGAAACAAAAATGTTTATTTTATAAAGTTGGAATTGGTTATAGTTGTGACATGAAACAAAAGACTATTAAGAATATCTTCAATTTTAGAAAAGCTACAAGTACACCTAACATTACTTGCAATTACTGTCTTCATAAAGGTCATACCTTTTACAATTGCAAGATTAAGAAACTTGGAGTTCCTAGTGGGAAGTACATATGGATTCCCAAGGGAGCTAGAGGTGCTACTAATCCAAATGGTTTAAAAACAGTTGAAAATCGTCCAGAGATTTTTCAGTATTAGTGGTAATCGATTAGCTTATTGGGTAATTGATTACTCTAGAACGTTTAGTTCCAGAACTCATTCACAGGAAACAGGGGTAATCGATTACTATATGTGGTAATCGATTAAGCCAGTGAGCATCTATTTTTTATTCTTTCATCAGGTGTAGTGGTAATCGATTATCCTTATCAGGTAATCGATTATTTTCGTTCATGTACCAGAAATCATGCCGTTTTCAGTTTTGAATCAACTTGGGGTCACTTACCAATTAAAGTAATCGATTATACCAGAGGCAAATCAATACTTAGTTGAGTAAATTAGCTTCCAAGCTATCCAAACATGAAAATTAAAACATGAGTTCAACTTACTTGATTACAATCCAAATAAAACCAATCAACAAACACATATCACTTGCCTAAAGCTAAAAACAAATAATACAAGTGCTACATCTATTGAAACTTGTTTGGCACTGCAAAATGAATATTAAATTTCTACTTCCTACAACAAAACCGAAACACCTTAAGTTTGAGAGACATGATGACCACTTGTATCTTCAAATGTAGCTTAAGTCCAACAATCTCCCCCTTTTTGGTTTTGATGCGCCAAACACTTTCAATAACACTTACAGTGGGCACAAGGATAATTGCCATTTCTTCTTTCCTAAAGAACTTTGAAAATGCTTGCATAGCAAATGTGTTTATTAAACAAATCACAGTAATCATGTATCATAATCAATCATATATCATATAATCATATTCTCATTTCCAATTCAAATAATCATATTCTCAATTAATCATATTCTAATCATTTTCCCCCTTTTGGCAAATTAAAACCAAAATTCCATGCAATTCTACCATGTGATATTCTAAAATTAGCACATAAGCAGGACAATTAACATATGAATATCCAAGTACTTCAAACATAATAGTTAAGAAATATGCATCCTAATATGAAAATCAAAATAAGATCCTAAAAACTGAAGCTCCTCCTAAGCGTTCGGGAATGGAACTTGAAGTTCATCAAGTCTTTCAGAGATTGCCTCAATTCTTTCCTTCAAGTCTTGATAATCCCTTTTCTGGGTTTCAGAAATTTCATTCAAAATATTGAGGACCATTTGCTCAAAGGCTGTGTATTGCTTAGTCTTGGCTTCTTCAGAATCTTCATCTTCATCAGGATTTTCTTCATTGTTAATGTCATCTTTATTAAACCAACCATCTTCTGTTTTGACCAATTTCATCATTTTCATTGCCTTGTCCTTAACATTATGTGTTTCTCTAGTAATTTCTCTTGATTCACCACTTGTATCAATACCAAAGTGATCAAGAACTCTAGATATGAAAACAACATAAGGACATTTATAGTCAATTAATCTTCTGGTCTTCATCTTATTATTGCTAATTGTATCTATCCAATTGACTTTAATATCATTCTTTATAGCACAGATCATCATGAAATCCTCTTCACTTAATTGAGCATGGTTGCTCCCCCTAGCTATTACAATCCATGCCAAGGTGTAATGTAACAATCTAGCATTTACTTTCATTCCCCCAGTGTTGAAGACAGATTTCTTCTTTTCAGATCCTTTAACAGCTTGTTTACCTTCCCATTCATTTGGATTTACCAACATAGATTTATACAGTTGAATCTTATTATATTGAATGTCAAGCCTATCAAATTCTTCCATTGTAAGTCTAATCCCACCAGCAGTTATTCCACCTATATCTTTAAAGATTGAATCATCTATGCAAATCTTGGTTTTCTTAACCTCGGGACTCAAATTTCCATTTCTCTCATAGACAAGGTTTGCATAAAAGACTCTAACCAAGTTAGGATAGTAATGCCCTTTTAACTGAACAAATTTTCAAGACTCTGAGATTCTAACTCTTGTTGAAAAGTGAAACCATTTCTATTTAGCCAGGAAAAGGAAAGAACCTTAGGAGAGATGATTTCTTTTCCAGCAAAGAAGTTGAAATGTGAATCTGCTTGACCTTTTGTAGAAAACCATAGATGGTTATAGTTGAGAGGTCTTGGTGGAGATTCTTCTACAGGTCTCTTTGAAGAACCAGGTTTTTGAACTGGGGTAAGCTTTGGAGGACGAAATTATACTCCACTAGCAGTATGATTCATGCGTTTCCCTTTTCCTTTGCTTGAATCCGCCATTGAAGGTTGAGAAAAGTGGGTTGAAGGTGTCTGATTCTCAAAAATTTTGAGGATTTTAGAAGTTTTTGGTGAAGGTTTTCACTTAGGGTTTGAGAAATTTGAATTAAAATGACGTTGAAGGGGTTTAAGTATCATCATTGGCTTCTCTGAAATCGATTGAGACAGAGCAGAGTCACAGGTAATCGATTACTGAAAGACGATAATCGATTATCCCAGTGACTGTTAAATCAGATTTAATTCTCCCAGCCAGATAATCGATTAGCATACTGTGGTAATCGATTATCACAAAACGAATGCTTAAAGGATTCATTGCTTCAGTAAGGTAATTGATTAACATATAGTGGTAATCGATTAAAGCAGTGAGTTTGTATTTCTGCTGAATTACAAACTGCCTGATTTAATAGATTACTTATGCAGGTAATCGATTAACTTGATACTAATATGTTTGAAAAAAAATCATTTTTAATGCATTTTGATGAAAACTTTCGTGATTTTATGCAACTAATGAATGATATGCACAATTATATAGACAATTTCACACAATTAACCTTAGAAAACATAGGGAAGATAGATTAGTTAAGATCATGCTCACTAAGTATACCAAGTTCCCTTCTTAGCTTGTAGAACCTTTCTCTTGGTAGTGGTTTAGTGAATTTATCCGCTAGTTGTGATTCAGTATCAACGAATTGAACTTCACAGTCTCCTTTATCCACGTGATCCCTTATAAAGTGATGACGTATTTCTATGTGTTTCGTTCTTGAGTGCATGATAGGATTCTTTGTTAAGTTGATTGCACTTGTGTTATCACACCTTAATGGTATATTGTCCAATTTCAGTCCAGGGTCACGTAATTGTTGTTTGAGCCAAATTGATTGTGCACAATAACTCCCAGCTGCAATGTATTCAACTTCTGCAGTTGAAAGTGCTACACATGCTTGTTTCTTTCTGTGCTATAATATTAGACTATTTCCAAATAGGTGACACGTACCACTTGTACTTTTCCTGTCTAATTTGCAACCTGAAAAATCAGAGTCAGAATAACCAACAAGTATAGGATTTGTACCTTTAGGATACCAAAGACCCACGTCTGTAATTTCCTTGAGATACTTCAAAATTCTTTTGACAACATTCATGTGTGATTCCTTGGGTGCTGCTTGATACCTAGCACACAAACACACACTAAACATGATGTCAGGTCTACTTGCTATTAAATATAAAAGTGAACCTATCATTCCTCTATATTTGGTTACGTCTACAAATTTTCCTTGTGTATCTGCATCTAAGTAGCAGTTTGTTCCCATAGGTATGTTAGAACTTTTACAGCTTTCCATATCAAATTTTTTTATAAGTTCTTTTGTGTATTTTGATTGATGCAAGAAAATCCCTTTCTCTATTTCCTTAACTTGTAGACCAAGAAAGAAACTCAATTCTCCCATCATTGACATATCAAACTCCCCCTGCATTTTTTACACGAAGTCCTCACAAAGAGAGTGGTTAGATGAACCAAAAATTATGTCATCCACATACACTTGTACAAGAAGTATATCATTTGATGTTTTCTTAAAAAATAAAGTTTTGTCAACCTTTCCCCTTTCAAAATTTTGAGACAATAGAAATTTACTTAACCTTTCATACCATTGTCTAGGAGCTTGCTTAAGTCCATAAAGAGCTTTCTTTAGCTTATAAACATGATTAGGAAAATTATGGTCAACAAAACTAGGAGGTTGAGAAACACAACTTCTTCATCAATGAAACCATTTAAAAAGGCACTTTTAACATCCATTTGGTATAGCTTAAAATCATATACACATGCAAATGCAAGAAGTAGCCTAACAACTTCTAATCTAGCAACGGGAGCATATGTTTCACCAAAATATATACCCTCTTGTTGATTATAGCCTTTAGCTACTAATCTAGCCTTATTCCTAGTTATTGATCCAGTTTCATCAAGTTTGTTTCTAAAAACCCATTTTGTACCTATGACATTCATGTTAGACTTATAAGGCACCAATTCCCAAACATCATTTCTCTTAAAATGATTTAATTCATCATGCATGGCCATCATCCAATATTCATCATTCAAAGCGTCATCCACAAAAGAGATTAAGTGAATGTCTAGTGGTTACTCCCTTTTCAATATCACCAATAATGTTGTCCAAAGAGAGATCTCTAGGCTTTCTCCATTCTTTGGGTAATGATTGTACTTCTTTGGGAACTTTCATTTGCTCATCAATGATGCTTGCTTCATCATTAGTTGGTGATATATTTAATGAACATGCATCTTCTTCATCACAAAAAGACTTTCCCTTTTTATGGGGGTTAGTTTCATAAAAAACAACATGGATAGATTCTTCAACAGTTAACAACCTTTTATTAAAGACTCTATATGCTTTACTTATTGCAGAATATCCTAAAAACGCTCCTTCATCAGCTTTAGCATCAAATTTGCCAATGTCATCTTTTCCATTGTTTAATATAAAGCATTTACAACCAAAGACTTTCATATGTGAAATATTAGGTTTCTTGCCTTTGAAAAGTTCATAAGGAGTCTTTTTGAGAAAAAGGACGAATTAGAATTCTATTTAGAACATAGCATGGAGTACTTACAACATCAGCCCAAAAATATTTAGGTAAATCATTTTCATTGAGCATTGATCTAGCTAGTTCAATAAGAGATCTATTTTTCCTTTCCACAACTTCATTCTGTTGAGGAGTTCTTGGAGCAGAAAAATTGTAATCAATCCCATTCTCATCACAAAATTTTTCAAAATATTCATTTTTAAATTCTCCTCCATGATCACTTCTCAAAGATTTTATTTTCAAATCCTTTTCAATTTGAATTCTTTTGGCAATTTTGATGAAAGCTTTGAAAGCATTGTTTTTAGTAGATAAAAATGTAATCCAAGTAAATCTAGAATATGTTAGTTCCACAGGCAACACTAGAAGGGGGGTTGAATAATGTTTTATACATTTTGATCATTTTGGAAATCTTGAAAATAAACTACAAGCCTATTAAGACAAAATAAAATGAGAAACTTAAAATCAGAGTTAACATGAAAATTGCGGAAGATAAGAAGGACAAATTTTGACAAAGTTGGAGACTAAGGAAGGTTGAACAAAACGCTGACTAACTTGGACTCTTAATTAATTAATCTTAGTCATTCAGATTCATCTCAAGATACCCTCTGAAAGATACCACAAAGAATCTTTTCAGAACTATTTCTGAGCTACCTCAGATGATTGATCATCGTCTGAAGTATGCTTCTAACTTTTGAACTGAGACTGTTTCAAATCCCATTCAAAGAGTTATTTCAGAAGTTCTTCAAAGTACATTCTCAAAGATACTTGATATGAAATTAACTAAATGTTTTATTATCTTAGAAAACTTATTTTATTGAAATTGTTGTGTTAAGTTTATTATGAAAAATATTGTTCAATCCCCATCAGAAATATAAAGCTGTAACTTAAGGAGTTTTACGGGATAGAAAACTTAGCCACAAAATTTATCCTGGTTCACTCACAAATCCAGTGAGCGACATCCAGTCCCAGGGCAAACCACCACTGGATTTTCCACTATCTGAAACCACAGATACAAGTATTCTTTTCTATCAAGCCTCTTCAGGCTCTACCACAAGTATTATTTTATTTTCAACCGCCTCTCCAGGCAACTCAATGCAGTATTCTTTTACAGACAAGCCTCTCCAGGCTCAACAAGTATTCTTTCTTACAAAGCCTCTCCAGGCTCAACAAGTATTCTTTCTTCCACCAAGCCTCTCTAGGCTCTCAAACACATAAAGTGTTTACAAACTAAACTAAGTTTAAGCTTCCACGAAACATAAACATAATCTCTTCCTGTACTAGAGGTTAATTGAGTACTACTCAGGATACAATGAATAATTCTAAGTACAGGGTTTTACAGAGAAGGTATTTGCTTCTAAGCTCTAATTCAACTCTGTATTTTCAGAAGATTGGTTGAATATGATAACTGATTTCCTATGAACCAAACTCTTCTCTGGTTAGCAAGAAATGCCAACATCTTCAAATTCAATCTTGAGGCTATTTATATGTTCTGATGAAATATAGCCGTTGAAGATGGTTGATAATACCGTTGAGATGTTGATGATGTGGCTCATATAGCCGTTGTGTAATAGCTTCTCAAACGGTTGCTTCTTCTTAAGCAAAATAAGTGTTCAGACGATCTTGTTCTGACACTTCTATTGATGAGCTCCTTTGAGAGATTTCCTTGATATTTTTATGCTTCTTCTCTCCCTTGATTTTCTTCTGCTTTTCTTCAGCTTTCTTCCGCTTTCCTCTGTTTTCCTTCTGCTTTCCTCTGTTTTCCTTTAGAGTATGTATGAGGAGGTATCCGTTGGATTTGTCCTTTTGCTTATTTGTATATACTCCTTTTCATTTGCTCCTGACACAGTTTCCTCTTTCTTCTTTGAGTGAGGTGTCTTGTCCTAAGGATAATAGCTATTGTTGCTATTTTCTCTTTGAATAAAGACATATGATATTATAGCCGTTGAATCATATGGTCTCAGCTTCTCTTGTGACTTCTTCTATGTTGAAATTTGTTCCATGCATTCAGAGAGTTTCATTTCTTCAGACTGTTAAGCCATTTATAACTTCCTTCAGATGATAGCTTCAAGCTTCTTTTAATTCTTCATATTGAAATGCTTTCAACTCGCTCCTTTCTTCCGACAATATGATTCTTCTCTTCTTCAGATGATTAAAGTAAGATGCTTCTTCCTTTTAGCAGAAATCTTATTCTTTTTTACTTCAGCAGAATGCTTCTTCCTTTACTTCGGACGATCCTAGCTTTATTCATCTTTGTCTATTCTAGTTCTTCTGATATTTGGATAGATGTTGAATTAAATAATATTAGTTCAAACATCTTTCTCGATATTTTCTTGTCCAGACTTCTGATTTGCTTTTGGACAGTAGCAGGTACAGTATGTCTGCGTATACAATACCCTTATGATTGCAGATGCAACAATCGTTGCAGGATTTCCTTATTTATGTAAGTCTTTTGATCAAGGCAGAAAAGTATGCCTAACTTTTGTGCCGAAATGAAGTAGTCCATTGGATACAGTGTTCTTCATGCTTTGACAATATCTTCATGAGAGCATTTCTTGGTTCTGTCGCCTTTAGTCCTTCAGTCATACAGAGTGCTTCTGATCAGCTTCCATTCTTCAGATGATAGGTATGCTTCTTACGGAGTCAAGTCTTCAGTTTGTCTTCGAGTCTTCACATTACTTCTTCAGACGAGGTCAGGTTTTCACTTTTGTCTTCGAGTCTTCAGATGATAGTTACTTCTTCAGATGGAGGATATGCTTCAGATGATGATGAGTCTTGAGACGGTCTGAGTCTTTCATGTCCTCAGATAGTTGAACCTTTTCTATTCTTTTCCGTAGCTTCCTTTGCTTCTAGTTGCTTCATTTTTATTGTGGATCTCTTCTTCCTTTGCTGTCTTCTGGGCTTCAGATGAATATGCTTCAGATGATTAAGTCTTTTCTTTTCTTCAGATTCTGTATTGCTTCATCTTCTGATTTTCCTTCGTTCTTCTTCTGATTTGTTCTTCTTCTTCTGATACTTCACTGGTTCTTCCTATTTTGATTCTTCACTGGTTCTTCTTCTTCTGATTCTTCACCGATTCTTCTTCTTCTGATTCTTCACTTATTCTTCTTCTTCTTCTGATTTTGATACTTCAGACGAATATTCTAACCTAAAACACAATCAACAAAATAATACCTTTCTTAGTAGCACCTGTTCTCTTTTAATCTAGTCTAATTTGTTAATCATTAAAACCAAGGATAATGAGTCTTGAATCTAATTTGAATGCTTAAATTAATTCTGAGACTCAACAGAATAATCATCAATTATTACTAAAGCATATATGCTTCCACCAATACTTATAGTTCTTGAAGGACCAAATAAATCCATATGCAAAAGCTCAAGAGGTCTAGAGGTAGAAACAAATTTTTTTGATTTAAAAGAAGCTCTAGACTGCTTTCCCTTTTGACATGCATCACATAATCCTTCCTTAGAGAACTTAATATTAGGTATCCCTTTAACTAGTTTCTTAGATGCAAGCCTATTCAATTGTTCAAGATTTATATGTGCAATACGCCTATGCCAAAGCCAAGACATGTCATCCATAGATGTTAAACATGCAATATTTGATGAGGTATGATCAATGTCAAACACATATATGTTGTTTAGTCTTTTACCAACAAACATGACATTTTTAGATGCATCACATATTGTACAACATTCATGATTGAAGGAAATCTTATATTTTTATCACATAGTTGACTTATGCTCAACAAATTAAATTTCAAATCATCAACATATAAGACATCATCAATTGTGATTGAAGAATTGTTACCAATACTTCCAATACCGAGAATGCGACCTTTTTATTATCACCATAAGTTACATAGCCTCCTTCCTTCGCTTGTAGTGAGACAAATTTGCTCTTATCTCCTGTTATGTGCCTAGAGCATCCGCTATCTAAATACCATAGAGACTGCTTTACTTTTAGGCACACCTACAAAACAAATAATGGCTTATTTTGGTACCCAAATGGAGTTAGGTCCATTTGGATTAGTAACACTTCTAGTTCCTTTGGGAATCCATATGTACCTCCCACTAGGAACTCCAAATTTCTTGATCAAGCAATTATAAGAAGTATGACCTTTATAAAGTCAGTAATTGCAGAAAATATAAGGTGTGCTTGAAGCTTTTCTAAAATTGAAGATATTCTTAACAACCTTTTGTTTCATGTCACAATTATAACAAATTCCAATTTTATCAAATAGACATCTTTGTTTACACAAAAAAGCATCAAGGTTTGTGCTTCCCATTATGAATCTAGATAGTGCTTTGGTAAGATAGTCCACTTTTGATTTGAGCACTAAGCAAGTTTCACAACTAGAAGATGAAGCTATATTACAAGAGGAAAGGTTTTTCAGATTTTCATTTTCATTTTTCAAAGAATCCATTTCCTTTTGTAAATAATCCATTTTAGCTTCATACAACTTGATTTTCTTTTTGTAAGCATTATTGAAGAAACTTAATTTTTTAGCTTCTTCATGCAATTCAATAAAAGCATCTTGCAATTGATCATAATTTGTATCAATAGAGTAATTAGAATCACTTACCTCACTTTCTGAATTGTTCTTTGTCATAAGGCAAAGATTTGCTTCTTGATCACTATCACTCCCACTTGAGGTTGTTGAGGCATTGTCCTCCCAAGCAATGTAGGCCTTCTTCTTTCTGTTTTTGAGTTTTGTTTTTGACTCATCATTACTTTGCTTCCGAGCTAAGGTTGGACAAACTCGCTTTAATGTGACCAATCTTTCCACATTCGAAGCAAGTGAATTTTGGTGAGGAAGATTCTATTTTCCTAGACTGTTTCCTAGCTGGAAATTGTTTACCCTTGTCGTTCTTCTTCTTAAAAAATTTTCTGAATTTTCTTACCATTAAATTTAGATCTTCTTTTTTAGAGGCTTCATTATCAGTGCTATCATCCGTACTTAACTGCTCATCGGTCTTTAGAGCTAATCCTTTAACTTTCCTATCTTTTTGTTCTTCTTCCTCCATCCTATTCATGTCCATTTCATATTCCCTCGGTTTTCCAAATAGTTCTGCACTTGTCATTGCCGCCAAGTTCTTGGATTTAGTAATTGCTGTTAACATTGGCTGCCACTTTCTATTTAACGACTTGAGGATTTTTATGTTCAGTTCCTCTTCATTGACAATCTTCCCAAGTCCTTTAAGATGATTGACAATGTGTGTTAGTCTCTTATGCACATCCATGATCATTTCTCCTTGAGTCATTCTATACATCTCATATTCTTAGATCAAAGTATTCCTTTTCACTCTTCTAACTTCAGGTGTTCCCTCATGAGTTACTTGAATAAGATCCCAAGCTTCTTTAGCTATTTTGCACGCAGAGATCCTGAAAAATTCATCACTGTTTAAAGCAGAATGAATAATATTCAAAGCTTTTGAATTTTCAGCACGTTTAATTTCATCATGATTCCACAAATCAAAGGGTTTTTCACAAATTGAATCATTAACCATATGAGTAGGAATCTTGTAATCAGTTACTACTACTTGCCAAATACCTCTATTAACAGACTCCATAAAAATTTTCATTCTAACTTTCCAAAAAGAATAATTTTCACCACAAAATAGAGGTGGTATGTTAATTGAAGCACCTTCTGCAAAAAGGCAATTGATTCCCTGCCATTTTCGCAAAAACAATTTGCCAAAATCTTCAAAAACTTTCAAGATTCTAGCTCTGATGCCAATTGTTGGTCCTAGAGGGAATCTAGAAGGGGGGTTGAATAGATTCAAAAAAAATATTTACTTAGTCCAATTTCAAAATTCGTTTTTCCCTTCAAAGAGCTTGCCTTTAAAATTCTTTCAAATATCAATTTTATCAATTTATCAGAGTTCAAAATCAAAAGATATATGTAAGTGCATTGGATCAAAGATATTGCAACAAGTAATTGATTATCAAGATTGATTCCTCAAGATTAATGATTCTTCAAACAATATTCAAATCAATGTTTCAGTTTCTGTAATTTTATCAATCAAGAACCAAATTCATATAAAAAAGAATTACAATTCAAGATAGTATAGGGATAGAGAAGATAACACAGAGATTTATACTGGTTCAGCCACTAAAAGGGGCCTACATCCAGTTTGATCTAGCACACCACTAAATCAGCTTTCACTATAGAATTGATTACATACACTATGCACACTCAATCCTTAAGAAAGACTTTCTAGCAAACAAAAGGTTTAACTCTTGCACCCCACAAGAGCATGTTCATCCGTGACATCCTGCCAATCGAACAACAACCTTACTTATGACACCCCGTCACAAGATTTCATAAACAATCTCAAAGAACACCCCGTTCTTGAGATATCACACAATGTACTTCTCTTTGAATCCCTATTCAAGAGACAATACAAATCAAAACAATTATTGTAAAACTAAGTTTAGAACGATAACACCTTGTACGTGTAGATAAACTCCATGAATGTATGTCAATCTTCTTTTCACTTCATCTAATCTTCTTGAATTGAGAGTTCTTCAGATCCTTGCAAAGTTCCTGGACATGATGACTTCTTGAAGAATCCTTTTTCAAAAAAGAGTATTTTGATTTTCACAAAATTCAGCTCACTCTTCTCTCACTGTGTCTATTCTATTTCTTCTCTTCTTTTCACATTTTCTCTTCTCTCTCTTACTATCTCTTCGAAATTCACATATTATATAGTCCTTTTAATATCAAAAGTTTGTTAGAAAATGGTTTAAAAATAGTTGAAAATCATCCAAAAATTTTGCAGAATCAGTGGTAATCGATTAGCTTATTGGGTAATCGATTACTCTAGAACGTTTAGTTCCAGAACTCATTAACAGGAAACAGGGGTAATTGATTACTATACGTGGTCATGGAGGAGAATTTAAAAATGAATATTTTGAAAAATTTTATGATGAGAATGAAATTGATCATAATTTTTCTGCTCCAATAACTCCTCAACAGAATGGAGTTGTGGAAAGGAAAAATAGATCTCTTATTGAACTAGCAAGATCTATGCTCAATGAAAATGATTTACCTAAATATTTTTGGGCTGATGCTGTAAGTACTGCATGCTATGTTCTAAATAGAATTCTAATTCGTCCATTTCTCAAAAAGACTCCTTATGAGCTTTTCAAAGGCAAGAAACCTAATATATCACATTTGAAAGTTTTTGGTTGTAAATGCTTTATATTAAATAATGGAAAAGATGATATTGGCAAATTTGATGCTTAAGCTGATGAAGGTGTGTTTTTAGGATATTCGGCAATAAGTTAGGCATATAGGGTCTTTAATAAGAGATCATTAAATGTAGAAGATCCTATTCATGTTTTTTTTATGAAACTAACCCCCACAAAAAAGGGAAAGTCTCTTTGTGATGAAGAAGATGCAGTTTCATTAAATATGCCACCAACCAATGATGAAGCAAGCATCAATAATGGGCAAATTAAAGTTCCCAAAGAAGTACAATCATTACCCAAAGAATGGAGGAAGCCTAGGGATCTCTCTTTGGACAACATTATTGGTGATATTGAAAAGGGAGTAACCACTAGACATTCACTTAATCTCTTTTGTGAAAATATGACATTTGTTTCTCAAATTGAACCATCTTGTGTGGATGATGCTTTAAATGATGAATATTGGATGATGGCCAAGCATGATGAATTAAATCAATTTAAAATAAATAATCTTTGGGAATTAGTGCCTTATAAGTCTAACATGAATGTCATAGGTACAATATTAGATTAGTCGCTAAGGGCTATAATCAACAAGAGGGTATAGACTTTGGTGAAACAAATGCTCATTTTGCTAGATTAGAAGCTGTTAGGCTACTTCTTGCTTTTGCATGTGTATATGATTTTAAGCTATACCAAATGGATGTAAAAAGTTCCTTTTTAAATGGTTTCATTGATGAAGAAGTGTTTGTTTCTCAACCTCCTGATTTTGTTGATCATAATTTTCCTAATCACGTCTATAAGCTAAAGAAATCCCTTTATGGACTTAAGCAAGCTCCTAGAAAATGATATGAAAGATTAAGTAAATTTCTATTGTCTCAAAATTTTGAAAGAGGAATGGTTGACAAAACTCTAATTTTTAAGAAAACATAAAATGATATACTTCTTGTACAAGTGTATGTGGATGACATAATTTTTGGTTCAACTAACCACTCTCTTTGTGAGGACTTTGTCTAAAAAATGCAAGGGGAGTTTGATGTCAATGATGGGAGAATTGAGTTTCTTTCTTGGTTTGCAAGTTAAGAAAATGGAGAAAGGAATTTTCTTACATCAATCAAAATACACTAAAGAGCTTATTAAGAAATTTGAAATGGAAAGCTGTAAAAGCTCTAATATTCCTATAGGAATAAATTGCTATTTGGATGCAGATATTCAAGGAAACTCTGTAGACGTTACCAAATATAGAGGGATGATAGGTTCACTCTTATATTTAACTGCAAGTAGACCTGACATCATGTTTAGTGTGTGTTTGTGTGCTAGGTACCAAGCAGCACCTAAGGAATCACACATGAATGCTATCAAAAGAATTTTGAAGTATCTCAAGGAAACTACAGACGTGGTTCTTTGGTATCCTAATGGTACAAATCCTACACTTGTTGGTTATTCTGACTTTGATTTTGCAGGATGCAAGTTAGACAGAAAAAGTACAAGTGGCACATGTCATCTACTTAGAAACAGTCTAGTATCATGGCATAGTAAGAAACAAGCATGTGTAGCTCTTTCAACTGCAGAAGCTGAATACATTGCAACTGGGAGTTGTTGTGCACAATCACTATGGCTCAAACAAAAATTACTTGACTTTGGACTGAAATTGGACAAGATACCATTAAGGTGTGATAACACAAGTGCAATCAACCTGACAAAGAATCCTATCTTGCACTCAAGAACAAAACACAGAAATACGCAATCACTTCATGAGGGATCACATGGAAAAAGGAGATTGTGACATTCAATTTGTTGATACCGAATCACAACTAGTAGATATATTCACTAAACCACTACCAAGAGAAAGGTTCGACAAGCTAAGAAGGGAACTTGGCATACTTAGTGAGTATGATCTTAACTAATCTATTACTCTATGTTTGCTAAATTAAATTGTGTGAAATTGTATGTATATTTGTTCATTTCATTCATTAGAAGCATAACATCATGAAAACTTTCATAAAAATGCATTAAAATCCATCTTTTCAAGCATATTAGGAAAAAGTTAATTGCTTACCTGCATAAGTAATCACTAAACAAGGAAGTCTGTATTTCAGCAGAAATACAAACCCACTGCTTTATTCGATTACCTACATATGTTAATCGATTACCTTGCTGAAGCAATGAATCCTTAGCATCTGTCTCTGTGATAATCGGTTACCCACATGTGTTAATCGATTATCTGGCTGGGACAATTAAAACACTGATAACAGTCACCGTGTTAATCAATTATCGTTTTCTCGTAATCGAGTACCTGCGACCTAGCTCCATCCCAATCAGTTTCAGAGAAGCCAATTATGATACTTAAAGCCTTCAACTTCATTACAATCCCACTTCTTCAAACCCTAAGTGAAATCTTACATCTAAAATCCTTCACATTCTCAAAATTTCTCAAAAACAAACACCTTCTCCTCACCTTCCTCATTCAACAATGGCAGAATCAAGCAAGAACAAGGGCAAACACGTGAAGCACACCGCAAGCGGAGTAGAACTTTGTCCTCCCAAATTGACTCCGATACGAAAACCCGAATCCTCAAAGAGTCCTGCTGAAGAATCTCCACCAAGAGCTTTGAACTACAACCATCCATGCTTCTCTACAGAGCAACAAGCCAATGCCTATTTCAACTTCTTTGTTGGAAAAGAAATAATCTTTCCAAAGGTTCTTTCTTTTTCTTGGCTTTTTAGAAATGGCTTTACTTTTCAAAAAGATTTATAATCACAGAGTCTTGGGAAATTTGTTCAATTAAAAGGAAAATACTATCCTGACTTGGTTAAGGTCTTTTATGCAAACCTTAATTATGATGAAAATGGAAATTTGAGTTCTGAAGTTAAGAAGACCAAAATTTGGATAAATGATTCAATCTTTAGAGAAATAGGAGGCGTAACTGCTGGTGGGATTAGATTAAATTTGGAAGAATTTGATAGGCTTGATATTCAATACAATAAGCTTCAATTGTACAAATCTATGTTGGTAAATGCTAATGAATGGCAATATGAACAAGTTGTCAAAAGGACTGAAAAGAAGAAATCAGTTTTTAATACTGGAGGAATGAAAGTCAATGATAGATTGTTGCATTATACTTTGGCATGGATTGTACCAGCTAGGGGGAGCAATCATGCTCAAGTTAGTGAAAAGGATATGATGATGATGTGCGCTATTAAAAATGACATAAAAGTAAATTGGATAGATGTGATTTGCAATACTATGATGAAGACTAGAAGGCTAATTAACTATAAGTGTCCTTATGCTATTTTCATATCTAAAGTTCTTGATCATTATGGTGTTGATACAAGTTTTGAATCAAGAGAAATAACAAGGGAAACACATGATGTTAAAGACAAAGCAATGAAAATGATGAAATTAGTGAAAACAGATCAATGATGGTTTAATAAGGATGAAGTTAACAATGATGGAAATAATTCTGGAAATGCAAATGAAGATGATGATACTGAAGTGTCTAAACCTAAGACACTCACAACCTTCGAACAAATGGTCCTCAACAAACTCAATGAAATTTTAGAAACTCAGAAAAGGGATTATCAAGATCTGAAGGAAAGAATTGAGGCAATCTCTGAAAGGATAGATGAACTTCAAGTTCCGTTTCCGGACGCTTAGGAAGAGCTTCAGTTTCTTAGAATCTCATTTTAATTGTTTTTTATATTAGGTTGCATTTTCATTTGGATGATTGTAATATAAACAGTGGTCACTTTGCTTCTTTTATAATTCTGGTCATGACAACTATGGTTTGTGTTTTCTGGGTATTCTTGAGTTTACTATGGTTTATGTTCGCTGACGTTTGGATATCTAGTATAATAATTTGGAAACACATGTTAGAATTGCATGAGATTTTGGTTTTAGTTTGCCAAAAGGGTGAGATATATGATTGAATATGAATATAACGATTCGAATATGATTGGATATGATATATGATTGAATATGAAACATGATTATTGTGATTAGTTTAATAAACACATATGCTGTGCAAGTATTTTCAAAGTTCTTTTAGGAATAAAGAAATAGCAATTGCGTACGTGCCCACTATAATGGTTATTGAAAGT
This sequence comes from Sesbania bispinosa, assembly GCA_026901365.1. Classification (NCBI taxonomy): domain Eukaryota; kingdom Viridiplantae; phylum Streptophyta; class Magnoliopsida; order Fabales; family Fabaceae; genus Sesbania; species Sesbania bispinosa. Next base: position 1,225,756 of record QLOH01000108.1, read on the forward strand.
GTTTGGCGCATCAAAACCAAAAAGGGGGAGATTGTTGGACTTAAGCTACATTAGAAGATACAAGTTGTTCATCACGTCTCTCATGTATTAAGTAGTTTTGGTTTTGTTGTAGGAAGTGGAAGTTTTTTATTTCAATTCATTTTGAAGAGCCAAACAAGTTTCTATAGATGTGGCACTTGTATTGTTTGTTTTTAGTTTTAGGCAATTGATATGTGTTTGTTAATTGCTCTTTGTTTTGTTTGTAATCATGTAAGTTGAGCTCATGATTTTGTTTTCAAGTTTGGATAGCTTGGAAGCTAAATTACTCAACCAAGTATTGATTTTCCTTTGGTATAATCGATTACTTAAGTTGGTAATTGACCCCAAGCTGAATCAAAACTGAAAACTGCATGAATTCAAGTTCAGGAATGAAATAATCGATTACCTGATAAAGATAATCGATTACCACTGCACCTGGAAAAAGATTAAAAATTGGTGCTCTCTGGTTTAATCGATTACCATAGGCTGTAATCGATTACCCCTGTTTCCTATGAAGAGTTCTTTGAACAAAACATTCTGGTTCAATCGATTACTCAAGGTGATAATCGATTACCACATATTCTGCAGAAAAACTGGACGTTTGTAACTTTTTCGAAACTATTTTTTAACAAACTTTTGAAACTCTAAAAAAGTTATATATATGTGATTTTCGAAAATAAAAAGAAGAAGAGGAATAGAAGAAGAAGAGAGAGCTGATTTGTGAAAAAGAATCAAAAACTCTTTTTAGAAACACTCTCCAAGAAAGCTTATCATGTCCAGAAATTCTGCAAATTCTGAAGAACTCTCAAGTCAAGATGTTTAGACAATTGGAAAGAAGATTATGATACACCCATGGAGTTTATTTGCACAAACAAGGTGCTATTGTTCTAAACATAGTTTTCTTTAATTGCTTTTGATTTGTATTGTCTCTTGAATAGGGTATACATAGAGAATTGCATTGTGTGATATCTCAAGAACGGGGAGTTCATTGAGATTGTTTATGAAATCTTGTATATTGAAAACAGAATCATTAACCTTGTGGAATCAATCTTGATAATCAATTACTTACTATTTTTCAAATTGGTAATTAATTACGCACTGAATTGGTAATCAATTACCTTCTGCAATATCTTTGATCAGCTGCACATAACTTTTGATTTTAAACTCCGATAAATTGATCTTTTGAAAATATATTTGAAAGAATTTTAAAGGCAGATTTTGGAAGGGAAACACGAATTTTGATTTTTGATAAATTAAAAAGTTTTTTGTGAATCTATTCAACTCCCCTTCTAGATTCCTTCTGGGACGAACAACTTGTGTAGTTTCAAGCTTAGGCTATCTCTCTTCTTTAAAAGTTTGCTGTTAAGCCTGGGGAGGCTTGTTGTTTAAACAATACTTGCTGTAGAGCCTGGAGAGGCTTGGTAGAGAAACAATACTGGTTGTAGTAGAGCCTGAAGAGGCTTGATAGAAAAGAATACTTTTAAATCTGATCAGATAGTGGAAAATCCTTAGCTGTTTTGCTTTGGGACTGGACGTAGCTCACAGTGGTGGTGGGTGAAGCAGTATAAATCTTTGGCTAAGTTCTCTCATCCCTAATCTCCATTTAAATTTAGTTTAAACTAACGTGGAGGGCTCTAAAATCACTGTTTTATAACACTAAGCTGAAAAACAATTTTTCTGAACTATTTTATTGAACCTGCTAAAGCAACTTCAGCAAGTACAAAAATCCCAGTTTCAGCAAGTTATAAAAATCCCCCTTCTAGTGTTTCCTATGGTTTCTACAGTTGGTATCAGAGCTCAACCTCGGGTTAAGCATCTAACAGTGCTGTGGAAGAAGATCCTAGATGGAAACCTCTACAAGCTATGATCACTACATCTCTGAAGGAGCATCTGTTACCAGGCCTCCAGCTTTCAACAGAACTAATTATCAATACTGGAGAGAACATATGAAGCTGCTCATTGAAAGCAACAATTTGGATCTCTGGGATATAATTACTGATGGTAATTATGCTCCTCTGAGAAATGGAGTGCCTATTCCAAAAGCTGAGTGGTCCTATGAGCAAAAAGTTAGTGTTGAAATTCTGGCAAGCGTACCAAAATCACAACAGTATAATAGTAAGTAAAAGGGGTTATCGTATCCACAGGGAACGGTTCAATGTAAATCCTAGTGGTCACACTTATCAAGTGAGAGAAGATGGTTGTTAGTGTAGATTGCAATAGTAAATAAAGAATAGTAAGTTGGGATGAGATTGAGCAAATTACTAGAACTAGGATTGAACTTCGTCTATCGCACCCGTTTCGTATTTAAAACCCAATGATATTTATGAATATATAATCATAATATTGAAGCACAAATTAAAGTTATTTCAAAAAGGTTTCCACAAATATGAAATACTCACAAACAATTTACCTTGGTGTCCACAGTCGTAAATTGCCCTGGATTAAAGATTTATTTGTTAAAGCTATCAGTTCACCCTGGTGTCCATAGTCGTGAATTGAGTGTTTTTACCAAATCAGAATTCAAGATCGCTATGTCTAGGCTCCCAAGAATTCGCATATGATTTCATAAAACCACTTGTCAGTGTGCCTCATAAAATCAATTCATAACTCCGGCACAAAGGCAGAAGCTAAGCATTAAGAACATATTAAAAACACCAATATTATAAAAACAGGGATTCATAAATAAACAAAGAGAATTCAAATACAATTGGGGATTGAATCAACTACATTCAATCATATGGGAGAGTTTAGCTACTCATGGTAGCCATTACAAACCAATGGAGAGACTGTCACACTTTTCTCCAGCTCTAGATCTGCTCTGTTGTCTCCTCGTTTGATCTATGCAAAAGGTCCTTTAAATAGAACTTTGGAAAGTCCGTTGAAACCGTGCTTTGGCCCATTGGAAATTAGGGTTCCGTGTTCCTGCGCTCAGCGCAGGAAACAGAATGGATTTTTATTCCTGCGCTCCACTTGCGCTCAGCGCAGGTGGAGCGCGGATCTCCATTTTCTGCTTTCCCGATTTCCTCTTTTTTAGCTTGATCTCTTGTTGATCTTATCCTTTTTTTGTTGTGCTTTCCCGATTTCCCTCTTTTTAGCTTGATCTGTTGCTGATCTTATCCTTATTTGCTGCTATCTTGTTACTCCATTTAAAACTTTCCTTTTTATCTGCAAAATCAATAGATTTCTTATCAAAATAACATCAAATTCAAATTTGAATCAAATAATCACAAGATCTGCATTTTAAACTAAAAGTAGATAAATTGGGGAATAAATCTAACATTCTGCCCTTGATAAGTTCTGTAATTATATAGAAATTTATCATTAATTTAGAACTTATCAAATTCGCCCCAACTTAGCTTCTTGCTTGTCCTCAAGCAAGAAAACCTTTTGCAATCAAATGAACTCATGGTTTTTCTGGGTATGCAAAGAAACACTGGAATAGAGAGCATTTTTGAATTTTTCTTTTTCTTGAATTTTATCTCAGTTCTCCATTTCATTCTTGATTTGCATCATTCAGCTGGCCTCTTCTTTTTGATTGGTGGTTCACTCCCTCTTTTTTATTCACTTTTTATTTTTTTTCTTTTCTATTTTTGAGGGAGTGATACTTTGCTTTCTTGTGCCTGCTTTTTGTTTTTCTTCAAGTAACCAACCAATTCACTTTCAAGTAACCAACCAATTCTCCCATTTTGTAAAACTGCACCTTTGCTCTCTATCCCAAGTGTGTAAGGGACATGATATAGACATTATTTTGGCTAGGGTGCATAAGAAAAGAAACATTAAAGCTCAAATGGGTTTAAAAAATTTGGAAAAATTTTTCATGGGTTGGCTTTTTGGCACTGAGCAATTAATTCATAAACACAAGTTTGCCTTTATCACTTCCATATTTTTCATGTGCAGAATAAAATCCAAAAACTCAAGCAATAGCAGTTGACAAGCAACGGTGAAAACTCTCATATCAAGTGTTTGGTCTCACAACTCACCGGCTTTTTTGCTTATTTCATTGATGAATTCACTTATTGAAATTAATTGACTACCTTGATATATTTTCCTGCATAATATCCTAATCCTAACTGATTATGGATTCAATCACAAAATTCCTTTTTCTTTCCTAATTCAGATAGTTAGACTGCCTAGCTTTGAGATTTTAAATTTATTTCCTTAAATCCCTATTTCCTACTTCCTAAAAAAATGAAATCCCTCTATGGAGGGTGGAGTTCTGCCTGCAAATGTGCTCCATGTAAGCTCGGAGTGGGATGTCAGTTGGTGGCGGTGGATGTGGCTGCTGTGGCTGATGATCTCCTCTCTCCTCTATCACCAGGCTCTGTGACTGCGTTGGCATAGGATTCTCGGACCAACTCCGGGTCAAATAATCTGTCTGGAGTAGCTATCCTACGCCATCCGCGTCTAGTAATCGCCATGTTGAACTCCTTTTACTCCCCTGGTTTGAGGCCAACTAGTCTTTTCAGCACAAATTTGCATGGTTTGAGAGCTTCATATTTTGCAGCAGCCTTTGCACTCTGGAATCTCATGGGATCATAGTGGGGTTCATCTTTGACCCTCTTCCCCATGCCTTTTCTTCGTGAGCTAGAGTCACGAGAAAGGCCAGCAGTGTATTTGATCCTAGGCATCTGAGAAGTCAAACAATAATAGTTAAATGAAAGAAACATATTCACTTCAGTGATGCCTTATTACACACATTAGTTCATGAAGAACATGGAAACTTATCATTAACCAATTTGCATGCATAATTCAAAATGCTTTCAAAAGAATCAATCTCTTCACAACAAAATTTCAGTTGCACTTGGTAATGGCTTCCTAAAAATAGAACATACCCATTTGTTTTGCAAGCATTCAATCAATCCATGGAAAGTGAAAGTTTAAATTTTTTGCAAGAAACAGAGCATAACACTTTCAAATTCAATAACTCACAAAACATAGAGCATTTCAACAGAAAAATTGTTCTTCGTATTCCACACAGCCATAACTACATCCAAGATAGCAATAATCAACAATATATACAATCACAGTCCTAAGGTTGCAATCCTAAAGTTCAAATCATAAAAACAGAGGAAATGAAAATTTCAATCGGTTAAAATTATTCGAAAACACGAAAACATACCTTAAAACTTGAAAGATTCAAGATTGATGGAGGTTTGTGAGTGGAAAAAGTGAAAAAAAGAGCTTAGAAAGTAGAGAAACAGTACAAGAGAAAACAGGGGAGGAAGAACGAATGACTCCCCCTTTTTTAGTTCAATTTAAGCAACAACGCGTACCTGCGCTCCCACCTGCGCTCAGTGTGAGTGGAGCGCAGGTTTCAGTTTTGAAATTCTGTACCGCTACGCTTCACCTGCGCTCAGCGCAAGTGAAGCGTAGAAAATAGTGACTAAAATTGCACTTCCGCGCTTTACCTGCGCTCAACGCAGGTGAAACACAGAGAACAGAATGAAATTTTGCAATTTTCAGTCAAGTTTTCTGCTACTTCCTATTGTTTAAAAATTTTATTTTCCACAAACTTATTCCAATCAATTTTGAAAATTTCCTAAATCCTAAAAAAAGAGAAATCCTAATTAACAAACAAAAACAAAAGAAAACAAAACTGAAAACAATTAAACACTTAAAAATCTTTGGGTTGCCTCCCAGGAAGCGCTCGTTTAACGTCATATAGCTTGACGCCTATTTTTCAAGGTGGTTGATATTGGAATCCTTTAGTGAACCGTTGTGTTGTACCTTTGACTCCTTTGGGCAGTGATCCTACCCATATTCTTGCCTCGGACCAATTGTGAATGTGACTTGAATCTACCCATTTGGTCTTGTGTCTGGAGTTAGACCATGTTGCCGACTCCTTTGGCCTGACTTTTCTCTTCTTTGGGGTCTTTTGCTGAGTTGTATAGGTCTCCTCCTCCTAAAGTTTATAGAATGCACAGTTGACATATCTTACTCTTTTTGCTTCACAAGGGTCCTTGGTATGGAATATGCCTGACCACTTTGTCCTCAATCGGAACTTAGGCTTCGATTGTGATGTTAGCTTGACTTTTCTTCTCTTTGCCCTGTTCTGGCCAGTGTGTTCGCAGGCCTTTCTTTTGTGATTCTTGGAAGGTTGAACATTTGTACGCTGCCCGTCTTTGCCTTCCTTTGGAGGGTTGTCAAGATCTGGTGAATTCTTCACTACTTCCCCTCCTCTCTCACTTCTTTGCTCGCTCTTTTTCCCTTTTTCTTGTTCTTTTTCTAAAATTACATCATGTACAATCTCACATGTTTTGTTCTATTCCTCCCCTTCACAATCATTCTCTTCTTTAAGTACAGTCTTTTTTGTTTCATCCTCTTCTTTTTCTTTTTCTTCTGCTTCACCTTCTTCTTCTTCCTTTTCTTTTGCTTCTTCTGGTTCCTCTTCTTCATTAGCTAGATTATCATTGGTTTCCTCCCCTATCAATTTAACACTTATGGTGGGACAAAGTTCTACGGGGTTGGGTTGAGCATTTGCTGAGATCTGTTCTGATTGTTGGTTTGCTCTTGTTTATGCTATTTGCTCTAGTAGAGCGTCAATATTTCTTCTTGCTTCTTCTCTCTCTTTTGAGATTATATAATGCTTTGCCTTAAATTTTCAATACGCTCATCAAATTTTGCGTCCCTTTGTTGAACTGAAGAGTAACTTTGCTACTGTTGGAAAGAAGGTTGCATGTTGAATGAAACATCATCTTGGTGCCACCCAAAGTCCTGATTCTGGCTATTCCTCCATCCTTGTGAATTGTTTGCAAAGTTGTTGCTGTTGGAGAAGTTGCTTGGTCTTCCTTGATTTCCTATATAATTAACTTGCTCTTCTTGAGTGCATGGATAAAAGCAGTAACCATTGGGATGGTCACCTCCACAAAAATCACAAATTAATTGTGGGGACTGGCTAGGATAGGATTGCATTGCCTGCAATTATTGAGGAAGGCTAGCTAAATACTTGTTGAATGCTTCTAATTTTTGGGAGAGCATTTTTCTCAGAACAAGAGTCTGAGCCACGATCTCATCTGTAGAAGTTTGCATGTGGAATGAAATAGCATCTTGTTGCCACCCAAAATTCTGATCCTGGTAACTTCCCCAATCCTGCGAAAGATTGTCAGAATAATTATTGTAGGTAGAGAAGTTACCATGAATCGGTATGTTGGAGAAGTATTCTGGTTCTCGCTGTGGAACATAATCTCCAAGTGTTCTCCTTGGTGGACGTTGCCATCCTTGCTCCCTGGCATAATCTCTAAGAGTTCTTCTTGGTTGATTTTTCAATTCACTAGCCATGATTGGTGCAGCTTTTACTTCATCTGGGGTGGTTGAACAGAGAGTGTTGAGATTGTCTCCTTGAGCTCGTCCTTTTTATGTCTTTTCAATTTCAAGGTCAAATTCCAATAGCGCTCTTGGTATCTGACCTGTCAAAAGTATAAATCACAAGGACTAGAACAAGGGTTAGAATAAAAATAAAATTAATTACAGAAAGGAAAATAAAATAATAAAACAATAATTAAATAAATTTTAAAAATTAAAAATCCTAAAAAGAAAAAAAATAAAGAAATAAAACAAATAAAAATTTAAATTCCTAAAAGAAAAAGAAAAGAAAAAAAATAAAAATAAAAATTTAAAAATTAAAAATATTTACAACTTGATAAGATAGACCTCCTGAGAATTTAAATTGAGACACCGTTCCCCCGGCAACGACGCCAAAATACTTGTTGAAATTCTGGCAAGCGTACCAAAATCACAACAGTATAATGGTAAATAAAAAGGGTTGTCGTATCCACAAGGAACAGTTCAATGTAAATCCTAGTGGTCACACTTATCAAGTGAGAGAAGATGGTTGTTTGTGTAGATTGCAATAGTAAATAAAGAATAGTAAGTTGGGATGAGGTTGAGCAAATTACCAGAACTAGGATTGAACTTCGTCTATCGCACCCCTTTCGTATTTGAAACCCAATGATATTGCCCTGGATTAAAGATTTATTTGTTAAAGCTATCAATTCACCCTGGTGTCCACAGTCGTGAATTGAGTGTTTTTACCAAATCAGAATTCAAGATCCCTATGTCTAGGCTCCCAAGAATTCGGACATGATTTCATAAAACCACTTGTCAATGTGCCTCATAAAATCAATTCATAACTCCGGCACAAAGGTGGAAGCTAAGCATTAAGAACAAATTAAAAACACCAATATTATAAAAACAGGGATTCATAAATAACAAAGAGAATTCAAATACAATTGGGGAATTAATCAACTAAATTCAATCCTATGGGAGAGTTTAGCTACTCATGGTAGCCATTACAAACCAATGGAGAGTCTGTCACACTTTTCTCTAGCTCTAGATCTGCTCCGCCGTCTCCTCGTTTGATCTATGCAAAAGGTCCTTTAAATAGAACTTTGGAAAGCCCGTTGAAACCTTGCTTTGGCCCATTGGAAATTAGGGTTCTGTGTTCTTGCCCTCAGCGCAGATGAAGCGCAGGAAACAGAATGGATTTTTATTTCTGCGCTCACCGCAGGTGGAGCGCAGATCTTCATTTTCTACTTTCCTGATTTGCTCTTTTTTAGCTTGATCTCTTGCTGATCTTATCCTTTTTTTGTTGTGCTTTCCTGATTTCCCTCTTTTAGCTTGATCTTTTGCTGATCTTATCCTTATTTGCTGCTATCTTGTTACTCCATTTAAAACTTTCCTTTTTATCTGCAAAATCAACAGATTTCTTATCAAAATAGCATCAAATTCAAATTTGAATCAAATAATCAAAAGATCTGCATTTTAAGCTAAAAGAGATAAATTGGGGAATAAATCTAATATTCTGCTCTTGATATGTGTTGTAATTATATAGAAATTTATCATTAATTAGCACTTATCAGTTAGAGAACAACTTAATGCTCAAGCCAAACTCTACTTAGTCTGCTATTTGAACAAGACTGAGTATGAGTAGGTACAAGGATGCATCTCTGCCAAAGAAATATGGGACATGCTAGCTTCATCAATTCATAACGATACTATGGATGTCAAATCTGTCCAATCAGACCTAGAGGACTCTACCTTAGAAGATGGAAAGGATTAATCTGAAGAAGTAAACCTGTGCTTGATGGCAAGGTAACTTTCTTCTGAAGGCACAGAGTCAAGGGTAATGTCACTAACTCTCCAAGATGAGTATGATGACTTGATGGACAGTTCCAAGGAACTTTTCAAAAAGGTATAAGAAACTCTCTAATGCATACACTGTTATATGCAATGAAAAAAAAAATTGAAAAAGACAACCTTTTACTTAGAGAAAAGATTCAGGAACGTGAAAATAGTAATTCCAAAAATCTATTTGAAGAAAATCAAATTCTTCAAAGACAGATTAAGGAACTTACTAAAGACCTAGCCAATTTTTTGAAGGAACTAATAATCTTAATAGATTATTGGGAACTCAAAAAGGTTTAAAGACAAACGTGGCTAGGGTTTCTCTGATAAATCATCATTAAACTCATCAGCTTCTAAATTTCCCAAGAAGGATAAAAAGAAGTAGATGGGTGTACTCATTGTGATAACCTAGACAACATGTGTATAAGTGTAAACAAAAAAGAAATCTATACCCAGAACTAACCTGAGTGGACCCAAGAAAATATGGGTACCAAAGACCTCAGTTTTTCCTGTTGCAGATGTGTTTAATAGGACAAAGGAGATACCACAAATGGTATTTGGATAGTGGCTGCTTGCGACACATGACGGGAGAAAGGTCTTTGTTCCAAAGCCTTAGACCCAAAGATGGTGGTTGTGGTCAATTTTGGAGGAAATCAAAAAAAGGGAAGATCACAAGTATAGAATTTGTAGGTATATCCCCTCTCTCTATTATTCAGAATGTTCTCCTTGTGGAAGGACTTCAACATAACCTACTGAGCATAAGTCAATTATGTGACAATGGATATGTTGTGTCTTTTACCAAGGATGGATGTGTAGTAAAAGATTCTTCAGATCAAATCATTTTTTCTGCCAAGAGACACAAAAAAGTGTATAAAATAGATCTTGAGGAACTTACATATCAAATGTGACTTGTCTTCTTTCTGTTAAGGTTGAAAAATAGATTTGGAATCAGAAACTTGGGCATGCCAGCTTGAGATTAATCTCAAAGTTAACAAAACACAACCTTGTAAAAGGACTTGCCCAAACTCTCTTTCAAATCTGATATTTTATGTGAAAAACTGTCTTAAAGGTAAACAGACAAAAGCTCTTTTAAGAGTAAAGATGTTGTGTCTACCTCAAGACCTTTAGAATTACTTCACATTGATTTGTTTGGTCCTACAGGAACTGAATGTCTTGGTGGTAAAAAATATCGTTTGGTCATTGTGGAAGACTACTCTAGATTTACATGGGTGATATTCATCAAAAGCAAGGATGAGACTTTTGAGAATTTCACAAAATTCTGCAAGAAGGTGAAAATGAAAAGGGATTTTGTATATCTGCTATCAGAAGTGACCATGGTAGTCAATTTGAAATTCTCAAGCTTCAGAATATTCTATGATGAGAATGGGATCTCACACAATTTCTCTGTGGCAAGAACACCTCATCAAAAATGGGGTTCTTGAGAGAAAGAACAGAAGCTTGCAGGAGATGGGTAGAACCATGTTCATTTCAAGCAACCTACCAAGATCATTCTGGGCAAACACTGTTCATACAGCTTGCTATATTTAAAACAGAAATTTGGTAAGACCAATTCTTAAAAGAACTCCCTATGAATTGTGGAGAGGAAGAAAACCCAACATTTCTTACTTCCATATTTTTGGCTGTGAGTGTTTCATACATAACACCAAAGATTATATTGAAAAGTTTGATCCTAAATCTAACAAGGGATTTTTTTCATTGGATATTCAGAAACTTCAAAGGCTTATAGGGTTTTATAACTCTAAAACCTTGACAGTAGAAGAATTTATCCATGTTAGATTTAATGATGCTAAAGAGACTGATAGGGAACTATCAGATCTGGAAGATGATTTTGCAGGGATGGAGCTAAATCCAACTTCAGAGAAGACAGAGGTCAAAGTTGAGGAACCTGCTGAAAGACCCTCTGAAGTACTTGCTGAACAACTTTCTTAACAACCTGCTGAAGATGATCCTCTTCAAAGAGTTAATGTTGAGTCTCAGATTGAACATGTATTTCCTCGCAAAAATGAGTGGAGATACAAGTCTCATCATCCTCGAGAGCAAATCTTTGGTGAAACTCATAAGGTGTAAGAACAAGATCAAGACTTAGAGAAGTCAATAATCTTTCCCTCCTATCTGAAATTGAGCAAAAGAATATTGATGAAGCTCTGCGTGATGAAGGGTGGATCCTAGCCATGCAGGAAGAGCTAAATCCATTTTCCAGGAGTGATATCTGGACTCTTGTTCCTAAACCCCATGGGAAAATAATTATTGGAACCAAATGGGTGTTCAGAAACAAGCTCTCTGAATATGGATAAGTGATAAAAATAAGGCTAGATGGTTGCTCAGAGCTACAACCAGCAAGAAGGTATTGATTCACAGAAACCTTTGCACGTGTAGCAAGGCTTGAAGCCATTAGGATTTTGCTTTCTTATGTAGCTAATAATTGTTGAGTCTTTAAATGTTATTAAAAGGCTAATAAGTTTTAAGCCTTTTCAACCCCAAGTTTAAATGGATAACAAATTTGGTCATTATGAGAAAGAATAGTCTCTGCTAAAGGTATCTGTTCGGTATTTCAGAAGGTATAATCTGAAGAAATCATATCCTCTGAATTATGTGAAACCTTCCGAAGTGAAGAAACCTGCTGAGAGAACACAACCAACTGAAAGTGAAGAACCTCCTGAAGTTGTGAGGTGACGTACCAATGCCTGTTCGTCTTCAATATAATATTCTCAGAAATTCTTCGTGAAGACTCAAGTCAATAGTAGCAGTCTCAGATTTCTTGTGCCTCTCATTTTAATGGATAGTCATAGAAAGTGCTTTTTGGCATATTTCAAATTTCTCTCACCAAAAGGCAAAGTCTGCAGAAAAGTACACACTGCTCAGAAAAAGAAGACTGCATAGCTGACTCTACTACCTGCTACTTACGAGGTTCAGGCTATGTGTCACAACGGGAGCATTTGCATTAAATGCTATCTCTCAACGGGAAATTGATTGTAGATCAATGGACGAAAGCTTTCTTCTCTATAAATATCAGACTCCATGAAGAAAAAGTTAGAGAACTAACACAGAGAAATAGACTTGCTGAAACGCTGCCAAATTTCATATTCATCTATTTCATCATTTCTTCATTGTACAACAATTTCTATATCCTGAGTCTTACTCAATTATTTGTACAAGTTTCCCAGTTTGAGCTCTTTAACTTGTGTAGTTTCAGAGTTTGAGCATTTTCTTTCAAACAGTTTTTTACTGGGTTAGCCTGAAGAGGCTGTGTTTCAAAGACTACTTGGGTTTTAGCCTGGAGAGGCTGCGTGGTTTTAAAGAATACTTGGTAGTTTTAGCCTGAAGAGGCTTGTGTCCAAAGAATACTTGTGTTTAGCCTGAAGATGGCTTGCGTCCAAAGAATACTTGGTGTTTAGCTGAGGAGGCTGGGGTCCAAAGAATACTTGTATATGATCAGATAGTGGAAAATCCAGTGGTGGTTGCCCTGGGACTGGACGCATTTCACTGTGTTTGTGGGTGAACCAGGATAAATTTTCTGGCTGAGTTCTCTCTACCCTTAACTCTTTACTTCCGCTGTTATCTGTTTTCATCTAACTAAGGAGGGTTCTGAAAGTGAGTTTAAAATTTGCGCAGGATAAACAACTTTATTTCATACGCAAATCATTTCAAAAGGCAATTTTATTGGACCTGCTGAAGTGTTTCAGCACGTCTTTGTAAAGTCATTTTTTCAGCAAGTTATTTGAACTTTGAATATCTCTTTGCTTGTTTTAAAAAGGTTTCATAAAATCTGTTAAAGATTATAAAACACTGTTCAACCCCCTTCTAGTGTTTCCTGTGGTTCTAACAGTTGGTTTATCAGAGCTCAACCTCGGGTTGAGCATCTCACAAGTGCTGAGGGTAAAGATCCAAATGGAAGCCTCTACAAGCAACTCACATACATCGCAGAAGGTGCCTCCGTTTTTAGGCCCCCTGCCTTCAACGGTTCTGATTTATCATTACTGGAGAGATCACATGAAGCTCTTCATCGAAAGCAGTCAACGTAGATCTTGGGATGTAGTCACCGATGGTGATTATATTCCTACCAATGGACTAAAATCTCGGGGAAAGACTTATGCCTCATGCGATAACAATCGCAAAATCTTGAGAAGTCTACTAAAGATTTGGAAGCCCAAGGGTAACTACCATTCAAGAGGCAAGGGACCTCAACTCTCTGAAAATGGAGGAACTTTTGGGATCCCTCAAGGTCCATGAGTTGGAACTAGGAGAAGATGCTCCTAAGAAAAGTCTCTTGCCCTAAATGCCAAGTCCAAGCTAGCTAGGTCTGGTGCTCAAAAAGCCTTGAAGGTAGATAAGTGCTCAGAAGAGTTTGAAGACTCAGAAGATGACTCTGATGATGATGATGATCTTGCTCTGCTAAGTAGGAGGATTAAAAGATGCTTAAGAAGAAGGCCAAGTTCAGAAAGTCATCCTCATCTGACAACAAAATAGGTAAAGGAAAAAAAAACTCTTGCTTCTGACAAAATAATATGCTATGAGGGCAGACAACCCAAGTAAGTAATATGAAATACGACTGTCCTAAGTTAAAGAAGTTTTCTTTAAAAAAGAAGAAGTTCCCAAAGAAGAAGAAAGGGTACATGGCAACATAGGAAGATCTTGATGATTCCACCTCTGAAGAGGATGATGATGATGCTGAGAAGCCAACCTATGTCTGATGGCCAGCCTTCCTTCATATGACAGCTCTGAATCAGAGGTAATACCTCAAACCCTGCAAGATATGTATGATGATCTGGTGGAAAGTTCTAAGGAACTTTTTCATGAGTACAAGAGATATCAAGAGCATTCACTGATGTGGCAACCAAAAATGAAGCTCTTGAAGCTGAAAATTTGTTCACTCAAGGAAAAACTTCTTAGCTCTGATATTTGTGATTCAACAAGTTTGAAAGGGAAAATGAAAATCTTAAAAAACAAGTTCCTGAACTCACAAAGGACCTCGCTTCTTTTTGTCAACGAAACCAAAAATTTGAATATACTTCTTGGAGTTCAAATGAATTCCCAAAACAAAAGTGGTCTTGGTCACTCAGAAACTTTCCTCCCTGCATGATGTTAAAATGCTAATAAGGCTAAGAAAGGTAAGGGATGCCTTCACTGTGGCAAGCCTGGGCACAATATGTCTCAGTGCCGACACAAAAAGAAAGGTAGACCTCCTTCTAACAAGAAAGGACCAAAAAGATGTGGGTACCTAAAGCGTTAATTGTTCCTGTTGCAGATGTGTTTAACAGGACAAAGGAGACACCACAAATGGTACCTGGACAGTGGCTGCTCACGACACATGACAGGAGAAAGGTCTTTGTTCCAAAATCTTAGACTAAGGATGATGGTGTGGTTGACTTTTGGAGAGGAGATCAGAAAGGAAAAATCACTGGTGTTGGTTCAGTAGGTATATCTCCTTTATCTGTTATCCACAATGTTCTCTTAGTTGAAGGTCTTCAACATAACCTGCTGAGCATAAGTCAATGGTGTGATAGTGGTTTTGTTGTATCCTTCACAAGGAATGGCTGTATAGTCAGAGACTCTTCTGACCAAATCATTTTTATCGCAAAGAGTCACAGTAACGTGTACAAGATTGATCTTGAGGACCTAGCATATCAAAATGTAACTTGTCTTATTTCTGTGAAAGATGAAAAACAAATTTGGCATCAGAAACTTGGGCATGCCAGCTTGAGATTAATCTCAAGCTCACAAAACACAATCTTGTGAAAGGTTTACTCAAGCTCTCTTTCAAATCTGATATTTTGTGTGAAAACTGTTTAAAGGGGAAGCTAACCAGAAGTTCTTTTAAAAGCATAAATGTTGTTTCGATTGCTAGACCCTTAGAACTACTTCACATTGATTTGTTTGGTCCTACAAGAACTGAAAGTCTTTCTGGTAAAAAGTATGGTTTGGTCATCGTTAATGACTATTCTAGATTTACTTGGGTGATATTCCTCAAAAGCAAGGATGAGACTTTTGAGAATTTTGCCAAATCCTGTAAGAGGATGCAAAATGAAAAAGGATTCTGCATATTGCCATCAGAAGTGATCCTGGAGGTGAGTTAAAAACTCGAGCTTCAGTATGTTTTGTGATGAGAATGGATCTCTCACAATTTCTCTGTGGCAAGCAAACACCTCAGCAAAATGGGGTTGTTGAGAGAAAGAACGAAGCTTGTAGGAGATGGGAAGAACCATGCTCATTTCAAGCAATCTCCCAAGGTTTTTCTAGGCAGAAGCTGTTGACACAACTTGTTATATCCAAAACAGAATTTTGGTGAGGCCTATTCTCAACAAGACTCCTTATGAATTATGGAGAGGAAGAAAGCCCAACATATCATATTTTCACATTTTTTGCTGTGAGTGTTTTATAATTAACACCAAAGATGATCTAGGTAAATTTGATTCCAAATCTGACAAGGGGTTCTTCATTGGTTATTCAGAAACCTTTAAGGCATACAAGTTTACAACTCTAGAACACAATCTGTTGAAGAAACCATACATGTTAGTTTAACGATGCTAAAGAGACTGATGGGGAACTATCAGATCTAGAAGAGGATTTTGCAGGAATGGAGTTGAATCATACTTCAGAGACTTCAAGGGCTAAGGATGAAGCACCTGCTGAAAGACCCTCTGAAGTACCTGCTGACAAGACAACCCTTAACCTCCTGAAACTGTTACTCATCAGAGAGTTGATGCCGAGTCTCAAAATAGTAAGCTTTCCCTCGCTGGTGTGAGTGGAGATATAGAACTCATCATCCTCAAGAGCAAATCATTGGTGACACTTCAGAAGGAGTAAGAACAAAATCAAGACTAAGAGAAGTCAACAATCTTGCCTTTCTTTCTCAATTAGAGCCAAACAATATTGAGGAAGCTCTGCATGATGAAGGGTGGATCCTAGCCATGCAAGAAGAGCTAAATCAGTTTTCCAGGAGTGATGTATGGACTCTTGTTCCTAAACCTCATGGGAAAACTATCATAGGAACGAAGTGGGTGTTTAGAAACAAACTCTCTAAAGATGGTCAAGTAATCAGAAACAAGGCCAGACTTGTTGCTCAAGGCTACAATCAGCAAGAAGGTATTGACTTTACTAAAACCTCTGCTCCAGTAGCTAGGCTTGAAGCCATTAGAATTTTACTTTCCTATGCAGCAAATAATGGCATCAAACTATCAGATGGATGTTAAGAGTGCCTTCCTAAATGGTTTCATTGAGGAAGAGGTATTTGTTAGACAACCCCCTGGTTTCGAAAATTTCACTTTCCTGATCATGTTTTTAAATTGAAAAAGGCTCTGTATGGTCTGAAACAAGCTCCTGGAGCATGGTATGAAAGACTGAGCAATTTCTTACTCAAGAATGGTTTTGAAAGAGGAAAGTTGATACAACTCTTTTTAGAAAAATGTCTAACAAAGACCTGATTCTAGTCCAAATATATGTTGATGATATTATTTTTGGTTCATCAAATTCCTTCTATGCACTGAGTTCTCAAAGCTTTGCAATCCGAATTTGAAATGAGTTTAATGGGAGAACTAAATTTTTCTTGGGACTTCAAATTAAGCAAGATTCTAATTGTATATGGATTCATCAAGAAAAGTATACAAAGGAAATGCTTAAGAAGTTTAATATGCACGGCTGCAAGCCTATGACAACTCCTATGAACCCGTCATCTATTTTAAATAAAGATGAAGGAGAAGAATCTGTTGACCCAACCATGTATAGAGGTATGATTGGATCCTTATTGTATCTTATAGCAAGTAGACCTGACATTATGTTCAGTGTATGCTTGTGTACAAGATTTCAGTATGATCCTCGAGTAACTCATTACCAAGCTGTAAAAATGATTTTTAGATATTTGAAAGGTAATACTAATCTTGGTCTGTGCTATAAGAGGAGTAAGGACTGCAGGTTAGGGATTCTATGATACTGATTTTGCTGGAGACAGAGTTGAAAGAAATCAACCAGTGGAGGATGTCACTTCATTGGAGAAAATCTAATAAGCTGGTCAAGCAAAAGACAAAGCACGATAGCTCTTTCAAATGCTGAAGCTGAATACATTTCTGCTGCTTGTTGTTGTTCACAGCTGCTATGGGTAAAGTATCAGCTAGAAGACTTTAATATTCTTATTAAATCTATTCCAGTCTTTTGTGATAACACAAGTGTAATCAACCTTTCTAAAATCTAATTCAGCACTCTAGAGCAAACACATTGAAATCAACATCATTTTATAAGGGACTATGTTCAGAAAGGGATTATTGATATACAACTCATTGATACAGAACATCAATGGCCTGAGATATTCACTAAACCACTTGCTGATGATAGATTCAAATTTAATCGAGAAAATTGAACATTCTCACACTTTCTGAAAATTAATTTTTTTTACTACACTACTCTACATAGAGAGTGTTGATATGCACAGTGGTATCCTGAATCTTTTCCTACTCATCTTTCACTTCTTCAGACACTCTGTTTACCCTTTTGACTGATGATAAAAGGGGGAGTATTAAGAAACTAACAGAATATGAAGTTAAGTGTGCGAGTCTAAAAATATCATAAGAGAAAATATGATGTTTAAGACAACTCAATTCCCAAGTTTTAATGCTTAACAAATTTGAGTTAAAATATTTATCATAGATACATATATGTTTTAATGATTTATCTATGATTTCACAAGCCACTATAAGCTTATATAAAGACTATGTGAAGTGCTTTCAACCTGTCTGAGGAGTTAAGCCTTCTGAAGGTTCAACACGTCTGAAGCGTTGGAGCCTTCTGAAGTGCACTACCCGTCTGAAGTGTTGAAGTTGTCTGAAGTCTCATTAATGACGTGGAACTCTTTGCTAAAGCTTGTGAAGACTTTTCTGAACCTCTGCTGCACATAACACGTTTATAGCAAGAAACACAGAGACCTTTCCTGGTATTTTGAATTTCATACACCACTGAGGAAATCTCTGCAATGTAGCCTCTGCAGCAACATATGTAGCAGCTTTACGGCAGGAGCAACCTTGTACCGTGTTAGAAATATCAGAGCTCTCATAAGCATGTCTCACAACGGATTAAATAGCATTTAATGTTATCTCTAAACGTGGTATTTCAACGGATTGAAGATTGGGTATAAATACCCCTCCATGAAGACCATCAAATACAGAGACAGATAGAGAAATTATTGCAAGAAAGCCTAAGAGATATTCCGCTGCGAGCTTTACTTTGATAAAATCTCTGATTCATTCTTTGCACATCATCTGTATATCCTGAGTATACCTCAGTTATTATTGTGCACTGTGTCTGCTTAAGCTTAAAACTTGTGTAGTTAAAAAGCTTAGACACATTTCGTTGTAATACTGTATATTGAGCCTGGAGAGGCTTGTCTGAACAAGAATACTTAGTTGAAGAGCCTGGAGAGGCTAGACTGAAAAAGAATACTTGGTTGTGTCTAGAGAAACTGTACTCGTTGTGTCTGGAGAGACTGTACTTGGTGTGTCTGGAGAGACTGTACTTGTTGTGTCTGGAGAGACGTACTCGTGGTGTCTGGACAGACTGTACTCGTTGTGTCTGGAGAGACTATACTCGTTGTCTGGAGAGACTGTACTCATATTTGAGTTGTAATCTGAATATTCAATAGTGGAAATCCAGTGGTTATTTGCCATTGGGACTGGACGTAGCTCACTGTGTTGGTGGGTGAACCAGGATAAATTTCTTGGCTAAGTCTTCTATCCCTTATCTCTTGTCAATTTATTTATACTAACCCAAGGGTATTGAAGATTGTTTCAATAATTTAAAAGAAGCAAGGAAACCTATTTAAAATTACTTTCAGAAGTCTTCTTAACTTCAGACAGCTTTCTAAACCTGTCTGAAACTACTTTGAACTTAATCGTTTGTGAAAGCTTCCATAAATTATTAAGAAACACTATTCAACCCCCCCTTTTAGTGTTTCCTTGTGTTTCTACAGTTGGTATCAGAGCTCAACTCAGGGTTGAGCACCTAACAAGTGTTGAGGACTAAAGATCCAGATGGAAGCTTCCAACAACAACAGACAATACATCTCTGAAGAGCCTCTATCACAAGGCCCCTAGCATTCAATGGAGTGGATTACCACTAGAGGGATCGTATGAAGTTGTTCATTGAGAGCAAAACATTGATGTCTGGGATGTGGTCACTGATGGAGACTATATGCCTATGCATAATGGAGTGCCCATTCCTAAGGCTGAATGGACCTCGGAGCAGAAGACTAGAGTACAAATGAATGCCAAAGCCAAACTCTATCTGATATGTTCTATGAATAAATCAGATGAGAAGGTTCATGGATGTACTTCTGCCAAGGAGATCTGGTATACTCTTGCAGCAGCCCATGAAGGGACAGAAACGGTCAAGCAATCCAAGATCGCATGCTCATACATCAATATGAGATGTTCAAGATGGGGAATCTGAAACCATTGACCAGATGTTTGGAAGGTTTCAGACTATAACTAATGGACTCAGGTCCTTAGGTAGAACTTATGAATCTGGAGACAACAATAGAAAGATTCTAAGAAGTTTGCCTAAGTCTGGAGACCCAAAGTCACTGCCATTCAAGAAGCAAGAGACTTAAACTCTCTTAGAATGGAAGAATTGTTGGGATCTCTCAAGGTCCATGAGCTTGAACTTGAAGAAGATGACAACAAGAAGAAGTCTCTAGCACTAAACTCCAAGGCCAAACAGCTAGGCATGGCATCATGAAGGCTATGCAAGCTGAGGAACTTCAGAAGCAGATGACGACTCTGAAGATAGCTCAGAAGACGATGATCTTGCTCTTCTCAGCAGGAAAATCAAGAGGATGCTACAAAACAGAGGAAAAGCTGAGAAAGAACCAACCTTCAACCTCTAAAGTAGGTAAGTCAGGTAAGGATTTTCAAAATGACAAAATTACTTGCTATGAATGCAAACAGCCAGGTCATATGATAGTTGAATGCCCAAAACTGAAAAAAACAGCCTCAAAAGAAGAAGATCTTCAAGAGGAAGAAGGGACTGATGGCAACATAGGAGGATCTTGATGAGTCCACCTCATAGAAGAGAGGAAGACACTTCAGAAGAGGCCAACCTGTGTCTCATGCCAGCCTGCCTCATCAGACAGCTCTGAAGCTGAGGTATTTCCCTTAACTCTGCAAGAGATGTATGATGACCTGATGGAAAGTTCCAAGGAATTTTCCAAGAGTATAAGAATCTATCCAAGTCCACACAGAAATGTGCAGCAAATATGAGGCTCTTGAGATAAAAATATTATGCTAAGGAGAAAATCCTGTAACTGAAAGTAGCAGTTCACAAACTGTCTCTGAAGAAAACAAAAAACTTCAGAAACAAGTTGAGGAACTGACAAAAGACTTAGCTAAGTTTGTCAAAGGGACAGATAAACCTTAATAGATTGTTGGGCAATCAAAGGGATCCTCTTGACAAAAGTGGTTTAGGCTTTGTGATCATAACACCTCTGAACCTCCTACTGTCTTAAATTTTTAAAGGCAAAAAAGAAGGTTATTGGGTGTTCTCACTGTGGCAAGCCTGGACACAATGTGACTCAGTGCAAACACAAGAGAAAGCAAGGCCCAAAGCTAACAGAAAGGACCCAAAAGAATGGGTACCTAAAAACTTGATCATTCCTGTTGATGTGTTTAACAGGACAAAGGAAACCCCACAAATGGTACCTGGACAGTGGTGCTCGCGACACATGACAGGAGAAAGGTCTTTGTTCCAAAACCTTAGACCCAGAGCAGGAGGTGTGGTCACCTTTGGTGGAAATCAGCAAGGGAAGATCACTGGAATAGGGACTGTAGGTATATTCTCCTTCATCCTGATAAAATGTACTCCTAGTGGAGGGACTTAGCATAATTTACTGAGCATAAGTCAATTATGTGACAGTGGTTATGTGGTATCCTTTACTAAGGAAGGATGCATAGTCAAAGACTCCTCTGATCAAACCCCTTACTGCTAAGAGACACATAATGTGTACAAAATTGATCTAGAGGATCTAGCAAGTCAAAATGTAAAATTTCATTTCTGTTGAAGATGAAAAACAGATTTGGCATCAAAGACTTGGGCATGCCAGCTTGAGATAATCTCAAGGTTAGCAAACAACAATTGTTAAAGGATTGCCCAAGCTTTCATTACAAATCTGACATTTTTGAAAGTTGGGGGCTGGGAGGGATGTCTGAAAGGGACAAACAAGACACTCTTTTAAGAGTAAGGATGTTGTTTCAACTAGCAGACCACTAGAACTTTTACACATTGACTTGTTTGGTCCTATTAGAACAGAAAGTCTTAGTGGTAAGAAATATGGTTTGGTCATTGTTGATGACTATTCTAGATTTACATGGGTATTATTCCTAAGAAGCAAGGATGAGACTTTAGAATTTCACAATATTCTGCAAGAAGGTACAGAATGAAAAGGATTCTGTATTCTGTATCAGAAGTGATCATGGTGGAGAGTTTGAGAATGCAAACTTTCAATGTTCTGTGATGAGAATGGGATCTCACACAATTTCTCTGTGGCAAGAACACCTCAGCAAAATGGGGTTGTTGAGAGAAAGAACAGAAGCTTGCAAGAAATGGGAAGAACCATGCTCAACTCTTGCAACCTACCAAGATCCTTCTGGGCAGAAGCTATTAACACAGCTTGCTACCTTCAAAACAGAATATTGGTAAGACCAATTCTGAAAAGACTCCTTATGAATTGTGGAAAGGAAGGAAACCCAACATATCATATTTCCATCCCTTTGGATGTGAGTGTTTCATACTCAACACCAAGGATGATCTTGGAAAATTTGATGCAAAGTCTGACAAAGGATTTTTCATAGGTTATTCTGAAACATCTAAAGCCTATAGAGTTTATAACTCTAGAACTTTAATTGTAGAGGAATCAATTCATGTTAAATTCAATGACATGAAAGAGACTGATAGGGAACTATCAGATCTAGAAGATGATTTTGCAGGTATGGAGCTGAATGACCATGATAGCTTGAAGGATGAACAGGTGTCTGAAGTACCATCTGTCACTGAACCTCTTCAGACAAATGTTGAGCCTCAGACAGATCAAACAGTATCTCAGAAAACTAACTGGAGATACAAGTCACATCATCCAAGGAGCAAATCATTGGCAGCACTTCAGAAGGAGTGAAGACAAGATCAAAATTCAAGAATCTGAATTCTCTTGCTTTCCTGTCTGAAATTGAGCCAAAGAACATTGATGAAGCTCTGCATGATGAAGGGTGGATCCTAGCCATGCAAGAAGAGCTAAATCAATTTGCTAGGAGTGATGTCTGGACCCTTGTTCCTAAACCCCATGGGAAAACTATTATTGGAACCAAATGGGTGTTCAGAAACAAGCTGTCTGAAGAAGGAAAAGTGGTCAGAAACAAGGCAAGATTGGTGGCTCAAGGATACAATCAACAAGAAGGTATTGACTTCACTGAAACCTTTGCCCCTGTTGCCAGGTTAGAAGCAATTAGAATTCTTCTCTCTTATGCTGTAAATAATGGCATCAAACTATATCAAATGGATGTCAAAAGTGCTTTTCTAAATGGATTCATTGAAGAAGAGGTTTTTGTTAGACAACCCCCTGGTTTTGAAGATATAGCTTTTCCTGATCATGTTTTCAAACTGAAAAAGGCTCTTTATGGTCTGAAACAAGCTCCAAGAGCTTGGTATGACAGATTAAGCAGTTTTCTTATCAAAAATGGTTTTGAAAGAGGAAAAGTAGATACAACTCTTTTTAGAAAACAGTCTAACAAAGATCTTATACTTGTCCAGATATATGTTGATGACATTATTTTTGGTTCAACTAATTCTTCCCTGTGCAAGGAGTTTTCTAAGTTAATGCAATCAGAGTTTGAAATGAGTTTAATGGGAGAACTAAAATTTTTCTTAGGACTTCAGATTAAGCAAGATTCTGATTGTATATGGATCCATCAAGAAAAATATACAAAAGAAATGCTCAAAAAGTTTAACTTAAATGATTGCAAACCCATGTCAACTCCTATGCATCCATCTTCATCTTTAAGCAAGGATGAAAATGAAGAACCAGAGTAAATCAAACTTTGTATAGAGGAATGATTGGCTCTTTATTGTATCTAACAGCAAGCAGACCTGACATAATGTTCAGTGTGTGTCTTTGTGCTAGATTTCAATCAGATCCAAGAACTACTCATTACAAAGCTGTTAAGAGAATTTTTAGATATCTTAAAGGCACTACTAATCTTGGTCTATGCTATAAGAAAGACAAGGATTGCAGGTTAATAGGATACTGTGATGCTGACTTTGCTGGAGATAGAATAGAAAGAAAGAGCACCAGTGGAGGATGTCATTTCTTTGGAAATAACATGATCAGCTGGTCAAGCAAAAGGCAAAGCACCATTGCATTATCAACAGCAGAAGCAGAATACATCTCAGCAGCCAGTTGTTGTTCACAACTGCTATGGGTGAAGTATCAGCTTGAGGACTTTAATATTCCTATCTGCTATACCTGTTTTGTGTGATAATACAAGTGCAATTAATTTATCTAAAAATCCTATCCAACATTCTAGGGCAAGCATATAGAAATCAAGCATCATTTTATTAGAGACTATGTTCAGAAAGGTGTTTTTGATATTCAGTTCATTGACACAGAGCATCAATGGGCAGATATATTCACAAAACCCCTGACTGAAGATAGATTTAAGTTCATACGCAATAATTTGAACATACATGCATTTTCTAATAATTGATTGTGTCTGATATGTTAAGAGCATCTGAAATTCCAGGGTGTCTGAAATTGTGACATGTCTGAAATTCTAGGGTTTCTGAAATTTTATATGTGTGTCTGAAATTTCTCACTTGTCTGAAATGACTTGCTGACGTGGCTATCTGAGACGGTTGAATTCCATTTATTTTGTCTCTTCCACTTCGCACGATACCCAATGTCCGCGCAGCCGGTACCATCATTGCATCGTGGGTCTATAAATGCAGGAGTAAGAGTGTCGAGGAAGTCTTACATTTTCTCTCAGCACTGTTTGAACTTCTTCTTCTCTCTAGCAACCGTTTTCTCTCAAGTTTTTCTGCAACTCATCAATGGCACCAAAGAAGTCTTCCAGTTCCGGTGGAAATGTGGTCAGATCGAAAGGTGTGGACCTTGAAGAGCTTCGAAATCTTGGTATGGATTTGGTTGAGGAATTTGATGCTGCTGGCTGGACTCCATTCTTTGACAACATCTACTGTTCATGGCACGAGCAGAGTGTCATAGATTTCTGGGCTTCAGCTAGAGGAATCCCTAACTCCAAGGGAGTATATGAAAGCATCAAGGCTACTGTTCTAGGAGTCCCTGTTTTTGTTGATGAAGGGATTCTCTCCACCATCGCCAAGGTCAAGGCTGAAGGAGAAACCTTTACTCCTGGATGGGAGTTGAGGAATGGTGGGCAAAAGAAGTACACAAAGATTGTATGGTACAGAAGAACCCAAGACTCCTGATTCTAAGTTCTTGCTGGATAAGGTCAGAGTACTTCACTCCATCTTAGGGTGCTCCATAATCCCTAAGAGTGGAAGCAGAAACCACGTGTCTGAATTGGAGAGATTCTGCATGATTCACTTGCTGCAGAAGAAGAAAGTCAATCTTCCCAGCATCATCATGTTCCACATGCAGAAGAAGATTAGAGACTCTGGTGCAAATCTACCTCACAACACTCTCATTACAAAGGTACTCTTGCACTTTAAAGTACCTATTGAAAGACTGTTTGATCACAAGTCACCCGCATTCTTTGGTGAGTCGAATCTAAAGAGCATGAACCTGAAGAACCCTCTCACTCCAAGACCTCCATCTCCTACTCTGAAGGAGAGTGTCCTCATGGAGAAGGCCTCAAGAAGAGGAAGCACAATAGAGATTCTTGAACAAGAGCTTCAAGGGGACATCAGAAAAGGAGAGTTCAAGGCCTCCAAACCATCCCCTCAACCTAAGCTGAAGAAGCTCCCTGTGAGGAGTGCAGCAAAGGTATCTTCAGCAGCCTCTACTCTGCACACTCAGGCATCTGAACCTGTTCAGAAGGCTTTGCAAAAGCCATTTGAAATAGTGGGTCAGGGTTCTGAAGGCGCAAAACCTCTTAAGCCTACTTCTGACATAGAAGGAAAGGCTCATGAGGAAGAGATTGCTAACCTTGCTGATCTTGAAGCTGTAGCAGCTTCACCTTTGGCAGCTTGCCCCTCTGATCCAGAATTGATTCAAGTGGCAGCCATAGCTACTGCCTTAGAACAAGAAGAATTGGATATGAAGGCTGAGCAAGAGAAGACAGACTATGCTATCGCTGTGGCCTCTCAGCTAGCCGTAGCTGAAGATGAAAGGCAAGCTACCTTGGCTCAAAGTAATAAGAAGAGAAAGAGGTCTAGGGTTCAGCAAAGGAGGAGAACCAAGAGCAAGATTCTTGAGACAGCTCCTGAACCCACTACTAGGGTTACAAGGAGCATTGCTAGCCAAATGGAAGCTATGGATGAAGCTAGCAAGTACCAGAACTTCGTAAAGGCCAATCTCTATTTCAAGAAGAAAAGAGAAGAAAAACAAGCTGAAAGGGAGAAGGTGTCTGAACCTGAGAAGGTCAAACCCCCTGTGAAAAGACCAAGGGTGAGGTTTGACAATGTGACTCCATCACCTCCTTCCTCACCTGAAAAGAAACAAGAGGAGAAAGAAGAAGAAGAAAGGCAACCTATAGAAGGAAGAAGAAGAAGCAGCATCACCATCACCATCATCACCTCAATCATCACCACCATCTTCATCATCATCATCTTCAGAGTCAACACAATCTGAAGATCTCATTGTCGAGATTCAGCAAGGAGAAAGCTCAAAGGTGTGGAAAGGGAGCATGCTGCCTGAACACATTAGGCTAGGACCTAAAAGTAGGGATTTCTTCACAGAACCCACTTTTGATCCTTATGCATTTCCTTTCACTCAGCATCAGTATGATGAAGAAGCTGAAGTGCCCCATAAGAGGTATGAAGGACCTTTCTTTGAGAGGGAAAGGGTTCCCAAGTTTCCAAACCTCTATGAAGAGCTGCAATATTTCAGAGATACACCCCCTATCTCTCTGCACCATGGGCTAGTCAAACATACTTCAGATGCTGAAAGAATAAAGTATCAAGGAAGCTTAGATCAGATGTACTCAGGGCAACTTGAGAAGATCAGAAAGGGTGTGGTACCACCTGCTCACAAGTGGGCTCCACTTGATCCCTTTTCTGATGCTGATTGTCTGAAGATGAGTAATGAAGACTGGTGTTTTGTCAGGCATCTATGCACAGAAGGTGAACTCTTTGAAAGGGATTATCTGAAGTCTGTTGGCATGAGAGGATACAGGCCCCCTAGAACATTTTCCATCAGGCCAACCACCAAGATTCTAGTGCAACCTGATAGAATTGTTCCTAGGTACCCTCTGAAGGAAGGCCCTGCTGATAAGTTCAAGGAACCTAAGGCCTATCCTGTTCCCTTCAAGCCTCTGACTCCAAGCGAATGGAAGGAGCTACCAGCAACGATCAAGAGACAAGGTGGAGGCATGGATCACAGTTTCAGAGACAGAGTCTGGTCATCTTACTGGAAGATCAGAGAGGATGCTGGATCCTCTTCTGGGTCAACTGGACCAGATGCTGATTCTATCATAGGGCATGGGAAATTCATAAATGTGAAATATCATTACATCAGAGACCATTTCCCACCTCTGTCTGAATCATTTCATGAAGACTGGAAGATTATGTGTCCCATTGGAACATTCTTCTTTCCAGTGTATCATCCACAGGAGTATGGTTTGCTTCCAGGTTTTGATGTGCTGAGATTTGTGTGCAGACACATCCAGATTATTCTTTATGAAGCACCACCTGATCCTGAAGAAGAGAACAGAAAGCTCAGGCTGAAGATAGAGAAGCTAGAGAAAAAGAATGTTGATCTCATTGCTAAACAAGATAAGATTCTTCAAGAGCAACAACAGATTAGAAGTGGCCAAGAGGACATGAAGACTGCTCTCATCTCTCAGATTGACAAGGCCAAAGATGAGCTGATTTCCTTCATGAAAGAAGCTTTGCTGAGGAAGGATGGGTAGTCAGTGATGTGTAGCCATGTCTCATGTTTATTTCTGCTAAGTGATAAATTTTTTTTGAACATTTTGATTAATACTATCAGTGTCTCACATCATGTTGTGTTTATGTTTGCTGTTTTCTTTCATATTTCATGATTTTGCTATGATTGTTGTTGTTATGCTCTGGAATTCCCTTTTGATTGATGACAAAAGGGGGAGTATTAAACTAACAAAATCTGAATCTGAAGTGATCACAGGACTCAGGGGGAGTAAATACGTTTAAGAGATCACCATCTGAGGGGGAGCTATCTATTCTTTTATCTTTAAAACTCCTTTCAGATTTATGTATTTTAAACAAATTTGTCATCATTAAAAAGGGGGAGAATGTTGAGTCTCAAAAATATCATAAGAGAAAATATGATGTTTAAGACAGCTCAATTCCCAAGTTTTAATGCTTAACAAATTTGAGTTAAAATATTTATCATAGATACATATATGTTTTAATGATTTATCTATGATTTCAGCAAGCCACTATAAGCTTATATAAAGACTATGTGAAGTGCTTTCAACCTGTCTGAGGAGTTAAGCCTTCTGAAGGTTCAACACGTCTGAAGCGTTGAAGCCGTCTGAAGTGTGAGCGTCTGAAGTCTCATTAATGACGTGGAGAGGCTTGTCTGAAACAAAGAATACTTAGTTGTAATACTGCATATTGAGCCTGGAGAGGCTTGTCTGAAACAAAGAATACTTAGTTGAAGAGCCTGGAGAGGCTAGACTGATAAAGAATACTTAGTTGAAGAGCCTGGAGAGGCTAGACTGAAAAAGAATACTTGGTTGTGTCTGGAGAGACTGTACTCATTGTGTCTGGAGAGACTGTACTTGGTGTGTTTGGAGAGACTGTACTCGTTGTGTCTGAGAGAGAGACTGTACTCGTTGTGTCTGGAGAGACTGTACTCGTGGTGTCTGGAGAGACTGTACTCGTTGTGTCTGGAGAGACTGTACTCGTTGTGTCTGGAGAGACTGTACTCATATTTGAGCTTGTAATCTGAATATTCATATAGTGGAAATCCAGTGGTTGTTTGCCATTGGGACTGGACGTAGCTCACTGTGTTGTGTGTGTGAACCAGGATAAATTTCTTGGCTAAGTCTTCTATCCCTTATCTCTTGTCAATTATTTATACTAACCCAAGGGTATTGAAGATTGTTTCAATAATTTTAAAAGAAGCAAGGAAAACCTATTTAAAATTACTTTCAGAAGTCTTCTTAACTTCAGACAGCTTTCTAAACTGTCTGAAACTACTTTGAACTTAATCGTTTGTGAAAACTTCCATAAATTATTAAGAAACATTATTCAACCCCCCTTTTAGTATTTCCCTGTGTTCTACAAAGGTTTCAGAATATTTATCAGATTCAGGGGGAGCAAATTTGAAGAGCAGATGAAACAAAGTTTTCAAGCAAGTTGCAAACAAATTAAGAAGAAAGCTCTGCATCAGTATCTGATTAAGGGGGAGCAGCTACTCTGATATCTACTATCTCTCCCTTCAGATATTGATTTAGTTCCTAAGCAAATTGTCATCATTAAAAATGGGGAGAATGTTGAGTCTCAAAATGTTATTAAAAGGCTAATAATGTTTTAAGCCTTTCAACCCCAAGTTTTAATGGATAACAAATTTGGTTATTATGAGAAAGAATAGTCTCTGCTGAAGGTATCTGTTCAGTATTCAGAAGGTACAATCTGAAGAAATCATGTCCTTTGAATCAAGTGAAACCTTCCAAAGTGAAGAAACCTGCTAAGAGAAACAACCTGCTGAAAGTGAAGAACTCCTGAAGTTGTGAGATGACGTACCAATGCCTGTTCATCTTCAATATAATATTCTCAGAAATTCTTCGTGAGACTCAAGTCAATAGTAGCAGTCTCAGATTATTGTGCCTCTTATTTTATTGGATAGTCAGAGAAGAAATGCTTTTGGCATATTTCAAATTTCTCTCACCAAAAAGGCAAAGTCTGCAGAAAAGTACACGCTGAGCAGAAAAAGAAGACTGCATAGTTGACTCTACTACCTGCTACTTACGAGGTTCAGGCTATGTGTCACAAGGAGTATTTGCATTAAATGCTATCTCTTAACGGGAAATTGATTGGAGATCAACGGACAAGTTTTCTTCTCTCTAAATATCAGACTCCATGAGAAAAAGTTAGAGAACTAAACACAAAGAAATCGACTTGCTGAAACACTGCCAAATTTCATATTCATCCGTTTCATCATTTCTTCATTGTACAATAATTTCTATATCCTGAGTCTTACTCAGTTATTTGTACAAGTTCCCAGTTAGAGCTCTAAACTTGTGTAGTTTCAAAGTTTGAGCATTTTATTTCAAACTATTTTTACTTGGTTAGTTGAAGAGGCCGTGTTCAAAGAATACTTGGGTTTTAGCCTGGAGAGGCTGCATGTTCAAAGAATACTTGGGTAGTTTTAGCCTGAAGAGGCTGTATCCAAAGAATACTTGTGTTTATCCTGAAGAGGCTGGGTCCAAAGAATACTTGGTGTTTAGCCTGAAGAGGTTGGGTCCAAAGAATACTTGTATCTTATCAGATAGTGGAAATCCAGTGGTGGTTGCCCTGGGACAGGACGTAGCTCACTGTGTTGGTGGGTGAACCAGGATAAATTTTCTGGCTGAGTTCTCTCTACCCTTAATCGTTACTTTATGTTGTTATGTGTTTTATCTAACTAAGGAGGGTTCTGAAAAGTGAGTTTAAAATTTGCGCAGGATAAACAACTTTATTTCTACGCAAATCATTTCAAAAGGCAATTTTATTGAGCAAGTCTCTGTAAACTCATTTTTAGCAAGTTATTTGAACGTTGAATATCTCTTTGCTTGTTTAAAAAGGTTTCATAAAAATCTGTTAAAGATTATAAAACACTATTCGACCCCCTTCTAGTGTTTCCCATGGTTCTAACAATAATGGTATCAAACTATATCAGATGGATGTAAAGGGTGTTAGTTCCACAGGCAACACTAGAAGAGGGGTTGAATAGTGTTTTGAGTATTTTTACCATTTTGGAAATCTTTAACATGAGTTATTAATTCATTAAGACAATTAAGTGAGAAAAGCTTATTTTCAGAATTAATACTTAAATTGCGGAATATAAGAAGGACAAACATAGAGACTAAGAAAAGGTGACTAGATCAAAAACTTATTTGGACTTTTAATTAAATGATTTAGATATTCAGATGCATCTCAAGATATCTTCTGAAAGATATTACAAAGAATCTTTTCAGAAGAGTTTTGAGTAATCTCAGATGATTGATCATTGTCTGAAGTGTACTTCTAACTTCTGAACTGAAACTGTTTCAGATCCACTTCAAAGAGTTATTTCAGACGTTCTTCAAAGTATATTCTTGTAATACTCCAAACGATATAAGATTAACTGAATGTGTTATTAACTTGGAAAACTTAGTTTATTGAAATGTTGTGTTAAGTTTATTAAGAAAAATACTGTTCAATCCCCATCAGAATATAAAGCTGTAAATTAGGAGTTTAAGGGATAGAAACTTAGCCACAAAATTTATCCTGGTTCACTCATCAACCCAGTGAGCTACATCCACTCCCAGGGCAAACCACCAATGGATTTTCCACTATCTGAAACCATAGATACAGGTATTGTTTTCTATCAAGCCTCTTCACGCTCTACCACAAGTATCTTTTATTTCAACTGCCTCTCCAGGCAAATCAATGCAGTATTCTTTACAGACAAGCCTCTCCAGGATCAACTACAAGTATTCTTTTATTTTCAACTGCCTCTCAGGCAACTCAGTGCAGTATTATTTACAGACAAGCCTCTCCAGGCTCAACAGTACACAAAGCCTCTCCAGGCATACGAGTATTCTTTTTCACCAAGCCTCTCCAGGCTCTCACAGAGTATTCTTTATTCCTCCAAGCCTCTCCAGGCTCTCAGACACATAAAGTGTTTATAAACTAAACTAAGTTTAAGTTTCCATGAAACATAAACTTAATCTCTCCTGTACTAAAGGTCAACTGAGTACTACTCAGGATACAATGAGTGAATCTAAGTACAAGGGTAAGACAGAGATACAAGTGTATGAGTTTGGTACAATCTCGTCTTCTAACATGAGGAGTAACATCCTCTGAGAATTGGCTAAGTAAGATGTTGAATTAAGCTTCAGCGGTTCTCTCTTTGATTTAACCATTGGCTTCCTTGGGTTACATTCTCACCCTTTTTGAATGGAATAGCCAAAGTGTAACTTGGAATTTTGGCTCCATATGTGGATATGATATATAGAAAATTGGCCGACGTCTTTAAAGTCTTTCTTGAGGCTATTTATATGTTCTGATATAATATAGCGCGTTGAAGATTGTCTGGTTACCGTTGAGATGTTGATGATGTGACTCATATAGCCGTTTGTGTAATAGCTTCTCAAACGGTTGCTTCTTCTTAAGTAAATAAGTGTTCAGACGATCTTGTTTGACACTTCTTGATGAGCTCTTTGAGAGATTCCTTGATATTTATGCTTCCTTTCTCTCTGATTTCCATCAGAGTATGTATGAGGAGGTATCCATGGATTGTCCTTTTGCTTATTTGTATATACTCCTTATCATTTGCTCCTGACATAGTTTCCTCTTCTCTTTAGTGATGTCTTGTCCTAAGGAACATAGCTTTTGTTGCTATTCTTCTTTGAATAAAGAAATTGATATTATAGCCGTTGAATCATATGGTCTCAGATCTCTTGTGACTTCTTCTATGTTTGAAATCTGTTCCATGCATTCAGAGTTTCATTCCTTCAGACTGTTAAGCTATTTATCACTTCCTTCAGATGATAGCTTCAAGCTTCTTTTAATCTCATATTGAAATGCTTTCAACAAAGATTTCTTCTTCTGATGAAATGCTTTTTTTTCTCTTAGATGGTTAGAGCAAAATGCTTCTTCTTTTAGCAGAAATCTTCTTCCTTTTTACTTCAGCAGAATGCTTCTTCTTTTACTTCATACGATCCTAGCTTTATTCATCTTTGTCTCTTCTAGTTCTTCTGACATTTGAATAGATGTTGAATTACATAATATTAGTTCAAACATCTTTCTCGATGTTTTCTTGTCCAGACTTCTGATTTGCTTTTGGACAGTAGCAGGTGCAGTATGTCTGCGTATATAGTACCCTTGTGATTGCAGATGCAGCAGTCGTTGCAGGATTTCCTTATTGTGTAAGTCATTTGATCGAGGCAGAGAAACACGTCTAACTTTTGTGCCAAAATGAAGTAGTCCATTGGATACAATGTCTTCATGCTTTGATAATATCTTCATGAGAACGTTCTTGGTTCTGACCCCTTCAGTCCTTCAGTCATACAGAGTGCTTCTGATCAGCTTCCATTATTCAGATGATAGTTATTCTTTGAAACGATGAATAGTTTATTCAGTGATAGATAAGTCTTCAGTTTGTGTTCATGACTTCATATGATAGTCATTCTTCAGACAGAGAATATGCTTCAGATGATGATAAGTTGAGACGGTCTGAGTCTCATTGTCTTCAGATAGTTGAATCTTTTCTATTCTTTTCGTAGCTTCCTTTGCTTCTAGTTGCTTCATATTAGTGGAGCTCTTTCTTCTATATTGTGGAGCTCTTCTTCTTTGCTGTCTTGGGCTTTAGATGAATATGCTTCAGATGATTGAGTCTTTCTTCTTTTCAGATTCTGTATTGCTTCATCTTCTGATTTTCCATTCTTCTTTCATTTGTTCTTCTACTTCTGATACTTCACTGGTTCTTCTTCTTCTGATTTAAACTGATTCTTCTTCTCTTTGATTCTAAATTCAGACGAATATTCCAACCTAAAACACAATCAACAAAACAATACCTTTCTTAGTAGCACCTGTTCTTTTAATATAATCTAATTGTTAATCATTAAAACAAGGATAATGAGTCTTGAATCTAATTTGAATACTTAAATTAATTCTAAGACTCAACAAAAGGGTGCCTTCCTTAATGGATTCATGAGGAGGGGTTTGTTAGACCCCCCTGGATTTGAAAATTCTTTTTCTTAATCATGTTTTTAAATTGAAAAAGGCTTTTTAGGGTCTTAAAGAAGCCCAGAGCTTGGTATGACGGATTGAGCAATTTTCTTCTCAAAATGGTTTGAAAGAGGAAAGGTTGATACAACATTTTAGAAAATGTCTAACAAAGATGTAATTCTTGTTCAGATATATGTTGATGACATTATTTTTGGATCAACAAATTCTTCACTATGCACAAAGTTTTCAAGGCTAATGCAATCTGAGTTTGAAATGAGTTTGATGGGTCAACTCATGTTTTTCTTAGGACTTCAAATTAAGCAAGATTATGACTGTATATGGATCCATCAGGAGAAATATACAAAAGAAATGCTTAAGAAGTTGAACATGCATGATTGCAAACCTATGTCAACTCCTATGCCTCCTTCTGCCATCTTAAGTAAAGATGACGGAGAAGAATGTGTTGACCCAACAATGTATAGATGTATGATTGGATCTCTGTTGTATCTTACTACAAGCAAGCCTGAAATTATGTTCAGAGTTTGTCTGTGTGCAAGATTTCAATCTGATCCAAGAATAACTCATTATTGTTGAGTCTCAAAAATAAATTAAGAAATTAAACTCAAATTGAGTCTCACTCTCTTAAGATTTTAATGAATAACAAACATTAAGTAAAAAGCTAATTTATAAGATATTATGCTTTCATGGTATATCTTGTGCTTTCAGAACATAAAGAAGGAAGTCCATCTGAAGCAGTGATTCCCTCTGAAGACTTAAGATCATCTAAAGGCCTCACTCCATCTGAAAAGTGGTGAAGCTGATCCATCTGAAAAGCTTATTCCGTCTGAAGACTGGAAGCATCAGAAACCTGTTGGTTCAACGCTTGCTGGAACATGGAATCAATGTATGTACATCCCAAAAGTCTAACCTCTTTCAGCATATGAGTCAGAACTTCTTTTCTTCCTCGTTTAAATGATTTGAACAAATAAGGAAAGTCTTCAAATGCTGCTGAGTAGCTGTCCAAAAGCACCTATGCGCAGACCTGCTATCAGAGGTTCATCAGAACATCTTTTCAGGCTTAGTGCGCATTAAATGTTATTTGACAACGGACATCTTCTCATTTCTCTATAAATACTCATGCACGTATGAAGAAGAAGTGACAATTGAAGCTTACAAGATCTACGTTAAAACGCTGTCTAAATACACTCTAATATTTTCTCTTATACAATTCAATTTTCAGATCCTGAGAATATCTCAGTTACTTGTACATTTCTTGGTTCAAGTTAAGCTTGTTAATCTTGCTTGAACTTCTCTGTTTATTTTAAACAGGTTGGGTTAACAAGCCTGGAAAGGCTTATTGTATAAAAAGAATACTTGGGTTACACTTGGATAAGTGTCTGAGAGCCTGAAGAGGCTTGGTGGAAGAAAGAAGAATATTTGCTGTAGAGCCTGAAGAGGCTTGTCAAGAAAGAATACTTGTAATCTTGCAAGATTAGAGGAAATCCAGGTGTTGGTTTTTGCCCTGGGACTGGACGTAGCTCACGGTGGTTGTGAGTGAACCAGGATAAATTATTGGTTGAGTCTTCTCTATCCCTTAACTATTTAATTCAGTTTATACTTGACAAAGGGGATTGAAAAGTATTTTAAATGAAAACTTTCATTCTGAATTAAACACGTTTTTCAGATATACTTTGAATCTGAACTGAGTCCAGAAGATAAACAAAATTTCAGATTGAGTTCCATCATCTGAACCTTTTTCAGAAGCTAATTTTTTGAATCTTTTAAAATAGTAAAAGTTTCCATTGAAACACTATTCAACCCGCTTCTAGTGTTTCCCTGTTTTTCCAACAGTTGGTACCAGAGCTTATCCTCGGGGTGAGCACCTAATCAGTGCAGAGGACAAAGATCCCATGGAAACTTCTACTTGCAACAGACAGTACATTGATCGAGGTCGTACTCAACCAAATAAAATGAAGTAAAGTGCAGTAAGGGTTGGTTAACCCAAAGTCGTTTCCCAAAGAATTCAATCACAAATTCAGAAATTCAAGATCAAAGTAACACACACACTCAGAGGGGATTGTTTAGATTTTTCAATTCTATGATTCTAAACAACAGAAACTTAAATTCGAAATTAACCAATTGGAGATTAAGATCAGTCCTCTGCACATGCATAACCTGGATATATCATTGGAAATCAAGAGGTAATTCTATCAAACATATATGAATCCGAATTTCACCATGAATTAATCAATAAGCATCAACAACTCATGATTCAAGTTCTTGCATTAAGCATGCAATGTTCATCAATTAGGTTAATGATTAAGCATCCCTAATTCTAATTGAAATAACCTTGAGAAGTTAGTATTCTATTTCCATGGAGGTGAAATCCGAAATTGCAAGAGAGAGGAAGAAGAAGAGAGAAAACCGAAATTGGAAGAAGAGAAAAGAGAGGGAAAGTAAAGAGTCTTTTTTTTTCTAAAATCTAAAAAATGAAGGAAAAGTGTCCAAACTACTCAGCAAACACCTATTTATAGATCCTAAATCACTAACAATCTGATTAGGCCTTAATTGGGCCGAAATTAATTAAAACAGGCCAACAAACTAATTACAAAACTAATCAAATTCGGACTTGTGACTGACAGCAACAGTAGGCGATTTTGAAACAGCAACTGCTCCTAATTTCTTCATGGGAATATGGTCATATAGCATATCCAATTAAAGCCCCGGAAGTTAGCTTTCCAATACCACTAGAATCACTCAAATCGGACACCTGTAACTCCAGATATCATCAAAACAAGACAGGTAG
The DNA here is from genome assembly GCA_026901365.1 of Sesbania bispinosa. Taxonomy (NCBI): domain Eukaryota; kingdom Viridiplantae; phylum Streptophyta; class Magnoliopsida; order Fabales; family Fabaceae; genus Sesbania; species Sesbania bispinosa. The sequence continues at coordinate 1,261,787 of QLOH01000108.1, forward strand.
GTCAGTAGGCTTAAAAATCCGAATTTAAACAACATTTACAGTTAAAGCCCAATTAAGACCAATTTGGTAAATTCTAATTAAAACAGTGGATTTAATCATAATTAGAGCCCAAGAAAGCTAAGTTAATTATACAAAGTGTGAATAAAAATGTGATCATCAAATTCCCCCACACTTGCCCTTTTGCACTCCGGGCAAACACCACATGAAGCTAAAAATCAATTAGAGAGCACAATGCAAATACAAGTGGCATAATTATGAAGAGATCCAAGGATTTCATAGAGTAGGCAAAATACAACATCCAAGGAATCATGGAATCAAGAAAAATATGAATGGAATTCCCTACAATTTAGCAAACAAGAGGGTGAATCAAATCAAAGGGGTGAATCAAGAGTGATAGAATCCTCACAAGACAAACTCTCCAACTCTCAAGTGTTTAGGCTTGTGTATAAACACTCAAAGCACTCATGAAAGCAAGCACTACCATAGGCTTGGCAAGACTCTAATATCCACAACAATTGAAACACATGCAAGCAAAGATCAAGAGGACTTCAAATGGGATGTAATGGGGCCAAGGTAAAGGTAGGGAAAATGAAGGATAATAAGTTAAAATCCAAGAGAATAGAGGAGCAATGGGGAATAAATCCAAGAAGAAATGCAAGTAGCATAGATCTCAAGATTACAATTGAACTCCTCTTTTCTACCTTTTGACCCATTTTTTAATTTCAAGAACACTTTATTTCTTTTCTTTTTTTAATACTTTTCCTTTGAGTTTTTCTTTATTCTTTCTTTTTTTTCTTTTTTTTCAATTTTTTTTTTGTAACTAGCGAAAGGTCAACAATATGATATCCACATGAGGAGATAAGATAAGAAATTCAAGTACACCCCCACACTCATTGAAGAACCTATTCCCAAAACAATTCCAAATCTCCTTTATCCTCTAAGGCAAGGACAATCATGGTTTTTCACTTTCAAGGCTTGTAATGAGCTTTCAAAAACAAGAAATGGGATCCATAGGTTCAAAGGGGATAGCAAGTGGAAAATCATCAAGGTAGGCTAATATGGCTAGTAGCTCAATTATCAACAAAAAGGCCTCAATCATCTCAATACATGCATGTGAACAAAGTTGAAAATCAAGAGTCAAGCCAAGTTCTAGAGCACAAGCAAACAAGAGTGAAATCACACAAGAAAAGAGAGAATGACATAGAATGGTCTATCCATCAATAAGGCTCAAAATCTCACCAAGGACAACTCTATCACAAAAGATTCAACCAATAATTATCAAAACCAACTTATTCACTAAATTATAAGGAATCTAAACAACATAAATCAAGAAACCAATTATCCAAAAATGATGAAAATGCCAACTACCAACACAAATCCTAAAAATCCAATGAAAAACATGCCAAATGTATTTATTTTCCTACTGTCAAAAATTATGTTTTTGCTGTAAAATTCGGATGACTGTCAAAATTCTGCTGTAAAATGAAATTATGCTGTAAAAATACTGCTGTAAACAGCAACAGTAAAAACATACAGCAGCCTACAGTAATGCAGAAACAACAACATCAACAACAAAACAACAAAACAGACAGTTTACAGTAATTACTGACAGCATAAAACAGTAACAGCAGCTACAAAATAGCTATGAAAATGTTGACAGCAACTCAAAAACAGCAAATTTCCTACAAAAAACACCAAAATACAGTAAAACAGCAAACAATTTTTTTTATATTCAATCCTAAAAATTACTAACAAACAAACAATATAATCCTAACCACATAAATTCCTAAAATCAATCCTAAAGTCCTAAACTACAAATCTCCTCCCTCACACTTAAATCACACATTGTCCTCAATGTAAAAATAATCAAATTAGAGAACAAAGGACATAATGCAATAAAATAGTGGGGAAAGAGACTCCCTCATCAAGGTGGAAATATTTGCACTTGAGGGAATGTGGGAAGCTCCAAGCTCATCTCCTCAACCGTCTCCTCAACCAAAGCGGGACTCTCATGAAATAGCTTGAGACGGTGGCCATTGACCTTGAAGGTCTTGTTGGTGGACTCACTCTTCAACTCTACAACACCATAAGGATAAACATGAGTAACAATAAAAGGTCCAATCCAACGAGAACGAAGCTTACCAGGCATGAGCTTAAGTCTAGAATTAAACAACAACACCTTTTGGTCTACTACAAACTATTTTCTAGCAATACATTGATCATGAAATTTCTTAGTCTTCTCCTTGTAGAACTTAGAGTTCTCATAGGCCTCCAGGCGGATCTCATCAAGCTCCTGCAGTTGAAGCTTCCTCTGCTCTCCTGCTTGGTCACTGTCCAAATTGCAAGCCCTTACTGCCCAGTACACCCGATGCTCAATCTCCACAGGTAAGTGGCACGCCTTACCAAAACAATTCTAAAGGGAGACATCCCAAAAGGTGCTTTGTAGGCAGTCCTATGAGCCCAGAGAGCATCATCAAGGTCGCAGCTCCAATCCTTCCTGTTAGGCTGCACCATCTTCTCCAGAATCCTCTTGATCTCTCTCTTGGAGATCTCAGCTTGTCCATTAGTCTGGGGATGGTATGGTGTAGAAACTCTATGCACCACCCCATACTTTTTCAGCAAAGCCTCCATGGACCGGTTACAAAAGTGGGTCCCCTGATCACTAACAATGGCTCGAGGTACTCCAAACCTGCAAAAGATATAGACCTAACAAATCCACAACAACTCGAGCATCATTAGTCCTTGTGGCTATAGCCTCCACCCACTTGGAGACATAGTCCACAACAAGCAATATATATAAAACCAAAAGAAACAGGAAAGGGACCCATAAAATCAATACCCCACACATAAAAAATCTCACAAAACAACATAGGCTGTGGGGCATCTGCTGCCTTCTAGAAATGGCCGCTCCTGCTCTCTGACACTGCTCGCATGTAGAGGAGACTCTCCAGGCGTCTCTGAAAATCGTAGGCCAATAGAATCCACAATCCAACACTTTCCGTCCTGTCCTCTGGGGTCCAAGATATCCTCCAACAGGTGATGCATGACAGAACTAAAGTACAGATTGGATCTCCTGATCTGGAATACACCTACGGATAACCTGGTCATTGCAAAAACGCCATAAATAAGGGTCATCCCATACATAATACTTGGCATCACTCTTAAGTCTATCTCTCTGAGCCCTAGATGCCAAAGGTGGAAAAACAGATGCAACAAGATAATTAACAATATCAGCAAAGCAAGGGGTAAGGGGAAGGGGATGGGAAACATACAAAGCCAAAAGCTGCTCATCCGGGAAGTCATCACGAATAGGAAACGCATCCTCCGCTCTCCCAATGCGGCTCAAATGGTCTGCTACAAGATTATGCGCACCATTCCTATCCTAGATGTCTAAGTCGAACTCCTGGAGCAGTAGCATCCACTCGATCAACTTGGGTTTGGAATCTGTCTTTTTCAAAAGAAACTTAGGAGCAGCATGATCAGTAATAATCACTACCCTAAAGCCTAGCAAATATGATCTAAACTTATCCAATGCAAAAACAATTGCTAACAACTCTTTCTCAGTGGTAGTGTAATTTACCTGTGCTGCATCCAAAGTCCTAGATGCATAATATATCACATGAGACAGCTTACCAACCCTCTGTGTCAAAACAGCTCCCAATGCATAGTTTGATGCATCACACATCAACTCGAACGGAAGTGTCCAATCTGGTGGCTGAATGATGGGGGTGGTGGTGAGAGCTCTCTTGAGGCAATCAAATGCCTCTCTGCACCGCTCTCCAAACTCGAAGGTAACATCCTTCTGCAGCAAGTTGGACAGCGGAAGGGCCGGCTGAAGTCCTGAATAAACCTGTGATAGAAACCTGCATGTCCAAGAAAAGATCGAACCTCTCACACGCAAGAGGGGTAAGGTAAGTGTGAATAACATCTAATTTTGTAGGATCTACCTCTATGCCCTTCCTAGAGATAATATGGCCTAAGACTGTACCATGCTCTACCATAAAATGACACTTTCCATAATTCAGAACAAGGTTAGTCTCTATGCACCTATCAAGCACTCTAGTCAAGCTATCCAAACATGCATCAAAGGAGGAGCCATATGCACTAAAATCATCCATGAAAACCTCTATGCAATGCTCAAGTAAATCAACAAAATACCATCATGCATCTGGTTGGAAAGTACCAGGAGCATTGCATAGACCAAAAGGCATCCTTCTATAAGCAAAGGTCCAAAGGAAAGGTAAATGTGGTCTATGCTGGTCCTCTGGTGCAATACAAATCTGAAAATAACCAGAGAAACCATCTAAGAAATAGTAGTGTGATTTACCTGTCAGGCGCTCCAGCATCTGATCAATGAAAGGAAGTGGGAAGTGATCCTTCCCGGTCGCCTGGTTGAGCCTCCTGTAGTCGATGCAGACTCTCCAGTTGTTCTGCACCCTAGTAGGAATCAGCTCATCCTTCTCATTCTTCACAACTATAATCCCAGATTTCTTCGGTACCACCTGTACCGGGCTCACCCAAGTGCTATCCGATATGGGGTATATGATACGGCCTGTAGCAGCTTGGTGACCTCCTTCTTGACCACGTCGAGAATCTGGGGATTCATCCTTCTCTGAGGCTGCCTCACAGGTTTAACCCCATCCTCCAACAGAATCTGATGCATACACAGGAGGGGATAATACCCGGAATATCTGCCAAAGTCCAACCTAGAGCTCTCTTGTGCTCTAATCACATGCAACAGCCTCTACTCCTAATCAGCTGAGAGAGAGCAGTAGAAATGATCACTGGAAGCTTCTGCTCATCCTCCAAATATGCATACTTGAGGTGAGAGGGAAGTGGCTTCAGTCCAGTGATGGGGGCTAGACAATAGAAGGTAACAATTTGGTACTGGTAGAAACCTCTGCAACCTGCCTATCAATCAAGTCAGATGTATCTGTAATTGCTGTAATCAAACACTACATTCTGACTCAATTGACTCAACTGGTGCATCAATACCAGAACGTGTAGGACAATCAGAACAATCAACACAGTCAACAGTATCAACAGATATGAACTCATCTATCTTAGCACACATACTACACATAGATGAATCAGAACATAAATCACAAGTGTAGATCACTAAATCAGAAAGTCCAGAAAGTCAAAATGCTTACAAACTCAGACAAACTATCATCCACAAGTTCAGCAAGCATATCCATATGGAATACAAAATGATCCTTAACAGGATGCCTCATGGCATCTAAATTATTAAACTGAACCACACTGTCTCCAAACTCCATGGTAGTGTGCCTGCATGAACATCAATCTTAGTCCAAGCTGTCTTCAGGAAGGGCCTGCCTAAGATGATGGGGGCTGCACCAGTGAGTGAATCTCCTCCCTCCATATCCAATATGTAAAAGTCAGCAGGGAAGATGAGGTCATTCACTCAAACCAGCACATCCTCAATAAGGCCTGCAGGGTGGGCAGTGCTCTGTTTTCCAACTGAATGACAACGCTTGTAGCCTGCAAAGGACCAAGAGACAAAGAGGTAAAAACAGAAGGCATAACATTAATAGATGCTCCTAAATCAAGCATAGCATTATCAAACTTGTTACTGCCTATAACACAAGGAATAGTAAATGTCCCTGGGTCTTTGCATTTTTCTGGAATGGGAGTCATAGGTCTCTTAATGAGTGCAGAGACATTCCTTCCCATGCTAATCCTCTCATTGCCCTTCAGCCGCCTCCTATAGGTGCACAGATCCTTCAAGAACTTGGCATATCTTGGAATTTGCTTTATGGCCTCAAGTAGAGGTATATTCACCTCTACTTTGCTGAAAGTCTCCAAGATCTCCTTGTCAGCCTCTTCCATTTTTTTACTCTTCTGCACAGCTCTCGAGGGAATGGAGAGGAATAGAAGGCTGCTCACTGCTTGAAGAACTGGGGCTACTTAAGGGACTAGGAATAACTCTCTCCTACACAGGGTCTACAACTGTATGAATCTCATCTTCTTGCTCAGGACTGTTGCCTATCAGGTGCTTGCACACTCTTACCCGACCTCAAAGTGATTGCGCTAACTTCTTCAGGTTGATAACAATTTGAGCAGGAAGCTGTCTGAACCCTGAGACTGCAGCTGATTTAGAGTAGTCGCCATCTGGCCTATCGATTCTCTAGGCTCTGAATAGTTGCCTCTGTCCTCTGCTGGAAATTCAGATTATTGACCGCCATCTGCCTCATTAATTCTTCCAAGGAGGGTTCACTCTTGGAAGGTGCAGTAGCAACGTGGTGTAGGTGGTGCTGCTGCTGCACATGTGGAGGCTGGTAAGGTCTACTAGCCAACAGCATGAGACTGATAAGGCACATAAGGGTGTTGTGGCAGATGGCTGAGAATTCCCCCATCTCAAATTTGGATGATTCCTCCAACCTGGATTGTACCTGTTGGAAGAAAGATCCTGATTATATGCTGCTGCTGAGGGGGTCTACCAGAACCATAAGTATTGGCAGCATAGGCCCGAGGAGGAACAACAACATCTCCTTCAGACTCATGTAAGGGGGACAAGCATCAGTGGGATGATCAGCAGAAGTACAAATCCCACATAATTTAGCAACCTTCTGAGGCACTGCTAACTGCTTGACTAAGGAAGCAAATCATCAAGCTTGTTCTCCAACTTCCTATGATCAGTAGCATAAGTGGTCTCCATCTCATGAACTCTCTAGTCAAGGCCACTGAGTTGCTTTTGGTATTGAACTGCTGTTATTAGAAGCCATGTTCTCAATTAATTGCCTTGCTGCAACTAGAGTTTATCTACAAGCGCTCCTCCACTGGCTGCATCTATCATCTGTCTGTCCATGTTTATCAGACCCTCATAGAAATACTGGATGAGTAGCTGCTCATGAATGATGATGTGGACAGCTAGCACAAAGTCTCTTAAACCTCTCCCAGTACTCATACAGACTCTCTCTGTCCATCTGCCTTATACCACAGATCTCCTTCCTAATTGATGTCACTCTGGATGCAAGGAAAAACTTTTCCAGAAACAACCTCTTCAAATTATCCCAGCTAGTAATGGATCCAGTGGAAGGTAGTACAACCAGTCTTTTGCGTATCTTGCAAGGAGAATGGAAATGCCTTCAGCTTAATATGATCCTCAGGAACTCCAGGTGGTCTCATAGTGGTGCAGACAATATGAAATTCCTTGAGGTGTTTATGTGGATCCTCACCTGCAAGACCATGGAACTTGGGCAACAAAATGAATCAATCCAGACTTTAGCTCACAAGGCACATCTATATCAGGATATTGAATGCATAAAGTCTGAATATTAACATTAGGTGTGCAAGCTCTCTTAAGGTTCTCTCGCCATGGTATCACAATTAAGATCAAACTTAAGGAAAGAAGAAGAAAACACAGAAACAGACTCACTATCACTTACACTAACAGCAGAATACACACTATCAGACAACTCACTATCACTAACAGAATTATGCACAGATGGAATCCTAGACTCTAACTAAACTATGATAGTCTTATCAATTCTGGATCAAATGAATGTAGGATACCTGGGTTTGCTCTAGTCATACACCAAATGCACACAAAAATGCAAAATAGGCATACAACATGTCAACATATAAAGGAAACCTATATCAAATGAGAAGAAACAAATAAAATGGATACATGGAAACACTATATAACATAGGAAACACCAAAAAATTTCAGAACAAAATTCAAAGCCTAAGTACCAAAACTACCTAAGGTAGAAAGGAAAAATACACCAATAAAAACTTAAAAATTCTAGAGAAAAAATAGAAACGACCTTTTTGGCAATTTTATGGTCCACCTTGTGGCGCAACGCGAGGGTCATCTAACTAGCTTCTTCTACCCCAAAAGCATATAAGATATGTGAAATTCTGATACTCCTAGCTCAAGTTATGTCAATTGAAGTCAAGAGGTCAAAATAGCCAGTACAAAGTGTAATCTCACAATCAGGACTTATCTAACAGCAGTTGGGGGTATCTAATATTCATTATTAACCTAAAGAATGTGTACACAAAATTGGCACAAAAATTCAACCTCTAACTATGTTAAACAAAAGTCAAATTTAATTGCAAAAGTCAACAGCAGCACAAAAGTCAACAACACTTGATTAACTCATGCAATTCAATCCAAATGACACCAATCTGTTCTAATTTCATCTAAACAATTTCTAAATGTCAAAAAATGACTAAATACACTAATTACAATGACACAACACATCACATAACTCAAAACACAAATTGAAATTCACACTAGGCAATGGAACAGTAACTTTGCAAGTGACAGATTAGGCTACTTACCTCAAACTGTGAACAAAATTTGATCAAGCTAAATCTGCACAAATCAAGTTAGCTATACCAAAACACAATATGAATTATCACTCTACTTCCTACAACACAAAACAGAATACGAATTCACAAAATAGAAACAGAAAATTGCACACTAAACAGAATTGAAAATTGAACGGCGCCAAATTTGATCGAGGTCGTACTCAACCAACAAATAAAATGAATTAAGTGCAGTAAGGGTTGGTTAACCCAAATTCATTTCCTAAAGAATTCAATCACAAATTCAGAAATTCAAGATCAAAGTAAACACACACACTCAGGGGGGATTGTTTGGATTTTCAATTCTATGATTCTAAACAACAGAAACTTAAATTTGAAATTAACCATTTGGAGATTAAGATCAGTCCTATGCACATGCATAACCTGGATATATCATTGGAAATCAAGAGGCAATTCTAATCAAACATATATGAATCCGAATTTCACCATGAATTAATCAATAAGCATCAACAACTCATGATTCAGTTTCTTGCATTAAGCATGCAATGTTCATCAATTAGGTTAGTGATTAAGCATCCCTAATTCTAATTGAATCTGAATTTAATTCGAATTTCCAATCCTCAAGCGTAAAGCATACTTGAATTCAAATTCTATAATCCCTAAATTCACAGTTTTAAGCAAAACCGAAATTCATGTAGGAAGAAGAACAAAATCGGAATTGGAATTGATGTGAAAGATAGAATCTGAATTACACCAAACCTCAAGATCCAAGCTAGCATTGATACAGAGAAATAACCTTGAGAAGTTAGCCTATATTTCCATGGAGGTGAAATCCGAAATTGCAAAGAAGAGGAAGAAGAAGAGGAAAACTGAAATTGGAAGAAGAGAGAAAAAGAGAGGGAAAGTGAAGAGTCTTTTTTTTCTAAAATATGAAAATTGAAGGAAAAGTGTCCAACTACTCAGCAAACACCTATTTGTAGAGCCTAAATCACTAACAATCTGATTAGGCCTTAATTGGGCCGAAATTAATTAAAACAGGCCCACAAACTAATTACAAAACTAATCAAATTCGGACTTGTGATAGACAGCAACAGTAGGCGATTTTGAAACAGCAACAACTCCTAATTTCTTCATGGGAATATGGTCATATAGCATATTAAATTAAAGCCCCGGAAGTTAGCTTTCCAATGCCACTAGAATCACTCAAATCGGACACCTGTAGCTCCAGATATCCTCAAAACAAGACAGGTAGGTCAGTAGGCTTAAAATCCGAATTTAAACAACATTTACAGTTAAAGCCCAATTAAGCCCAATTTGGTAAATTCCAATTAAAATAGTGGATTTAATCACAATTAGAGCCCAAGAAAGCTAAGATTAATTATACAAAGTGTGAATAAAAATTTGATCATCATACATCACTGAAGGAGCCTCTATCACCAGACCACCAACATTCAATGGTGTGGACTATCACTATTGGAGAGATCGTATGAAGTTGTTCATAGAAAGCAACAAACATAGATGTCTGGGATGTGGTTACTGATGGTGACTATGTGCCAATACGTGCTGGAGTGCCATACCTAAGGCAGAATGGACCTTAGAGCAGAAGGCTCGTGTGCAATTAAATGCCAAGGCCAAACTATCTGATATGTTCCTTGAACAAATCAGAATATGAGAAGGTTCATGGATGTTCATCAGCCAAGGAGATCTAGGACACGCTTGCAGCAGCCCATGAAGGCACTGAGACTGTAAAGTAGTCTAAGATCAGTATGCTTGTACATCAATATGAGATGTTCAAGATGGAAGAGTCTGAAACTATAGACCAAATGTTTGGAAGGTTTCAGACAATAACTAATGGACTCAGATCATTGGGAAGAACCTTTGAATCTGGAGATAATAATCGAAAGATTCTAAGAAGCTTACCAAAGTCCTGGAGACCCAAAGTTACTGCCATTCAAAAAGCTAAGGATCTTAACTCTCTTAGAATGGAAGAACTACTGGGTTCTCTCAAAGTTCATGAGTTAGAACTTGGTGAGGACGAAACCAAGAAGAAATCACTGACATTGAACTCCAAGGCCAGACAGCCTAGGCATGGAAGCATGAAAGCTATGCAAGCAGAGGAACTTCAGATGATGATACTGAATCTGAAGGTTATTCAGAAGATGAAGATCTTTCACTCCTCAACAAAAAGATAAAGAGAATGTTGTAGAGGAAATGGAGATTTAGAAGATCTCAACCCTCAAACTTCAAACAAGGTAAGTCAGGTAAGGAATCATTTAACATTGACAAAATTACTTGTTTTGAGTGCAAACATCCAGGACATATGAAAGTTGAATGTCCAAAGTTGAAGAAACCAACCTTTCAGAAGAAGAAATTCTTCAAGAAGAAGAAAGGTTTAATGGCAACATGGGAAGATCTAGATGATTCCACTTCAGAAGAAGAGGAGGATACTTCAGAAGAAGCAAACCTGTGTCTGATGGAAAGTCTACCTTCTTCAGACAGTTCAGACTCTGAGGTAATTCCTCAAACCTTACAAGATATGTATGATGACCTTGTTGAAAGTAGCAAAGAACTATTCAATGAGTACAAGGAGATCTCTAGAGCATTTTCAGAAGCTGCCATAGAAAATGAAAAATTGCAAAAAGAAAATATTGTACTCAAGGAAAGGCTGCTTCAACAAGATCCAAACAGGTCTGATAATCTTGAGAAGGAGAATAAAAAGCTCCAAAACAAGGTTAAAGAACTGACATTGGATTGTCCAAATTTGTCAAAGGAACTGATAATTTGAATAGATTATTAAGCTCTCAGAGGCATTCCTTAGACAAAAGTGGTTTGGGTTATTGAGAACATATACCCTCTGAACCTATTAAGTTTATTGTGCCTGAAAAAGGAAGAGAGAAAGGTGGTGGGTGTTCCCACTGTGGCAAACCTGGACATGATGAGTTCCACTGCAGACACAGAAGGAAAACAAGACCCAATACTAAGAAAAAAGGACACAAGAAGGTATGAATACCTAAAGCTTTGATTGTTCCTATTGTAGATATGTTTAACAGGACAAAAGAAACTCCAAAAATGGTATCTGGACAGTGGATGCTCGCGACACATGACGAGAGAAAGGTGTTTGTTCCAAAGCCATAGACCAAAGGCTGGAGGAGTTGTCACCTTTGGTGGAAACCAGCAAAGGAAGATCACTGGTATAGGGACAGTAGGTATAAACTCCTCTATCTCTTATTAAAAATTTACTTCTTGTGGAAGGATTACAACACAATCTTCTGAGCATAAGTCAATTATGTGACAGTGGATATGTTGTATCTTTTACTAAAGAAGGTTGTATAGTCAAAGATGTTTCAGATCATATCCTCTTTAATGCTAAGAGACACAATAATGTGTACAAGATTGATCTAGAGGAACTAGCTAGTCAGAATGTGAAGTGCTTTGTCTCTATTATAGATGAAAAAAAGATTTGGCATCAGAAATTTGGGCATGCCAGCTTGAGATTAATCTCAAAGCTAACTAAACACAATCTAGTTAAAGGGCTACCCAAGCTTTCTTTCAAGTCTGACATTTTATGTGAAAATTTTCTGAAAGGGAAACAAACAAAAATCTACTTTAAGAGCAAAAATGTTGTTTCAAATAGAAGACCTTTAGAGTTGCTTCACATGGACTTGTTTGGGCCTACTAGAACAGAGAGTCTTAGACAAAAGAAGTATGGATTGGTCATTGTTGATGACTATACTAGATTCACTTGGGTTATATTCCTAAGAAGCAAGGAGGAAACCCTTGAGAGTTTCACAAAATTCTGTAAGAAGGTGTAGAATGAAAAGGAATCTGCATATCTTCTATCAGAAGTGATCATGGTGGAGAGTTTGAAAACTCAAACTTCAGACTGTTCTGTGATGAGAATGGGATCTCACACAATTTCTCTGTGGCTAGGAAACCTTAGCAAAATGGGGTTGTTGAGAGAAAGAACAGGAGTTTGAAAGAGATGGGAAGAACCATGCTCATTTCAAGCAATCTACCTAGATCCTTTTGGGCAGAAGCTATTCACACAACTTGTTACATTCAAACAGAATTTTGGTAAGACCAATTCTCAAAAGGACCCCATATGAATTGTGGAAAGGAAGAAAACCAAACATATCCTATTTCCATATCTTTGGGTGTGAGTGTTTCATACTTAACACTAAGGATGATTTAGGAAAATTTGATGGAAAATCTGATAAGGGATTCTTTATTGGATACTCTGAAACTTCTAAGGCATACAAAGTGTATAACTCAAGAACCTTAACGGTTGAAGAATCTATCCTTGTAAGATTCAATGACTATAAAGAGACTGATAGGGAACTATTAGATCTTGAGGATGATTTTGCAGGGATGAAGCTGAATGAACAAGCAAAGCTTGAGGGACCTTCTGAAGGACCATCTGAAGGACCTTATGAGCAAAAGTCTGAACCTACATCTGAAGTTGGACCTTCTCAGACCAACATTGTTGAGTCTCAGTCAGAAAATGTATTCCCTCAAAGTCGTGTTTGGAGATACAAATCTCATCATCCTAAAGAGCAAATTATTGGAGACACCTCAGAAGGAGTTAAGACAAGATCAAGATTCAGGAGTCTGAATAATCTTGCACTTCTCTCTGAGATTGAACCCAAAAGCATTGAAGAAGCTCTGCATGATGAAGGATTGATCCTAGCCATGCAAGAAGAGCTGAATCAATTTTCTAGGAGTGATGTCTGGACACTTGTGCCTAAACCCCATGGGTAAACTATTATAGGAACCAAATGGGTGTTCAGAAACAAGCTGCCAGAAGAAGGAAAGGTGATCAGAAACAAGGCCAGACTTGTAGCTCAAGGTTACAATCAGCAGGAAGGTATTGATTTCACTGAAACTTTTGCTCCAGTAGCAAGGCTTGAAGCCATTAGGATTTTACTCTCTTATGCAGTAAATAATGGCATCACCTTATATCAGATGGATGTAAAGAGTTCCTTTCTCAATGGATTTATTGAAGAAGAAGTCTATGTTAGACAACCACCTGGTTTGAAGACTCTATTTTCTAGAACATGTTTTCAAATTGAAAAAGGCTCTATATGGTTTGAAACAAGCCCCAAGAGCTTGGTATGACAGATTGAGCAATTTCTTAACTAAAAATGGTTTTCAAAGAGGAAAAGTAGACACAACTCTTTTTAGAAAAAGGTCTAACAAAGATTTCATTCTTGTCCAGATATATGTGGATGACATTATTTTTGGTTCTACTAATTCTTCATTATGCAAGGAATTTTCTAAGCTTATGAAAACTGAATTTGAGATGAGCATGATGGGAGGAACTTAAGTTTTTCCTAGGACTTCAGATTAAGCAAAAATCTGATTGTATATGGATCCATCAAGACAAACATACAAGAGAAATGCTTAAAAAGTTCAACATGAGTGATTGCAAGCCCATGACAACTCCTATGCATCGTTCTATTGTTTTAAACAAAGATGAAGGGGAAGAACCATTAAATCAAACATTGTATAGAGGAATGATTGGTTCATTATTGTATCTAACAGCTAGCAGACCTGGCATTATGTTTAGTGTTTGTCTTTGTGCTAGATTTCAATTTGATCCAAGAATTACTCATTACAAAGTTGTAAAGAGAATTTTCAGATATTTAAATGGTACTATTAATCTTGGTCTTTGCTATAAGAAAAGTAAGGATTGCAGGTGGGTGGGATACTGTGATGCTGATTTTGCTGGAGATAGGCTTGAAAGAAAGTCAACTAGTGGAGGTTGTCACTTTATTGGTGATAACATGATCAGCTGGTCCAGCAAAAGGCAAAGCACCATTGCACTTTCTACAGCAAAAGCAGAATATATTGCTGCAGCCAGTGGTCGTCCACAACTTCTATGAGTAAAATATCAGTTAGAGGATTTCAATATTGATATATCTTCTATACCTGTGATGTGTGATAATACAAGTATTATCAATTTGTCTAAAAATCCCATCCAACATTCTAAGGCTAAGCATATAGAAATCAAGCATCATTGAAGTTGGTTGAACGTCTCTAGAACGGGGGTTTGAATAGAGACATGAAAATATTGTACCTGAAAAAACGCACTTAAATTCAAGCTGAGACGTGATCTCAAGTCTGACACTTGGAGTCTCAAATAGGTTAGATGAGATGCAGTCTCAACAATAGAGTTTGAGTCTGATTTCTGAATTCCTGCTCAGCTATATGGTAGCTCTCTAAATCACTCATGTTTGCATCTGATTTCTGCATCTCAAGTTTGAGTCTCATGATTGCATCTGATCTCTGCGTCTCAAGTCTGAGTCTCATGTTTGCATCTGATCTCTGTGTCTCAAGTCTGACTCTCATATTTGCATCTGATCTCTGCGTCTCAAGTCTGAGTCTGCATCTGAACTTGAGTTGACATATGAACTTGAGACCGCATCTGATCTTGAGTCTGCATCTAATCTTGAGACAACATCTCAAGTTGAGTCTGCATCTTAAGCTGACTTTGGATCTCATCTTTGCTCAGCTTCATATTTCAAAGTGCTTCTTTGTCATGCTTGGACTGAATATGATCTTACAATGAGTTTGGGCCTGTCTCAATCTGACTTTGCAAATTGAGCTTGTCTCAAGCTGACTTTGAATCTCTTCTTTGTTTAGCATATTCTATTCTGATCTCATCTCTTGATTCTGAAGCTAAGTCTGAGTCTCATCTCTTAGCAGATCTTGAGTATGGCTTTTGTGCTTCATATTATCATGCATCTCAAGTGTTATTTTTAAGATTGCAAGTCTCCTTAGCATCTGAGCTTGTCTTAACACATGAGAAAATTATCCTGCAATATGAGAAACTAAATTCTGCAAACACTTGAGCACACAGTTAGTAGAGACAAGACATCTCAGATATTTATCTTTATATTTTCGCTTATCTTGAGTCTCAAATATTGGTCTTCTTGATGCAACTTAGTTCACTGTTTGAGCTCATCTTGACTTGTCTTGATGATTGGTGTTTCTAATAAAAACCCTTTCTGATGTGCATCTCTCTCAACTTAGGCTTTCTTAGATTCAACCATTTTAATCTTCTGGAGACTTTCTAATAAGAAATATGTCTTAAGGCTTTCTTCTGAAATTACCTTTAGCATATAGAACTTCTAAGCTTTGCCTATTCTTCATAAACAATTCTGAAGTCTGATGCTTCTTAACATAGGATTTTGATCTTTCTGAATCTCAGGAAAGATTTGCATTGTTTCTCAATCTCAGGCTGACCTTTATCTTCATCTTCAGTCTGAGGATTACTACCAATCTCATTCTGTGGTTGCCTCTCAATCTCAGTCTGAGCTTGTAGTTCTTCTGATCTTTCTGAGTTCTTTAATAAGTATAAGAATCCTGTCTTTCTAAGATCTCACACACAAAACATCAGTAACTTCAAGAATAGAAACATTAATTTTGATTAAAAGGCTTGTTGTCATTAAAACCAAATCTCAGAGGGTTTTGCGCTAACAATCATTTCATTAGAGACTATGTTCAGAAAGGAGTTTTTGATATTAAGTTCATTGATACTGAGCATCAATGGGAAGACATATTCACAAAACCCCTAGCATGAAGATAGGTTTAAGTTCATAAGGAATAATCTGAACATTTTGTCTTTATCTGAAAAATAAATGTGTGTTTAATCTGAATGCATTATCATCTGAACATGTTTATCATCTAAATGAATGCATCTGAAGTCACTGCATCTGAATATATGTGATTGTCTGAGATATATGAGAATCTGAAGTAGTCACAATCTGAGTGACGTGGAAAGCTGAAACGTTTGATCTTCTCCTCTCTGTAACTGCTCTTAGCACGATTGCACGCTCTCTCTCTCTCTTCTACAAGTTCTCATTTACAGAGTTGCTGCTTCCTTGTGCCCTAAGTTCTCAGTGTTTTCATCTCTGTTTCAACTCAAGCTCAAAAGAAATGGCTTCTAAGAAATCTGCTAGTGCTCAAATTGTTCCAAGTAGGGGGTATTGACCTAGAAGCTTTTGTGTGATGGTGGTGTGAACTTGGTTGAAGTATTTGATGTCTCTGGTTGGTCAAATTTCTTCACCTCAATCATCTGTGCATGGCACGAGCAAAGTGTCATTGATTTCTGGAAGAATGCCAAGGATACTTCTAGTCCAGATGGAAAGCATCAATGCTTTGAGACTACTGTTCTGAATGTAAAAGTAACTGTTGATGCAGATTTCATTGCTTCAGTAACATGAGTTTCCAATGAAGGTGAGATGTTTGTTCTTGACTGGGAGCAGAAGAATAGTGGAGTAAAGAAGTTCACAAGATGTTGTATGGCATTGAAGAACCTGGAGATCTCAGAAGCTCCTATATGCATCCTGTAACACCCGCGTTTTGCCGTTTTTGCCATTTTTGCCGTTTTTGCTGTTTTGAGTGTTTTATTGGATTTTGAGTGATTAAATTTTTTTTTAATCATCAAAATTTATATTTTTGGATTTAGAATTAAATTTCCTATTTTTAGGGAATTTTTGGGGTTTTTTCTGTGAAAATGACCTTTTTTTGCCCCTCCTGTCTCTTGAACCGGGCCCGAATACTCTTGATCCGGGCCAGAAAAATTGCACAAGCCTTCCTTTCTCTCCTTAAAGACCGTGCAACCAGCCTTGATGCATGGGAGACACTTGTCTTCCCATCTCTTCCATTCCACCAATAGCTTGAAAAGGTGAGTATGTCATATATAAAAGCATTTTTCTCCTTTTTCTTTCATTTGTTGCATGCAAGAAAGGAGAACTTTCCTTTTCTCTCATCTTCTCTCTTCCTTGGCCGCAGCTTCCTCCCCCTTTTCTCCCTCAAAAACTTCAATCCCTCCATAAACACCACCAAGCTTAGGTTCCATTTTTGAGCCTAAGCTTAGAAACACTAGCTTTCTAGCCTTTAGATCTTTGTTGGTGACTAAAGGAGGCATCTTTGGGGCTGTTTTGGGACCAGAATTCTGCACTCATTTTCTTGGAAATTTGAGGTAAAGGGGGGGAGAACTTGAACTCTAGTAGGCTTTGTAACTAGAGTCAAGGATTTACCCTTGAATCCTTGCTTTTCTAACCTTGTTTTTACTTGAAAAATCATCTTTTTGGAACTTCTTTTGAATGTATATTTTCGAATCTGTTGAGCTGGGTTGTGATTGATGTTTGCATGTTTGTTTTGATGCTTGAAATGTGTTTAATTGATGGATTTGGATGCATGCAAGCCAAGCTAAAATTTTTGCAAAATTTCTCCCTTTTTCCTTGATGCTCTTGGCCAAGAGAGTGAAAATGGGGCTGCATGTATTCTAAAATTGTTTAGATGATGATTTGATGAACATGCATGTGGTTGGATGGATTTACAAAATTGTTTTGATGATTGATCCTTGAAAAATAGTGTTTATGAGCTTGAAAATGGAGTTATGAACTTTAATGTGTATGTGGATGATTTTGAGTGGATTAGTATGATATTTGGCATTTAGATTGTTTGTTGATGAATGTGTGAAGTTTTGGTGAAGATTGGATGTTGTGAAAAATTTGAAGTTTTGATGAACATTCAAGTTGTTCTTGATGTTCATGAGTTGTTCTTGATGAAACTCATCAAGAATACCTTTTTGATCTTAAAAAGGGTCAAGGGTATGTTGAAAACATGTTTATGGGCTTTGGTGGTCCAAAAGGACTAAAGAATAAATTTGTAACTAAAGGACTAAATTGCAAATAAGATAAGTTTTTAAATGAAGTAATTAAATTCGGATTTTTATTTTAACTAAAATAAAAATCTATTTAAAAGTCACATTTTTTATTTATTATGAATAAAAATGGGCTCTCATGGGTCCAATAACCTTTAGGCCTTTGTTTAGGTCCAAAGCCTTCAAAAAAAAAAAAAAGAAAGTCAAAACTCAATTTAAAAGACAACAAAAAAATGATCCATGGGCTTAGGCTTAGATTAGGGTTGAACTTCAACACCAATCTAAGTTGTGAAAAATTAAATTTTAGGATTAATTAGTAGCTTAACTAATTTAATCACCTATGTTGATTAGCCTAAATTACTTAGGTTAATTAATAATTAATTAAGTCTAAAGATAATTAATATTAATATAAGTGTTAATTAAGTAATTAATCTCTAAGACGGTCAAAAACTAATTAATTACAATTTAACCTTAATCAAGCATAATTAAAAACCCTAATCCAAGATTAAGGAAGAGAATAAGGGATAATTAGAAACTAATTAGGATCTTAAGTAAGGATTAAGACTTAATTAAAGAAGGATAAGATTAATTGAAATTCGATTAATGAAGACTAGTTATGATTAAAGGTTAAGCCTAATCTTAATTAGTCATACAAATAGAATTAGGATTAGTAATGCCTTTCATAAGACATATCCATAAGCCTTAGTAAATTGTAGGACTTAAGTGAACATGATTATCAATAAAGCTAGCACAAGCCACCTTAAAAGATTATAACCAACACTTTCTCTCTACATAAAACTTGAGAAGCTTGGCAAGAGAGTGTGATTTGGTTTTCCTTAAAAGAAAGACCTTGAATCTACAAGGTTGCACCACGATAAAGTGGTGACGTAAAAAGATTCAATGGGCTTGTCTAAAGGACGTAATATTGTAAGTGTTTGCGGTGTGATATACATCATGTGCATCAATAATGATTAAGGTTCAAAAGCCTTACGACCTATATGGCAATACCACTCTAGTACAGTGTGAAACTGGATGGGACGGGTGCACTGGGTTTTGCAAAGAACACCAGCGGTCCAGTAAAGGAGACCAGCCCTGAGGATAAGTCAGGTCCCGGAATGGCATAAGTGGCGTAGGCTCGCCCCCTACTGTCATGCAAACGGGGTACAGGCTTGACTATCCTGTCGCTCTCAAGTTTTCATAATCAGTGAGTTTGTCTGGAAGTCGGAAAATCGTCTTGGCCAGAGATTGAGCAATGCTCTTCGTACTATTTGCTAGTACAGACTATACTCCTGATATATTGTACATATATGGTCGAGCAGTTGCTATGTGCTCTGCTTTGGTGATGTTTTCCCGGGCCCTCATGCATTAGTTATGTACATCATGATAGCATCAATTGCACACTTGTGATTGAGATTATGTGAATGTCTGTGAATATTTTATGGATGCTCTAGTTACTGTATTCTACTTGATATGAGTTCATGTGATGTTCTCACCCTTCCTTTTCTGCTTCTGTTATTTCCTGTCGTCGTACTTCTTCGCCACGTCGACAGTTGGTTTGGAGAGCTTCAGGATGTCCACCATGAGGATCACGTTGAGGTGGGAGCCACGGGGCCAGTGGCGGATTACAGACGTCCCTAGGTGATGTGTTTTCACGGGGGAGGTGCGCGTTACCATTTCTCATCCCAGCCTTCCCCTGGTACCGGAGATAGATTTCACAGTGCCGGTGATCCTTGAGTTAGAGACTCCACTTAGACTCCGTCGCTACACTACTTTTCTCAATCGTCGTTATCGCCCCTCTCCATCGACATCGTCACAGTCCTCACGGATGGCGACCATGGGCGAGCCAGATTCCCCTCGTTACTCTCCCGGTCCAGAGGTGTCACCTCCACAGCCCGTATATCCTGACGCATTTGGCCGTTCCTGTCCGAGTGAGCCAACCATGATCGTGATTGATGACACTACATCTGAGGAGGAGGACCCAGAGGAAGACCCGAAGGGTGACTCTGAGGATGAGGAGCCGGAAGAGGATTCTTCCAGTGACGACCCCTCAGAAGACTTTGGGATGATCAACCTCGGGGGTACCGGAGGGAGTAGTTGTGGGTGGATTCCTGCTGAGATGGATGATGACGAGTAGGATAGCGTAACTGGGGGGTAGTCACGAGTCTAGTTAGTAGCAGCTCTGATTTAGTGACCTTTTGTTTTGTTTCGTTTTGGCTGAGGTCTTATTTATTATAGTCTACTACTAGGACTCTTGTTTGATGGTGATATTGTTTACTCCGGGATTACTTTGATACTATGGTTCTATATATATGTTATGATGTTTCTTCCCCATGATCCCCTTATATCTGCGTGTATGTTGTGTATGTATGCGGAATGATTGAATCGTCTAGATGTTTTTAGAAAATGAATTTCAGACTTAAGGAAAGGACAATTTCATGAATACTTAAAATGGAATTAGAATGCGATTAGTTGATGATGATTAAACTCTTTTCAAAAAAAAAATATTTTTGTATTTTCTAAGTTTTAAAACAGTAAATTCGACGGTTACGTTTTGCAATGTGATATTCTTAGCGGTATAACTAAGGGTGTCGCACATCCTAAAGCTAGAACCCTTCATGCCATCTTGGGATGTTGTGTTTTGCCCAAGCATGGTAGCAATAACCATGTGTCTGAACTGGAAAGATTCTACGTGATCAACCTGTTAGAGAAGAAGAGGCTGAACCTTCCAAGGATCATCCTCTACAACATGTTGAAAAGAGTGGATGATTCTGCTGCAAGTTACACTCGTGCAGGTCCTACTTTCTTCTCTTTGGGTAACATCAAGAAGATGGGCATTGCTGTGAAAAAGCCCTCACCTGAAAGGACCCTCATGGAAGAAGCTGTCAGAGATAAAGCTGCTACAACTGGGAAGAGTGCTTTAGATATTCTGGAGGATGAGCTGAAGGGAGATACTCACAAAGATAAGTTTGTCTCTATTCAAACTCCAACCAAAGTTGTGAAGAAGAAGAGATCAAAAACCCTTTAGAAGGCTCCATCGTCTGAAAGGGGTGTTCAACTCAGACTATCTGAACCTGCTCAGAATGTGTCTACACATGTTCCTGAGATTGTGGGTCAGGTAACTGGGGATCTAACAGTTACTACTCAGCCTACTCTTACCTTGGGAGGATAGGATGAGGAAAGTAACAAGTTAGGAACTGCATCAATAGTTCCCCTTAGCCTCCAGTATTCCTGAATCTGATATAAGGCAAGTGGTCCTTGAGATTGAACAAGAAGATCTTAGGCAAAATCTAGAACAAGAGAATCAAGATTTTGCCTTAGTTGTAGCCTCTCATCAAGCCATGTTGGAAGATGAAAGGCTTGAGCAAGTCTCTTCTAGATTGAAGAGAAGAAAGGCTAGTGCCAAGACCAGAAGGAGTCAAAGAAGAAGACTTATAGCTCCTGATGCTGAAGCTACTCAGAGAATTACACGTAGCAAGAGCATTCAGCAAGAAGATTCAATTGAGTTTCAGAGAATTATAGAAGCTGAAAGAAAAAAGAAGCTTGAAGAGCTGAAACAGAAGAAGGTTGCTGCTGAAGGAACTAAGGCCATTATTAAGAAGCCTAGAGTTCTATTTGCAAATGTATCTTCAGAGGATGATACTCCTCCTCCACCCAAGATTATTAGAACTGCTGAAGAAATCCCTAAGCCCAGTTCACCTTCATCTTCATCATCACTCTCTGGTTACTCAGAACTTGACTCAGATGATGAACCTGAATGCATTTGGTTTGGCAGAAATCTTCCTACTGTTGTGTTGCTGAGGGAGAAAACCAGATATCTCACCAGACAACCTACCTATGATCTGGCTCTACCCGTTCGTTACAATGAACACATGATGTGGGCTGCTGAAGTGCCTCACAAATTCTACAACGTGCCTTTAGAGGAAAGACCCAGAGTTCCTCATTTTCCAAATCTTTATGAAGAGCTTATGTTTTTCAAATTTGCTGCACCACTGATCATCCATCCTACTACCAGGTTTCAGCTGGAAACCTCTTCAGAGGCTCGTCACAGGAGACTGCATACCTCAGGGGGAGGTGCTTTTTCAGACTCTCTTGAGAAGATCAGACATGGAGTCATTACTCCTTGTCACAAGTGGAGAGCTTTAGATCCTTTCTCAAAGGATCAACACAAATTATCTCTTGATGATTGGATTGCTGTCAGAATGCAGTGCCTTGAAGCTGAATTGATTGATCAAAGCTGCTTCAGATCCTTTGGCTGTAGAGATTTCAGACCACCTCTACGTATTCATACAAAGCTATCAACTACTATCCTGGTGCAACCAGATAGGATAGTACCCAGGTATCCTTATGCTGAATCCTTTTACAACAAGGAAAAAAGGACCTGAGATTGTATTTGAAGGTGCAGGCCCCACCCAGAACTTTGTCTTAAGAAGATTGGGATGGTTTGGCTGAGTATGTATTTATTAGTCAAGGCATGGATCACTCTCTGTATGATGCTATGTGGAATTATCCTTGGGAGTTAGTTCAGAAAGAAGGAAGCTCCTCCGGGACTCAGTGGAATGATTAATATTCTTTAGTGGTCGCAGGTTCTACTATTTTGGAAACTGCAACATTCTTCTGGGACGTTTTCCTATGTCTAAAAGAGACTTTCACTCTGAGTGGGTGTTGTCTTTCCCTTTTGGGCGCCCTCAATTCTTTATCAAAGTAAATTATCCGGAGCTGTTTTATCTGCCTAAAGGTTTTCAATATTTTCGCTTTTCATGCAAGTACATCTCTCTTATCTTCTATGAGGAAAACCTAGAAGCTGAGATTAATGCCTTAATTGAAGAAAATCTAGAGCTCAGAGTCAAAAACCAGGACTTGATGCAGAGAACAGATCAGATCTTCGTCGCCCAAGGGCAAATTAGAGCTGGTCAGAATGAGCTCAAAGCAGCTGTTGTAGCTGAACTTGAGAAGCAGAAGCTGGCTATGCAAGAACTGTTTGAGAAAGTTATGGGAGGATTAAGATCAAGTTCATGATGTTGTTCCTTTTATTTTTTTTTATATATTTGCACATTGTTTAAGTTCTTATGTGTTAATGAAGTAGTTTCTCATTATATCTTCATATTTATTGCACATTGAATGCTTATGATTGCTATTTGTTGACTCTGGACCCTTTTGACTGATGACAAAAGGGGGAGTATTTATGACTAACAAAAATCTGAAGTTTTCAGCAAAGTTTTCAGAAGCTTAACTCTTCAGAAGCACAACAGATAATCAGAAGGATGACTTAGATGAATGATCTGGTTTAGGGGGAGAAAATTTTAATCTTTATCATCTTTAACTATTTTCAGATTTTAGTTTTACTTAATATGTTTGTCATCATTAAAAAGGGGGAGATTGTTGAGTCTCAAAAATAAATTAAGAAATTAAACTCAATTTGAGTCTTACTCTCTTAAGATTTTAATGAACAACAAACATTAAGTAAAAAGCTAATTTATAAGATATTATTGTGAAGTCTATTAATCAGTTTGAGCATTCAAACTTGACTCAAAGACTTAATATCCTTTAGTTTTAATGATTAACAAATAAGATTATATAAACAGATTCTACTGAGAAAGGTATTGGTTTGTTGATTGTGTTTCAGGATGAAATAGTAATCAGAAACAGAAGATTAGGATTAGAAGAACAAATGCAGGATCAAATATAAAGAAGCTGTCTGAAGAATGCAACTCGTCTGAAGTGCGCAAACTGTCTGAAGACGTGAAGACCATATGAAGACAACACAAAGCATTCTGAAGAAAAGAAGTTGTCTGAAGCAAGGAAGCCTTCTGAAGAAAAGAAGCTTTCTGAAGAAACGAAGCTGTCTGAAGAAGCAGAACTCGTCTGAAGAGTTGAAGTTGTCTGAAGTAGTTCAACCCGTCTGAAGTATCAGTGCTGTCTGAAGTCTCACTTATGACGTGGCACCCTCTGCTGAAGTTTGTGAAGACTTTTCTGAACCTCTGCTGCACGTACCTTTTCAAACACGCTTATGGCAAGGAACACAGAGACCTTTCCTGGTGATTTTGAATTTCATATACCACTGAGGAAATCTCTGCAACGCAGAAATCGCAGCAACAACGATGGCAGCTTTATAGCAGCACCAACGTTGTACTCTGTCAGAATTGTGAAGACACCCAGAAGCGTGTCTCACGATGGATTGAATAGCATTCAATGCTTTCTCTAAAGAGTGGTATCACAACGGAAATATCATCATCACCAATCCAAAAGAAAGCACAAGAAAAGGTCAGGAGACTAAGCAGAAGCAACAAAGAGAAATGTTTGAATGAAATATTTCAATTCAAACATATTTTATCATCTGCAAGAAACAGCCATTGAACAAGACACCTCACTCAAAGAAGAAAGAAGAAATGGTGTCAGGAAGCAAACAGAAAAGGAGCATATACAAAATAAGCAAGAGGACAAATCCAACGGATACCTCCTCATATACACTCCTAAGAAAAGCAGAGAAAATCAGAAGTCAGCTGAAGAAAAGTAAAAGGATATCAAGAGAGAGAACATGCAAAATAATATCAAGAAAATCTCTCTAAAAGAGCTCATCTACAGAAGTGTCAGAACAGGACTGTCTGAACACATATCTGCTAAGGAGGAAGCAACCGTTTGAGACACTATTAAGTAACGGCTATATGAGCCACATCATCAACATCTCAACGATATTATGAATCATCTTCAAACGACTATATTCCAACAGAACAATGTTATAAATAGCCTCAAGAAAGAATTTGAAGATGTTGAACTCATTCACTTGGTTCAATCAGTTGATCAAGATGCATCAGAAAAATCCTATCAGTGTTGACCACACTTACTTGAATCAACTATGCTAGTCAAAATAGCAGTTGTTCAGTTGAACAACCTACCAGACTGTGCTTAATCTCATATGAACCAAGAATGGTTTGAAGCTGTAAGTATGCCTTGGTTTTTCCAATGATACGGGTGAGAATGTAACCCATGGAAACCAATGGCTGGAGAACAAGGTTGGAGCTTAAAGTCAATATCTATCTAGCCAATTCTCAGAGGATGTTATTCCTCATATCAGAGACAGGGATTGTACTTAACCTTATATACTTGTATCACTGTCTTACCCTTGTACTTAGATTTATCCATGGTATCCTGAGTAGTACTCAGTTAACCTCTAGTACAGGAAAAGATTAAGTTTATGTTTCGTGGAAACTTAAACTTAGTTTAATTTGTAAACACTTTATGTGTCTGAGAGCCTGGAGAGGCTTGGTGGAAGAAAGAATACTCTACACTTGTATAAGTGTCTGAGAGCCTGGAGAGGCTTGGTGGAAGAAAGAATACTCGTGGTAGAGCCTGGAGAGGCTTGATAGAAAAGAATACTTGTGGTAGAGCCTGGAGAGGCTTGATAGAAAAGAATACTTGTTGTGTATGGAGAGACTGTACTCGTTGTGTCTGGAGAGACTGTACTCGTTGTGTCTGGAGAGACTGTACTCGTTGTGTCTGGAGAGACTGTACTCATTGTGTCTGGAGAGACTGTACTCGTTGTGTCTGGAGAGACTGTACTCATTGTGTCTGGAGAGACTGTACTCGTTGTGTCTGGAGAGACTGTACTCATTGTGTCTGGAGAGACTGTACTCAAACTCAAGCTTGTAATCTGAATATTCATATAGTGGAAATCCAGTGGTTGTTTGCCATTGGGACTGGACGTAGCTCACAGTGGTAGTGAGTGAACCAGGATAAATTCCTTGGCTAAGTTTTCTTACCCTTATCTCTTGTTAATTCGTTTTATACTAATCAAGGGGTCAGAATAATTAATCTGATATTTTATAAAGACACAAAACATCTTTTAAAATTAGTTTTTACAAGCCGTCTGAAAACTTCAGACAGCCACTTAAAAGCCTGTCTGAAATCTCTATGCCTAAGTCCTTTTTGTTTAATCTCTTTATTTCTAGTTTTCATATTTAAGTTGGAATTTGAAAAGTATTTTCTATAATAAACTTAACACAACTATTTCAATAAAATGATCTTTCATATGAACAAAACATGAGATATCTCTTATATCATTTGAAGCTTTACAAAGAATGTTCCTTGAAGAACTTCTGAAATAAATTCTCAGAAGTGAGTCTGAAAGAGATCAGTTCAAAAATCAGGAACAGACTTCAGACAACCTCTAGTCATCTGAAGTATTTCAGAAACTGTGCTGAAAATACTCTCTGTATTAATCTTCAGAAGATACTTTGAGAAGCCTCTGTTTAAAACAATCTTAAGCTTTAGAAGAAACATTGTTTTTCTTATCTTCCACATGTTTCAACCATCTCTGATCTTAAGACTTATTTTTTAACGGTGCCCATATTCATGTTTTAAATTAAAGATTTCCAAAAGCTATCAAAAAGTCTAAAACACTATTCAACCCCCCTTCTAGTGTTTCCTGTGGTTCTAACAATTATGCTTTCATGGTATATCTTGTGTTTTCAGAACATAAAGAAGGAAGTCCATTTGAAGCAGTGATTCCTTCTGAAGACATAAGATCATCTGAAGGCCTCACTCCATTTGAAAAGTGGTGAAGCTGATCAATCTGAAAAGCTTGCTCCGTCTGAAGACCGGAAGCATCAGAAACCTATTGGTTCAACGCTTTGCTAGAATCAATGTATGTACATCCCAAAAGTCTAACCTCTTTCAGCATATGAGTCAGAACTGCTTTCTTTCCTCATTCAAATGATTTGCACAAATAAGGAAAGTCTGCAAATGCTGCTGAGTAGCCGTCCAAAAGCACCTGTGCGTAGACCTGCTATCAGAGGTTCATCAGAACATCTTTTCAGGCTTAGTCTAAACATCTCTTGCGCATTAAATGCTATTTGACAACGAACATCTTCTCATTGTGCTCTATAAATACTCATGCACGTATGAAGAAAGAAGTGATAATTGAAGCTTACAAGATCTACGTTAAAACGCTGTCGAAATACACTCTGATATTTTCTCTTGTACAATTCAATTTTCAGATCCTGAGAATATCTCAGTTACTTGTACATTTCTTTGGTTCAAGTTAAGCTTGTTGATCTTGCTTGAACTTCTCTGTTTATTTTTAAACATGTTGGGTTAACAAGCCTGGAGAGGCTTATTGTATAAAAAGAATACTTGGGTTACACTTGGATAAGTGTCTGAGAGCAAGAAGAGGCTTGGTGGAAGAAATAATACTTGGTGTAGAGCCTGAAGAGGCTTGTCAAGAAAGAATACTTGTAATCTTGCAAGATTAGAGGAAATCCAGGTATTGGTTTTTGCCCTGGGACTGGACGTAGGTTACGATGGTTGTGAGTGAACCAGCATAAATTCTTGGCTGAGTCTTCTCTATCCCTTAACTATTTTAATTCAGTTTATACTTGACAAAGGGGATTGAAAAGTATTTTAAGTGAAAACTTTCATTCTGAATTAAACACGTTTTTCAGATATACTTTGAATCTGAACTGAGTCCAGAAGATAAACAAAATTTCAGATTGAGTTCCATCATCTGAACCTTTTTCAGAAGCTAATTTTGTGAAGTTTTTAAAATAGTAAAAGTTTCCATTGAAACACTATTCAACCCCCCTTCTAGTGTTTCCTTATTTTTTCAACAATTACAAGGCTGTAAAAAGAATTTTCAGATATCTCAATGGTACTACTAATCTTGGTTTGTGCTATAAGAAGAGTAAGGACTGCGGGTTATTAGGATATTGTGATGTTGACTTTGCTAGAGATAGAATTGAGAGAAAATCAACAAGTGGCGAATGCCACTTCATTGGAGAAAATATAATAAGCTGGGCTATCAAGTGGCAATGCACCATAGCTCTCTCAACTGCTGAAGCTGAGTATATTGTTGTTGCATGTTGTTGCTCACAGTTGCTATGGGTAAAGTATCAACTTGTGGATTTTAATATTGTTGTTAATTCTATTCCTGTGTTATGTGATAATACAAGCGCAATAAATCTTTCTAAAAATCCCATCCAGCATTTTAGGGCAAAACAAATAGAGATCAAGCATCATTTCATTAGACTATGTTCAAAAAGGTGTTTTTGATATTAAGTTCATTGATACAGAGCATCAATGGGCTGATATATTCACAAAACCCCTTGCTGAAGATAGGTTTAAGTTCATAAGAGATAATCTGAAAATTAATGCATTTTCTGGAATATGACTCTCTGAAATGCTTGAACTCTCAGATATATGAACTTGCTGAAATGTGCGTGTCTGCTGAACTTTGTTGCTCTTGCTGCATTTTCTTCTACTCTGATATATGCTTTATCAGCAACTTAAATACCCTTAATTTATTGCTCTAATATACATTTATTACTTCAGAAAGCTCTGAATACCCTTGTGATTGATGACAAAAGGGGGAGTAATATAAACTAACAAAATATGAAGTTTAAGTGTTTTCAGAAAAGCAAGATTTTATTCAGGGGGAGCAAGTAACTTACCTAAGTATTTGTCTAAGGGGGAGAACTTTCTATACTTAATTCTGTCGAATTTCCCTTCAGATATTTGTAAGTTTAAGAAAAATTTTCATCATTAAAAAGGGGGAGAATGTTGACTCTCAAAAATATTATTAAGTAATTAATAATGTTTTAAGTCTCATAATCCCAAGTTTTAATGAATAACAAATTTGGTTAAAGCATTCTGAAAGATAGTGCAAATTCTCTTTAAGGTGTTCTCTGTGTTTCAGCAACCCTCTGAAAGAGCAACTCTCTGAAGTTATGCAACCTTCTGAAGCGGTGCAACCTTCTGAAGGAGAGGAACCTTCTGAAGTATCAGGACCTGCTGAGATAAGAGAACTCTCTGAAGTCTGGAGACATCGTAATTCTCGTTGTGTCTGAAAAGCGTATCATCTTCGAAGTGAGTCTCTCTGAAGATCCTTTGAAGACTCAAGTCTTTTCAACGCTTCATGGCAGTTGTCTGCATGTCGCTCTCTCTGGCAAGGCAAATCAGAACCTTTTTGGAATATTTCAAATCTTGTTCACCAAAAAGGAAGTCTCTGATGCGAAAGTACACAGTGTTCAGAAAAGTAGAGTCAGCGCTGCTGTACACCTACTTCTGTTTTGTCTGTTGCAGAAAGCTATCAGAAGCTTGTGTCTCAACGGGAGAAAAGCTATCTCACAACGGGATTAAAGAGAAGTCTAACGGATCTCAAAGTCTCTCTCTCTATAAATACCAGACTTCATGCAGAGAAGAACAAGAAAGAACAAACGTCAACTTGCTGAAGTGCTGCAAAAATTCTCTGAGAAATTTACACTCTGTTTCATTTGTACTCAACTTTCATATCCTAAGATTGTACATTTTACCCAGTTTAGGCTTCAAACTTGTGTAGTTTCAAGCTTAGTCTATCTCTCTTCTTTAACAGTTTGATGTTGAGCCTGGAGAGGCTCGTTGTTTAAATAATACTTGTTATAGAGCTTGGAGAGGCTTGGTAGAGAAACAATACTTGTAGTAGAGCCTGGAGAGGCTTGATAGAAAAGAATACATGTAAATCTGATTAGATAGTGGAAAATCCTTAGTTGTTTGGCTTTGGGACTGGACGTAGCTCACAGTGGTGGTGGGTGAACCAGTATAAATCTTTGGCTAAGTTCTCTCGTGCCTAATCTCCATTTAAATTCAGTTTATACTAACGTGGAGGGCTCTGAAATCACTGTTTTTTAACACTAAGCTGAAAAATAATTTTTCTGAACTGTTTTATTGAACTTGTTGAAGCAACTTCAGCAAGTACAAAAATCGCAGTTTCAGCAAGTTTTAAAAATCTCTTTGCAAAAGGTGCTGCTTGTGAAAGGTTTTCCAAAAACTGCGTAAGTTTTATAAAACACTATTCAACCCCCCTTTTAGTGTTTCCTGTGGTTTCTAAATCCATTCCCTTCCTAACAGCATGTTGAAACTGTCCTTTGTTTGGATTACCGCAAATATGGTGGTTCGAACCTGGCCACCAACCACCAAATCCAGGGCCACTACTCCTTCAGAATTTGAGGATTTTCCTGTAAAATCTGTTATGACAATGTTGTGAGCGACTAGTTCCTTGTTTGTTTTCCCCAACTTTTCGAAGGTGACTTTGGGTAGCAAGTTGATGTCCGCACCCCCATCAATTATAACCCTGTTGATAGGGCTTCATTCGACCACTACTTTGATATATAATGGCTTTATGTGAACCATTTCTCCTGGAGATGGTTCAACTAAGTTGACCATTTCATTCTTGGTCTTTGGTTCTGTTTGGTTCAACATCACAGGACTCTGCATGTCCTCATATTCAAAGTCTTCCTCCTCTCCTTGCCTTTGCACCTGCTGAGCAAATTCAGCTGGTAAGATTGAAATTATTCCACATATATCTTGCAATGAGTCAGGGAATCCTGACCCGAACTCCTTTGAAAGGAGGTCATCTTCTTCCATTGCCCTTGCCTTAGCATTTATCTTCTCACCCAGATCCCTTTGTGTTTTTGATGAGGAGGCCTCGAACCTTCTTTTTGGCCTTTGATTCATTGGGACTTGTTCTGCTTGGATCAGTTCCATCCTGGCCCTGTACATCCTTTGGGCCCTTTGTCATTGGGTCCTTGTCATCGAACCTTTGACTTTTGAATATTGGCTAAAATAGTACCAACTTTCTTGAGGAGGTCTCATTTGCCTTGAAGGGTGCACCACTACTTCTTTCCCTTTCGCAGAGGTTGGCGTTTCTCCCTTTGGCTTCACTGCTTATCAAGTGGCTTGGAGTTTTGGCCTTGTGGGTACAGGTCTTACCCACTGATTAGGAGGAACCTTGGCAGGTGGCACAAAAGTCCTCTCTGGAAGGGTCATTCCCCTTCCGGCTCTCTTTTGGGTCTTGGCCATTTTCTGGCCTTCGTCATGCTTTTGTTGGTTAAGCATGTCCTTCACATACTGCTTTCTGATTAAGGACTCTTCAAAAGTCTTGGCTTAGTCAGCGTCGAATACTGTGTTGCATCGAGGGCACAACATAACACACCTGTTTTCTCCTTGTTTCCTTCTTAGGAACTCGAGGAGATTCTCCTCAGTAGCTGGATATATGTCTTTCACTTCTTTTTCGCGGGTACTTCTAGGGTGTGTCACATAGGGTTCCAGGTTATAGTAGGTTGATTGACCGGTACTATTAAAATAATAACTTTAAATAATTTGAAGAGAAGGGTATGTGCAAGAATTATAAACCATTAGCGTTTTGTTCCATATTCTCATGTTGAAGCTACCGAAGTAGGACTTGGAGCAAAGTATTTGCACCTCTGCAAACTGGTCACGGAGGGCGAGCGTGAGTTTTTTAAAATAAAAAACGTGAGTTTCTTTTAAAGTATTTAAATAAAAATTTGTACAGTTATGGCAAGTTTTAAAATAAATATTTTAATTTATTAATCCACAAATATTTTAATTTATTTATCCCCATATTGTTTTTCAAAAATTAAAATATTAATTCTATTTTGTAATATGTGTGTTTCTTTTATCTTAACGGACCGAGAAATACATATATTTAAAATGATATTAGAGGTTTCATTTTTAATTTCTCTTAGATAATACTATTAAATTTTAATATAAAAACAAATAAATTACTCCTAAACTCAAAAGATTCACTAAAATTCTTTTTTATTCCCTCCCATAAGCATACAGGGTGGTTTACCATTCAAAATGTGCATAAAATAATTTTCCCACAATTTTTTGGCCACTAACACTATTTTTCCTTAATTATCAGCTATTTAATTGAATTTAATTCACCATAAATAAGACTAATTTCAAAAAATCACCCAAATTCATCTTAAGGTTCCTCTAACCACCCCTAACATCCCTTTAGTTCACCATGACCAAATTCAAACATCGACTATCATGCACTACAACTCACCCCAAAAAGTGACTTAGGGTTTTACCTTCTATCCTCCAACCCACTACATCGTGCACTCAATATCCCACATACTCCAGAACCCTCCCATAGTAATAAAAGGTGATTTACCATTAAAAATATGCTTAAAATAATTTTCCCACATTATTTTGGGCACGAACACTATTTTCCCTTAATTATCAGCTATTTAATTAAATTTAATTCACCATAAATACGACTAATCTAAAAAAATCACCGAAATTCTTCCTAAGGTTCCTCTAACCACCCCTATCATCCCTTTAGTTCACCATGACCAAACTCAAACACCGACTATGCATGCACTACAACTCACCCTAAAAAGTGACTTAGGGTTTTACCTTCTATCCTCCAACCCACTCCATCTTGGCACTTAATATCCCACATACTCCGAAACCCTCCCATAAGCATACAAGGTAATTTACCATTCAAAATGTACTTAAAATAATTTTCCCACATTTGTTTGGCCACTAGCACTATTTTTCCTTAATTATTAGCTATTTAATTGAATTTAATTCACCATAAATACGACTAATTTCAAAAAATCACTGAAATTCATCCTAAGGTTCCTCTAACCACCCATAACATCCATTTAGTTCACCATGACCAAATTCAAACACCGACTATGCATACACTATAATCACCCCAAAAAGTGACTTAGGGTTCTACCTTCTATCCTCCAACCCACTCCATCGTGGCACATAATATCCCACATACTCTGGAACCCTCCCATAAGCATGCAGGGTGATTTACCATGCAAAATGTGCTTAAAGTAATTTTCCCACGTTGTTTTGGCCACTAACACTATTTTACCTTAATTATCAGCTATTTAATTGAATTTAATTCACCATAAATACGACTAATTTCAAATAATCACCGAAATTCATCCTAAGTTTCCTATAACCGCCCCTAACATCCCTTTAGTTCACTATGACCAAATTCAAACACCGACTATGCATGAACTACAACTCACCTCAAAACGTGACTTAGGGTTTTACCTTCTATCCTCCAACCCACTCCATCGTGGCACATAATATCCCATATACTCTGGAACCCTCCCATAAGCATGCAGGGTGATTTACCATGCAAAATGTGCTTAAAATAATTTTCCCACGTTGTTTTGGCCACTAACACTATTTTACCTTAATTATCAGCTATTTAATTGAATTTAATT
The DNA here is from genome assembly GCA_026901365.1 of Sesbania bispinosa. Lineage (NCBI taxonomy): Eukaryota > Viridiplantae > Streptophyta > Magnoliopsida > Fabales > Fabaceae > Sesbania > Sesbania bispinosa. The sequence goes on from QLOH01000108.1 coordinate 1,294,784, forward strand.
CACCATAAATACGACTAATTTCAAAAAATCACCGAAATTCATCCTAAGTTTCCTATAACCGCCCCTAACATCCCTTTAGTTCACTATGACCAAATTCAAACACCGACTATGCATGCACTACAACTCACCCCAAAAAGTGACTTAGGGTTTTACCTTCTATCCTCCAACCCACTCCATCGTGGCACTCAATATCCCACATACTCCGAAATCCTCCCATAAGCATTCATGGTAATTTACCATTTAAAATGTGCTTAAAATAATTTTTCCACATTTTTTTGGCGCTAACACTGTTTTTCCTTAATTATCAGCTATTTGATTGAAATTAATTCACCATTAACAAAAAATGTGCATGCATTTTTTTCTGTATCATTGACATACCAAAAAATGCACAAGCGCATTTTTCTGAATCAATCCATACTAATAACTTTTGCCATTTACCCATTACAACTACTCAGAGACAAACATAAACTAGCTGTTTAGAGACGAAGACATTTACTCCCTACAAAATCAAGTATTCCCTATTTAAGGATTCCGAAATTTCATATTTCCTTCTCCAGCTTTCATTCAAGGATTAATGGACACTGCTTACAGAGGAATAAATCCACCTTCGAATTCATCACCCAGTCACACTCACTACGGTTTTTTAATTCAAAGACGCCTCTGTTTTACGATTTCAAGCATATGTATTAGTTCAGAATGACTTAATGCCATGTCCCTTGTTTTGAATGACTCATCTTATTTCTCCTAAACCAATCTGTTTGAGGATAGAAGATTGTTTTATTCTACACTTTTTTGTCCCTCTTTACAGGTTCCTAACTATTCATCATTACATATATTCAAAAACCACCCAAATGAACTTTCTGCCATTTCTCGACCTTGCAAACGTTAGCTTGCAAACAATAAGCTTCAACGCACCTTACAAACCACCATCGACCATGAAGGTGAAATACGAGGAAGATAGCCATCAAACATAAACGTTATTAGACCATAAACTAAGGCCACTGCACTTAGCTCAATCACAACAGGACCTAATACCTTTACACACTGGGACCCAGTTTGCAATTTTACTCTAGATTGAACTTACAACTTAAAAATCACGGAGGGACCTTTCAGAAAATAAACAATAATTGGACCAACCGGTTTCAAGTGAAAGATCTGCACCGTTCATTGAGAAAGCCCTAAATCTAACGTCTATTAAGGGTTGACACACCGGTGTGTCACCCACCAGGTGTGTCACCCTATACGTAGCCCTTTTTCAAAGTCCTCAATAGCCTTATCTATGATCTTGTCATCGACTGGTTTGGTCTCCACCATATTCACCTCGAATGGCTCCACAAAACTCACATTGGTGCCAAAGGGGTCTGAGTCGATCCTCATGGTATTTTTCATCTTTTCTTCAAACTTCAATCTCCCTTCCGAGATTGCCTTTTGAATTAAGTCCCTGAAACGAACACAATGGTTAGTCTAATGACAATATACATCATGATACTTACAATATTTTCTCCCTTTCCTTTGTTCAGGTGTAGGTATTTTGTGATCATCATGTTAAGACAAACTCACTCCCTAAGAGTTTTAATGAAATCAAACCATCAAAAGTGAGAAAGCAAAGAAGTATATCTAAGATGTTATGTTTTACTAACTGTGTGCTCAAGTGCTTGCAGATCTTAGATCCATACATTGCAGGATAATTATCTTATTGAATAAGGGCAAGCTGAGACGCTGAATCAAGTTGCATCCAAAGAATAAATACTTAAGATTCAAAAAGAAGAACAAAGCTGAAAAGTATAAGAATCAAAATCATAAGACCAAAAGTTTCAAAATGCTCACACACTGAGACAAGTTCAAAGACTACAAGAGCTAAGGATGTAAGACAAGGACTGAGACTCAGACACACACTCAAGCTAAGACTCAGATGACCAAGTAAAAACTGAGCTTGGAAAGCAAGACTCAGACTAAGACTTAGTTGCGCACAAGAGACTGAGACTCGGATATGAAGATAAGACTGAGCCAAAGACTGAGACTCAGACAGAGACTCAGCTTCAGATTCATGCTCCAGGTGTTAAGAGAAAAGTCAATACTAGTATACTGCAACTACTGTAAAGCATTAGAGCTGACCTGAGCCCGTGTCAGAAAAGTGAAAAGCATTCTCTCTCTCTTGTAATGGCTAGTAACGGCTAGTCTCATTTGATGTAAAAGATGGAACCCAAGTCAAAGCACTGTGTGAGACACTACTAAATATTCTCTGACTTATCCGTCTCAACTAAATCTCAAGTCAAGCTTAACTCAATCTTAACTATCCTTGAGTTCATCTTAAGTCTGTATCACATATTCTTTTTCATATTTTTATCATTTGCTTGTAACTCTTAGAAAGAGAAACACCTAGCTGAGCTCACTGTATACTTGTACCTTGTACGTAGCCTAAGCTAGTCAAACATCATCTCTACTCCATCAACCTTTGAAATAGTCTCAACTGAGTTGGGAGGAGCCTAGACTCAGTGTGAGCAGTGTTAGAGCCTGAAGAGGCAAGGTAAAGAATACTTGGATCTCATCCAAGTTAGGAGGTGCCTAAGCTTGGTGTAAGGGTGAGCCTGAAGAGGCAGAAAGAATACTTGTAATTAACAAGGTTGTCATAGTGGAAATCTCACAAGGTTGTGGGGACTGAACGTAGCTCAAGGAGTGGGTGAACCAGGATAACTCTCTGTGCATCTCTTCTCTCTACCTTGCTTACTTATAATTGTTTTACAATTTACTGAAGCTAAGTTAAACTCATTCAATAGACTGAACTGAACTTAATCTTAACTATAACAAAAATTGTCAAAGCTAAACTTTAAGACTTTCTATTGCTTATAATTTGAGCTTCACTTATTTGTCCTTGCCAATTTAAATTTGAGACTCCAAGCTGTTGAGCTTGAGAACTAAGCTCAATTTAGTCTTAATTTTTTCAGGAATCAATTTTGACAAGTCTCTATTCAACCCCCCTTCTAGAGACATTTAGCCAACTTCAGTTGGTATCAGAGCTCAGCCTCTTAGGGTTGAGCACACCTATGTGTGAAGAGGACAAGATCCATGGCTGGACCAAGTGCAAGTCTCTTTATTCCTGAAGGAGCATCCACCAACAGGCCTCTTGCCTTTGATGGATCAGATTATTATTACTGGAAGGACAGGATGAGGCTTTTCATTGAGTCTCAGAACACTAATCTCTGGGAGATCATTGAGGTAGGTCCTTATATGCCTTATATTACTGATGAACTTGGTTTGAGAGCAACTAAGCCTAGGGAAACTTGCCCTGAAGCTGAGAAGAGCAGATACGTTCTCAACTCAAGAGCTAAATATCTACTCACCTGTGCACTAAGCCGGAGTGTGTATGACAAAGTAGCTGGCTGTGTATTAGCCAAGGAAATATGGGATGCACTTGAGATTGAGCACGAAGGAACAAACCAAGTAAAATAGGCTAAGATTAACATATTGGTAAGACAATATGACCTTTTCAAAATGAATGAAGACGAAGGAATTGAGGACTGTTAGTATATGCACTAGAGACTTATATGTTTTTGAAACATCCATCACATATATCATATTATTTTATAAAGGCAATTCATTCTTTTAAGAATACAATTAATGTCCTTAGAATAGTAAGCTCAAACTTCATAAGAAATCAAGTAGCTGACTTGATCGTTAGATCTTATGAAGAACTATTCTTAAATAGTCCCTAGTCAAGTATCATCTTAGGACAAAGATGCATTTAGACTAGTCAAGAAATCAAGGGTTTTAATTTAATATCATAACCAAATATTAAAAGCCTATTGGGTCACACGCATACAACAAGCCACTAGGAAAGCATAATAATTCTAATTTGATTAGAATTATAAGATAATGGGCCAGGCCCATATATGTTAGGGTTAATAGTGTGGGGGGTTAAACCCTAGCCGCCACTCTATAAATATAGCATAAGATGCATTACCCTGTACAGATGAGCAATCGCTCTTACTCTCTAAGGCTACTAGCAGAGTTGAGGAGGGTTTCCTAGTTCGGCTGATGGCATGGACACCACTAGAGACGTGGCTGCTATTGCCTCGTTTACAATCCTCATAAGGTATGTCATTATGTTTCATGTCTTTTATGCCTTAATTCGTGTTTTCGCATTAACGATCATAACAAGGAAGGGAATCCATTTATTCCGCTGCACCCTGACTACATGTTTGATTCCCTTCAATTGGTATCAGAGCGTTGGTTTGTGATAAACACGTTTTAGGCTTTTAATTGTTTTGAATATGTTGATATTTTGTTTTTCTGTTGAAAAACGCAGTCTGTACGTTGAACGTTGTTATCTGCGCTTCATCTGTGCTGGGAGCAGGTAAAGCGCAGCATGCAGGATTTTGAATCTGATATCTGCGCTTCACTCACGCTGAGTGCAAGTGAAGCGTAGGTGAAGCGCAATTTATAAAATTTAAAACTGGAACCTGCGCTTCACCAACGCTGGGCGCAGGTGAAGCGCAGGTGCGCGTTTCAATTTTTTTGATTTCATATTATTGAATGTTTTATGTGTGATGTGTATATATATATATATATATTGGTGTTAGAGGGTCCTGTGGAACATGAAGAGTTCATGTCTTGGGCATCAAAGGGTTCAATTGTTGAAACCTTGTCTCGACTCAAATATTGGCTGCGATAAACATACCACTTACCCCCGTGCTGACATTGCGTAGTGTGTTATTTCGTTTGCGCATAATCAAACCTCACTCAATATATACAACTAATTATATCACTTGCTTTACAATCAATATGGATGATGATTGGTTATGGCCTTAGTTGTTTTATTTAAATACGACCTGCGTGTCATGCCTTACCTCCTATATTCTTTTTGTAATTATTTTCTCATCTCTATCCCCTCGTATGTTAAACGAGGTTTCTTCTTGTTATGTAATATAACCGGGAGGACATGGAGTCAATGGGCATGTGGAGACATGTGGATAGAGGCTTCAAAATTATATGTGATGTAAGTTTGTATTGGAATTTTAGGAGGCCAAAACCATATCATTTACATGTATGAGATGCATGCTTGTATTTTTCGTTAAATAGTTTATCAAACGAATAAAATTAAAGCGATCAAATCCCTAAATGCTTGTTTTGCCTTCCAATGAATGACACTCGTCAAGGCTAGAATTGATGAAGAGTGGGTTTGCTAAAGCAGGGTACCTTTATCTATTTTAGTGAGGCGTGATAGGGTAAAATTAATATCCGATTGTCAACCATTGGGTTTTGATTGGGTATATTCAATAAGATTGAAAAACCTAGAGGCACTAATATTAAGTCATGTTTTGTCTTCCAATGTATGGCACTCGTCAAGGCTAGAATCGATTAAAGTGTGGGTCTGCTAAAGCAGACTACCTTTATCTATTTTAGTGAGGCGCGATGGGATAAAAGTAATATCCAACTGTCAGCCATTGGGGTTTTACTTAACTGGGTATATTCAATAGGATTGAAGAACCTAGAGGCACTGAGTTAGGCATTAATTCGTACAATGAATTAGAATAAGAGTTATTCACCTAACTATCCAAGAGTTGTATGAGATGCAATTGGAAGTGTGTTCCTACCTAAATAACCTTTTCTTAAGTGATCAACTAAAGCTGACTTAAAATTAGGTGAAATATGGATCTTGGCCCACTAGAAAATCTAGTGATGGGATTTTCTGATTCTTTATATTGAGGGTACTTGTTTTGAATCAAAATAGTGGGAGGCATATTTAATTAAAGACCTTGTTAAATATGTTTTCTTATATGATACTTACGTGCATAATTTTTGAACACAACAAGTAACTTTTATTGCGATCTATCCTTGAGAAGGACAAACTGTCTAATATTAACTTTCTAGACTGATATAAGACCTAAGGATTGTCCTTAGGAAAGATTGTATGTCCTGGAAGAGCCTGTTCCTGAAACACCCGCTGCAAATGCTTCAAAAGCTGATAAGGATGCTTTTAGAAAGGATTTGGATGATGCTTTTGATGTAGATTGCCTTAAGCTTGCTACCATGAATGCTGAAAACAACATGAGAACATGGAGGCGTATGATATGATCGTACATTTGAAGAGACTTTATCAAGGCCAAGCTAGGCATGAACGATTTGGAGTCTCAAAGGCACTTTATCAATGCAGTCTGGCAGATGGAAGTCCTTTAGGTGCTCATGTACTCAAGTTTATTGGGTACATTGAAAACCTAGAAAGGCATGGATTCCCATTAGGCCAAGAGTTGGCCACTGATCTTGTCCTGCGATCGTTGCCGGACAGCTATAGTCAATTCGTCATGAACTACAACAAGAATGAATTTGACAAACCACTGCTAGAATCGCTAAGCATGTTAAGAACAGCTGAACAAGACATTAATAAAGGTAAAGGAAAGACCATATTGATGGTCCAACCTAGAAAAGGCAAGGGCAAGAAGAAGTTCAATAAGCCCTATTTCAAACCAAAGGACAAAGGCAAGGATAAGCCTAGTACCTCTGCTTTGAAGCCTATGGGCAGGATAGCTAAGGAAGGAAAATGTTTCCATTGTGGCCAATCAGGACATTGGAAGAGAAAATGTGCAAAGTACCTGGAGGAGATCAATAAGAAGGGAAGTGAGACTTCCGCTTCAGGTGTCTATGTTATAGAAGTCAATTTATCTACTTCTGCATCTTGGGTATTGGATATTGGATGTGGATCTCACATTTGTGTGAATGTGCAGGATCTAAAAGGAGTAGGTCATTGGCTAAAGGCGAAGTCGACCTACGTGTTGAAATGGGGCAAGAGTTGCTACCTTAGCCGTAGGAACCTATTATTTAACGTTGCCAACTGGGCTAGTTATTGAACTAAATAATTGTTATTTTGTGCCTGCCATTAATGGGAATATTATTCCGTTTCTTGTTTGGACAAGAGTTATTTTTCATTCATAATAAAGAACAATAGTTGTTCAATTTATTTGAATGATATGTTTTATGGTTGTGCAAAGTTGAACAGTGGACTATATGTTCTTGACTTTGAAATGCCTATCTATAACATAAGTGCTAAGAGGGTCAAAACAAATGATTTGAACCCGACTTATCTTTGCCATTGTTGCTTAGGCCACATAAATGAGAAATACATATCCAAACTCCACCAAGATGGTTATTTGGACTCATTTGATTTTGAATCAATTGAGACATGTGGATCTTGTTTATTAGGGAAGATGACCAAAACCCCATTCACCGGAAAAGGTGAAAGGGCCGGTGATCTTCTTGGTCTCATACATAGTGATGTATGTGGGCCCATGGGCACGATGGCTAGAGGAGGTTTACAGTACTTCATCACTTTTACTGATGATTTCAGTAGATATGGATTTGTGTATCTGATGAAACACAAGTCTGAGTCCTTTGAAGAGTTCAAGGAATTTAAGAATGAAGTACAAAACCAACTTGACAAGACTATTAAAACACTTCGATGAGATTAAGGTGGAAAATGTTTGAGCCAACAATTTGGTGATTATCTAAGAGAGTGTTGGATAACATCTCAACTCACTCCTCCTGGAACACCTTAATGGAATGGAGTTTCAGAAAGGAGAAATCAAACTCTATTAGATATGGTTCGATCTATGATAAGTCATACTGATCTCCAGACTCCTTTTGGGGTCATGCTTTGTTAATAGCATCCTTCACACTAAACTATGTTCCATTTAAGGCTGTTATAAAGACACCATATGAGATATGGACTGGGAAATGACCTAGTATGTCTTTTATGAAGATTTGTGGTTGTGAAGCTTATGTGAAACTTGGCATTTCACACAAACTATGACCCAAATCAGATAAGTGCTTATTTGTGGAATAACCAAGGAAACTAAGGGCTATTACTTCTATAATCCTAGCAAAGGCAAAATGTTTGTAGCTAAGACTTATGTATTCTTAGAGAAGGAATTTGTCTCTAAGAAAATCAGTGGGAGGAAAGTAGAACTTGAATAAATTCAAGTACCATAGAGTAGCAATGAGCCAATGATGGAATGAGAGCAGATACCACAAAGTGTTGTGGAGCCACCTGCTCAAGTAGCGCAAGAATTGCGTAGGTCAGATAGGGTAAGTCACCAACCTGAGAGATATGGTTTCCTTGTGTCTTAGGGAGGGGATGTATTGCTAATGGATCAAGATGAACCAGTGACTTACCAAGAAGCTCTTTTGAGTTCAGAATCTGAGAAATGGCTTGATGCCATGAGATCTGAAATGGATTTCATGTACATTAACAAGGTATGGACCTTGATTGAATCACTCGAAGGGATAAAACTCATAGGGTGCAAGTGGGTTTTCAAAAGGAAAACTGACATGGATGGTAATGTGAGTACCTTTAAAGCACGGTTGGTGGCTAAGGGTTTCAAGCAAATTCATGGTGTAGACTATGATGAAACCCTTTTCCCCAGTTGCCATGCTTAAATCTGTTCAGATCTTGCTTGCTATTGCAGCTTACCATGATTATGAAATCTGGAAAATGGATGTCAAGATAGCTTTCCTAAACAGAAGCCTTCTTGAAGATGTGTGTTTGACACAACCTGAACTTTTTGTAATACCTGAAAATGCTGGATAAGTTGCAACGATCCATTTATGGATTAAAGCCAGCTTCTAGAAGCTAGAATCTTCATTTTGATGAAGCTGTTAAGCAGTTTGATTTCATTAAAATGAAGATGAACCTTATGTCTACAATATGGTTAGTGACAACATAGTGGTTTTTCTGGTTTTGTATGTACATGACATACTCCTCATAGGAAATGACATTCCTACCCTTCAGTCTGTAAAGACTTGGTTAGGAAATTGTTTTTCTATGAAAGATTTGGGCGAAGAGACCTATGTGATAGGTATCAAGATCTATAGAGATAGATCACATAGATTACTTGACCTAAGTCAGAGTACATGCATAGACAAAGTGTTAAAACGGTTTAACATTCAAGATTCTAAGAAGGGATTTTTGCCTATGTCACATGGTATAAGCCTTTCTAAGGCTCAATCTCCTTCCAGTAAAGAAGAGATAGGTCGCATGAGTAAGATTGCTCATGCATCCCCTATAGGGTCTATCATGTATGCCATGTTATGTACTCGGCCAGACATTTCATATGCTTTAAGCATGACTAGCAGATACCAGTCTGATCCTGGTGAAGCTCACTGTACAGCAGTCAAGAACATCCTTAAGTACTTGAGAAGAACTAAGGATTCATTATTGATATATGGAGGTGAGGAAGAGCTACTTGTAAAGAGTTACACTGATGCTGGCTTCCCAACCGATAAAAATGATTCAAAGATCGCAATCAGGTTATGTGTTATGTTTAAATGGTGGGGCTGTGTGCCAGAAAAGTTCGAAGCAGGAAACAGTCGCTGATTCTACCACAAAACCCCTTATGCAGCAGAAGCATGAAGGGCACACTAGATCATTAGGCATAAGAGTTATGTTTGAATGTCTCTAGTGCAAGTGTGAGATTGTTAGTATATGCACTAGAGACTTATATGTTTTTGAAACATCCATCACACATATCATATTATTTTATAAAGGCAATTCATTCTTTTAAGAATACAATTAATGTCCTTAGAATAGTAAGCTCAAACTTCATAAGAAATCAAGTAGATGACTTGATCGTGAGATCTTATGAAGAACTATTCTTAAAATAGTCCCTGGTCAAGTATCATCTTAGGACAAAGATGCATTTAGACTAGTATGTGAGTTCATTGATGCTCACATCTCACAGATCATGGATATGAGATATCATGTGCTCACATAGGTACACATTAAGAGTAATGGTGTACTGGACAGACCCACCTTAAGAACGTTGCATGGATTGTTACATAAGTGTCATGAATGTTTCTTAAATTGATAAATGTTATATGAAGTCCTTCGTCCTGAAATCACTACAATTCCTACATAAGGAATTATGTGTTTTGAATATCATCAAACATTGCCTGTAACAAGGTGATCATAAAGTTGGTATTTGGACATATAATAAATTATGTGGTGGGATGTGAGTGACCTAGATGGAATTTGTCCCTCATATGTAACAGGAGTTATATCTGTAGGCCTCTTGATAAAGTGGGACTGCAAAATGCATGGCCATGCTCAAGAAGATAAACATGAGATGTTTATTTTCTGTACAGTCTACTTGGGGATCAAGAAAACATAAATTGAACTATACAAGGTTGACACATTTCATGACCTTGTGTTCAATTAGATATTTGGACAAAGGGGCAGATCATATCAATTATCATAAAATAGTATTCATCAAAGTTGATGATAATCTCAATATTTGGGTAGTGATGTATTGCTAGATACCGCTCACTATTTATGATATTAAATATAAAGGTTTTATTTTAATATCATAACCAAATATTAAAAGCCTATTGGGTCACACGCATACAACAAGCTACTAGGAAAGGATAATAATTCTAATTTGATTAAAATTATAACATAATGGGCCAGGCCCATATATGTTAGGGTTAATAGAGTGAGGGGTTAAACCCTAGCCACCACTCTATAAATATAGCATAAGATGCATTACCCTGTACAGATGAGCAATCGCTCTTACTCTCTAAGGCTACTAGCAGAGTTGAGGAGGGTTTCCAAGTTCGGCTGTTGGCGTGGACACCACTAGAGACGTGGTTGCTATTGCCTCGTTTACAATCCTCATAAGGTATGTCATTATGTTTCATGCCTTTTATGCCTTAATTCGTGTTTTCACATTAATGATCATAAAAAGGGAGGGAATCCATTTATTCCACTGCACCCTGACCTCATGCTTGATTCCCTTCAAGAACATGGTGAGATGATTCAAAATCATCACAAATGACCTCAAGTCATTAGGAAGAACTTAATCAAATCAAGATATGGTAAGAAAGATTCTCAGAAGCTTACCTTAGCCTTGGAGGTCCAAAGTCACTGCCATACAAGAAGCCAAGGATCTGAGCACGCTCAGACTGGATGAACTGCTTGGCTCACTCAAAGTACATGAGTAAGAGCTGATGGAAGAATAACTCATCATACGACCAAAAACCATTGCCCTAAAAGCTTGATCTAGTAACTCCAAAGGTAAGAAGGTGGTCTCATCCTATCAAGTTTCACTAAACTCTTCTCATGACACAGATAGTGAAGAATGTGAAGATGATGATGATGAGACTGAGATGGATGATGAGATAGCCTTTATCTCATAAAGAATCAAACAAATGAGGAAGTCTATAGGAAGTGAATAAGAAGATTTCCCTCTAGAAGAGGTGAGCTTAAGTCTGACAAGAAAGGACAAATCATATGCTTCGAATGTAACAAGCCAGGCCACATCAAAGTTGAGTGTCCTTGACTGAGAAAATAGGCAAAGAAGAGTCCTAGTAAGAAAGCAATGATGGCTACCTGAGATGACACAGAAGAAGAAGAAAGCCAAGATGATGAGTCAGCCAATTTGTATTTGAAGGTCGATGGTGACTCCTCAGATGAAGAGGTATATGAGTCTAACTCTAATCTCTCTTTTAATGAGCTTAAGTCAACCTTTGAGAACCTTCTTTATGATTCAAATCTTCTTGTTTTAAAAAGTTCTTTATTAAAATCTGAGCTCAACAAAACTTTGGAAAAGATCAAATTTTTTTAAAAAGAGAATAAAGATTTGAATCACAAAAATGCCAGTCTCATGTTGTCTCACATGAAATTGTCTGAACGTATCAAAGCTCAGTCTCAAGCTCAGGATGAGCTGGAATCAAAGAAATTTTTTGAAGAAAATCGAAAACTTAAATGTGAAAATAGGATTCTCATAGATGATCTAGCTAAATTTGTAAAAGGCACAAAAAACCTGAAGAGATTGATTGGATCTCAAAAAGAAATTTTTGACAAGGCTGGATTAGGCTATGACAAGCCTACCAATGAGGTTTGGTATAAGAATTTCTTTATTCCATCAAAGAAGCGTAAAGAAATATGTTCATGTTGTAGTAAGTTTGGCCATAACACCTCAGATTGCTACATGAGACAAGTAGCAATTAAGAGGAAGGTATCTAACCATATAGGACCAAAATACAAGTGGGTACCTAAAGCAAAATCTCAATGTGTTGCAGACTTGCCTAGCAACAGCAAGAACAAAGACTCTGTGGGTGCTGGACAGTGGTTGCTCAAGGCACATGACAGATAAGAGACTAATAAGTGTTAAATTTACGTAAAATTCCTATATAATTACAACACTTATTGAGGGCAAAATGCTGAATTTATACCCCAATTTATCCTTTTTTGGCTTAAAATGCAATTCTTGTATTTATTTAAGTCAAATTTGAATTTGATGCTATTTTGATAAAGAATCTGCTAATTTTTGCAGATAAAAAGCAAAGTTTCAAATAAAGCATCAAGATAGCAGCAAACAAGGATAGGAACATCACAAAGCAAGGTTCAAAAGAGAAAATTCAGGAAAAACAATTGCTGATTCCTGTGCTCCACCTGTGTTGAGCGCAGAAATGACGTTCCAGTTTCTGTTTCCTGCGCTTCACCTGCGCTGAGCGGAGGAAGAGCGCAGGAAACATAACCTAATTTTTAATGGGCTGCAATCAGAGTCTCAAAAGCCCATCAGAATAGTTTATACACTTTTAGGGATTGAGACGACGGAAAGAGTCGTACGGAGCTGTTGAGTAGATCTGGAGCTAGAGAAAAGTGTTAGTCTCTTTAGTTGGTTTGTAATGGCTACCATGAGTAGCTAAACTCTCCTTTAGGATTGAATGCAGTCCATTCAATCCCCAATTGTATTTTGGACCCTCTTTGTTATCTATGAATCTCTATTTTTATAATATTGGTATTTTTATTCTGTTCTTAATGCTTAGCTTCCGTCTTTGTACCAGAGTTATGATATGATTTTATGGGGTGCACTGGGAAGTGGTTTTGTGAATCAGGAGTGAGTTCCTGAGTGCCTAGGAATAGGGCTCTTGAATTCTGATTTGAGTAAAAATACTCGATAGGTTGAATGCCTAGGAATAGGGTTCAATTTATGGATACCTATTAACAACTGATCTTAAGGCTAGAACAATTTGTTAAGCAGCCAAGGAATTGGAGTTTAGGGAGTTGATTCTAAGAATTTCATAGTTGAGGAATCTTTATGAATGAATTTTATTTAGACTTCAATATTTATAATTATAAATTCCTAGATTTCATTGGTTTCCAAATACAAGAGGGGTGCGATAGACGAAGTTCAATCCAAGGTCCCTTAATTTGCTCAACCCTATCTATATTTTCTCTCTCTCTCTCTCTCTTATCTTTTATTTTATTTACTATTGCAATCTTCACAAACAAACATTCAAATCTGCCCTTACTCAATAAGTGTGATCACTAGAATTTATTTTGTACTGTTCCTTGTGGATACGACAACCCCTTCTCTTACTATTATACTGTCGTGATATTGGTATGCTTTCCAAGATCACATCAAGTATTTTTGGCGCCGTTGCCGGGGAACGGTGTCTCAATTTAAATTCTTAGGAGGTATATCTTATTGAGTTGTAAATATTTTATTTTTCTTTTTCTTTTAGGAATTTTAATTTTTTTTGTTTCATTTTACTTTTTTTTTATTTCTTGGATTTTTATTTTTACTTTTAGGAAATTTATTTTATTATTTTTTATTATTTTGTTCCTCTCTTCCGAACTAATCTTTGTTTGAGCTTCTTGATTTATGCTCTTACGAGGACAAGTGTCTCAAAATCAATTGGTATTTGATCCTGAGATAGAAAGGACATCTAGAAGGAACAGGAGTAGAAACAGGAGGAGAAGACAAAGAAGAAATCAAGGAGACAATTTCAACATTCTCTCTAGTGAAGTAAAGAGTGAAGAGATGGCTGAAGAAAGACCACCAACCCCACCAAGAAGAGTATTAAGAGACTATGTCATGCAACAAGGGCCACACTATTTCTCAAGCATAGTCGTACCTACTACTGCAAAATCTTTGGAGATGAAGCCAACATTCCTGAGTCTAATTAGCGCCCATCAATTCACAAGATTGGATCATGAGGATCCACATACTCATCTCTCTACTTTTTATGAATTGATTAGTACCATAGGTTTTGAGGAAGGTGAGCTTGAATCTGTTTACTTACGTTTATTTCCTTTCTCTTTGATATGTAAAGCTAAGGAATGGCTGAAGTTACATCCCAATCAGATTCTGACTAGTTGGAGCATTGTGGAAGAAAAGTTCTTGAACAGATTCTTCCCACCATCTCACTATATCAAGGCCAAGTCAGACATCTCCACATTCAGGCAGGGAGCAGATGACCCATTATGTGAAGTCTGGGAGAGATTCAAATCTTTGCTGAGAAAGTGTCCCAACCACGGTCTGGAGGATATTGCACAACTGAACATCTTATGCAATGGACTCAGACCTGACACCAAGATTATCATAGATGCTGCAGCAGGAGGCACAATTATGTCAGTGGATGCAGAGCATGCTACCAGAATAATTGACAATTTTACACTAAATGATTAACAAGCTCAGCATGGGAGGCGGTCAGTTCAGAAGAAGGGGGTGTTAGAGCTAAACACTACTGATGCACTTTTAGCTCAAAACAAGCTCCTTTCCTAACAGCTGGAAGCAGTTACTAAACAGATGGCTAAGCTCCTCAACAGTTGCAGGCAGTACAATCTCATCCAAGCCCATCCCCACAATTGACTTGTGATTTTTGTGGAGGTGACCATCCTAATGGTCATTGCTCTTATCAAGACATCCAGGAAGAGCAAGTCAATTATATGGGCAACCAAGGGAGGCCAGGCAATTTCTCCAACAACAACCAATATTCAAACAATTATTCACAAGGTTGGAGAAATAATCAGAACAATAATTCTGGGTGGAGACAAGATGCAAAGACTTCCAATAGACAAACTCCCTATCAACAGCAACAACAACAAAGCTACACTCCAGTACATGACAGGCTATCAAAACTGGATGAGAAAATTGATGCCCTTGTACAGTCTTTTGAAGCCTATAAGAAGAATACAGATGCAACCCTCAGACTTGTAGAGACACAAGTTGGCCAGTTAGTAAAGGACATAGCAGAGCACAATAAGTGACAATTTACTACTAACACCCAAACAAATGCCAAGGAGCAATGCAATGCAATTACTACAAATAGTAACATATCAGAGGGAAGTGATTTGGAGGATAACTTGACATCTGAAGAGGAGCTGCTAGAAGAAGATATTGTGGAAAAGTCAAAAGAGGTTTACAAACCAAGTAAAGATCAAGAGGAAGTTGAGAAGAAGGTTGAAAAGTCAAAAGAGGTTTACAAACCAGAGAAGTCATTAGACCTAGGTAGATTCACCGTACCAGTCACTGTTGGTACTTTACCAGTCACAAAGGCATTGCTAGACCTTGGGGCTAGCATCAATCTGATGCCTTTATCATTGTTCAAAAGAATGGGTGATTTAAAGATCAAACCTGCAAATGTAGCCTTACTGTTAGAACCACGGGAAACACTAGAAGAGGGGTTGAATAGTGTTTTATAATTCTTTACAGATTTTATGAAAACCTTTTCACAAGCAAAGTGATTATCAAAAGATTTGTGCAACTTGCTGAAACTGGGTTTTTCAGAGACTTGTTGAAGTGCTTCAGCAGGTCTAATAAAATAGTTCTTGAAGAAGTTTTACGTGAAAAACCAGAATTGTTTTGCTGCGCAGATTTATAATATCACTTTTCTAAACCCTCCTTGGTTAGATATAAACTGAAAGTAAAGAGATAAGGGTTGAGAAAACTTAGCCAATAAAATTATCCTGGTTCACCCACTAACACAGTGAACTACGTCCAATCCCAGGGAAAACACACCACTAGATTTTCCACTATCTGATCAGATACAAGTATTATTTGACCCCAGCCTCTTCAAGCTAAACACCCAAGTATTATTTGAACACACATCCTCTCTAGGCTAAGAACCCAAGTATTGTTTGGACACAACCTCTTCAGGCTAAACAGAAAACTGTTTGAAGGATAAAGCTTAAACTCTCAAACTACACAAGTTTAGAGCTTAAACTAGGTAAGATGTACAAATAACTGAGTATAACTCAGGATAAGAAATGGTTGTACAAATGAAACACATGAATCAATGACAGAGAGTATTTTTAAGCAGTGTTTCAGTAAGTATGTTCCTTCTATTTTTCTTCTTTTGCATGAGACTTCGTATTTATAGGGTTGGAAAAATAGTTCCGTTTAGCTTTAGCGGAGTTCCCGTTGAGACACATAGCTTTGGTAGCTTGCAGTAGCAGGTGCAGCAGGGTAGTAGGTGTCAGCAGCGCAGACTCCACTTTTTCTGAGCACATTGTACTTCACAGCAGACTTTGCTTCCTTGGTGTATGAAAATTTGAAATATGCCAAAAAGTAACTGATCTGACTTTCTGGAAGAGGTTCAGCAAATGAGAAAAGCTGCGAATGTCTCTAAGTCTTCAAAAGGAATTAGCAGAGACAGACTTTCCCAAAAAAAGGTACAAACTTCAGTACGAAGTCTCTTTTCTTCAGCAGGTTCCCTTGCTTCAGTAGGTCTTGATCTATCAGCATGTTCCTCTTCTTTAGTAGGTTGCACTTCATCAGAGGGTTGCATATTTTCAGAGGGTTTCTGTATCAGATACCTTCTGAAACACAGAGATTACCTTAAGCAGAAAAACTGTTCTTTCTCAAGAAGAATATTAACCAAATTTGTTATTCATTAAAACTCAAGGTTATGAGACTTTAAATATTATTAACCAATTAATAATAATTTGAGACTCAACATTCTCCCCCTTTTTAATGATAACAAATTTGCTTAAACTATCAAATATCTGAAGGGAAATACAGAAAGATAAAAAGTTTAAAGAAATCTCCCCCCTTTTCAGATACTTGAGCAAATCTGAGTTCTCCTCAATCTCAATTTCCAGATACTTGCTTTTGCTTTGCTCAACTCCCCCTGAATCTAATATTTCTTTTTTGAAAGACACTTCACTTCAGATTTTGTGTTAGTTTTATATTACTCCCCCTTTTGTCATCAATTAAAAGGGTGGTCAGAGCATTATGAAGAAGTGAAAAGATTCAGGATATCACTTGTACAGATCAACATTTGTAGTAAAAATAGTTTAGAAATTATAAGTTTCAGAAAGTGTGAGAATGTGCAAATTTTTCCTGATAAATTTGAATCTATCTTCAGCAAGTGGTTTAGTGAATGTATCAGCCCATTGGTGCTCTATATTAATGAACTGTATATCAATAATTCCTTTTTGAACATAGTCTCTTATAAAATGATGTTTTATCTCAATATGCTTTGCTCTTGAATACTGAATTGGGTTTTTAGAAAGATTGATCGCACTTGTGTTATCACAGAAGACGGGAACGAATTTAATAAAAATATTAAAGTCTTCTAATTGATATTTTACCCAAAGTAGATGTGAACAACAGCTTGCAGCATCAATGTACTCAACTTCAGCAGTTGAAAGAGCTATTGTGCTTTGCCTTTTGCTTGCCCAGCTGATTAGGTTGCTTCCAATGAAGTGGCAGCCTCCACCGGTTGACTTCCTTTATACTCTATCTCCAGCAAAATTAGCATCACAAAAACCTACTAACCTGCAATCCTTGCTCTTCTTATAGCACAGACCAAGATTAGTAGTACCTTTCAAATATTTGAAAATCCTTTTACAACTTTGTAATGAGTTACTCTTGGATCAGATTGAAATCTTGCACACAGGCATACACTGAACATAATGTCAGGTCTACTTGCTGTAAGATACAGTAAGGATCCAATCATACCTCTATACAAGGTTGAATCAACACATTCTTCCCCTTCATCTTTGCTTAGAATAGCAGAGGGATGCATATTGGAGTTGACATAGGCTTGCAATCATTCATATTGAACTTTTTAAGCATTTCCTTTGTATATTTTTCTTGATGGATCCATATACAGTCACGATCTTGCTTAATTTGAAGTCATAAGAAAAATTTTAGTTCTCTCATTAAACTCATTTCAAATTCTGATTGCATCAGCTTAGAAAACTCAGAGCATAGACAAGAATTTGTTGATCCAAAAATAATGTCATCAACATATATCTGGACAAGTATCAGATCTTTTTTAGACATTTTTCTGAAAAGAGTTGTGTCAACTTTTCCTCTTTCAAAACCATTTTTTATAAGAAAATTGCTTAGTCTTTCATACCAAGCTCTGGGAGCTATTTTTAGACCATACAAAGCCTTTTTCAGTTTGAAAACATGGTCTAGAAAAGTTAAATTTTCAAAACCAGGGGGTTGTCTAACAAACACCTCTTCCTCAATGAAGCCATTTAGGAAGGCACTCTTTACATCCATTTGATATAGTTTGATACCATTATTTGTTTCATAGGCTAATAAAATTCTAATTGCTTCTAGCCTAGATACTGGGGCAAAAGTTTCAGTGAAATCAATACCTTTTTGTTGATTATACCCTTGTGCAACTGGTCTGGCTTTGTTTCTAACTACTTGACCATCTTCAGAGAATTTGTTTCTAAACACCCATTTGGTTCCTATTATAGTTTTCCTATGGGGTTTAGGAACAAGAGTCCAAACATCACTCTTGGAAAATTGATTAAGCTCTTCTTGCATGGCTAGGATCCACCCTTCATCATGCAGAGCTTCTTCAATGTTCTTTGGCTCAATTTCAGAGAGGAAGGCAAGATTATTGACTTCTCTAAGTCTTGATCTTGTTCTTACTCCTTCTGAAGTATCACCAATGATTTGCTCTCGAGGATGATGAGTTCCGTATCTCCACTCATGCTTGTGAGGAAATACTTGCTCATTTTAAGACTCAACATCAACTCTCTAATGAGGATCAGTTTCAGTAGGTTGATCAGGAAACTTTTCAGCAGGTGCTTCAGAGGGTCCTCCTGAGAGTCTTTCAGCAGGTTGTTCATTTTTTACCTCTGGAGTCTCTGAAGTAGGGTTCAGCTCCATACTTGCAAAATCCTCTTCTAGATCTGATAGTTCCCTATCAGTCTCTTTTGCATCATTAAATCTAACATGAATGGTTTCTTCAACAGTTAGGGTTCTAGAGTTGTAAACTCTATATGCCTTAGAGGTTTATGAATAACCAATGAAGAATCCTTTGTCAGATTTAGCATCAAATTTTCCAAGATCATCTTTGGTGTTATGTATGAAACACTCACAACCAAAGACATGAAAGTAAGAAATATTGGGCTTTCTTCCTCTCCACAATTCATATGGAGTCCTTTTGAGAATAGGTCTTAGCAGAATTTTATTTTGGATATAACAAGTTGTGTGAACAGCCTCTGCCCAGAATGACCTTGGAAGATTGCTTGAAATGAGCATGGTTCTACCCATTTCTTGCAGGCTTCTGTTCTTTCTCTCAACAACCCCATTTTGTTAAGGTGTTCTAGCCACTGAGAAATTGTGAGAGATCCCATTCTCATCACAGAACATACTAAAGCTTGAGTTTTCAAACTCACCTCCATGATCACCTCTAATGGCAGATATACAAAATCCTTTCTCATTTTATACCCTTTTACAGAATTTGGTGAAGTTCTCAAAGGTCTCATCCTTGCTTCTAAGGAAAATAACCCATGTAAATCTAGAATAGTCATCAACAATAACCAAACCATAATTTTTACCAGCAAGACTTTCTGTTCTTGTAGGACCAAACAAATCAATGTGAAGAAGTTCTAAAGGTCTTGAAGTGGAAATTAAACAACATTTATACTTTAAAAAGAATTTCTGGTTTGTTTTCCCTTTTAGACAGTTTTCACATAAAATGTCTGATTTGAAAGAGAGCTTGGGTAATCCTCTTACAAGATTGTGTTTTGTAATCTTTGAGATTAATCTCAAGCTGGCATGCCCTTGTTTCTGATTCCAAATCTGTTTTTCATCGTTAACAGAAATAAGACAAGTCATATTTTGATAAGCAAGGTCCTCAAGATCAATCTTATACACATTGTTGTGTCTCTTGGCAGTAAAAATGATTTGATCAAAGGAGTCTCTGACTATTCAACCATCCTTTGTGAAGGATACAACAAAACCATTGTCACATAATTGGCTTATGCTCAGCAGGTTGTGTTGGAGACCTTCAACAAAAAGGACATTATGAATTACAGATAGAGGAGATATACCTACTGAACCAATACCTGTGATTCTGCCTTTCTGGTCTCCTCCAAAGGTGACCACTCCCCCATCCTTTTGTTGAGTCTCAAAATGTTGTTAAAGAAATTAATAATGTTTTAAGAACTCACAAAAACCTAAGTTTTAATAGACAATAAATTTGATTTAAAAAGGGATTAATTGTTTTAAAAGGATTATTATGAGAACAGTATCACTTGAAGGTATTTTGGTTTATTGTTTCAGCAAGTACTGTAAAGGGGATACCTCAAGTTGAACCTGCTGACGTGAGGAACCTTCTAAAAAGCCAAGACCTGCTGAATTCATCTCTACCTTCTGAAGTATTACAAAAATAATTTATTATAGAAGAACTGCTAAAGATCTACGTTATAGCATTTGACTAAAATCTGGAAGCTACTTGCTCAAGACTTCAATACATCATTAACGTCTGAAGCAAGTTTGATTCATTTAAGGAATATTTTTCAAAGATCCTTTTTGCTGTCAAAGTCATGTTACCTTTCAAAGATCCTTTTTGCTATCAGTTACCCTTTATACAAGATCTATTGTGTTTAAGTTTCTCAAAAACTTAAACTTACTTTCATTGTAAACACTGTAAAGTGTCTGAGAGCCTAAAGAGACTTGGAGGAACAAAGAATATTTGTTGTTTAGCCTGAAGAGGCTGTGTTCAAAGAATACTTGGAGTTTAGCCTGGAGAGGCTGTGTCCAAACAATACTTGGTTTTTAGCCTGAAGAGGCTGGGGTCAAATAATACTTGTATCAGATCTGATTAGTGGAAAATCCAGTGGTGTGTTTGCCCCGGGACTGGACGTAGCTCACTGTGTTAGTGGGTGAACCAGGATAAATTGCTTGGCTAAGTTTTCTCTACCCTTATCTCTTTACTTTCTGTTTTATCTAACAAAGGGGGGTTCTGAAAAGTGATATTATCAATCTACGCAGCAAAACAACTTTGTTCTTCACGTAAAACTATTTTAAAATCATTTTACTGAACTTGCTGAATCATTTAAGCAAGTTACTGAAAACTCCTATTTCGGAAGGTTGCTCAAATCACTTGATAAACTCTTTGCTTGTTTCAAAAAGGTTTTCTTAAAATCTGTAAAGAATTATAAAACACTATTCAACCCCCCTTCTAGTGTTTCCTGTGGTTCTAACAGTTGGTATCAGAGCTCAACCTCGGGTTGAGCATCTAACAAGTGCTGAGGGAAGAAGATCCAGATGGAAACCTCAACAAGCTATAGTGCCTACATCTCTGAAGGAGCATATGTAACCAGACCACCAATCTTCAACAGAAAAGATTATTCTTTCTGGAAAGAACATATGAAGCTATTCATGGAAAGCTATAATCTAGATCTCTGGGATATAGTTACTGATGGTGATTATGTTCCCATGAGAGATGGAATACCCATTTCCAAAGTTGAGTGGTCCCATGAGCAAAAGATTAAAGCTCAACTCAATGCTCAAGCCAAACTCTACTTAATTTGTTCTTTGAACAGAGTTAAGTATGATATGGTAAAGGGATTTTACTTTGCCAAAGAAATATGAGATTGGCTAGCTTCATATGCTCTTTTAGAAGATGAAGGTTACAAGTCTACAAAAGGGCAAACCTTTGAAAGTAAAGAAGATTAATCAGATGAAGAAAATCGATGTTTAATGGTAAATCAATCAGAAGATTCTAAGGTAACATCCCTAACTCTTCTTGATGAATATGATGATTTAGTGGATAGAACCAAGGAGCTCTTCAGAAAGTATAAGAAACTTTCAAATACATATACTGCTGCATGCAATAAAAACAAGGATTTTGAAAAAGAAAATTTGATACTTAAAGAAGAGCTTCAGTACAAGAGAATAGTAAATTCAAAAATCTACTTGAAGAAAAGTAGAAACTTCAAGGACAGATTTTGGAACTTACTAAAGACCTAGCCAACTTTACTGAAGGAACAAATAATCTTAACAGATTATTGACAACTCAGAAAAGGTTGAATGATAAAAGAGGCTTAGGTTTCTCAGAAAAACTATCACCCAAATCATCAAATTCTAATCAGCCTAAAAAGGATAAGAAAAAGGTTGATGGGTGTCCTCATTGTGATAAACACAGATTATTTAAATCTGAATGTAAACAGGATGAGGAACATGTACCTGTAACTGACCCTGGTGGACCCAAGAAAATATGGATACCAAAGTCTCTCATTATTTCTCTTGCAGATGTTTTAAATAAAGCAAAGAAGACTCCCAAAATCACTGCAGAAGAATGGATAAAAGGAACTCAAGATGAAAAGAAAGTCTATGTCCCAAGAGCTTTCAACACAAGCTGATGAAGCATCAAATTCTCTACTGAAAACAATGTTGAGTCTCAGCAAATGCATGTTATCAACCCAAATCCATAAGTATCCCTGCTGGTAACATTTTTTAATATTACAGCTTTAATACCTGTGACTATCTGAAATCATTTGAAAATGTGTGAAAATTTATATGCATATAACTTTCTGAAATGCATGAACTCTCTTATGTGTATACTTGCTGAAATTTATGAACCTGTTGAAACACATACTTTATGAAATTGGAACTTAATGACATGGCACTCTGAGACGGTTGGTCATTCCCCTACTCTCTGAAGTTGAACGTTTGCACGTCTCCCTAAGTTTGCGCAGCTAGTAACTGCTATCATAAATGCTATTCTGAAGGCCATTTATAGGTGTTGAGAAAAGATAGTACGATCACCCTCTCTCTTGCTTCCTACTGTTGTCTTATGCCCTCTTGCTATCTCTGTGCTCTCAAGACCTCTCAGAGTCTCAAGCTTTCAGAAACCCTACTCCCTCCTTCTAATCAGAAATGGCCACCAAGAAGAATGTGAGTGCTGCTTCCAAAGCTGGTGGGAAGATTGTCCCATCTAGATGTGTGAACTTCAAAAGCTTAGCTGAGAATGGATTTGACCTCACCGATCATTTCAAGTGCGCTGACTGACTTCCCTTCCTTGATGTCATTGACTGTGGATGGCATGAAGAAAGTGTTCTTGAATACTGGAAGAACCTCAGGGTGGTGGAACACCAAAACAAAACTTGGCTAGGAAGCACAGTGATGGGAATAGATTTCACTGTGAAAACTTCCACTATTGCTGAAGCTACAGGAGTCAAGGCTGAATGAGCTTCATTCTGCCTAGATTGCGAAGTCCATCATGGAGGAGTAGCTTTATACAACAAAATTTTGTTTGGTGTTGAGCATCCTGCAAACCCTAAGGCAACTGGGTTGCTACCAATACCCAGAGTGTTGTTGGCTGTTCTTGGGTGTTGTATCATTCCCAAGGGTGGTGGAAAAGACCACATTTCTAAACTTGAAAGGTTCTGTCTGATTCACCTGATGATGAAAAAGAAAATAAATCTTCCATGGATCATCCTCTACAGCATGTCAAGGAGGAACAAAGATTCTGCAGAAAACCTTCCTCACAACACTCCCATTATGTTATAATTCTAATCAAATTAGAATTATTATCTTTTCCTAGTGGCTTGTTGTATGCGTGTGACCCAATAGGCTTTTAATGTTTGGTTATGATATTAAAATAAAACCCTTTTATATTTAATATCATAAATAGTAAGCGGTATCTAGCAATACATCACTATCCAAATATTGAGATTATCAACAACCTTGACGAATCCTATTTTATGATAATTTATATGATCTGTCTCTTTGTCCAAATATCTAATTGAACACAAGGGCATGGAATATGTCAACCTTGTATAGTTCAATTTAAGTTTTCTTGATCCCCAAGTAGACTGTACAGAAAATAAACATCTCATGTTTATCCCCCTGAGCATGGCCAAGCATTTTGCAGTCTCACTTTATCAAGAGTCCTATAGATATAACTCATGTTACATGGGAGGGACAAATACCATCTAGGTCACTCACATCCCACCACATAATTTATTATATGTCCAAATACCAACTTTATGATCACCTTGTTACAGGAAACGTTTGATGATATTTAAAACATATAATTCCTTATGTAGGAATCGTAGTGATTTCAGGTCAAAGGACTTCATATAACATTTATCAATTTAAGAAACATTCATGACACTTATGTAACAATCCATGCAACGTTCTTAAGGTGGGTCTGTCCAGTACACTATTACTCTTAATATGTACTTATGTGAGCACATGATATCTCATATCCATGATCCGTGAGATGTGATCATCAATGAACTCACATACTTGTCTAAATGCATCTTTGTCCAAAGATGATACTTGACCAGGGACTATTTTAAGAATAGTTTTTCATAAGATCTCACGATCAAGTCATCTACTTGATTTCTTATGAAGTTTGAGCTTACTATTCTAAGGACATTAATTGTATTCTTAAAAGAATGAAATGCCTTTATAAAATAATGTGATACATGTGATGGATGTTTCAAAAACATATAAGTCTCTAGTGCATATACTAACAACTACTACCATCTTTAAAGAAACAAACCAACCTGCTGCTGATGACAAGGTTGAAGAGGTTACACCAATTGGTGAACCTGCTGAGAAGACTACTGTTGATGAGGTTACACCTACTGATAACAACAAAGGTGAACCTACTAAGATTTTTGTTGTTCCATGTGCTGATAAGGAAGATACACCTGCTGACAACAACCTGGATGAACCTACTGTGGTTTTAGAAAATGAAATGTCAAGTGTTGACAAGGTTGTTGTAGCTACTGAAAGGGAAGAGATTGTAGAACCTATTGATGATCTTATGGAAACTGAGCCAGTTGTTGCTGAGATGAGCCTTATACCTATTGTTCCTTCAAGAACTGATTTTGGTGAAAATGATGAGGAAACTGAAAATCCTCTTACCATGGTTTTGTATGAAGGACCCATTCTCTCTGAATCCATTAATTGGCACTCAAAAGGAAGATATGTGTGGAAGGTGAAAGGTATATTTGTTTTTGAAGGGAATCTGGCTCAGAAGGAGAAGATGTGGAAACCCAAAACCAGGGATATTTCAAGGATGCAGACCTTAGAGCCTATGGCTTCTTGATAGCCGGATAGGTGTAGGATCTAGAATTGAGCAAAAACCACCAATTAGAATTGAAAAACAAGCAATAAAAGGCGCAAAATAGGTGCAGGGCAGCAACTATTTTGGGCGAGAAAATGAAAGAAAATGAGAGAAAATGAAAGAAAAAGTGGAGAGGAAGAAATGGGATGGACGCCACTGAAGCAAGAGTCCACTTGCAGCAGATAAGTCCAGTGCCAGACGCCACTAATTCAGGAGAATTAGATAAGTCTCAGTATGGTTTGAGCAACAACCACCAAGCCTCACTCAACTCACAAAGGGAGGAGAAAATTTGGCATAATGCCTTTACTTCAAAATTCAATGTGTGAAATACAAGAGGAGAAGACTCCTTTATATAGGAGTGGAGGGGGAAGGGGGCGGATTTTTAGGAGAATAAAATGGGAGAAAAATAAAAGATGAGTGAAAACACTCCTAAGTGGGTTTTGAACCCAAGACCCCAAAGGTTTATGGCTAAGCTAAGTCTTAAGCCATTAAACCTCTAAAATGCGCCCCACTCATGTAAAAAAAATTACAAGATGAAAGAAATTCTATCCTAGGTGGGAATAGAACCCATGACTCCCTAAGCCTTATAGTAAGACAACCTACTAACCAATAAACCCATACAATTAGCACCCAACTAGGATGAAATAAAAGGAAAATACAAAAATAAAAAGAAAATACAAGAGAGTCCTAATTAAGGGTGGTCCATAGGACAAGGATCCTATCCAGGGTCAAGGTGTTCTTCTGTAGGGTAGTGACCCTTATTTTGTAGGGTAGTGACCTTTATTTGTAGGACACTAATTTCTCCAACTTTTCCTTGCTTGAATCTCAGGCTTGAAGTTGGTGCATATCCTTCAGTGTAGGTCTTGCGGGTCCAAGCTTCTAGCAGAGTGTTATCATTAAATTGATAGCCGGATAGGTGTAGGATCTAGAATTGAGCAAAAACCACCGATTATAATTGAAAAACAAGCAATAAAAGGCGCAAAATAGGTGCAGGGCAGCAACTATTTTGGGCGAGAAAATGAAAGAAAATGAGAGAAAATGAAAGAAAAAGTGGAGAGGAAGAAATGGGAAGGACGCCACTGAAGCAAGAGTCCACTTGCAGCAGATAAGTCCAGTGCCAGACGCCACTAATTCAGGAGAATTAGATAAGTCTTAGTATGGTTTGAGCAACAACCACCAAGCCTCACTCAACTCACAAAGGGAGGAGAAAATTTGGCATAATTCCTTTACTTCAAAATTCAATGTGTGAAATACAAGAGGAGAAGACTCCTTTATATAGGAGTGGAGGGGGAAGGGGGCGGATTTTTAGAAGAATAAAATGGGAGAAAAATAAAAGATGAGTGAAAACACTCCTAAGTGGGTTTTGAACCCAAGACCCCAAAGGTTTATGGCTAAGCTAAGTCTTAAGCCATTAAACCTCTAAAATGCGCCCCACTCATGTAAAAAAAATTACAAGATGAAAGAAATTCTATCCTAGGTGGGAATAGAACCCATGACTCCCTAAGCCTTATAGTAAGGCAACCTACTAACCAATAAACCCATACAATTAGCCACCAACTAGGATGAAATAAAAGGAAAATACAAAAATAAAAAGAAAATACAAGAGAGTCCTAATTAAGGGTGGTCCATAGGACAAGGGTCCTATCCAGGGTCAAGGTGTCCTTCTGTAGGGTAATGACCCTTATTTTGTAGGGTAGTGAACTTTATTTGTAGGACACTAATTTCTCCAACTTTTCCTTGCTTGAATCTCAGGCTTGAAGTTGGTGCATATCCTTCAGTGTAGGTCTTGCGGGTCCAAGCTTCTAGCAGAGTGTTATCATTAAGTTGATAGCCAGATAGGTGTAGGATCTAGAATTGAGCAAAAACCACCGATTATAATTGAAAAACAAGCAATAAAAGGCGCAAAATAGGTGCAGGGCAGCAGCTATTTTGGGTGAGAAAATGAAAGAAAATGAGAGAAAATGAAAGAAAAAGTGGAAAGGAAGAAATGGGAAGACGCCACTGAAGCAAGAGTCCACTTGCAGCAGATAAGTCCAGTTCCAGACGCCACTAATTCAGGAGAATTAGATAAGTCTCAGTATGGTTTGAGCAACAACCACCAAGCCTCACTCAACTCACAAAGGGAGGAGAAAATTTGGCATAATGCCTTTACTTCAAAATTCAATGTGTGAAATACAAGAGGAGAAGACTCCTTTATATAGGAGTGGAGGGGGAAGGGGCGGATTTTTAGGAGAATAAAATGGGAGAAAAATAAAAGATGAGTGAAAACACTCCTAAGTGGGTTTTGAACCCAAGACCCCAAAGGTTTATGGCTAAGCTAAGTCTTAAGCCATTAAACCTCTAAAATGCGCCCCACTCATGTAAAAAAATTACAAGATGAAAGAAATTCTATCCTAGGTGGGAATAGAACCCATGACTCCCTAAGCCTTATAGTAAGGCAACCTACTAACCAATAAATTCATACAATTAGCACCAAACTAGGATGAAATAAAAGGAAAATACAAAAATAAAAAGAAAATACAAGAGAGTCCTAATTAAGGGTGGTCCATAGGACAAGGGTCCTATCCAGGGTCAAGGTGTCCTTCTGTAAGGTAGTGACCCTTATTTTTTAGGGTAGTGACCTTTATTTGTAGGACACTAATTTCTCCAACTTTTCCTTGCTTGAATCTCAGGCTTGAAGTTGGTGCATATCCTTTAGTGTAGGTCTTGCAGGTCCAAGCTTCTAGCAGAGTGCTATCATTCCCTCCCCCTTGAAAAGGATTTGACCTCAAATCTGAAAATTCAGAAAGAAGCCTTAAGAGTAATGAACTGGGTAGAAGAAGGGGATGGATGACAAAATTTAGGAAGTAAGAAGATACTTCCCTTAGCCCTTGGAGAGTAGAGTTAGAGGTCCACAAGTTGAACATCTTCCTTGAGCCTAGACAACAAGAAGAAGACCCATAAGTATTATTCCAAAGCAAGCAAAGTGAAGGCTCATAACAAAAATACTTGGGGATCATAAAGATTGGCAAAAGAAAAACATAGGAGATAAACAAGAGGTATTTGAGATAAGGGTTAGAAAACTCCCTTAATGAAGATTGAGCCCTCTTATCTACGTACTTTGTGGATTTAGATCCTGAATCAAAGACTAATCTTTTGAAGCCCTTCTTTTTAAGTAAAGGGGTTAGTTGGTTAAAATGAAATTTGAACAAGTGATATGAATGTTTCAAACCAACAATATAATCCACAATATATTGCCAAATGAATGCACAATTAAAACTATGTGGCATATATGATTTATTTTTCAACAAAGCCTCAACATGCCTATAGTCATTGTTATAATTTGTATCATAAATGCATTTACTCAAGTATGGAGTTGGAAGTGCCTTACGTCTATGAAAATCATCATATGTGGACATGTAAGGTGGTATACTTAAAGCTTCACTTTGAGCATGCATATCAAGAAGCATATCATCATGTGAAATAGATGTCAAACAAGTTTTCCTACATGTGATATCTTCATCCAAAATTTTATTCTTTTCCTCTACTAGTTCAAGAGCATAATACACATCTTTATATGAAACAATTATTTTAGGTCCAAAATGTGTATGCACATTATAGATACAAACCAAAGGTACATGCATATTCAATCCAAATTGATCAAAGGAATTGATTAGACATGTATCTCTAGTAAATGTTATGGCACTCTTAAACTTAGTTGGTTTTTCTAGACATGTAATAGGTTTCAAAGCATTATCAACATTGTTTACTTCTTTTACACATGTAATGCTTTGAGGCATATAATTGTGCATAGAAAGAGGCATTTCATGCATAAAGAAAGTTAGTTTAGGGAACTCCCTCTCAATAGCTTGAGTTGTCCTCTTTGCAACAATAGAAGTACTTGCCATCAACTTATTCATGCCTTCACACAAAGGGTTAGCTAACAAAGGATCACAAGATAAAATTAGTTGCTTTCCCAAGTTTTTGTTTTTCACTTCTTCTATTTGCACTCTTTCTACCTCCTTTTCTTTTTCTCTCTTAAGCCTTTCTTCTTCTTCTTTTTCTAATTGTTCCTTCTTTTCTAATTTTCTTCTCTCATTTATCTCAATTAAGGACTTTGAAAAGAATTTTGAAAGCTTATCTTCAATTTCATTAGACATTTTTTCTAATTTTCTTTCAATTCTATCTTCAAAAGAATCTTTTGTACTTTTCCTATTTTCTCTTCTTCTCTTTTCATGTTCTTTTCTTCTAATTTCACTCTCATAATTTCTCCTAAGTTTTCTCTCTTCTTCATACTTTCTTTCTTCATCATATTTTCTAAACTTTCTTTCTTCCTCATACCTCCTCCTATCATGGTTAGAGTTAACATAACTCCTTTCCTTCTTCTTACTATCTTCAAAATGATATCTATTTATTTCTCTTTCCTTTCTTTCTTTTTTATACCTTTCATCATGAGAAGAGTGTCTTCTCACTTCCTTTTCTCTTCTAAATTCTCTCCTATCTTCATCTAGCTCCTTTCTCCATATTTTATATGACATCTTAATTTGATTTTATTTGAAAGCTTTTTAAAGGACCTCACCACTCACTAAGTGTTTACACTCAATGGAATGTAATCACTCGTGTATGCCACTCTTTTTGGGCTTTTTCTATAATGAAAACTCTCTTGCCTCTTCTACTCGGTTGGAGGTTGATTAGAAGTTGCAAAGACCAACGTGAGTCTAAGTCTTAACCCTTACCCAAATAGAAGCGCACTAACAAAGAAAATACCTACTGAAAGAAGATTGGAAAAATCCTAAGACAAAACAAAAGAATTGATATGACAAACAAGAAAAGCTGGCACTCAAACAAGCTTATACACAAGAGCAGACAGCAAACAAGACAAGACGGAAGAAATTGCAAAGAGAATTGTTTTTTTGGTGATTTTTGAAAAAGAGTTGCCAAAATTGTCGTTTTTAAGAAAAAAAAAACAACAAATACAACTTAATTACGGTATACAGGGAAAAGAAAAAGAAAATTACAGTAAAACTGTCACTGTATTGTTGGGATAACTCTTTGTTTTTGTTTTTCTATTTTTCTGAATTTTTTTGAATTTTTGGGTGTCTTTTGACTTTTTTTCCTTGTTGTTGACTTTTGCACCCTTTTTTACTTTTTACACCTCTTTTTCTATTTTTGGCACGTACGTACTTTTTGTATTTTTCTTGCCTTTTCTTTCTTTTTTTGTCGTTTTCCCCAACAGAAAATTACAAAAATTTGTACACAATGAAAAGAAAATTAACTGTACCTACTGTAATATTTTTGCAATTTTCTGACAGCAAACTGGTCCAAGTGGCCCAGAAAAGCAAAAATAATGAATAAACTGATTTCTAAAAACTGTAAAAACGTAATGGCAACTTGATTTCAAAAATGGCCAAAAAAATTGCTTAGCACTTCCTTGTTGATTATACAAAACCGGTATGGTCACAGAAATGCGCTTGGTTCAATTTTAAGATTGGAATTAAAATTTGAAGGAAAATCAACAATTAGAATTTGTTGATCTTCTTCCAATACTATGAACCATAAAAGATCCTATAGGTGAGCGTTTTGCACAATCAAACAGGGAAAGTCCAAGGTAGAGATAGCAGTCAATCCAAAGTTGCAATCAGAATGCCAATCAAACAGACATAACAAGAGTAGGAAATTGAACAACACAAGAGCCCAAAAATGCGCAAAAATGGCAAATATAATAAGGAAAAATTGCGCAAAAATAAATGGCAAGAAAATAAAGGGGGAAACTGAAATTAAAAGGATGAGGAGGACAAAAATGTAAATGACAGAAAGTAGAAGGGGATGGCAGAAAGAGCAAAAATGTAAAGGGGAAGCGGAAATTAAAAGGATGGGGAGAACTGAAAATAAATGACTGAAAGTAAAGGGGGAAGCGGAAATTAAAAGGATGGGGAGAGCAGAAATGTAAATGGCAGAATGTAAAGGGGAGAGCAGAAATTAAAAGGATGGGGAGAAGCGGAAATTAAATGGCGGAAAATTTAAAGCGGAAAGTAAAGAGATGAATATGGGGGATGAACAATTAATGGTGAAGGGGAGAAATGTAGGTGAATGATCTTTGGAAAAATGAAGACAACAATGCCTCCTCTTACCACACTTCACCACAAACAAGCAGTTATATCAAGCAATTTGCAAGAATTACTCAAGAACAAGTATGAGCAATTAAAGAGGCGTTTAAACAAACACCTAGGGGGTGGGAATTAGCGGCCCAAAACAGCCCCCAAACTAGGAAGAAATCAACCAATTCAATCAAGACAGACAAGTGCTGATAGCAGCAGAAAGGCACCTCGGGCCCGGGAAATAGTCCAAGTCCAAATTACAATTGAAAAGAGGGATGGAATTACACTAAAATGATGAAAATTCTGCACTAAATAGGTGCAGCAAACCCACGCCAAACAGCCCCAATTTTGCTCCAAATTTGCTCAAATTCAACAAGCTCTGATGACCAATTGATAGCCGGATAGGTGTAGGATCTAGAATTGAGCAAAAACCACCGATTAGAATTGAAAAACAAGCAATAAAAGGCGCAAAATAGGTGCAGGGCAGCAGCTATTTTGGGCGAGAAAATGAAAGAAAATGAGAGAAAATGAAAGAAAAAGTGGAGAGGAAGAAATGGGAAGGACGCCACTGAAGCAAGAGTCCACTTGCAGCAGATAAGTCCAGTGTCAGACGCCACTAATTCAGGAGAATTAGATAAGTCTCAGTATGGTTTGAGCAACAACCACCAAGCCTCACTCAACTCACAAAGGGAGGAGAAAATTTGGCATAATGCCTTTACTTCAAAATTCAATGTGTGAAATACAAGAGGAGAAGACTCCTTTATATAGGAGTGGAGGGGGAAGGGGGCGGATTTTTAGGAGAATAAAATGGGAGAAAAATAAAAGATGAGTGAAAACACTCCTAAGTGGGTTTTGAACCCAAGACCCCAAAGGTTTATGGCTAAGCTAAGTCTTAAGCCATTAAACCTCTAAAATGCGCCCCACTCATGTAAAAAAATTACAAGATGAAAGAAATTCTATCCTAGGTGGGAATAGAACCCATGACTCCCTAAGCCTTATAGTAAGGCAACCTACTAACCAATAAACTCATACAATTAGCACCCAACTAGGATGAAATAAAAGGAAAATACAAAAATAAAAAGAAAATACAAGAGAGTCCTAATTAAGGGTGGTCCATAGGACAAGGGTCCTATCCAAGGTCAAGGTGTCCTTCTGTAGGGTAGTGACCCTTATTTTTTAGGGTAGTGACCTTTATTTGTAGGACACTAATTTCTCCAACTTTTCCTTGCTTGAATCTCAGGCTTGAAGTTGGTGCATATCCTTCAGTGTAGGTCTTGCAGGTCCAAGCTTCTAGCAGAGTGCTATCACTTCTTGTCAAAGTTTTCAAGATCTGTTAAAGGCTGCTGAAGTCCCACATAAATTCTTTGGTACTCCTTACAATCTAAGACATAGAGTTCCAAAGTTTCCCAATCTATATGAGGAGCTGCTGTTTTTCAATAACCATTTGCCTTTGCAGCCTCCCAAGAAGGTAAGCCTGCATGTAGATTCTACTGAAGATGCAAGGTTAAGAAGAATGGTCAAAGCCATAGGGGGAGGGTCTGATCAACTTGAAAAGATCAGACAAGGTGTACAACCTCCAAACCATTACTGGGAGAAAATTGATATGAATTCACAAGAGGCTGTGGCTATACCTGCTGAAGACTGGATCCTTATCAGAAAGCTGAACATGGAAGCTGAGATTTATTCCAAGTATGTTGCTGAGGAGGCTGGTTGCAGGGGTTTCAAGCCACCCAAACCTATCACCATAAAACCATCCACTAAGGTTTATTGGAAACCAGACAGGATTGTGCCAAGGCTACCTTATGCAGAAGGTCCTGAAGATAAGGGAAAGCAACCAAAGTTCTTTACTGCTTACTTAGAACATCCTGAACCTCTCATCAAAGAAGAATGGAAGAGACTCCCTAAAGACCTTGAAGCTTATGGGGGTTTTGACCACACTTATAGTGACAGGATCTGGGATTCTTATTGATTTGAAATAGAAAATGAGGGTTCTTGCTCTGGTACGCGATATGATTTTGTTGAATGCATGACCAGGAGCTCCCTTTCCACCAAAGAATTTAGGACTTGGTTCCCTGGAAACTTTCCTAGCTTTGATCATCTGCTGAAGGAGTACTGTGAGAAGGATTGGGCTATTGTACCATATTCTCCTACTGTTTATACCTGTCTAGTGGCTAATCCTGCTATTTTTAGTTTCCCTGTTGGTTTTGTGGAGATCACCTTTCAATGGAAGCATGTATATATCATTTACAAGGAAGCTGATCTTGCTGAGGTGCTTGCCATGAAAGAGAAAGACATCAGAAGGTTAAGAAGAAAGAACAACAGACTGTAAAACGTGATGAGGCATTTGAATGTTGTTCCTCTTCGCTCTCAGAATGTGGATTCCAAGCCCAAGCTTAAGAGGACCAACAGTTTTTAATTTGCCTAATTTCAGAAAGTATATGTGTTCACAACCTTTTTATTTTACTTTTTGAACCTTCTGAATGCTCAATAT
This sequence comes from Sesbania bispinosa, assembly GCA_026901365.1. NCBI lineage: Eukaryota > Viridiplantae > Streptophyta > Magnoliopsida > Fabales > Fabaceae > Sesbania > Sesbania bispinosa. The sequence goes on from QLOH01000108.1 coordinate 1,328,471, forward strand.
GATGATATTTTCTCTCCTTACATGTAGCATGATTTGTCTACGTCCATTTATTGCTTTTATGTCGCATTTAAATCTGCTACGTATGATTGTGTGTTGCAGTAAATGAACATTCTTGCTAGAACTGATATGTTACTTACCTCGTATTTATTGAATGTCATTTATTACAACTGCTCACCTCTACCCACCCTTTTGAATAATGACAAAAGGGGGAGTAATAAAAAGAAAATAAAAAGAAAAATATATGAAATCTAGAATTAAAGTCTCTGATATCTAAAGCAAATGTTTTTGGAAGAAATATTTGTTTCAAGGGGAGAAAAGTATTTAGAACAAGTATCTGAATCAGGGGGAGTATATTCTAATCTTTTATCTTTAATTTCCCTCCAGATATTTGCTAAGTTTCTTTTTAAACAAATTTGTCATCATTAAAAAGGGGGAGAATGTTGAGTCTCAAAATGTTATTAAAGAAATTAATAATGTTTTAAGAACTCACAAAATCCTAAGTTTTAATAGATAACAAATTTGATTTAAAAAGGGATTAATTGTTTTAAAAGTATTATTATGAGAACAATATAACTTAAAGGTATTTTGCTTTATTATTTCAGCAAGTACTATAAAGAGGATACCTCAAGTTGAACCTGCTAATTTGAGGAACCTTCTGAAAAGCCAAGACCTTTTGAATTTATCTTTACCTTCTGAAGTATTACAAAAATCATTTATTATAGAAGAACTGCTAAAGACCTACGTTATAGCATTTGACTAAAGTCTGGAAGCTGCCTGCTCAAGACTTCAATACATCATTAACATCTGAAGCAAGTTTGATTCATTTAATGAATATTTTTCATAGATCCTTTTTGCTGTCAAAGTCATCTTACCTTAAAAAGGAACCTGTTGTACGTGTCAAAGCAGTGTTACAGACTGTAACACCTGCAAGTCTCAAAAGTCAGAAGCTTTAAAGAAGATTGTTTCACAACGTCTCAAATAGCATTTAATGCTATCTCTCAACGGTGAATGTGCATTCTTCAACGGTTTCATTTCAAGACTCTATAAATAGCTTCTCAAAAGACTTTGAAGTGTCGGCCAAGCTCAATAAGAAATTCTATTAAGCCAACACTCTGCTGCAACTCTCTAATTTTCCTTGTACTTAGAAAATTTCATTTTGTATCCTGAGTTATACTCAGTTACCCTTTGTACAAGATCTATTGTGTTTAAGTTTCTCAAAAACTTAAACTTACTTTCATTGTAAACACTGTAAAGTGTCTGAGAGCCTGAAGAGGCTTGGAGGAACAAAGAATACTTGTTGTTTATCCTGAAGAGGCCGTGTCCAAAGAGTACTTGGAGTTTAGCCTGGAGAGGCTGTGTCCAAACAATACTTGGTGTTTAGCCTGAAGAGGATGGGGTCAAATAATACTTGTATCAGATCTGATTAGTGGAAAATCCAGTGGTGTGTTTGCCCTGGGATTGGACGTAGCTCACTGTGTTAGTCGGTGAACCAGGATAAATTGCTTGGCTAAGTTTTCTCTACCCTTATCTCTTTAGTTTCTGTTTTATCAAACAAGGGAGGGTTCTGAAAAGTGATATTATAAATCTACGCAGCAAAACAACTTTGTTCTTCACGTAAAACTATTTCAAAATCATTTTACTGAACCTGCTGAATCATTTCAGCAAGTTACTGGAAACTTGATGAACACATTTTTATTCACACTTTGCATAATTAACCTTAGCTTTCTTGGACTCTAATTGTGATTATGTCCACTATTTTAGTTGGAATTTACCAAATTGGACTTAATTGAGCCTTAATTAGAAATGTTGTTTAAATTCGGATTTTTAAGCCTACTGACCTACCTGTCTTGTTTTGATGATATCTGGAGCTATAGGTGTCCGATTGAGGTGATTCCAATGGCATTGGAAAGCTAACTTCTGGGGCTTTAATTTGATATGCTATATGGCTTTAATTTGATATGCTATATGGCTATATTCCTTTTCTCCTTCTTTGTAATTTCGTTTTTTGTTCTTCATCTTATGGATTTCTAAACTCTTGAGGATTGATTCTTAAGTGATTTTACATTGGATTTTGAGGTTCATTTTAACTCAAATTCGTATTTCAATTTCTGCAGTAAATTCAATTTCATCTTCTCCTTTAGAATTCTGGTTTTGAATCTTGAGTTGTATTTGAACGCTTGCTGATGATTCAATTATGTTCTTCACTAAGAATTCTGGTTTAGTTTGCTTCATTCTAAACAACCAACTGTTTGCTTAATTCAGGAGGTAAAGGATTAGAAATCTCATACCAGTACGCTTAGTCTGGTCACTAGTACGCTTAGTCTGGTTTAGCAAGTTCGCTTAGTACTTGAGTGAGATTAATGTTAAATTAATTGACGCTTGTTCGGTTAATTCGAATTTATTCTGGAAATTGAGTTCGATGTATTTTTAACCGATGAAGGATCCAATTGTGAATGAACAAGAGAATCAATCTATTTTCTTAAATCGTTTTATTCCTTCTTCTTTACTTGCGAAACTCTGTTTCTAAACAAACAACCAAAACCCCCCCTCTTTCTGTTACTTTCTGAAATTCTGCACTGTTAAGACAATCCCTGTCTTAAGAAAGTCTGAAGTCTTAAGACCGTCTGAAGTTCTGTCTTAAGACCGTCTTAAGTCATTTGTCTTAAGTTTAATATGAAGTTCTGGTTCTAAATTTTTGGTCTGAAATCTGATATTTTAAATTGTTATTGAATTCCTTGAGAGACGACTTTGGGTTGTCTAACCCTCACTACACTTTAATTCATATTATTTGATTGGGTACGGCCTCGATCAAATTTGGCGTCGTTGCCGGGGATTTCAATTCAATTTTTGTTTTCAGTTTTCAGTTCTGTTTATAACCTGCTGAACCTTCTGAACTTCTGTTTTTCTTAGTTTTTCAATTCTGTTTTGTGTAATTTTTCTTGTCTGTTCTGAGTTTATAAGGTTAGAGTCATTTTTAATATTGTGTTCTTGTTCAGCTAACATTTGGTTTGTGCAGCCTGTAGTGAATCTCCATCATTCAGATTCTGGTAACACACTTTACCCTCCTCACTTACTATTTCTACTGTCTCCATGTACCCAGTTTATTGGTTTCTCCTCATCTGATATAGGCTGCCTTTATATGCTAACATGTTGTTGTATGCCTCATTTTGTGCATTTTTGTATGCATTTGGTGTATGACTAGAGCAAACCAAGGTATCCTACATTCATTTGACTCTGAAATTGATAGGACATATCATAGGTTAGTTAGAGAGTCTAGGAATTCATTAGTGCATAATTCTGTTAGTGATAGTGAGTCATTTTCTGATAGTGTGTATTCTACTGTTTCTATTAGTGATAGTGAGTCTGTTTCTATTTCTTCTACTTTTATTGATTCTGATTCTAATTCTGATATCATGGCTTAGAGGACCTTGGGAGAGCTTGCAGCACCTGATGTTAATATTCAGACTTTATGCATTCAATATCCTGATTTTGTTAGAACCACAGGAAACACTAGAAGGGGGGTTGAATAGTGTTTTAAACTTTTTGACAGTTTTTGGAAATCTTTAATTTAAAACATGAATATGGGCATCAAAAAATAAATCTTAATGTCAGAGATGGTTGAAACATGTGGAATATAAGAAAAACAATGTTTCTTCCAAAGCTCAAGATTGTTTTAAACAGAGGCTTCTTAAAGTATCTTTTGAAGATTAATACAAAGGGTATTTTCAGCACAGTTTCTGAAATACTTCAGACGACTAGAGGTTGTCTGAAGTCTGTTCCTGTTTTTTGAACTGATCTCTTTCAGACTTACTTCTGAGAATTTATTTCAGAAGTTCTTCAAGGAACATTCTTTGTAAAGCTTCAAATGATATAAGAGATATCTCATGTTTTGTTTATATGAAAGATCATTTTATTGAAATAGTTGTGTTAAGTTTATTATAGAAAATACTTTTCAAATTCCAACTTAAATATGAAACCTGGAAATAAAGAGATTAAACAAAAAGGACTTAGGCATAGATATTTCAGACAAGCCTTTAAGTGACTGTCTGAAGTTTTCAGACGGCTTGTAAAAACTGATTTTAAAAGATGTTTTGTGTCTTTATAAAACATCAGATTAATTATTCTGACCCCTTGATTTGTATAAAAAGAATTAATAAGAGATAAGGGTAAGAAAACTTAGTCAAGGAATTTATCCTGGTTCACCCACAAACCTGTGAGCTACATCCAGTCCCAATGGCAAACAACCACTGGATTTCCACTTATATGAATATTCAGATTACAAGCTCGAATATGAGTACAGTCTCTCCAGACACAGTGAGTACAGACTCTCCAGACATCACGAGTACAGTCTCTCCAGACACCATGAGTACAGTCTCTCCAGACACAACGAGTACAGTCTCTCCAGACACAGCGAGTACAGTCTCTCCAGACACAATGAGTACAGTCTCTCCAGACACAATGAGTACCGTCTCTCTAGACACCACAAGTATTCTTTTCTATCAAGCCTCTCCAGGCTCTACCACAAGTATTCTTTTCTATCAAGCCTCTCCAGGCTCTACCACGAGTATTCTTTCTTCCACCAAGCCTCTCCAGGCTCTCAGACACTTAATCAAGTGTAGAGTATTCTTTCTTCCACCAAGCCTCTCCAGGCTCTCAGACACATAAAGTGTTTTTAAACTAAGTTTAAGTTTCCACGAAACATAAACTTAATCTTTTCCTGTACTAGAGGTTAACTGAGTACTACTCAGGATACCATGGATAAATCTAAGTACAAGGGTAAGACAGTGAAGGAGAGAGATATTATTCACAACTTTTATTGTTTTGTGATTTGAGAAATGCATTTCCTTTTCTGAAAACTTTCTTCTTCTGAATTTTCTTGATGCTTTCTTCGATTGGGTTGGATTTATGTGACTATCCCTTCAGCATTCTTTACAGTAGCTTCTGATATTTAATCATTATACCAATTGTCTTAAATTCCTGATTATAATTTAAAGGATTGATTTATCATTAAAACAAATGGTTTAGGTTTATGGTTTTAATTCCAGTAATCAACCAAAAAAAAAATGGACACAATGATTTTGGAGCCAAGCACAAGTTCCTTATTGATCATTAAGTAGGCTATCATCTCTACTTGTTTTACTATTAACCATTTCAGCCTTCAGCTTTTGAAGCTCTTTCTTTGCTGCTTTTAGCCTCTCAGCAAACCTAATCATCTTATCATTTCTCATAGAGTGCACCAGACGTTATCCTTTTCCTTTTATGAAACTTAAGATGAACATCTTCAGTTCCTTCTTCAGTGTGTGGGGCAGAGGGAGGAGGAATGACCACTTGGTTTTCAGGAGCTTCTTCTCTTTCCATAAGAGTCCGGTCTAACTCAGCATATTCAACCGGAGTGAAGAAGTCAGGAGATGGCTGGTCATAGAGACTTTCCATAGGAAAGTTCTTGTACCGGAGAATTTTCATAATTAGGGTATTGTGGAGATAGAACTTCTCATTTCCCATCTCATCTCTGAACATCATCTGATACATCAGTATCCAAGGGAGATTGACTTTCTTCTTTGACAGCAGGAGTCCCAAAACAAACCTCTCCATCATGGTTATAATTAAGTTGTTTCTTCCTTTGGGAAGAATACAGCAGTTTAGCATAGCAAGAAGGGCTCTGGGTGTGCTAAGGAGTTGAGAAGGTCTGAAGGGACCAAGCCTTGCTTTTCCAAACAGATATTGATCGAGGACAGGAGTTCCACCATGCATAGATTCCCATTTTTGGAAATAGAGTTCTCCTGTGTTTGGAACACCTATGACTTCAGCAATAAGTTTGGTATCCACAAACAGTGATCTTCCCATCACCTTCGTTTCAATCCCAGTTCTGTTAGGTTCATATATGACTTTGATGTTTTCCCAGAACTCTATTACACTTTTCTCATGCCATGGTGAGGAAATGTTGCTGAAGAAGGGAGTCCATCCTACAGAGTCAAAATACTCTGAGATTTTGTAATCTGCCTCATCAAAGTCAGAGAGATTGACCATCTTAGAAGGTATGATTCTCTCATCAAACATAGAATGGTTTGAGTTATTTGATGATGTAGACATGTTGGCCATTGAGCAAGATTAATCTAAGGGGATTAGGGTGCTTCAAGAGTTCTGGCTTTTGAGGATAAGTTGATTGAAGTGTAGTTCCTATAATGATCTACCAATTCTTAAATAGGCAATCAAGCATTGCTTCGTTCAATGAAGAATAACGGTTACATGTACCAAGCAGTTATTTTGAGTTGTGCATCGTGCCAGTTATGAGAAACCGGTTGATGATACATTGATCCTCGTTGCGCCGTATCACATTTAATGATAATCATGATACACATACATGACTCTTCATTTACTAAAATAATTATACACATATATTCACACATATAATGCAGATAATTTACACACACAACAAGTAATACGTATATATATAGGACATTTATTATGCAATAATTTATTTTCACACAAGTGCTCTTATTTAATAGTAATTTCGATAAAACAAAACATTCAGCAAATAAACAATTATATTTAAACATAGATTTAGACAAGGATAGGAAAGGTGTTACCCGGTTGTGATCTAGAGATAGATACACTTTCCTTTTCCAGCTATATCCTTCAGAAAAATGCCTTGTATGAATAATGAGTTTTAAGAAAGTGATTTTATTTTCTCATTATCATTCTTCAGAGTTGCTTCAGCTTGGTGAGATTTCCATCTTCTGAGGATCTACTCCTTCTGCATTTGTTAGATGCTCAACCCGAAGGTGAGCTCTGATACCAATTGTTAGAACCACAGGAAACACTAGAAGGGGGGTTGAATAGTGTTTTAAAACTTTTTGACAGTTTTTGGAAATCATTAATTTAAAACATGAATATGGGCATCAAAAAATAAATCTTAAGGTCAGAGATGGTTGAAACATGTGGAAGATAAGAAAAACAATGTTTCTTCCAAAGCTCAAGATTGTTTTAAACAGAGGCTTCTTAAAGTATCTTTTGAAGATTAATACAAAGGGTATTTTCAGCACAGTTTCTGAAATACTTCAGACGACTAGAGGTTGTCTGAAGTCTGTTCCTGTTTTTTGAACTGATCTCTTTCAGACTTACTTCTGAGAATTTATTTCAGAAGTTCTTCAAGGAACATTCTTTGTAAAGCTTCAAATGATATAAGAGATATCTCATGTTTTGTTTATATGAAAGATCATTTTATTGAAATAGTTGTGTTAAGTTTATTATAGAAAATACTTTTCAAATTCCAACTTAAATATGAAACCTGGAAATAAAGAGATTAAACAAAAGGGACTTAGGCATAGATATTTCAGACAAGCCTTTAAGTGACTGTCTGAAGTTTTCAGACGGCTTGTAAAAACTGATTTTAAAAGATGTTTTGTGTCTTTATAAAACATCAGATTAATTATTTTGACCCCTTGATTTGTATAAAAAGAATTAATAAGAGATAAGGGTAAGAAAACTTAGTCAAGGAATTTATCCTGGTTCACCCACAAACCTGTGAGCTACATCCAATCCCAATGGCAAACAACCACTGGATTTCCACTTATATGAATATTCAGATTACAAGCTCGAATGTGAGTACAGTCTCTCCAGACACAGTGAGTACAGTCTCTCCAGACACAGTGAGTACAGTCTCTCCAGACATCACGAGTACAGTCTCTCCAGACACCATGAGTACAGTCTCTCCAGACACAACGAGTACAGTCTCTCCAGACACAGCGAGTACAGTCTCTCCAGACACAATGAGTACAGTCTCTCCAGACACAATGAGTACCGTCTCTCCAGACACCACAAGTCTTCTTTTCTATCAAGCCTCTCCATGCTCTACCACAAGTATTCTTTTCTATCAAGCCTCTCCAGGCTCTACCACGAGTATTCTTTCTTCCACCAAGCCTCTCCAGGCTCTCAGACACTTAATCAAGTGTAGAGTATTCTTTCTTCCACCAAGCCTCTCCAGGCTCTCAGACACATAAAGTGTTTTTAAACTAAGTTTAAGTTTCCACGAAACATAAACTTAATCTTTTCCTGTACTAGAGGTTAACTGAGTACTACTTAGGATACCATGGATAAATCTAAGTACAAGGGTAAGACAGTGATACAAGTATATAAGGTTAAGTACAATCCTTGTCTCTGATATGAGGAATAACATCCTCTGAGAATTGGCTAGGTAGATACTGACTTTAAGCTCCAGCCTTGTTCTCCAGCCATTGGTTTCCATGGGTTACATTCTCACCCGTATCATTGGAAAAACCAAGGCATACTTACAGCTTCAAACCATTTTTTGGTTCATATGAGGTTATGCACAGCCTGGTAGGTTGTTCAACTGAACAACTGCTATTTTGACTAGCATAGTTGATTCAAGTAAGTGTGGTCAACACTGATAGGATTTTTCTGATGCATCTTGATCAACTGATTGAACCAAGTGAATGAGTTCAACATCTTCAAATTCTTTCTTGAGGCTATTTATAACATTGTTCTGTTGGAATATAGCCGTTTGAAGATGATTCATAATACCGTTGAGATGTTGATGATGTGGCTCATATAGCCGTTACTTAATAGTGTCTCAAACGGTTGCTTCTTCTTCAGCAGATATGTGTTCAGACAGTTCTGTTCTGACACTTCTGTGGATGAGCTCTTTTGGAGAGATTTTCTTGATATTATTTTGCATGTTCTCTCTCTTGATAACCTTTTACTTTTCTTCTGATTTTCTCTGTTTTTCTTAGGAGTGTATATGAGGAGGTATCCGTTGGATTTGTCCTCTTGCTTATTTTGTATATGCTCCTCTTCTGTTTGCTTCCTGACACCATTTCTTCTTTTTCTTTGAGTGAGGTGTCTTGTTCAATGGTTGTTTCTTGCAGATGATAAAATATGTTTGAATTGAAATATTTCATTCAAACATTTCTCTTTGTTGCTTCTGCTTAGTCTCCTGACCTTTTCTTGTGCTTTCTTTTGGATTGGTGATGATGATATTTTCGTTGTGATACCACCCTTTAGAGAAAGCATTGAATGCTATTCAATTCATCGTGAGACACGCTTCTGGGTGTCTTCACAATTCTGACAGAGTACAACGTTGGTGCTGCTATAAGGCTGCCATCGTTGTTGCTGCAATTTCTGCGTTGCAGAGATTTCCTCAGTGGTGTATGAAATTGAAAATCACCAGGAAAGGTCTCTGTGTTCCTTTCCATAAACGTGTTTGAAAAGGTACGTGCAGCAGAGGTTCAGAAAAGTCTTCACAAACTTCAGCAGAGGGTGCCACGTCATAAATGAGACTTCAGACAGCTCTGATACTTCAGACGGGTTGAACTACTTCAGACAGCTCCAACTCTTCAGACGAGTTCTGCTTCTTCAGACAACTTCGTTTTTTCAGAAAGCTTCCTTGCTTTAGACAGCTTCTTTTCTTCAGACTGCTTTATGTTGTCTTCATATGGTCTTCACGTCTTCAGACAGTTTGCGCACTTCAGACGAGTTGCATTCTTCAGACAGCTTCTTTATATTTGATCCTGCATTTGTTCTTCTGATCTTAATCTTCTGTTTCTGATTACTTTTTCATCCTGAAACACGATCAACAAACCAATACCTTTCTCAGTAGAATCTGTTTATATAATCTTATTTGTTAATCATTAAAACTAAAGGATATTAAGTCTTTGAGTCAAGTTTGAATGCTCAAACTGATTAATAGACTCCACAATCTCCCCCTTTTTAATGGTGACAAATAAGATATGTACAACTTACAAAATGTTTTAAGGAAAGATGGGTAAGTATATAAAAGACTTCCCCCTATCTATAATACTCCCCCTGAGAAGAACATTTATTCTTTTAGTTTGTTAAATGTTGCAAATTTTTATTATTATTCTAATCGTTAACAGGATTAGATTTTGTTAACTTATCCTTTGGAAACTAGATGTTAATCTTTCAGATACTAATTGTGTTAGTCTTTTTAGACACCAATTATTATTGTTTGTTATTGAAAACTAATATTATCATATTTTATTTAGTTATCATAGATACTGATTGTTATATAATTACATATACCAATTGTTATTACCATATATTACCATATTTTATTTACTTATCACAGATACTGATTGTTAGTCATCTCTTTTAAATCATTTTGTGAGTTTAATATTTCTCCCCCTTTTGTCATTAATTAAAAAGGTTCATGGTTTCATATAGTTGAGTTTCATAAGTGAATGGTACATTTATATTTCTTCTCCTTTTGTTACTTTTATCAGTTATATTTTTGTTGTTATTAATTTTCTTGTGTATCTTGTATGTGACAGGGTAAAGTCTTAACACTGATTTAAAAAGATAAACATAATATATAGCGACTGAAGAAGCTGATTTAAAGATCAACCATGGTTACAGCATCTAAAGAGAAATGATATCTAAGATTAGCAACAGATAGGCAAAGACATAAAGGCAGACAAGAGAGAAAAGAAAAAATTGACAGAGGTTGATAAGCAAAGATATCAAAGGATCTTTTCTTCTTTAAACTCCCAGACCGCCTGTGAGGTTGAACACAGTCCTCCTTATCTCCTTTAACTTGCGCCGAAGTTTAGCGTTCTCCTTTCTTAGTCTTAGAACCTCAGAGATGTCATTAGTGTCTTCTGTGTTCCGATGATTGACCTTAAGAAGACCTGGGTTTCTGTGATTGTACAGATGATCAATGACCACATTGTTTACCATAAGAATCTTCATGATCACAGTATTGTGAGGTAGAATAGTAGAGTCTCCCAGTTTTCTTCCTGCCATATCGAATAGAATGATCCATGGAAGATTAATCTTCTTCTTTTGCAGAAGATTGATAACACATAACCTTTCCATCTCAAGGTTGTGGTTATCCTCAATTCGTGGGATCACACAATATTTTAGAATGTTGAAGAGAACTTTGGGGATAACTTTCATTCCTCGCCTGTTGTAGATCAGATGGTTAGATTCTTCAGTACAACGATGTAGGTCATTCCAGCCTGTTGAGAACAGTTCCCCTTCTGCGTTTACTCCTAGAGCTCTTTCAAGAATATCTGTAGTCACAATCACCTTTTGATTCATTACTTGGGCTTTGAGGCAAGTCTCTTCTGCTGAGTTTTCCAGAGATAATGTGTTCCAGAAATGGTACACACTTTCTTCATGCCATTTACTATCAATGGCTTCAAAGAAGGGCAACCACCCGGCGGCTTCGAAATAAGCAGTTACATTAGGACCATCTGTAGAGAGATAGGGAAAGTCTACAGTTTGGGTTTGAAAAATGGACAGAGAGGAGGACATCTCTAAAAAAAATAGACTTTTGATGGTTTCTTAGAGAGACTTTGAAGATCGAGATGAAGCGAGCAGATATTCTGAAGATAGAGATTTAGTGGGGTATTTATATACTCACAAGGCACTTAAGAGATATTAATGATGACACTGACAACGTCTCTTTGGGGAAGAGTGCGTTGATTGACAGACAAGTGAAAAGACGTGACCTTTGCTTTCTCAAGATTTGTGACGGTACGGATGCATGAAACCCTCCCCGTTTTAAATCTTATCAAAGAATTTAGTAATTAAAAAAAAGTGAAGGAGAGAAATATTATTCACAACTTTTATTGTTTTGTGATTTGAGAAATGCATTTCCTTTTCTGAAAACTTTCTTCTTCTGAATTTTCTTGATGCTTTCTTCGATTGGGTTGGATTTATGTGATTATCCCTTCGGCATTCTTTACAGTAGCTTCTGATATTTAATCATTATACCAATTGTCTTAAATTCCTGATTATAATTTAAAGGATTGATTTATCATTAAAACAAATGGTTTAGGTTTATGGTTTTAATTCCAGTAATCAACCAAAAAAAAAAATGGACACAATGATTTTGGAGCCAAGCACAAGTTCCTTATTGATCATTAAGTAGGCTATCATCTCTACTTGTTTTACTATTAACCATTTCAGCCTTCAGCTTTTGAAGCTCTTTCTTTGCTGCTTTTAGCCTCTCAGCAAACCTAATCATCTTATCATTTCTCATAGAGTGCACCAGACGTCATCCTTTTCCTTTTATGAAACTTAAGATGAACATCTTCAGTTCCTTCTTCAGTGTGTGGGGCAGAGGGAGGAGGAATGACCACTTGGTTTTCAGGAGCTTCTTCTCTTTCCATAAGAGTCCGGTCTAACTCAGCATATTCAACCGGAGTGAAGAAGTCAGGAGATGGCTGGTCATAGAGACTTTCCATAGGAAAGTTCTTGTACCGGAGAATTTTCATAATTAGGGTATTGTGGAGATAGAACTTCTCATTTCCCATCTCATCTCTGAACATCATCTGATACATCAGTATCCAAGGGAGATTGACTTTCTTCTTTGACAGCAGGAGTCCCAAAACAAACCTCTCCATCATGGTTATAATTAAGTTGTTTCTTCCTTTGGGAAGAATACAACAGTTTAGCATATCAAGAAGGGCTCTGGGTGTGCTAAGGAGTTGAGAAGGTCTGAAGGGACCAAGCCTTGCTTTTCCAAACAGATATTGATCGAGGACAGGAGTTCCACCATGCATAGATTCCCAATTTTGGAAATAGAGTTCTCCTGTGTTTGGAACACCTATGACTTCAGCAATAAGTTTGGTATCCACAAACAGTGATCTTCCCATCACCTTCGTTTCAATCCCAGTTCTGTTAGGTTCAGATATGACTTTGATGTTTTCCCAGAACTCCATTACACTTTTCTCATGCCATGGTGAGGAAATGTTGCTGAAGAAGGGAATCCATCCTACAGAGTCAAAATACTCTGAGATTTTGTAATCTGCCTCATCAAAGTCAGAGAGATTGACCATCTTAGAAGGTATGATTCTCTCATCAAACATAGGATGGTTTGAGTTATTTGATGATGTAGACATGTTGGCCATTGAGCAAGATTAATCTAAGGGGATTAGGGTGCTTCAAGAGTTCTGGCTTTTGAGGATAAGTTGATTGAAGTGTAGTTCCTATGATGATCTACCAATTCTTAAATAGGCAATCAAGCATTGCTTCGTTCAATGAAGAATAATAGTTACATGTACCAAGCAGTTATTGAGAGTTGTGCATCGTGCCAGTTATGAGAAACCGGTTGATGATACATTGATCCTCGTTGCGTCGTATCACATTTAATGATAATCATGATACACATACATGACTCTTCATTTACTAAAATAATTATACACATATATTCACACATATAATGCAGATAATTTACACACACAACAAGTAATACGTATATATATAGGACATTTATTATGCAATAATTTATTTTCACACAAGTGCTCTTATGTAATAGTAATTTCGATAAAACAAAACATTCAGCAAATAAACAATTATATTTAAACATAGATTTAGACAAGGATAGGAAAGGTGTTACCCGGTTGTGATCTAGAGATAGATACACTTTCCTTTTCCAGCTATATCCTTCAGAAAAATGCCTTGTATGAATAATGAGTTTTAAGAAAGTGATTTTATTTTCTCATTATCATTCTTCAGAGTTGCTTCAGCTTGGTGAGATTTCCATCTTCTGAGGATCTACTCCTTCTGCATTTGTTAGATGCTCAACCCGAAGGTGAGCTCTGATACCAATTGTTAGAACCACAGGAAACACTAGAAGGGGGGTTGAATAGTGTTCTAAACTTTTTGACAGTTTTTGGAAATCTTTAATTAAAAACATGAATATGGGCATCAAAAAATAAATCTTAAGGTCAGAGATGGTTGACACATGTGGAAGATAAGAAAAACAATGTTTCTTCTAAAGCTCAAGATTGTTTTAAACAGAGGCTTCTTAAAGTATCTTTTGAAGATTAATACAAAGGGTATTTTCAGCACAGTTTCTGAAATACTTCAGACGACTAGAGGTTGTCTGAAGTCTGTTCCTGTTTTTTGAACTGATCTCTTTCAGACTTACTTCTGAGAATTTATTTCAGAAGTTCTTCAAGGAACATTCTTTATAAAGCTTCAAATGATATAAGAGATATCTCATGTTTTGTTTATATGAAAGATCATTTTATTGAAATAGTTGTGTTAAGTTTATTATAGAAAATACTTTTCAAATTCCAACTTAAATATGAAACCTGGAAATAAAGAGATTAAACAAAAAGGACTTAGGCATAGATATTTTAGACAAGCCTTTAAGTGACTGTCTGAAGTTTTCAGACGGCTTGTAAAAACTGATTTTAAAAGATGTTTTGTGTCTTTATAAAACATCAGATTAATTATTCTGACCCCTTGATTTGTATAAAAAGAATTAATAAGAGATAAGGGTAAGAAAACTTAGTCAAGGAATTTATCCTGATTCACCCACAAACCTGTGAGCTACATCCAGTCCCAATGGCAAACAACCACTGGATTTCCACTTATATGAATATTCAGATTACAAGCTCGAATGTGAGTACAGTCTCTCCAGACACAGTGAGTACAGTCTCTCCAAACATCACGAGTACAGTCTCTCCAGACACCATGAGTACAGTCTCTCCAGACACAACGAGTACAATCTCTCCAGACACAGCGAGTACAGTCTCTCCAGACACAATGAGTACAGTCTCTCCAGACACAATGAGTACCGTCTCTCCAGACACCACAAGTATTCTTTTCTATCAAGCCTCTCCAGGCTCTACCACAAGTATTCTTTTCTATCAAGCCTCTCCAGGCTCTACCACGAGTATTCTTTCTTCCACCAAGCCTCTCCAGGCTCTCAGACACTTAATCAAGTGTAGAGTATTCTTTCTTCCACCAAGCCTCTCCAGGCTCTCAGACACATAAAGTGTTTTTAAACTAAGTTTAAGTTTCCACGAAACATAAACTTAATTTTTTCCTGTACTAGAGGTTAACTGAGTATTACTCAGGATACCATGGATAAATCTAAGTACAAGGGTAAGACAGTGATACAAGTATATAAGGTTAAGTACAATCCCTGTCTCTGATATGAGGAATAACATCCTCTGAGAATTGGCTAGGTAGATACTGACTTTAAGCTCCAGCCTTGTTCTCCAGCCATTGGTTTCCATGGGTTACATTCTCACCCGTATCATTGGAAAAACCAAGGCATACTTACAGCTTCAAACCATTTTTTGGTTCATATGAGGTTATGCACAGCCTAGTAGGTTGTTCAACTGAACAACTGCTATTTTGACTAGCATAGTTGATTCAAGTAATTGTGGTCAACACTGATAGGATTTTTCTGATGCATCTTGATCAACTGATTGAACCAAGTGAATGAGTTCAACATCTTCAAATTCTTTGTTGAGGCTATTTATAACATTGTTCTGTTGGAATATAGCCGTTTGAAGATGATTCATAATACCGTTGAGATGTTGATGATGTGGCTCATATAGCCGTTACTTAATAGTGTCTCAAACGGTTGCTTCTTCTTCAGCAGATATGTGTTCAAACAGTCCTGTTCTGACACTTCTGTAGATGAGCTCTTTTGGAGAGATTTTCTTGATATTATTTTGCATGTTCTCTCTCTTGATAACCTTTTACTTTTCTTCTGATTTTCTCTGTTTTTCTTAGGAGTGTATATGAGGAGGTATCCGTTGGATTTGTCCTCTTGCTTATTTGTATATGCTCCTCTTCTATTTGCTTCCTGACACCATTTCTTCTTTCTTCTTTGAGTGAGGTGTCTTGTTCAATGGCTGTTTCTTGCAGATGATAAAATATGTTTGAATTGAAATATTTCATTCAAACATTTCTCTTTGTTGCTTCTGCTTAGTCTCCTGACCTTTTCTTGTGCTTTCTTTTGGATTGGTGATGATGATATTTTCGTTGTGATACCACCCTTTAGAGAAAGCATTGAATGCTATTCAATTCATCGTGAGACACGCTTCTGGGTGTCTTCACAATTCTGACAGAGTACAACGTTGGTGCTGCTATAAGGCTGCCATCGTTGTTGCTGCAATTTCTGCGTTGCAGAGATTTCCTCAGTGGTGTATGAAATTGAAAATCACCAGGAAAGGTCTCTGTGTTCCTTGCCATAAACGTGTTTGAAAAGGTACGTGCAGCAGAGGTTCAGAAAAGTCTTCACAAACTTCAGCAGAGGGTGCCACGTCATAAGTGAGACTTCAGACAGCACTGATACTTCAGACGGGTTGAACTACTTCAGACAGCTCCAACTCTTCAGACGAGTTCTGCTTCTTCAGACAACTTCATTTCTTCAGAAAGCTTCCTTGCTTTAGACAGCTTCTTTTCTTCAGACTGCTTTATGTTGTCTTCATATGGTCTTCACGTCTTCAGACAGTTTGCGCACTTCAGACGAGTTGCATTCTTCAGACAGCTTCTTTATATTTGATCCTGCATTTGTTCTTCTGATCCTAATCTTCTGTTTCTGATTACTTTTTCATCCTGAAACACAATCAACAAACCAATACCTTTCTCAATAGAATTTGTTTATATAATCTTATTTGTTAATCATTAAAACTAAAGGATATTAAGTCTTTGAGTCAAGTTTGAATGCTCAAACTGATTAATAGACTCCACAGATTTAGATATACCTTGTGAGCTAAAGTCTGGATTGATTCATTTGTTGCCCAAGTTTCATGGTCTTGCAGGTGAGGATCCACATAAACACCTCAAGGAGTTCCATATTGTTTGTACCACCATGAGACCACCTGGAGTTCCTGAGGATCATATTAAGCTGAAGGCATTTCCATTATCCTTGCAAGATACAACAAAGGATTGGTTTTACTACCTTCCACCTGGATCCATTACTAGCTGGGACAATCTGAAAAGGATGTTTCTTGAGAAATTTTTCCCTGCATCCAGAGTGACATCAATCAGAAAAGAAATCTGTGGTATAAGGCAAATGGATAGAGAAAGTTTATATGAGTACTGGGAGAGATTTAAGAGGCTTTGTGCTAGTTGTCCACATCATCAGATACATGAGCAGCTTCTCATCCAGTATTTCTATGAGGGCCTTTTAAACATGGATAGGCAGATGATTGATGCAGCTAGTGGAGGAGCTTTGGTGGATAAAACTCCAGTTGCAGCAAGGCAATTGATTGAAAATATGGCTTCTAATAACCAACAGTTCAATACTAAAAGCAATTCAGTAGCATTGACCAGAGGAGTTCATGAGATGGAGACCACTTATGTTGCTGATCATAGGAAGCTGGAAAGCAAGCTTGATGATTTGGCTTCCTTGGTCAAGCAGATGGCGGTGTCTCAGAAGGTTGCTAAGCTATGTGGGATTTGTACTTCTGCTGATCATCCCACTGATGCCTGCCCCACCTTACATGAGTCTGAAGGAGATGATGTTGTTCCTGTTCCTCCTCAGGCTTATGCAGCAAATATATATAGTTCTGGCAGACCCCCTCAGCAGCAACAATATAATCAGGATCTTTCTTCCAACAGGTATAATCCAGGTTGGAGGAATCATCCAAATTTGAGATGGGGGAATTCTTCTCAGCAGCAGCAGCCACCACAACAGTCTTATGTACCCTATCAGTCATATGTTGCTGGTCCTAGTAGACCCTACCAACCTCCACACTTGCAGCAGCAGCAGCAACCTCCACCAGCAGTTGCTGCACCTTCCAAGAGTGAGTCTTCCTTGGAAGAATTAATGAGGCAAATGGCAGTCAACAATCTGAATTTCCAACAAAGGACCAAAGCAACTATTCAAAGCCTGGAAAATCAGATTGGTCAGATGGCTACCACTATTAAAAAGTTGCAGTCCTAGGGTTCAGACAAGCTTCCTGCTCAGACAGTTGTCAACCCTCAGCAGAATGTTAGTGCAATTACCTTGAGATCAGGTAAGAGTCTGCAAGTGTCTGAATGGCAACAGTCTGAGCAAGAAAATGAGATTATTACAGCTTTAGACAGTACTGTTTCAGCAGGTACAACTTCAGACAGCCCTATACATGAGAGAGCTTGTCCTAGTCCTTTGGGCAGCCCCAGTTCTTCAAGCAATGTACATCCTTCTATTCCTCTTCCATTCCCTCAGAGAGTTGTGCAGAAGAGTAAAAAAATGGAAGAGGCTGACAAGGAAATCTTGGAAACTTTCAGAAAAGTGGAGGTCAATATACCCCTACTTGAGGCCATAAAGCAAATTCCAAGATATTCCAAGTTTCTGAAGGATTTGTTCACTCATAGGAGGCGGCTGAAGGGCAATGAGAGGATTAGTATCGGAAGGAATGTCTCTGCACTCATTGAGAGACCAGTGACTACTATTCCTGAAAAATGCAAAGATTCGGGGACATTTTCTATTCCTTGTGTTATAGGCAGTAACAAATTTGATAATGGCATGCTTGACTTAGGAGCATCTATTAATGTTATGCCCTTATTTATTTTCACCTCATTGTCCCTTGGTCCTTTACAGGTTACAGGTGTTTTCATTCAGTTGGCAAATAGGAGCACTGCCCACCCTGCAGGTCTTATAGAGGATGTACTGGTTCGTGTGAATGACCTCATCTTCCCTGCTGACTTTTATATATTGGATATGGAGGGAGGAGATTCACTCACTGGTGCAGCCCCCATCATCTTAGGCAGACCCTTCCTGAAGACAGCAAGGACTAAGATTGATGTTCATGTAAGGACACTTAGCATGGAGTTTGGAGTTAGTGTGGTTCAGTTTAACATTTTAGATGCTATGAAGCATCCCATTGAGGACCATTCTATTTTCCACATTGATATGCTTGCTGAACTTGTAGATAATAGTCTGTCAGAGTTTATAGAAGAGTTGGATTTTCCTGCCTAGTCTGACTTCAATGATGTTTACACTTGTGATTTATGTTCTGATTCTTCCAAGTGTAGTATGTGTGCTGAGATAGATGAGTTCATATCTGCTGATAGTTCTGATTATGTTCATTTTTTAGTAGGATCTAATGATGTTGATTTTTCAGCAGGTTCTGGTATTGATACACCAACAGAGCGAATTAAGTCAGAATGCACAGGCTTGATTACAGCAATTACAGATACATCTGATTTGATTGATTTGCAGGTTGCAGAGGTTTCTACCAGTACCAGATTGTTGCCTTCCATTGTCCAGCCCCCATCACTGGAGCTGAAGCCACTTCCTTCTCACCTCAAGTATGCATATTTGGAGGATGAGCAGAAGCTTCCAGTGATTATCTCCACTGCTCTTTCAGATGATCAGGAGCAACGATTATTGCATGTTATTAGTGAGCGCAAGAGAGCTCTTGGCTGGACCTTGGCAGATATTCCGGGTATTAGCCTCTCCATGTGTATGCACCGTATCTTGTTGGAGGATGGGGTTAAACCTGTGAGACAGCCTCAGAGAAGGCTGAATCCCCAGATTCTTGATGTGGTCAAGAAGGAGGTCACCAAGTTGCTATAGGCTGGTATCATATATCCCATTTCAGATAGCACTTGGGTGAGCCCGGTACAGGTGCTACCAAGGAAATCTGGGATTACAGTTGTAAAGAATGAGAAGGATGAGTTGATTCCTACTAGAGTGCAGAACAGCTGGAGAGTCTGCATTGACTATAGGAGGCTCAACCAGGCGACCAGGAAGGATCACTTCCCACTTCCTTTCATTGATCAGATGCTAGAGCGCCTGGCAGGTAAATCACATTATTGTTTCTTAGATGGTTTCTCTGGTTATTTTCAGATTTGTATTGCACCAGAGGACCAGCATAAGACTACATTTACCTGCCCTTTTGGTACCTTTGCTTATAGGAGGATGCCTTTTGGTCTATGCAATGCTCCTGGTACCACCGTTTAGAGATAGCATTAAATGCTATTTAATCCGTTGTGAGACATGCTTCTGAGAGCTCTGATATTTCTGACACGATACAAGGTTTCTCTTGCATTAAGGCTGCTACAAATGTTGTTGCAGAGGCTGCGTTGCAGAGATTTCCTCAGTGGTGTATGAAATTCAAAATCACCAGGAAAGGTCTCTGTGTTCCTTGCCGTAAACGTGTTTGAAAAGGTACGTGCAGCAGAGGTTCAGAAAAGTCTTCACAAGCTTCAGCAGAGAGTGCCACGTCATAAGTGAGACTTCAGACAACACTGATACTTCAGACGGGTTGAGCTACTTCAGACAGCTTCAACTCTTCAGACGAGTTCTGCTTCTTCAGACAGCTTCAACACTTAGTCTTTTTATGTAGGCTCATAGTGACTCTTGCTGAAATCATAGATAAATCATTAAAACATATATGTATCTATGATAAATATTTTAACTCAAATTTGTTAAGCATTAAAACTTGGGAATTGAGTTGTCTTAAACATCATATTTTCTCTTATGATATTTTTGAGACTCAACATTATAAAACACTACTCAACCCCCCTTCTAGTGTTTCCTGTGGTTCTAACACCTTTGGTCTATGATCTTGGAACAAGGACCTTTCTCCTGTCATGTGTCGCGAGTAGCCACTGTCCAGGTGCCATCTGTGGCGTTTCCTTTGTCCTGTTAAACACATCTGCAACAGGAATAATTAAGGATTTAGGTACCCACATCTTTTTGGGTCTTTTCTTGTTAGAAGCAGGTCTGCCTTTCCTTTTATGTCTGCACTGTGACACATTGTGTCCAGGCTTACCACAATGAAGGCATCCATTACCTTTCTTAGCCTTTTCAGCACCTTTAATTTCAACTTCAGGCAAGGAGGAAGTTTTTGAGCAACCAAGACCACTTTTGTCCTTGGAATTTATTTGAACACCCAATAGCCTATTCAGGTTCTTAGTTCCATTGACAAAAGCTGCAAGATCTTTTGTGAGTTCAGCAAACTTGTTTCTTAAGAATCTCATTTTCAGTTTTTAAACTTGTTGAATCACAAGATTCAGAACTAAGGAGTTTTTCCTTGAGTAACAGATTCTCAGTTTCAAGAGCTTCATTTTTGTTTGCAACTTCAGTGTAAGCTCTTGACAGATCTTTATACTCATGGAAAAGTTCCTTAGAACTTTCCACCAGATCATCATACATATCTTTGAGGGTTTGAGGAATTACCTCTGATTCTGAGCTATCTAAGGAAGGATGGCTAGCCATTAAACAGAGATTAGATTTTTCACCAGCTTCATCATCCTCTTCAGAAGTTGAGTCATCTAGATCCTCCCATGTGGCCATAAAGCTCTTCTTCTTTCTTGGAAGAGAGCTTCTTTAGCTTTGGGCAGTCAGCTTTCATGTGGCCAGGCTGTCTGCACTCATAGCAGATTATTTTGTTAGAAGAATATGTTTCTTTACCTGACTTACCTATCTTGTTGTAAGATGAGGATTGCCTTCTGAACTTAGCTTTCTTCTGAAGCATCTTCTTTATCTTCCTGCTTAGAAGAGCAAGGTCATCTTCATCATCAGAGCAGCTTTCTGAGTCTTCAGAACCTTTTGAGGACTCCTCAACTTTCAAGGCCTTCTGTGCACCAGACCTAGGCAGTTTGGACTTGGCATTCAGGGCAAGTGACTTCTTTTTGGGAGCATCTTCTCCAAGTTCCAACTCATGGACTTTGAGGGATCCCAGGAGTTCCTCCATTCTTAAGGTGTTGAGGTCTTTTGCCTCTTGAATGGCAGTAACTTTGGGCCTCCAAATCTTTGGTAGACTTCTAAGGATTTTGTGATTATTTTCACTTGAATCATAGGTCTTTCCCAGAGATTTGAGTCCATTAGTGATGGTTTGGAATCTTCCAAATATCTGATCAATAGACTCAGATTCATGCATTTTGAACATCTCATACTGATGTACCAACATGCTGATTTTGGATTGTTTTACATTGTCAATTCCCTCATGAGCTGCAGCCAATGTATCCCAGATTTCTTTGGCAGAAGAGCAGCCATGCACCTTCTCATATTCTGATTTGCTCAAGGAGCACACCAGATAGAGTTTTGCCTTGGCATTAAGTTGCACACGAGCCTTCTGATCACCAATCCATTCTGTCCTGGGAATGGGTAAACCATTGTTGGTAGGAACATAATCACCATTAGTGACTACATCCCATAGATCTATGTTGCTGCTTTCTATAAAGAGCTTCATACGATCTCTCCAGTAATGGTAGTCAGAGCCATTGAAAGCAGGGGGGCTGGAGACTGAGGCACCTTCAGCAATGTAGTGTGATTTGCTTGTAGAGGTTTCCATCTGGATCTTCTTCCTCAGCACTTGTTAGATGCTCAACCCGAGGTTGAGCTCTGATACCAACTGTTAGAACCACAGGAAACACTAGAAGGGGGGTTGAAAAGTGTTTTATAATTCTTTACAGATTTTATGAAAACCTTTTCACAAGCAAAGTGATTATCAAAAGATTTGTCTAACTTGCTGAAACTGGGTTTTTAAGAGACTTGTTGAAGTGCTTCAGCAGGTCCAATAAAATAATTCTTGAAGAAGTTTTACGTGAAAAACCAGAATTGTTTTGCTGAGCAGATTTATAATATCACTTTTCTAAACCCTCCTTGGTTAGATATAAATTGAAAGTAAAAAGATAAGGGTTGAGAAAACTTAGCCAAGAAAATTATCCTGGTTCACCCACTAAAAATCTATTTTCAAAAATTTTCTTCTTAAATGTTCTCTAACATAATCTATTCTATTTTTCTTTCTTTTCTGTTTCTAAAAAGGTGTTTCTAAAAGTAATATCTTCTAATACGTATTTATGTCTCTTCTTAATTGTTTTTCAAAGACGTTTTCCAAAACTTACTTTATCCATGCTAATGACTCAATTTCATATAAGGCTTCATCTATGACCAATCAATGATGCACGTTTCGATACTTTCAAGGTTTAAAACTGTCATCATGAAAAGCTATCTGAGCCCATATACATCGCATGAACAACAATCCAATGGATTCATTTTCTTTACTTCTCTATTTTACCCTTGCTTCAAAGTCCTATAAATTCACAAGAGCCCTTCACACAAACTCACATCTTCAAAGCTCCTCTATAGCTTTGTCTAAGGTTCTGAGTAAGTGGCTCCCAAAAGGATGATGAAGAAGCAAAGGAAAACAGAAGAAGGACCTCTGGAACATGTTGAGGCAAAGATCAAGTCATCTTGGATGATGTATGGAATGAAGAGTAAGGGAAAGGGTTCATCTGAAAACCCATTTCTCTATACTTGGACCATGGTGATCTTGCTGCATCACAGGTGGACTGGAAGATCACTCGGAGATCCCAGAATAGTCAATCTTATTAAAAGAACTACTGACAAAGTGGTTCTTGGAAGTAAGGTGGTGGCTAATGATCGAGACACAGTCTTACATGATGCACCTCCATCGTCCCAGCGGCTAGAAGGAAAATGCGTGCAGCACGGCACGGTTGGGATGAAGTCTGGGGCTCTGAGGCAACTCCTGAAGCTTTTGTAGCAGAAGGAGTGGTGATAGGTTTGAAAGAGATGAAGTCTATAAGGCTATGCCCCAGGCCTTCGAAGGAATCTCCGGCGTTAGCAATGAATAGTGCATTCTATTTTTGGAATGTAACTTGTTTTTCTTTTAAAAAAATTTCTTTATCAAATGTTTTGAGAAAATTTAACCTTGTGTATTTCTGTTTTTATTTCGGCTTATTTTGTTTATCAAAAATTGTTTTATTCATTAACAGTTGGTATTTATCTCTTAATCTTTGGTATCTGAATAATAATAATAACAAATTGAGTAATAACGTCCCTGCATGAAACCATGAACCTTGAACCTTTCTATATGAAACCATGAACCTTTTTAATTGATGACAAAAGGGGGAGAAATATAAAAACACACAAAATGATGTTAAAGGGGAGAAATAAAAGATTAATATATAAATAATAAAGTCAGAAAATAACAATTGGTATATGTAATAACAGAGTAATTATAACAATTGGTATCTGTGATAAGTTAACAATATGTGGTAATATTAGTTTTCAATGAATAACAAACAATAATAATTGGTGTCTAAAAAGATTAACATCTGATTAATAATTGGTATCTAAAAGATTAACATCTAGTTTCTAAAGGATAAGTTAGCAAAATATATCTAATCTTGTTAGCAATTAGAATAATAACAATTGGCAACATTTAACAAACTAAAGAATAAATGTTCTTCTCAGGGGGAGTATTATAGATAGGGGGAGCCTTTTATATACTTAACCATCTTTCCTTAAAACATTTTGTAAGTTATACATATCTTATTTGTCATCATTAAAAAGAGGGAGATTGTGAAGTCTATTAATCAGTTTGAGCATTCAAACTTGACTCAAAGACTTAATATCCTTTAGTTTTAATGATTAACAAATAAGATTATATAAGAACATAATAAGAACAAATAAGATTATATAAACAGATTCTACTGAGAAAGGTATTGGTTTGTTGTTTGTGTTTCAGGATGAAATATTTATCAGAAGAAGAAGAAGAATTGATGAACAAAATCAGAATCAGAAGAACAAATGCAGGATTTAATATAAAGAAGATGTTTGAAGTAAGCAACTCGTCTGAAGCATAGAAGCTGTCTGAAGAATGCAACTCGTCTGAAGTGTTGAAGCTGTCTGAAGTGCGCAAGCTGTCTGAAGACGTGAAGACTGTCTGAAGACGTGAAGACCATCTGAAGAAGTGAAGACCATCTGAAGACATAAAGACTCGAAGGAATGAAGACAACATAAAGCAGTCTGAAGATTGAACTTATCTGAAGCAAAGAAGCTGTCTGAAGCAAAGAAGCTTTCTGAAGTAACGAAGCTGTCTGAAGCAAAAGAAGCTGTCTGAAGCAAAGAATCCTTCTGAAGCAACGGAGCTGTCTGAAAGACTAGAAGCTATCTGAAGTGTCAATATTCGTCTGAAATATTGAAGTCGTCTGAGATCCGACGTGGCACACTCACTGAAGACAAAGAAGACTTTTGCATTCTAAAGTATGCTGAAGAAAAGTCGTTCTCTACAAACACGCAACACTTTCAAAGCTGAAATTGGCAAAGTCACAGAGACCTTTCTTGGTACCTTTGAAGTTCATACACCACTGAGGAAATCTCTGCAACGCAGAAATTACAGCAACAACGGTGGCAGCTTTATAGCAGCACCAACGTTGTACTTTGTCAAAATTGTCAGTACACCCAGAAGCGTGTCTCACAACGGATTGAATAGCATTCAATGCTATCTCTAAACGGAAATATCATCATCATCAATCCAAAAGAAAGCAGAAGAAAAGCTCAGGAGACTAAGCAGAAGCAACAAAGAAAAATGTTTGAATGAAATATTTTAATTCAAACATATTTTATTATCTGCAAGAAACAGCCATTGAACAAGACATCACACCCAAAGAAGATATGATGTCAGGAGCAAATGAAAAAGGAGTATATACAGAATCAGCAAAAGGACAAATTCAACGGATATCTCTTAAAGAGACATTCCTAAAAGAAAACAGAGGAAAGTAGAAGAAAACAGATGAAAGCAGAAAGAAACAGATTCAAGAGAGAGTATTCGCAGAACTATATCAAGAAACATCTCTCATGAAGAAGAAAATATCAAGAGTCAGAACGGGATCGTCTGAACACTCATTCGCTTAAGGAGAAGCAACCGTTTGAAAAGCTATTACACAACGGCTATATGAGCCACATCATCAACATCTCAACGGTATTATGAATCATCTTCAAACGACTATATTTCATCAGAACATATAAATAGCCTCAAGATTGAATTTGAAGCAGCTGCCAACCTATTGGTCAGTCAGACAAAATTGTTGATCAACAGAATCAAACTAGTTAATCAGGCTGAATGCATTATGGTTAACAAGAGTTGACTTGAGCTTAAGTGGATCATGAGGATGTCAACTAAGTTTGATCAGAGAGTTGGTTCTCAATCAGGCTACTGACTAGTTGGTCAGTTAGTTAGGTTGTTCAGTTGGTCTGTTTGATCAAGTGAGTTGATTGTTCGAAAGACAATCATGCTGAACAAATGACTATCAAACTGGGTACGGTTTGAAGCTTTGATATACCTTGGTTTTTCAATGATACGGGTGAGAATGTAGCCCATGGAAACCAATGGCTGGAGAACAAGGCTGGAGCTTAAAGTCAGTATCTACCTAGCCAATTCTCAGAGGATGTCATTCCTCTTATCAGAGACAGGGATTGTACTTAAACTTATACACTTGTGTCACTGTCTTAACCTTGTACTTAGAATTCTTTCATTGTAGAGCCTAGAGAGGCTTGACTGTAAAAGAATACTTGGTTGTAGAGCCTGGAGAGGCTTGACTGTAAAAGAATACTTGGTTGTAGAGCCTGGAGTGGCTTGACTGTAAAAGAATACTTGGCAGTAGAGCCTGGAGTGGCTTGACTGTAAAAGAATACTTGGCAGTAGAGCCTGGAGAGGCTTGACTGTAAAAGAATACTTGGTTGTAGATCCTGGAGAGGCTTGACTGTAAAAGAATACTTGGTTGTAGAGCCTGGAGATGCTTGACTGTAAAAGAATACTTGGTTGTAGAGCCTGGAGAGGCTTGACTCTAAAAGAATACTTGGTTGTAGAGCCTGGAGAGGCTTGACTGTAAAAGAATACTTAGTTGCAAAGCCTGGAGAGGCTAGACTGAAAAAGAATACTGCATATGTTGCTTGGAGAGGCAGTTGAAAACAAAGTAATACTTGTGTTGGCCTGAAGAGGCTGTGAATAATACTTGTATCTGTTGATTCAGATAGTGGAAAATCCAGTGGTGGTTTGCCTCTGGGACTGGATGTAGCTCACGGGTTTGTGGGTGAACCAGGATAAATTCCTTGGCTAGGTTTTCTTACCCTTATCTCTTATCAATTCTTTTTATACTAATCAAGGGGTCAGAATAATTAATCTTTTATTTTACAAAGGCACAAAACATCTTTTAAAATTAGTTTTTACAAGCTGTCTGAAAACTTCAAACAGCCCCTTAAAAGCCTGTCTGAAATCTTTATGCCTAAGTTCTCTTTTCCTTAATCTCTGTATTTCCAGTTTTCATATTTATGTTGGGGATTGAAAAGTATTTTCTATAATAAACTTAACACAACTATTTCAATAAAATGACCTTTCATATGAATAAAACATGAGATGGCTCTTATATCATTTGAAGCTTTACAAAGAATGTTCCTTGAAGAACTTCTGAAATGAATTCTCTGAAGTAAGTTTGAAAGAGATCAGTTCAGAAATCAGGAACAGACTTCAGACAACCTCTAGTCGTCTGAAGTATTTCAGAAACCATTCTGAAAATACTCCTTGTAATAATCTTCAGAAGATACTTTGAGAAGCCTCTGTTTAAAACAATCTTAAGCTTCAGAAGAAACATTGTTTTTCTTATCTTCCACACGTTTCAACTATCTCTGATCTTAAGACCTGTTTTTAACGGTGCCCATCTTAATGATTTAAATTAAATATTTCCAAAAGCTATCAAAAAGCTTGAAACACTATTCAACCCCCCCTTCTAGTGTTTCCTGTGGTTCTAACAGGTTGCACTTCATCAGAGGATTGTTGTATCGTATACCTTCTGAAACACAGAAATTACCTTAAGCAGAAAAACTGTTCTTTCTCAAGAAAAATATTAACCAAATTTGTTATTCATTAAAACTCAGGGTTATGAGACTTTAAATATTATTAACCAATTAATAATTATTTGAGACTCAACACTTACTACTTGCAAACAAGTCCACAACATATCCTTATGGGAAAATTGAATATTTGCCTTTAAAAAGTGGACAAGTTTAAGTTCCCAGTGGATTTTGTAGTGATTGATATGGAGGAGGATACAAATGTCCCATTAATTCTGGGAAGACCTTTTATGAAAGCTACCAAGATGATCATTGATGTTGATAAAGGAAGGTTCAAACTTAGCTCTCAAGATGAAAGTATTGTCTTCCATCTGGACAGAGGAATTGCCCAACAAGTTGAACCACCAGATAGACTGGACTTAGATCCTACTGATGGGATCTGTCGCACTCATTTTGAACAATAGCTGCAAGGAGTAAAAAGAAGAGGAACTTACTGCCAAAATGTTCCTAAACATCAAGAGAAGAAAGTCTTCAAGAATCTTCAGAAGAAGCCCACAAGAAGGAAGAAGCAGCTGCAGGAATCCATGGTGGAATTCCGTTTCAAGAAAAGAAAAAGATCAACATCATCTTATGATGAACAAAATGAAAAAGCTGATGACAAAACAAAAGGATGGTGTGGAGGATGGATATCAGCCAGTGGAACATCAGAATCCACTATCATCTTCCAGATGAAACCTCCTTGAGTAAAACAGGCGTCAAGCTATATGACGTAAAACAAACGCTTCCTGGGAGGCAACCCAGTATTTTAAATTTTTAAATTTAAATTGTTTTCATTATGCATAAATTTTGTTTGTTAGTTAGGATTTTTAATTTAAGTAGGATTTAGGAAAATTCAAGAATTGTTGGAATAAGTTTGTGGAAAAAAAATAAAATTTCAATCAGTAGGAAGTAGCAGAAAACTTGACTGAAAATTGTAGAATTTCACTCTGTTTTCTGCGCTCCACCTGCGTTGAGCGCAGGTGAAGCGCAGAAATAGCAATTTGGTCACTGTTTAGCGCAGGTGAAGCGCAGCGGCACGGGTTTAAAAATTTAAACCTGCGCTCCACTTGCGCTGAGCGCAGGTGAAGCGCAGGTTCACGCTCTTGCTTTAATTAAACTGAAAACAAGGGAATGTCATTCATTTCTTCCTCCCCTGTTTTCCTTGGTGTCGTTGCTCTGAGTTTTCCATGCTTTCCTTTCACTTTTTCCACTTACAAACCTCCTTCAATCTTGATTCTTTGCAGATTAAAGGTATGTTTTCATGTTTTTAAGTTGTTTTTACCGATTAAAATCCTTATTTACTTTGTTGTCTGTTTGGTTGATAGAACCTTAGGGTAGTAAACTTAGGCTCTTAGGATTACATGTTTTTAGGATTATCTGTCAATGAAGCATTTGTGTAATATGCTGGTTGTGGTTAAGTGGTACACATGTTGATTTTTAATATGCTCAGTGAGTTTTGCAAGTTATTCTGGTTAGTGACATTGATGCTCTGTTTAAAATTTTACACTAACCATTGCATGAATAATTTTGCATTGCTACATGTCTGAAAATATTTGTTTATTTGACCTTAATACCATTTACCAATTGAATGCCCTATTTTGAGTTTGTTGGTTCCATCAAGGGACATGCTTTAATTGATCACTTGGCTTATAGTTTTGCATGCTCTTGAGATTGTGATTAGTTTGGCATTTGGTAAAATGGTGGTTGTGATTGATCAAGAAAATTGATGATTGTTGGTATATTCATTGATTCTTACAAGTTGTTTTGATTGAAAGTGTTAGTGCTCTATTACACTAACCAGTTTCACTCCAACCTGGGGAGTTTGATGATTTCAACATGGAGATCACCAGGAGAAACTGGAGGCGAGTAGCTGAGCCTGACAAGTATTTTGACCCGGAGCTGGTCGGAGAGTTCTACACCAACGCCATAGGCGAGCCTGGAAGTCGTGCTGAGATGACATCCTACGTGAGAGGTTGATGGGTAACCTAC
The DNA here is from genome assembly GCA_026901365.1 of Sesbania bispinosa. Classification (NCBI taxonomy): domain Eukaryota; kingdom Viridiplantae; phylum Streptophyta; class Magnoliopsida; order Fabales; family Fabaceae; genus Sesbania; species Sesbania bispinosa. The sequence goes on from QLOH01000108.1 coordinate 1,357,824, forward strand.
GATCGCGATGCGATCAATGATTTTTTCTAGGTCACCCTGGTCCTGATGACCAGGAGCACATAAAAAATACTTGATGTGATCTTGGCAAGCGTACCAATATCACAACAGTATAATAGTAAGAGAAGGGGTTGTCGTATCCACAAGGAACGGTACAAAATAAATTCTAGTGATCACACTTATTGAGTAAGGGCAGATTTGAATGTTTGTTTGTGAAGATTGCAATAGTAAATAAAATAAAAGATAAGAGAGAGAGAGAGAAAGAAAGAAAATAGAGATAGGGTTGAGAAAATTAAGGAAACTGGGATTGAACTTCGTCTATCGCACCCCTCTTATATTTGGAAACTAATGAAATCTAGGAATTTATAATTATAAATATTGAAGCCCAAATAAAATTCATTCATAAAGATTCCTCAACTATGAAATTCATAGAATCAACTCCCTAAACATCAATTCCTTGGCTGCTTAACAAATTGTTCTAGCCTTAAGATTCGTTATTAATAGCTATCCATAAATTGAACCCTATTCCTAGGCATTCAACCTATCGAGTATTTTTACCCAAATCAGAATTCAAGAGCCCTATTCCTAGGCACTCAGGAACTCACTCCTTATTTCACAAAATCGCTTCCCAGCGCGCCCCATAAAATCATATCATAACTTCGGTACAAAGACGAAAGTTAAGCATTAAGAACAGAATAAAAATGCCAATATTATAAAAATAGAGTTTCCTAGACAACAAAGAGGATCCAAAATACAATTGGGTATTGAATCAACTTCATTCAATCCTAAAGGAGAGTTTAGCTACTCATGGTAGCCATTACAAACCAACTAGAGAGACTATCACACTTTTCTCTAGTTCCAAATCTGCTCAACGGCTTCGTACGTCTCTGTCTGTCGTCTCAATCCCTAAAAGTGCCTTTATAAACTATTATGATGGGCTTTTGAGACTCTGATTGCAACCCATTAAAAATTAGGTTATGTTTCTCGCGCTCTTCCTGCGCTCAGCGCAGGTGAAGCGTAGGAAACAGAAACTGGAACGTCATTTCTGCGCTCCACTTGTGCTTAACGCAGGTGGAGCGCAGGAATCAGCAACTGTTTTTCCTGAATTTCCTCTTTCGAAGCTTGCTTTGTGTTGTTCCTATCCTTGTTTGCTGCTATCTTGATGCTTTATTTGAAACTATTCTTTTTATCTGCAAAAATCAGCAGGTTCTTTATCAAAATAGCATCAAATTAAAATTTGACTTAAATAAATACAAGAATTGCATTTTAAGCCAAAAAGGGATAAATTGGGGTATAAATTCTATATTTTGCCCTCAATAAGTGTTGTAAGTATATAGGTATTTTACGTAATTTTAACACTTATCAAATTCCCCCCAACTTAGCTTCTTGCTTGTCCTCAAGCAAGAGAATCTCCTACAGACAGTTGACTTCAATCCCCAGTTATGGTCCTGACTAATAAGGAAACAAATTCAGTATCTCTTGCTAGACAGTTGTCATCTTCCAAATTTCAGATTAATAATCAAAACCAAGTGGTGACTCCAATCCTCAATCAGAACAAGATAAAAATGCATTCAAATTTTTCAAAAGCAATAATCAAAACAATAAGTGATAAATCAAGGAGTTGAACAACTAAAATTGATAGTCGTTTCCAATTAATAATCATGCACATGGTCGACATGGATCAAAGGTCTTTATCAGGTTGTAATGAGGCCAGGCTATCAAGAATTCATGGTTTTTCTAGATAATTCAAAATACACAACTTTAAGAAAAGAGAGCATATCTACAATTTAAACCAGTGTTCTGAGTCACTCTCAATTCACCATATCATTCTTGACTTTGATCATTTATACACAACCAGCCTCTTTTTGGTAATTCACTCCCTTTTATTGAACTTTAAGTATAAACATACACTTTTTTTAGGGAATGAATTCCAATACTCAGTATGCCCTTTCTGTTGCAATTTCAATTCTGCCAACTCAAACCCATTCTTATTGAATAAATTGCACCTATGCTCTCTATCCCTAAGTGTGTAGGGATAAAATATAATCATTTACAAGGCTGGGGTGCATCAAGAAAATAAAAATTCAGGCTCAAATGGGCTATCAAAAATAGAAAAAATTTATTCACAGGTTGGCTATTTGACTCTGAGCAATTTATATATTTACAAGATGCCTTAATCACTTCCATGTTTTTCATGTGCAGAATCAAATCCATAAACTCAAGCAATAGCAGTTGACAAGCAACGGTGAAATCTCTCAAAGTGTTTAGTCTCACAAACTCACCGGCTTATGGCTATTGATAAAATCACTATTGAATTCAATCAACTACCTTGATACATTTTCCTGCACAATATACTAATCATAACTGATTATGGATTCAATCACTAAATTCCCTTTCTCTCCTAGTTCAGTTAGTTAGGCTGCCTAGTTTTGAGATTTTGAAATTAAATTCCTTAAATCTCTATTTCCTAAATCCTAAATTAAAAGAAAGAAAAATTATCCTAACAAAAATAAATCCTAACACAACAATAGACATCCTGAAATCCATACTGCATAGAAGTGATGAGTCAATAGTGTGTCAATAACAGTATAGATCAAATAAATAAAAGAAAATAAAAGAAAAAGAAATGAGGAAAAAAATGAAAAGGAAAAAGAAAAGAAAAACACTGAAATCAATCCTCATCCTCCATGTCCTGGATGTCTGATAAGTGCAAAATATATGATAAATTCTTGTATAATTACTGCACTTATTAAGGGTAAAATAGTAAATTTATTCCCCAAATTACCTCTTTTTAGTAATAAATGCATATTTTGTGATTATTTAATTCAAATTTGAATTTGATGCTATTTTAATAGAAAATCTGTTGATTTTGCAGATAAAAGGGAAAGTTTTAAATTGAGAAACAAGATAGCATCTATTTGAAGAGAAAATCTGCAGATGAGATTCAAATGGCCGCAGATCAAGATAAAATGCGCAGTCATTTAAATAAGGATTCTTAAGATAAAATTCTCAATTTGAATTTAAAGATCAAATCAGCATAAGATCAAGCTAAAAAGAGGGAAATAAGGAAAGCAAAACAAAGAAGGATAAGATCAGGAAGAGATCAAGCTGAAAAAGGAAGAAATCAAGAAAGCTGGAACGAGAAATACGCTCCACCTGCCCTGAGCGCATGTGGAGCGCAGCATTTAATTTGATCTCTGTTTCCTAAGCTTCATCTGCGCTGAGCGCAGGTTGAAGCGCACGAATACGGGATCAATTTTTCAAAGGATTTCAAATCAGATTCCTTCCAGATTTCAGATAAATTTCCAACTTCTATTTAAAGGAACCTTTTGCACAGATAAGAGGGAGCTTTAAAAAATTACCGGAGACGAGAGACGGTAGAGCAGAGCTGGAGCTAGAGAGTGACAGTCTCTCTATTGGTTTGTAATGGCTACCATGCGTAGCTAAACTCTCCAATAGGATTAAACGTAGTCGATTCAATCCCTGATTGTATGTGAATTCTCTTTAATATTTATGAATCCCTATTTTATAATATCGGTATTTTTATTTTGTGCTTAATGCTTAGCTTCAGCCTGTGTGCCGGAGTTATAGGTTGGTTTTATGGGGCGCATTCGAAAGGTGATCTATAAAATCAATAGCGAGTTTGGGGGAGCCTAGACATAGGAAACTTGAACTCTGATTGGTAAAATTACTCATAGTAGTCACTGTGGACACCAGGGCGAATTGATATTGTTAACAAACCGAAAGTAGATCATTAAAGTCGGGGTAATTTGTCGCTTGGGAGAACCCGCATGAATTATTTCTTAGTATTTTATCACTGTGGAAACCAGGGTAAAATAACATAGTTTGGCTAAGGTATCATAACTACATATTCATAAATATTATTGGGGTTCACATACAAAAGGGGTGCGATGAAACGAAGTTCAATCCTAGTCCAAGTAACTGTCTCTACCTATCTCAATTTACTTTCTGTTTTTATTTAATTTCACAATTACTTAACAATCAACAAACATACGCTCTTACTTGATAGTTGTGACCACTACTCTTTATAAATTGAATCGTTCCCTATGGATACGATACTCTTACTTACTATTATACTGCTGGGATTTTGGTATGCTTGCCAGATTCTCAACAAGTATTTTTGGTGCCGTTGCCGGGGAACGGTGTATCAATTTTTAAAGATTTGGGAGGTCTATTCTATCAAGTTGTATATATTTTACTTTTATATTTTTATTTTTTTAGGATTTTCAGGAAAATTTTATTTTTATTTTTATTTTTATTTTTATTATTCTCTTATGCACTTACCCTTTTTCGAGTTTCTTGATTTATGCTCTTGCGAGGTCAGGTGTCTCCAAATCAATTGCAATTTGATCCAGAAATAGAGAGGACATCTAGAAGGAACAGGAGCAGAAACAAGAGAAGGAGACGAAGGAGAAGTCAAGAAGAAAACAAAAATATGGAAGAACAACAACCAAGAAGAAGAGTCTTAGGAGACTATGTCATGCACCAAGGACCTTGTCATTACTCAAGCATTGTTTTACTAGTTACAGCGAAGTCCTTGGAGATGAAGGCTGCACACATAAACCTCATTAGTGCCCACCAATTTGCAGGATTGGATCATGAAGATCCCCATACTCATCTCTCTACTTTCTATGAATTGATTGGTACTATGTGATTTGAGGAAGGAGATTTGGAATATGTCTACTTACGATTGTTTCCTTTTTCTTTAATAGGTAAAGCAAAGGAGTGGCTGAAATCACATCCTAATCAAAGTCTAAACAATTGGGGCGTGGTAGAAGATAAATTTCTAAAGAGATCCTTTCCACCATCCCGATATATTCAAGCCAAGTCAGACATCTCCACATTCAGGCAAGGAGTAGATGAACCATTATGTGAAGCCTGGGAGAGATTCAAGTCCTTGCTCTGAAAGTTCCCAAACCATGGTTTTGACGACATTGCCCAATTGAACATCTTTTGCAATGGACTCAGACCTGATTCAAAGTCATACATAGATGCTGCAGTAGGAGGGACAATTTTTGCAGTGGATGCAGAGTGTGTTATCACCATCATTAATAATTTTGCACAGAATGACTAGCAAGCTCAATATGGGAGACAACCAGTCCAAGTTCAGATGAAGGGATTGCTAGAATTAAATAGCAATGATGCACTTCTAGCATAAAACAAGCTCATTAAGCGACAGCTAGAGGCACTCACCAAGCAATTGGAAGCACTTCCTCAACAACTGAAAGCAGTACAATCCCAACCCAGCCAAACCCCACAGTTGATTTGTGACTTTTGTGGAGGTGACCATCCCAATGGTCACTGTTCTATTCGGGAGACTCAAGCAGAGCAAGTCAACTTTATGGGAAATCAAGGAAGACAAGGTAATTTCTCCAACAATAATCAGTATTCACAAGGATGGAGAAATAAACAAAATAACAACTCTGGGTGGAGACAACAAGATGGAAGCAACAGACAGATGCCATATCAACAACAACAACAAGGTTATCCTTCGACAAATGACAGACTCTCAAAACTGGAAGAAAAGATTGATGCTTTTATGTAGAATTTTGATGGCTTTAAAAAGAATACAGAAGCATCAATCAAATCCTTGGATAATTAAGTTGGCCAACTGGAAAATGAGATGGCAGAACATAAAAAAGGTCGCTTCACTACAAACACTCAAACCAATCCAAAGGAGCATTGCAATGCAGTTACTACTGATGGTAACGCAACAGAGGAGAGTGATTTAGAAGACTACACCATAACTGAAGAAAAGTTTCTCACAGAGGAGATTGTGCAAAGGAGTGTTCAAGAAGAAGAGAAGCCCGAAGCAGTTCTGGAAGATGAAGAAAAGGCAGAAAAGGTCTTCAGCACAGGTAAGTCACTTGACCCAGGTAAGTTTACTGTACCAGTTTCTATTGGTAATCAACCTGTTACCAAAGCTTTATTAGATCTTGGGGTGAGCATCAATTTGATGTCGCTATCATTCTTTAACAAACTGGGAATTTTGAAGGTCAACCCTGCCAAGGTAAAGTTACAGCTTGCAAATAAAACCACTCAACATCCATATGGGATAATTGAAGATTTGCCAATAAGGGTGGATAAGTTTGTGTATGTTGTAGACTTCTTTGTCGCTGAAATGGAAGAGGAGGATATTGATGTCCCCTTAATCCTAGGAAGACCATTCATGAAAGCTTCCAAAGTAATAGTTGATGTTGATTGGGGAAAATATCAAATCAGCTCTAAAGATGAGAGCATAATTTTTCACATAGAAAGAGGAATTCCCCATCAAGCTGAACCACCGGATCAAATGAAGATAGATCCTACTGAGGGGATCTGCATTACCCATTCTGACCCAAAGCTGCAAAAGGTAAGGAAAAAGGAAGCCATTAATCAAAGTGTCTTTGAGAACAAGAAGAAGAAGGTTCCCAATATTCTGAGGAAACCTACAAGAAGAAAGAAGCAGCAGCAGGAAGTCTATCTTGGAGTCCAAGTTCAAAAGGAGAAAAGGATCAACATCAGATGAGGAAGAAGATCATGAAGACAGTGAGGAAAGTGATGACAACACAAGAAGCTGGCTTGGAGGATGGGCAATAAAAGGAAGGACAGGAGCTGAGTCAACCATCATCCTCCAATTGAGGCCACCATGAGTAAAATAGGCGTCGAGCTAGAAGACGTTAAAGAAGCGCTTCCTGGGAGGCAACCCAATGTTTTTGTTTTTGTTCTGATTTTAGTGTCTTAATTAGAGTCAATGTCTGATTAGTGTGAAAAACTGTTAGGAAAAGTATCAATTAAAATAAGGAAAGGAAGTAGAAACACTTTGAATTAGGAAGTAGCAGAAAATAGAACAGAAATTTGCATTCTATTTCCTGCGCTGCGTAGCAATGAGATTTTGATTTGTTTTCTGCGCTTCACTCGCAGAATTACCACTTTTGATTCTGTTTTCTGCGCTCCACCTACGATGAGCGCAAGTGGAGCACGCGTTCCCGCTCCAGTTTAAATTTGAAAACCTGGAGCGGGGAAGGTCACTTTTCACCTTCCCCGCCCTTTTTCAAGTCGTTTCTCTGACTTTCTTACCTTTCCTTTACCTTTTCACCTTCAAAACGTCTTCCTTTCAACTTCTTGCACTATTCCAGGTATCTTTTTACTATTTTAAAAATGTTTTCACCGATTAAATTTTAGTTCTCTATTTTATTGAGCAAAACCCTAGGATAGAAGACCTAGGCTCTTAGGACCCCATAAATTAGGATTATTTGTCAATAGAGTCTAAGTTTAGTATGTTTATTGTGGTTGAATGCTTGGTGGTGAATTTTGAAATGCTTAGTGAGTTTCTGCAAATTATTCTGGTTGCTAATTTGAGGCTTTACTTGTGTTAAATTTTGCATCAACCATTACATGAATAATTGTGCAATTTTTGCATGTCTTTAATGTCATGATATTTGAGCATAATACTTTGAACCATTTAATGCCCTATTTAGAAATTAATTAGGACTTGCTTTAACTGATCACTTTAGCATGCTCTTAATAAATTAATAAATTAGCATTGGGAACATAATAATCAAGATTTATATGCAAAATTGTTGATTGAATGATTGCTCTGATTTTTTAATTAAATTGGCCACTTAATGCATTGATCATGAGTTGATCTTTTATTTGCATGGAAATAATCTTGGTTTTATCTTGCAGATGGCTCGCACCAAGGTAGTCCACGCTGCTAGCACCTCCAGGAAAGGAAAGAGTGCTAAGAGGGCTAGAGAGGACCCCAAGTTTGACCCACTCAGATTCAAGAACCTGCAGGCATTCGAGGCTTACAGTTCACTGCTGAACTGTAACTTTATTCAGGAGAGGTCAGTCGCTTTACAGTCTGGCGAATTTGAGGAGTTTAGGGGTGAGATCATTAGGAGAGCCTGGAGGCGTGTTGCTGAGCCGGACAGTCACTTTGACCCGGAGTTGGTTCGAGAGTTTTATGCCAATGCCATTGGAGACCATGGCATTGATGTACGCAGGCAGTCTTATATCAGGGGCCAGTGGATTTCATATGATCGCGACACACTTTTGGGCTAACCAGGATTAGATGGTTTGCCAGTATCATGAGCTGGTGAACGAGGTCGACAATTATGGCAATAACCCACTGGATACTAGGACGCAGAGTGCTTATGCCTGCGGGGGTGGACCTTTGAGAGGAACGCCTATGGACATGCTGCTAGGATTTACCGATGGGACATGAGGGGACATAGCACAGATGTGGACAGTGTTGGTGTTGGCTAACATTCAGCCCACCAACCATGTGTCAGACATTGTCATGCCAGTAGCTCACCTCCTCTACAGAATTCTGAATCGGACATGACATTGACATCGCGAGCGTGATATCTCATAATATGTCTATGTTTGCATCTTCTGTGGGGTGACGGAGCGCCCGGTCTAGGATCAGTCTAGGCTTCCCGGCCCTCATCACATACTGTGTAGGTCTAGGGGATTGAGGTGTCAGCCACTGAGCGCATCAAGACCCCTATGGCTAGGGGATACATCGAGGCCAACTGCATCCCAGAGGAGGAGGAGGAGGATGAGGATGACCAGCCACCAGCACCACAGGCACCACCACCACCACAGCAGCAGCAGCCACCACCAGCAGATACTTCTATCTCATTTTGGGCTCAGCACATGTTGGCCCAGATGTCCACCCTCCATCGAGCAGCAGTTCACTTTTAGGATTATCACTACCAGACTCGCCCGGACCCTTACCCAAGCATGCACCCCGATCAGTTCCGAGAGTTCTTACAGTGGCCTGGAGACAGGCCTATTCCACCGGGAGAGGGAAGGAGCAGCTGCTCGTGGAGCTGATGCTGAGCATGATCATATGGAGGACGAGGACTGAGGATTTTATTTGGTGTTTTTCCTTTCTTTTTCTTTTATTTTCTTTTCATTTTCTTTTATTACCTATTGGATTTGTACTGTATATATAACTCTACTGACATATCTTTTTTATGCAGTGCATTTTCAGGGTCATTTTTTTTCTTTTTGTTTAGGATAATTAATTTTTATTTTTATTTTTAGGATTTTAGGAATTAGGGATTTAAAGAATCAATTTTAAAATCTCAAAGCTAGGTAGTCTAACTAACTGAATTAGGAAAGAAATAGGAATTTTGTAATTAAATCCATAATCAGTTAGGATTAGGATATTATGCAGGAAAATATATCAGAGTAGTTAATTAATTTCAATAAGTGATTTTATCAAGGAAATTAGCCAAAAAGCCGGTGAGTTGTGAGACCAAACACTTGATATGAGAGTTTTCACCACTGCTTGTCAACTGATATTGCTTGAGTTTTTGGATTTTATTCTGCACATGAAAAATATGAAAGTGATAAAGGCAAATTTTGTGATTATAATTTTGCTCAGTGCCAAAAAGCCAACCCTTGAAAATTTTTTCCAATTTTTGGTAACCCATTTGAGTTTCAATGTTTCTTCTTATGCACCCCAGCCAAAATTAATGTCTATTTCCTATCCCTTACACACTGGGGATAAAGAGCAAAGGTGCAGTTTGATGAAATGGGAAAATTTGGTTGGACATTTGAAAGCGAATTACTTGAAGAAATACAAAGAGCAGGCACAAGAAAGCAAAAGTGAGACACTCCCTCAAGAATGAAAAAGAAAATCAAAAAGTGAATAAAAAAGGGAGTGAATCACCAATCAAAAAGAAGAGGCCAGCTTAATGGAACAAATCAAGAATGAAGTGGAGAATGGAGAGAAATTTCAAGTTCAAGAAAAATTCAAAGATGCTCTCTATTCCAGTGTTTTCTTGCATATCCAGAAAAACCATGATTTCTTGATAGCCCAGCCTCATTACAACCAAGAAAGACCTTTTGATCCATGTTGACCATGTGCATGTTTAATAACCAGAAACGACTATCAATTTTAGTTGTTCAACTGCTGTGAAAAATTGAGGGAAACACTTACCCGTGAGTATGAGAGAATTCCTTGATTTTTTTTCTTCACTTATTGTTTTGGTTACTATTTCTGAAAAAGTTTGAATGTATTTTTATCTTGTTCTGATTGAGTTTTGGAAATATCACTTAATTCTGATTTTCAATCTGATATTTGGAAAGTGACAGCTGCCTAGCAAGAGGTGATGAAATTTTTCCTTATTTTTGAGAATCTTAACAGGGGGATTGAATCCATCTTTATTGCAAAAGGTTTTCTTGCTTGAGGACAAGCAAGAAGCTAAGTTGGGAGGAATTTGATAAGTGCAAAATATATGATAAATTCTTGTACAATTACTGCACTTATCAAGGGTAAATAGTAAATTTATTCCCCAAATTACCTTTTTTTTAGTAATAAATGCATATTTTGTGATTATTTAATTCAAATTTGAATTTGATGCTATTTTAATAGAAAATCTGTTGATTTTGCAGATAAAAGGGAACGTTTTAAATGGAGAAACAAGATAACATCTATTTGAAGAGAAAATCTGTAGATGAGATTCAAATGGCAGCAGATCAAGATAAAATCCGCAGTCATTTAAACAGGATTCTGAAGATAAATTCTCAATTTGAATTTAAAGATCAAATCAGCACAAGATTAAGCTAAAAAGAGGGAAATAAGGAAAGGAAAGCAAAGAAGGATAAGATCAGGAAGAGATCAAGCTGAAAAAGGAAGAAATCAGGAAAGTTGGAATGAGAAATACGCTCCACCTACACTGAGCGCATGTGGAGCACAACATTTAATTTGCTCTCTGTTTCCTGCGCTTCATTTGCGCTGAGCGCAGGTTGAAGCGCACGAATACGGGATTAGTTTTTCAAAGGATTTCAAATCAGATTCCTTCCAGATTTCATATAGCTTTCCAACTTCTATTTAAAGGAACCTTTTGCGCAGATCATAGGGAGCTTTAAAAAAGTCCTAGAGACGAGAGACGGTAGAGCAGAGCTGGAGCTAGAGAGTGACAGTCTCTCTATTGGTTTGTAATGGCTACCATGCGTAGCTAACTCTCCAATAGGATTGAACGTAGTCGATTCAATCCCCGATTGTATGTGAATTCTCTTTAATATTTATGAATCCCTGTTTTTATGATATCGGTATTTTTATTTTGTGCTTAATGCTTAGCTTCCGCCTGTGTGTCGGAGTTATAGGTTGGTTTTATGGGGCGCATTCAAAAGGTGGTTCTATAAAATCAATAACGAGTTTGGGGGAGCCTAGACATAGGAAACTTGAACTCTGATTGGTAAAAATACTCATAGTAGTCACTGTGGACACCAGGGCGAATTGATAGTGTTAACAAACCGAAAGTAGATCATTAAAGTCGGGGGTAATTTGTCGCTTGGGAGAACCCGCATGAATTATTTCTGAGTATTTTATCACTGTGGAAACTAGGGTAAAATAACATAGTTTGGCTAAGGTATCATAACTACATATTCATAAATATTATTGGGGTTCACATACGAAAGGGGTGCGATGAAACAAAGTTCAATCCTAGTCCAAGTAACTGTCTCTACCTATCTCAATTTACTTTTTATTTTTATTTAATTTCCCAATTACTCAACAATCAACAAACATACGCTCTTACTTGATAGTTGTGACCACTACTCTTTATAAATTGAGTTGTTCCCTATGGATACGATACTCTTACTTACTATTGTACTGCTAGGATTTTGGTACACTTGCCAGATTCTCAACAATGTCCTCGTCCTGTCCATCTCCATCACCAGCTGCTACCCCCTCCTCCCCCCGGAATAATAGGTCTGTCCCCAGGCCACTGCAAACAAGTTTGAAACTGGTCTGGTAGCATACCTGGGTAGGGCTCTGGTCTGGTCTGGTACAAGTAATCCTGGAGGTGAACTAGTCCTCTATAGATAGTGGAGTTCTGACAAAACAGATGTTCCACATAAATGGGATAAGGTAAATCAGCTGGTGGGTGGCTGTTGCTGCTGTGGTGGCTGCTAAGGCTCTGGAGGTGGGTCAAACTCTTCTTGTAGTATGCAGTTGGCCTCAATGTACCCCTTGGTCATAGGGGTCTTGATTGGAATGGTGGGATGTACAACAATCCCCCTAAGATCGGCACAAGGCAGTGATAAGCACAGGGAATCCTAGACTGATCCTGGAACGTGCACTACGACGCTCCACATCATCCACCGTGAGATATATCTTGTGTGATATAACCCTGGCGATATCAATATCTTGCCTGGTCAGTACACAATATATAAATTGTGTCGTCTCTATGATAATGTCTGATACATGGTTGGCTGGCTGATGTTAGCCAACACTAGGACCGTCCACATCCTAGAAATGCTCCTCAAGTCCTTCCTGAAAATCCTGGCAGCCTCCTGGTAGGCGTTGACATCATAAGTACACCCCAGTAAACACAAGTACTCGGTCGTCCTCCTATCAAGCACCTCATGACCATATATGTCAATATCAGAGACAAAAGCAAGTTCTCAACACTTGAAGAGAAAGCCTCTGGAGTTATCTCTTTTGGAGACAACAATAAAGCTCATATTAAGGGAATAGGTAAAATTAGTAAGACAAACTCAGCTCAGATTGATAATGTATATTTTGTTGAAGGATTCAAACACAATCTTCTTAGTATAAGCCAATTATGTGATAATGGTTATCATGTTAGTTTCCAACCTACTTTTGTGAGATCATAGACTCTAAGACTGGGAAAACAATTTTCTCTGGAAAGTGAAACAAAAACCTTTACTCAGTCTCACTTGAAAATTTATCTGATCTCACCTGTCTCATGTCTCATGACAATAAGAAATGGCTTTGCCATAAGAGAGTTGGACATATTAACATGAGAACCATAGGTCAGCTTACAAGTCAGTCTCTTGTCAGGGGATTACCTAAGATTGGGTTTGACAAAGATACGGTTTGTGAGTCATGCATAAGAAGCAAACATACTAAGGCTGGCTTCAAACCTAAGACTCATGTAAGTACCACCAGACCTTTTGAAATGCTCCACATTGATTTATTGGGACCTACTAAGACTTCCAGTCTTAGTGGTAAAAAATATGGATTTGTAATAGTGGATGACTTTTCAAGATTTACTTAGGTTCTATTCCTATCTGAGAAGGATGAATCTTATGAGAACTTCAAAATATTTTGTAAAAAGGTCCAATCTGAGAAAGGATATGGAATTGGTACTGTAAGAAGTGACCATGGAGGAGAATTTGAGAACACAAAATTCAAGAACTTATTTGATAAAATGGTATAACTCACAACTTCTCATGTCCAAGAACACCCCAACAAAATGGTGTAGTTGAAAGGAAGAATGGAACTCTCCAAGAAATGGCAAGGACCTTATTATGTGACTCTGGAGTTGAGAAATATTTTTGGGCAGAGTCTGTGAATACCTCTTGCTACATCATCAACAGAGTTACCATAAGGAAGATCCTTAATAAAACTCCATATGAATTATGGAAAGGGAGAAAGCCTTCTATTTCTTACTTGCATGTGTTTGGATGTGATTGCTACATTCTTAACACAAAAGATTTGTTGGGAAAATTTGATACAAAGTCTGATAAAGGAATTTTTCTTGGATACTCACTCACATCTAAAGCTTACCGTGTTTTATAGTTTGAAAACTAAAATTATTGAAGAGTTTATGCATGTAGTGTTCAATGAGATACAAGGAATCCCACAAAAGAGACTTGAGGAAGAAATAGAAGAGATGATGGGTGACTTAAGAATCTCAAACAAATAAGCTGAAGAAAAGGAAAGACTCACCTTGGATCAAAAGGATATAAGGTCACCTCAGACTAAGCTCAGAAGGGTACCTCAGACTGAGACTGATGACCACTCTTAAATAGAAGAAAATAGTAAGATCAGACTGAGCTTGAGCCAATGAACCAAACTGTACCTGAAACCCTACATGAGCATGCCTCTAAGATGCCCAGAAGCTGGAGATTAGTCAGGTCTCATCCAAGGGACCAAATCATTGGAGAGACCTCGGACAGAGTCAGAACAAGATCTCATTTAGAAAAGCTGAGAACATGATGGCTCTCTTATCTGAAATAGAGCCCAAGGACATTCAAGAAGCCTTAAACGATGAGTCTTGGGTCAAAGCAATGGAAGAAGAGCTCAGCCAGTTTGATAGAAGCAAAGTCTGGGATCTGGTTCCTCCTCCTTCTCACCAATCCACATTTGGTACTAGATAGGTAAATCGCAACAAGCACAATGAGAAAGGGAAAGTCATGAGGAACAAAGCAAGACTGGTGGCTCGAGGGTATAATCAGTAGGAAGGGATTGATTATGATGAGACATTCGCACCAGTGGCAAGACTTGAGGCCATAAGGATACTCCTAGCCTTTGCAGCACATAAAGACTTCAAGCTCTACCAAATGGATGTAAAGAGTGCTTTCTTAAATGGGATAATTGAAGAAGAAGTCTATGTGAGAAAACCCCCTGGGTTTGAAGATCCATAACATCCTGAGTATGTGCTAAGACTGAGAAAATCTCTGTATGGACTCAAGCAAGCACCCAGAGCTTGGTATGATAGACTGACACAACCTTGTTCAAGAGGGAGTATAATAAAGATTTATTGACTATTCAAATATATGTAAACGATATTATTTTTGGTTCAACTAATGAATCTCTTTGTCAAGAATTCTCAAGTCTCATGCAGGGTGAGTTTGAGATGAGTATGATGGGTGAGCTGAGATTCTTTCTTGGCTTACAAATCAAGCAATAATCCAACGACATCTTCATACATCAAGAGAAGTATGCAAGAGATCTGTTGAAGAAATTCAAGATGAATGATGCTAATCCAATGAAAACTCCTATGCATCCATCAACTCAGATTGACAAAGATGAGCAAGGTAAGTCAGTCTCAAATAAGTTGTACAGAAGTATGATTGGATCTTTTATGTACTTAACTGCTAGTAGACCTGACATTCAATATGTTGTGGGTATCTATGCTAGATACCAATTTTATCCAAAAGAATCCCATCTCTCAGCTGTAAAAAGGATCTTTAGATATTTAATTGGAACTACTAAGCTTGGCCTTTGGTATGAGAAACGAACTAGGTTTGATCTCACAGGATATAGTGATGCTGACTTTGCTGGAGATAAGCTGGATAGGAAAAGCACAAGTGGAACCTGCCAGTTCCTTGGAAATGCCTTGTCTTATGGTCATGCAAGAAACAAAACACAATAGCACTATCAATAACTAAAGCTAAGTACGTCTCAGCTGCAACTTGCTGTACTCAAATATTGTGGATCAAATCTCAAATGCTGGACTATGCTCTAAGTTATTCTAAAATTCCAATTCTATGTGATAACACAAGTGCTATAAAATTGGCTAAGAATCCCATTCACCATTCAAGATCAAAGCACATTGATATTAAGCACCATTTTATTAGAGATCATGTTCAAAAGGGAAATATTAAACTTATTTTTGTTGAGACAAAGAGTCAGCTTGATGACATCTTTACTAAGCCTCTTATTGAAGATAGGTTTAACTTATCATAAATATTTAAATATGCGTGCTTATGAGTAAGTATTTAGATTTAATTTTTTTTTAAAAAAATTATGCAACTGAGACTGAGACTGAGCTCAAACCTGAGACTCAGTCTGAGATAGAGCTGAGGTGAGACTAAGATTGAGTCTAAGCTCAGAAGCTTGAAATGGTTAAAGAGACGTTGATAACCGTCTCTGAGCCACTGATTCCTAACGACTAGTTGCACAGAATGGTTACCTCAAAAAGCGCCTCACTAGCCGTTACATATTAAAAGGCCCCCAACCGCTCCACTGCTCTCACACTTCACGAGTTATTCTCCTCTCTCTCTCTCTGTGTCTCACCTCATTTCTATAAAAGGAAAATTTCTTCAAACAATCCTTAATCATGCGCATCAAATACTACAATCAAACTCCCTCCTTCTCATCTTTCTTCATCTTCTTCATCACCAAAACTAAGCATGTCTTCCAACTCAAGTGAAATCATGGGTTCTCTGGCCTCAAGCCAAGATAGATTGACACGTTCTCTAACCCCACAGCCAAGCACTGAGTCTGAGTACACATAGACTCAGTCTCAGCCATCCTCCAAGATAAAATCAACTTCTACTCTTAAAACCAAATCCCCACCTTCTTACAAAACAAGGTCACCACCCAGGAAATCACGTAGGATAGCTTCCAACGTAGTTCAAACTTCTGCACCTAAGAAGCCCAGATCCCCTGCTCATGTGGATCTCACCGTTCCATCCTCCTCTATAAAAGGTAAGGGAAAACTTGGAGAAGGCAGCAAGAGCAAGAAGTTGTCTTTTCAATCTGATTTATTTGAGAATGAAGAAATAGAGAGTAAGTTTACCTGGAAGGTTTGCTGAAAGAAAGGTTATGATTGGAAGAGTCATTCTCCCTATGGAGTTAAGGCAAGCAAATTGGGATGTGATCCCATATCTGAAAAATCAAGGCTAGGAATCTTATTTAAGTATATTTGAGCCCGTATATCCCAAGCTTACTAAAGCATTCTATGCTTCATGCACAATAGTGAAAAGGGCATTTGAAGGTTTGCCCCATGTCATGGCCAATATCAAAGGGGTTCACATGGAGCTCACTGAAGAAGTGCTTGGAGCAATCATTCAAGCACCAGTTGCTGGAAACATAATTTACAATGAAGAACAGTGGTGAAACTCATTGACATCTCATCTGAGATCGTTGGAGCATCCCTCTTCAGTCAAGCTGAAATAAGCCTCTCTGATTCTGCTCTCAATCCTTTTGGTCATTTTCTCTTTCAGTTAGTAGTCAAATCCATCATCCCAAGGGCTGGGACATTTGACAAAATGTATGCTATTGACTTGATGGTCATGTACCATCTCAAGCATGGGATTGCTTTGAACCTCTCAAACACATGGAACACGTATTTAAGAATGCCAAGATGAATGCCTCTCTGCCATTTTCTATGCTCATTACTAGAATCTTGAAACACTTCAAGGTTGATCTCTCCGGAGCTGAAGAGACTCAGGAGAAACTCACCTATTTTGGAAAATCAAATATCCTTGCCTCGAAGCTAGAAGGTAAATACATTCCACCCCCAACTTTTACTGTTCCCTTTGACTCACCTTCAAAGTTCCTCCCATTGTACAAGCATCTCCATCATCCAAGATGTCTTGTCCAGAAGTAGTGACAAAGAAGAAGGACAAGAAGAAGAAAATATTTCGTGAGACTCTTGGTGAAGACTCAAAGGCTTCAACTAAAAAAGAAGACTCTTGGAAGAAGAAAAAAGAAGGTCAAGAAAGCAAGTGCTTCTGTTGCCCTTGGTTCAATCTGAGCCTCAGCATTTGAGGTAAGAACCAACCTTGCCTGCTGAGACTCAAGCTCATACTGAAGCTCAAACTGAAGAACCCCCAGTCTCAACTCCACAAGTCTCACCTCATCCTTCTCCTCGTAATCCATCACCCTCTCCAATCACCAAAGTAGTGGTTGAGACCCTTGCAAGCCTTGACAAAGAAGTCCCTGATGAAGCTACTACTCCAACTGAGACTGAGCAAGAGGAGAGAGTCTCACCACGTAGACACGTGGACCAAGTCCCTGAGACTCAAGAAAAATGTAAGACCCCTGTCTACTCTCCTCCAACTTACTCTCATCAAACTTCACTTCCTACCCCTGGGAAGTTCTTTGTGGATTCACTCTTCCAGTCTCCTGCACACTTTGACCAGTCAGCACCACCACCATCTGCACCTGCACAGTTAATTCCCAGACATCTCTATGATTCCATCAATACTTTTCTCAATCAACTGCATAAGGAACAACAACAACAACATGAGTTTGGTACAAGTCAGCAAAATCTGCAAAGGAAAATCTTCAAGGAGCTTTAAAGGCACAAGCGAAGGAAAGATTCTATCCTAATGGAATGGACATGGTACTTCAAATTATAAGAACTTGAAATGAGTATAATCATCAGATTCATCAACACTTGTCCAATCTGCCTCATCCTCCTGCTGTGTTGAAGCTATACCTAGACCTCTTGAGGCTCCCTCCAGCTCTACTTCGTCCCCCATTACTTAATCTATGTTCTTTGATAATGGCAAAAGGGGGGAGTAGTTTTAGGGATTTTAGGGAACTTAGATGTCTGTTTTGCTGGCTGTATGACTTTTAAATTTTCTTTTGAGATCTTAACTATATTTTGATTACCTAATGTAATCTCAGCTTCATCATGATCAATGAAATTTGAACTTTAAGATCCACTATTTTGTATATGTCAAAACTCTTTCAATTACTCATTTCAGCTATGTTCTAATCTAGGCATTAAAAGAAAATCTCAACTCTGGAATCTTAAACGCAAATTAAATTTTTTGAGCAAAAAATTCACTAAGTCTTAAATCCCTTGAACTCAGGGGGAGTTAAGATTCAATTTCTCAACCTTAGATATCCTCTAAGCTTACAAAACTTTATGGTTTGCCATCATTAAAAAGGGGGGAGATTGTTAAGACAAACTCACCCTCTAAGAGTTTTAATGAAATCAAACCATCAAAAGTAAGAAAGCAAAGAAGTATATCTAAGATGTTGTGTTTTACTAACTGTGTGCTCAAGTGCTTGCAGATCTTAGATCCATATATTACAGGATAATTTTTTTATTGAATAAAGGAAAGCTGAGACGCTGAATCAAGCTGCATCCAAAGAATAAATACTTAAGATTCAAAAAGAAGAAACGAAGCTGTAAAAGTATAAGAATGAAAATCATAAGACCAAAAGTTGCAAAATGCTCACACATGAAACAAGGTCAAAGACTACAAGAGCTAAGGATGTAATACAGGGACTGAGACTTAAACACACAGTCAAGCTGAGACCCAGATGACCAAGTAAAAACTGAGCTTGGAAAGCAAGACTCAGACTAAGACTCAGCTGCACACAAGAGACTGAGACTCAGATATGAAGATAAGACTGAGCCAAAGACTGAAACTCAGACAAAGACTCAGCTTCAGACTCATGCTCCAGGTGTTAAGACTGCAACTGCTGTAAAGCATCAGAGCAGACCTGAGCCCGTGTCAGAAAAGTGAAAAGCATTCTCTCTCTCTCCTTGTAACGGCTAGTCTCATTTGATATGTCGTTCAAAGAATTCCTTTGACCACCATCCACTTTACTACAATAAATGTGACCTTGTCAGTTATTGGACCGTTCTAGTGGTCGTTTCATCCCAAGGGATTTCTTCCTCCTTATAAATAGCAGCTGGTCTTATTCTTTGTTCACCATTCATCTTTCTCATAGAGGGGTTTCTGATGTTGGTTGCTCTGTTCGACCTAATCGTAGATGGCTTTGCTGTTGATCAGGTCGACAGGGTGTCCAATGCCAAAAGCCACTTCATCTTTTCTTGACTCTTAGGTCGAACAGATCAGCCAAAGTGAAGGGTCACAAGCGTTTGAGTGACTCTTCTTCATTTCTGCCCTAAGCACCTGGCCTTCCTTTTGCCTCAAGCCTGGGAGGACATTTATGATTATTAGCCAAGCTAAGCAGGTGATGTAGGCATTTGAAGAGAATAAGACTAAGAGACCATTTTATGTGTTTATTTGTTTCTTTTTGTAACCATGTTATCATTAATAAAATGAGTTGGTTTAATTAACTATTCAATTATTCTCTTCTTGTTCAAAGGCGATTTTGTTTTTATACCAACAGTTTTTTAATTTGAAATCTCAAAACCATGTTTGGAATCAAAATCATGATTAATAATTTCAAATAGGAATCTAAACTCACTATATATATATATAATGGGACTTAAACCATTGTAGTGAGTCAATGTTGAACATCCTTTTAGTAAGCATCAACCAAAAACAGGAAAGAGGCGGAGCACAGATTAAAGTGTTTCATTATTTTTTTAATTTTAATTAAAAACAAACAATTTCACAAAATGAATCAATATAATTTAAAACAATATTTAATTTCGCTCTATTGTTTTAGTGTTTTTAAATTATTTAAGCTTAAATATTCAGTTTCATTTTTTTTACATTATTTTTTTGGTAAAAAAATTAAAAAAGAAAGAAACTGAAATATTTTAAGCTTAAATCATTTAAAAACACTAAAATAATATAGCGAAATTAGTATGGGTGGTAATTTTAGTATTCTTACTAGGAGAGCCAAAGGCCTGAAGACTAAATTTGGGCTTCGCCTATTTGATTGTCATGATCCAATTGTTCAGCCTTTAATTTGTTTGGACCATATTTGAAACTTATTGGTGAATGGTAAGTGGTGAGGTATACTGTCGGGATAAAAAAAGGAGTTATTTTTACACCATTTTTTATTAAATACATTATCTTTATTTTTTTCTTCTTATTTATGATTTAAATGATCTTAACTTTTCCTTTCTCACACACCACCTCTCTTCTCTTTCACTGTCCACATCAACCTTTCCCCTTCCCCACACCACACCCCATCTCCCTTTCGTAACTTTCTCCCCCCTATTCGATGGAAATCTGCAAGAAAAATTGAAGAAAAATTTATATAAAGATATGTAAGAAATATTACTACATCATTATTTAGTAGAAAATAACTAATGACAAAAATTTAAAACATATGATTATAAAACCTGGAAGACCAAAACCAAAGAAAAAAAAGGGACCAAAATCAAATTTTACTATATTTTCGGAGATCAAAAACATATTTAACTCATTTTTTATTTTTCCAGACAACTTGTAAAAATATTGAGGAAAAATATTCTAATAGTATAAGTGAGTAATAAAGAATGTGGTCTAAATAAATGGGTTGTCAAGACCAATGCTTATAATTCCTCTTATATCATGTTCCTGCAATGGTGACAAACCTAAGAATCAAGTGAGATAATCATTTGGAAAAAGTGGATGATGAGATTTAAGGCCCAATTATAAAGATAGGATAAAAAAGCAGCATACACATTTGAAAACCTAGAAGTCTTAGAGAAGTTACCAACGAATGTGATCTTTTAGTTGAAATTGAAGATGCTAATCGTCCAAGAATAACTATATAAGTTGATGGTGAGGGTTGTGTTAGGCAATGGAGGAAGCCCAAAATAGTGGATAGATTTATTAATGGGCTTAAGCAATAGATTATAATTATGAGATTGACACCACATCTTAACCTAAAACTTTAAGGCAATAAGTATATAGGTTTTCACATTTATATTATTTTCACTAAATCCATTTCCAACCAATGTGGGACTTATCACTGGCACTTGAATTTCCAACATTCTTCCCCTTAAATGTGAGGTGATAAATAACTATTTTACTGTTTTGTCAAGCAGGAACTTGGATACTTTTTAATATATTTTTTATGATTTTAGATGGATTTTTACTCATTTTCTAATTAATTTTTTGTTATTATAAATGATTTCCTTATATTAATTATAGGTTTGTACAAAGTGTTTAGTTTGAGCTATAATCTTTGTGTCTTGGTTCTAGAAATGCTTGCTAAATATATACAAGAGATGATACCACGGTCCATACTTTTTGTAGATGATATAATTAGTTGGAGAGTTGAGAAAAGAAATAAATGAGAAATTAAAAATATTGAGACAATACACTACCACAAGTCTCATCTTCCAAGTAGTTTGAGTCTATCATGCAAAATGATGTATAAATAGAGGGAGATGTCAACCATAGGGTCCAAGAAGTATGGATAAAATAGAGGAAGGCTTCAAGTGTGATATATAATAGAAAAGTACCAATCAAACAAAGAAAAATTTCATCACACAATTATAAGACCTACAACACTGTATAGAACTGAATGTTGTATGATAAAGAGGTAATAAGAAAGTAAGCTTAATGTGTTACAGAGATGAGAATGTTATGATGGATGAGTGGTCGCACAAGATAAGATAAGATAAAATAGAATAAAAATAAAATCTTAGAAAGAAAATTAGGATAGCTCCCATTATAGAAACTATAGTAGAGTCTCGCAATAGATGATTAATTGTGCTTGTGTAAAGAAGACTCGTAGAAGTATTTATAAAGAGGGTTGAATGAATGATAGTTTAATAGTAAAAGGGAGTGAAATAGAAAGAAGAAAATTGTAACATCCCAAATTTTAACCACTTTCCTAAATTAAATTAACAAGGGAGAAATGTTTTTATAAAAGAAATTGGGAAAAATGGATTTAAGAGTGAAAATGAGAATTTTGCATTCTGGTACTCTCGCTCAAGCGAGAAGGTCTCGCTTGAGTGAGCATACCAGTAAAAACCAGAATTTTTGGTTATTGGTATGGTTGCTTAAGTGAGAGCCTCTCGCTCAAGCGCAATTGAACCAGAATTAGGGGTTTGCTCTCTGACATGGTCTCGCTCGAGCGAGACGAAGTCAGAGAAGTCGGGGGGTTTTTACTGGGTGAATTACACTCAAGCGAGCATGTCTTCGCTTGAGTGAGAACCTGAATCCTTCTAGGATTATCCTCTCTCGCTCAAACGAGAAATCCTCGCTTGAGCGAGAACACGTGAACTCAGTTTTTTATAAGCACATTGTTTAATATTATACTATTATTATTACTATTACTATACTAAATATATAAAAATGTTATCAATAACATTTAAAAAATTTTAAATCAAATAACATAATTAATTAATAATATCATTAATGCATTCAAAAATTAAATTTTTACTAATATATAATATATAGTTTCTATTTTTTGTGAAGTGAAAAATAGATACAATAAATAATAATTAGATTTTTTTTAAAATCAAATGGAAATTAATATTATCATTAATGCTTTCTAAAGTTAACTTTTTTACTAATATATCAATATTGTTTGCATATTTTTTATTAAGAGTGAAAAAATAGATATGATAAAGAAATAATATAACGTAATTATTTCTTCAGTAAAATATAATTATTTAATATATTAATAATATTTTTAAATGATATTGATAAAATTTTATATTATTAAAATTATTAATAGTAAATTAAAAATAATATAAGTAAAATATTAATTTTTATAATTTTATTCCTAGAAATGTTAAAAATTTAACAGTTTTCATATATCAATTTCTTTAATATTGTTTTTATAAGCACATTGTTTATTATTTTACTATTAATATACTAAATAATATAAAAAAATGTTATCAACTAAATTCTAAAAAAATTAAATCAAATAATATAATTAATTAATAATATCATTAATGCTTTCTAAAATTAACATTTTACTAATATATAATATATAGTTTCTGTTTTTATTGAAATGAAAAAATAGATAAAATAAATAATAGTTAAAATTTTTAGATCAAATGGTAATTAATATTATCATTAATGCTTTCTAAAGTTAACATTTTTACTAATATATCAATATAGTTTGTAATACTCTGAACTTGAATATAAGTAAAAATAACTAAATTTACACTTATTAAGAAAGTTGGTTAAACTCATTAAATTTTCTTGGTATCATGTAAAAAGTACCTACATTGCCTAAATTACCTTATATTCAATTTTATTGAAAATTGTTTCAAGTGGACATTGTAACATCCCAAAATTTAGAAAATTTAGAAATATAATTTAAATTCATATAATTATATTTCGATAATGTTAGCTGTAAAAATAGAAGTTACACATTAATAATAGTAAATATTAATATACCTGTATTTATGAGATAATAATAATATAATATTGTAAATAGTAGGAGAGATGTTAGATTATTAGGATCTTAATCAAATATGGTCATATTGAATATAATGATATTATTATTAAGAGATAAATCATAAGATTACAATTAACATTAATTGTTATAAATATAGTAATTATTATATTAATAAAATAATATCAGGATTAATAATGATAATATTACGAGAGAGATATGGTTAGTATTTTAAATTAGGATCAGATTCTAAATAGGGATATTGAGATCACGAGGATTAAGGATAGGAATCAATACAATTTAGGATAAGATTTAATTATAAGATTTGAATTTAAATTTGAATATAGATGGGTAAGGACTCTATAATATCCTAATAATTCCTAATATAAATGAATAAATCAAATAAAAGAAAAAGAAGAAATAATAATAGTATTATTATTTTAATTGATTAAATGAAAGGAATAAATATAGTATTAGTAATATTAATATTTTTATGAATAATGTTATTTAATAAAATAAGAATGAGTGGGTTGAGGGTGGGTCCAACCCAGTTAAGTATTTAAGTAAGGAGGAGTCACCAATTCACCCTAATCCTTATTTTTCAAAACGTTAGAGAGTGAAACCTTAAGGAGGAGAGAAACGATTCCACAAGGAGGAGGTACCGCAGAGTAGATTAGCAAGGGAGTTCTATCTTTTCGTTTATGATCGTCAACTCTAAGGTACGGTGGGGGAGAGGGTATTGCCTGTATATGCATGTAGGGGATGTTTGGGTAGTAATCTAAGAGTATAATTTTGAATTGATGAATTTATAACTTAGAATGAAGATATAATCTGTTGGTTGATGATTGATTGTATGTAAATTAATGAGTATGAATGATGTTTAGGCGAAAAAGACTGATTAGGGATTGATTGGATGGGTTTAGAGAGGTGAGAAATCGTGAAATCTGCGATCTGTGTCGCGGGTAATCGATTACCAGAGTGTTCTGGGCAACCCAGAAGCACTGTTGGCTTGCTGGTAATCGATTACGGGGGTGCTGTAATCGATTACCAGAGAGTTTGTTTCCGGGGTAATCGATTACAGGGGTGTTGTAATCGATTACCAGAGAGTTTGCTTGCGGGTAATCGATTACAAGGGGGTTGTAATCGATTACCAGAGACCTTGTTTGCGGGTAATCGATTACTAGAGGTTGGTAATCGATTACCAGAGTGGATTTTGAGATCCTAACTGTTTGATGATGATTGATGTTGTTTGAGAGTACTTTATAATGAGTATGGTGTTGATGATTAATGATGTTTGATGAGGATTGCGATGCTTATGATGATGAATAATGATGATATTTGATGATGAGTGTGATGATGTATTATGATGATAATTGATGATGAGTGTGATGATGATAATGATGTCGGTGTATATCACCTTATTATGATGATGTTTAATGATGAGCATATTGATGTATGATGATGATGATAGGTGTATATCACCTTATTATGATGATGTTTAATGATGGGCATATTGATGTATGATGATGATGATAAGTGTATATCACTTTATAATGATGATGTTTGATGATGAGCATGTTAATGCATGATAATAATGATTTATGATGATGATGTATATCACCTTTTGATGATGTTATCTAAGTTGTGCGGGCCCATAGAGGGGGTACAACTTAGGAGAGATGCCTTGAGCATATGTGATGAGACCTGAATTGTGCGGGCCCATAGAGGGGATACAACTCAGGGGATCAAGATTGGGCGTTCGATGCACGGGCCCATAGAGGGGGTGCAACCTAGGAGTGATTGTACGGGCCCATAGAGGGGGTACAACCTAGGGTCGAATGTCGTTGTGCGGGCCCATAGAGGGGGTACAACCTATCGGATAGTGTGTGGTAACACCGGTAGACCACCTTGGTACTAACTAGAGTGATTGATGAGGTGCACCCATTGTGTGGAGTTCCAAGTCATGATCTTTGGGTAGATGAGGAGAGGAGTATTGATGTGTGTGATATTTGATGACGAAATTGTGTTATTAAATGATGATTGATGATGATGAGTATTATGTGTGAGAATAGAATATATGATTACTTGGGTGAATGATGGTATGAGAACTATATGATGATATATGAATGAGGTTATGATGATGATGAGCTTGATGAATGTATAAAGGATATATTTATGTGTTATGAATAGGAATGATGGTATGGCATGTATATGTTGATATAGATGATTAAATATATGTTGAGTTAGATGAATGTTATTTATTGGTGATTTAATGTATTGATGACATGATGTAATGACGTTGTGGGTGAGGATGGGTATTCTCTATGTGTATGTATAGGTAGTATTCTTTTTCCTCACCGTATTCTGTGGATATATTTTATAGGTGTTGATGAGGACACAACTGATGTCGATTATGAATGAAAGGGTATGCTCTGGTAGATGTGACATCAGGGTGTGCTTGGGGGTTTTACCATGTTCCTAGATTATGAGTATTTTTATGAACTTCTGGATGCCTTGTATGGCAGTAGATTATTAATTGTTTTTATTCCTATGGAGATTTTCGTTGTTTATAATTGATTTATATTTGGAATCGAGTTCATTTAATAAAGTCATTTTCGAACTATGAGATTTATTAAGAGTGTTTGTGGACCTTTTTACCCACCGAGGGACTTTACATTTTCTAAACTTCTATTTACGAAACATATAATAGTATGGGGTAGAAAGGTGTCACATTAGTTGGTATCAGAGCAGGTCGGTTCACCGGCCTTGAGTTATGAGTTTACTATGCTTCTGTGGTGTTGATCTGATTGATTGATTGAGTGAATTATATTGCTTTAAGTTAACTGTTTGTTTGATTGGTCAGTTCATCGACCTTGAGTTATGTGTTTGATGTGCTTCCATGATGCTTGATTGTGATGTTGATTGAGTAAGGTGTATTGTTGAATTTTTCTTGTTTTTCAGTGTCCTGCAAGGTTGGTAAGTCTTTGATTATCTTGCTTCAAGTGATTGGGACTGGTCACCCTAATGATTTGAACATGATGAGAGAAGATGTAACAACTTGAAGGGAGAGTGTTTTGTCAATAACATTGCTAGAAGAAAATCTTTGCAAAAATGTTTTAAGAAAGAAAATTTTAAATAAGATTTTATGTGTAAATGAATGATATGATTATTGAATGATATGATTACGATGATATTTTTATCATATTATAAGAGGTGGATGATAATAAAATAATGTTTTAGAGATTTTGAGATTCAGATTGATTTAGATTTAAGTGAGCGGTAAGAGAAGAATAAGTAGATAATAATTTGTTGAATATTTAAGATTGAGATTCTTTTGACAAGTAATAATATATATCTATGTGTGTGAGTATGTTTGAATTTGAATTTATTGAATTAGGATTGGATTTGAATAATATGCGTAATTCAAATTTGAAGTGAGGATTAGAATTTCATTAGTTGTTAGTTATGAAAAATATGTATCTTGATTTTAAGTTTTAAATTTGGATATGATTTAAAAAATTGTTAGGATTTGGTCAAATTTGAATTAAATGATTAATATAAATTGGATTTAGATAGA
This sequence comes from Sesbania bispinosa, assembly GCA_026901365.1. Taxonomy (NCBI): domain Eukaryota; kingdom Viridiplantae; phylum Streptophyta; class Magnoliopsida; order Fabales; family Fabaceae; genus Sesbania; species Sesbania bispinosa. The sequence continues at coordinate 1,384,907 of QLOH01000108.1, forward strand.
TTAGATTTTATCGGTAGTTACAAGGTGAGCTAAAAGGATGAGAAGGTGTTGGTTGAGGATGAATTTAGATTTTAGAAATTTGAATTATTTTATGTGGAATTTCAAATTAAGATAAGTCCTTATTTAGATTTGGATTAAATGCTTTTATGGATAGGATTTGAAAAATTGTTAGGACTTATTTAAAATTTAAATTGGAAAATTTTGGGATTTGACTATTGAACTTTCCAAAGTCAAAAAGAGTGAATCTCCTTCACTGTTGATGTTGATCTCCGGATCCAAAGGTTGAAGACGATGGTGCAGGGGTACCTGCAAGGAACTACGATGCTTAACGTAAGTATCAGTTTAAGCGAGTGAATAAGGGTTTTGAAATGAACAGTATGCGTACCTTTTTGGCTCTGAAGACATGTATTTATAGGACATTTAGGCGGGAAAGTTAGTTACGCTTGTAACTGCTTCCGTAAATTGCGGGTTCACGTGCCACAGATAGAATAGGTTCACACGCCAGGGGTAAACCTCGGAGATGAGATAGTCTCTATCGTTAATCTCGGGAAACCACCTCGACTTATTATCTCGAGATGTCGATTCTCGACATAATTCTCAGAATGTATATAAAAGCATCTCGACAGCAGTGTCAGGTGTGCCATATTTATTATTGTCGCGTACGGAGCATGTCGTCGCACAGCGATAGTTTACGACGGCACCTATTTGTCGTCAAGTCATGTCGACTTGGAGTATGATTTTACTCCAGAATAGTTGCCCCCAAAGTCGATTGATTCTCAAGGAATTATTCTACTTTTTGTTTCGAGATATTTTAAATTTCAACCTTGCCGGTAAATTTCATCAAGCGTCGAGATTGCGTCGTTTGATTTTCCGTTAATTTTTTGAAATTATTATTCTATGCCATGTGTCATGATCTTAGGTATTTGGGCCCTATGGGCCTTTCTGACCCAGAAGATCTGAACCGTTTGCTGAAATATAAAATGCGAACGGTTAGGGAATTCTTCATTTCCCGCAACTGTTCACCTTTTGTGCCAAAAGTCTAGAACTTTCGTTCACCTTTGCTGCTCCCAAGCTACTGCTTCTGCACAGATTTTTTGCCCCTCTATTCTTGCGTTGCCGGTTCGTGCTTCCTTTGTATGAGCTTTGGAGTTGTTGAACTCCTCGAAGACTTCAGAGACTTACGAAAAAGAATTGTTCCAGGTAATCCCCTCCTCTTGTTACTTTGAGTATGGTGCTTACTAGGGCTAAGTCTAGGGCCCTTAGATTAGAAAGAAAACGGGAATGCATTACTATGTTTGATGATTTGGAGGATCCCAGTATCCCCAATCTCATACTTAAAAGGAAAAGGATATCAAAAACTTCAAGTTTTTATCATTCCCGTGAGTCAGTTATTGGTACTGCTCACATCTTGAGGAGATATGGTATACCGAGGCATTCCGCGGGATCTTCCGTGATTAACTTAGTTGATCATGGAATTGATTCATCATCTCAAGTCGATTTTAACTCAGGACTTTTGGACAGGTCCGAGATGGGAAAGCGGAAGATTTACACTTCCCCTGCTACCAACTTCCCGGTACCGCAGGCTTTGTCGAGTATGACATGGGTGGATACGGAGGCGATCGGGACCTCCAGTATTTATACTTCCGAGGTGTCGTTGGAACTCAAATTTAGAGACGTGGAATGGGTGGAAGAGGGCAACGAGGATAGTTGGGTTCTGTTGCCCCCAAGTGCCGATGATAGAATATGTTCTCAAGGCGACTTGGAAGAAAATCTTTTCGTTCCGATGTATAAGACGTTGTTTGAGGATCTCGGATTCTGACTACCTTTTCATTGGTTCGAGTTGGAGGTTCTTCATCATCTCGAAGTGGCTCCCTCCCAACTTCATCCAAATGCCTAGGCCTTCGTTCGGAGTTTTATGCTTCTATGCCACGGGTTGAATCTGGAGCTTAACTCGGATATATTTTTTTATTTCTTATGCCCCCTCGTAGTTAAGGATGGTTCCACAAGATTTTCATGGCTCTCTCTTCGGGCCGGTAATGGGGGAAAGATTTTTGAAATCTTTCAAGAATCCTATCGCAACTTTAAGGATAAGTTTGTTTTTTGTAAACCTGTTGGAAAGGGTCGACGAAACATCCTCGGCAAGGATGGTCGTGGAATTAGCCGACCATATTGGAATCCAGACCATTTCGCTAAATCGTCCTCTGAGTATACTGTCGCATATAAAGAGTTGTCCACCGAGGAGCAAGGTGTGGTCGAAAAAATCAAGAAATTCGTAAGAGATTTTGGAACCTTACCGAGCAGTGAGATAATCGAGATGGACAGCGACGTAACTCGAGAGTCATTGGGTAAATGTTCTATTTTCTTTTCTTCTTTCAGGAATTATGTTTTGTTCCTAATCATTTATTTTAATTTTTGCAGAGACTATGGCAACAGCGCAGAGAGCCAAGCTTGCAGAGAAGTTGTTGAAAAAGAAGGAGCTCGAGGCTCAGAAGAGAGAGAGCGAAGTCCCCATCGTATCCAAGAAAAAGGAGGTCAAGGAGAGGGTCGAGGTTATCGACCCGACAAAAACTAAGAAGGCGAGGTTGGAGAGCTTGAGTGGAGTCAACGCAAGCGAGATTCCTCTTTTCCAGCCCTCAGAAGGGAAGAAGATCGATGATGTCAAGAGGACTTCATCATGGTATTCCGAAGACGCCAACCGGGAGGAAGGGTCGAGCTATAGCAGTCTGCCCTCATCCAATATGAGCAAGGAGGAGGTCCTACGTTACTTGGCGATTCAGGCTTAGAGATTGTTTAATAATAAGTCTGAGAACGAAATCGTCGAGTTCATGAACCATGCCTCGAGCTGGGCAATGCGATTCGCCATGATGTCGCAGTACTTTGCCAGTTCGGTTCGTGATTTGAACGCTCTTCTACCCCTGAAGGAGGAGTTAGAAAAGGTGAGGGGAAAACTCGAAGCTGATGAGCTAAGGATGCAGCAGGCTGTTAGCGAGGTTAAGTTGATAAGGGCAGAGAAGGAGAAACTTTATGAAGATAACCTTGCTCTTGAGTCTCAAGTGAAGAACTTGAGTGTCGAGAAGGAAACTGCTAAGAGGAAAGTTGAATCGACTTCCTCTGAGCTTGCCAAGGTTAAGGAAGAAAGTAAAAAGGCGCAAGAAGCTGTTAAGTCCTTCCAAGCGGAGAATGCCGAGTTGAAAAAGAAGGTGAAGGAATTGGAGGCAAAGTTAGCTGAGGAGACTGCCGAGAAGATACAAACTGAAAAGCTATGGATTGATGCTTCGGCTTTGTACTTCTATGAGGCCATTAAGCAAATGAAGTTCCTTAACCCCGGGGTGGACCTGAACACTAGGGGAATGTCGACTGTTTGTACCGTGAAAGACGGGAAATGGTACAATGTTCTTCCGACTGGAGATGTTGAGGCGAACCCTGGGGATGAGGTACCAAGCACTCCAAAGCTCCGAGTGGACGAGGAAGAGGAGAGGTTGATCCAAAATGAAGATATTCCTGTTGCTGAGGATGACGCATGAATTGTAGGCTTACGTAGTTTTTGTAACAGTTTTTAATGAAAATCTACTTGTATTCTAAAACATATGTTCATTTATGAATGAACAGTTGTTTCTTTATTTTTGAAGTGTTAGTGGTGATAATTAATTTGCCAAGTATGTTTTCCTTACTTTATTGTTGAAATATTGTTGCTCGGGGTGTTCCCAACATAAAATATGGAGTCGAGAGATTTAACCCGACGTCTCGAGAAGCGTATTCTCGACACAAGGTGAGATTTCGAGGTCGAGGGACTTAGCCCGAGATTGCTCGAGAAGCGTATTCTCGATGCGGATTGAAATTTCGAAGTCGAGGGACTAAGCCCGAAATTGCTCGAGAAGCGTATTCTCGACGCGGAGTGAAATTTCAAAATCGAGGGACTAAGCCCGAAATTGCTCGAGAAGCGTATTCTCGACGCGACTTGCAATTCTTGTAATTTTGAAACTCCATGGTCAAAAGATTAATGAATCATTCATAGGCGATTACCATTAACTAAAATATTTTCGAAGTTTGTCTACATTCCATGTTCGAGGTATTGGAATTCCGGGTAAGGTTTCTAGTTGATATGCCCCCGTGCCCGTTTTGGAGACAACTCTATATGGGCCTTCCTATTTTTCCGCCAACTTTCCCTGGGCTGCATTTTTATTGCCGACATCGGGTCTTCTCAAGACTAAATCCCCGACTTCAAACGTGCGAGGAACAACAATTTTCTGTCGACGTCTTGCTGACCGTGACTTGATGGCTACTTCTCTAATTGATGCCTTTTCTCGAACTTCATCGATCAGATCCAGTTCTTCGCGCATCCTAGCTTCATTGAAATTTTGATTATAGGCGTGGAGTCGGAAGCTCTCCTCGCCGACTTCCACAGGGATCACTGCATCAGCCCCGTAAGCCAACCTGAATGGGGTTTCCCCTGTTGTCGAATGTGGAGTAGTATGGTAAGCCCAGAGGACATTTGGTAGCTGGTCGGCCCAGAGTCCTTTTGCAGATTCGAGTCGTTTTTTTCAACCCTTTGAGAATTACTTTATTGGAAAATTCTGCTTGCCCATTCGTTTGAGGATGTTCCACCGACGAGAATCTGTGAGTTATGTGAAAGTCCGACATTAGCTTCCGGAATCCTTTGTCGGTAAATTGAGTACCATTATCCGATACGACTGTGTTTGGGATTCCGAATCTACAAATGATGAACCGATATACAAATTTAGATAGATTCTCGGCGGTGATCTTTGCTAATGGTTGCGCCTCAATCCATTTAGTGAAATAGTCGACAGCTACGGCGAGATACGACTGTGTTTGGGATTCCGAATCTACAAATGATGAACCGATATACAAATTTAGATAGATTCTTGGCGGTGATCTTTGCTAATGGTTGCGCCTCAATCCATTTAGTGAAATAGTCGACGGCTACGGCGAGATACTTGAGCTGTCCAGGGGCTGTTGGGAAAAGACCTAGTATGTCGATTCCCCACCATGAGAATGGCCAAGGAGCAAAGATAGACCACAACCCTTCAGCAGGTGCTCGATGAACATCGGCGTGCCTTTGGCAAGAAGGGCATTTTCTAACATACTGTAAGCAGTCGGCTTCCATAGTCGGCCAGTAGTATCCGGCTCTCAATATTTTTCGTGACAGTGAATGCCCGTCGGGATGATGACCACAGATCCCTTCATGAACCTCTGCCATGACATAATCGATTAAGTCTCCCGAGATGAATTTCAAGAGTGGTTGGGCCAAACCCCTCCTATAGAGAACTCCGTCAACCATACAGTATCTAGCGGCTTGTCTGAGAGTTCGTTTTGATTTTTCGAGATCATCTGGTAGAGTTCCATGTTGTAAGTATTTCTGGATAGCCGTGTACCAGCATTCTTCTTCTTCAATTGCCATAATAACAGTTGAGGTTGAAATAACTTCTTGGACCACCGACTTGTTGTTTCCAGATGACCTTGTGCTAGCGAGCTTGGAGAGTATGTCGGCTTTTGCATTTCTTTCCCTCGGTATATGATTAACTTCGACTTCGAGAAAGCTGTTGCATAATTTTTTGACGACTTCTAAGTAATTTTCGAGCAGAGGGTCTTTAACTTGGTAATTGCCATTGATCTGTGATACCACCAACTGTGAGTCACTATTAACTCGTACTCGCCTTGCTCCCACTTCTGTAGCCATCCTTAATCCGGCTATCATTGCTTCGTATTCGGCTTGATTATTCGATGTCGGGAACGATAGACTTAGAGAATGCTCCAAGATCACTCCTTCAGAATTTTCCAAGAGAATGCCAGCTCCACTTCCTTTTTGATTAGAGGACCCGTCGACGTGGATGTCCCACCAACCATCATCGAAAGTGGGTTGCGTCGGGGTTAATTCTGCCACAAAATCAGATAAAGCTTGGGCCTTGATTGCTTGTCGAGGTTCATACATTATGCCAAACTCGGATAATTCAACCGCCCAAGATACCATCCTCCCTGCTAAATCTGGTCTATGAAGAATTTGTCTAATTGGTTGATTCGACCTTACTACTATCTGATGAGCTTGAAAATAATGACGAAGTCTCCGAGCTGTTACGATCACTGTTAAAGCAACTTTTTCGACTTTCGGATACCTCAACTCTGGTCCCTGTAGAGCTTTGCTAACAAAGAATACCGGTAGCTGTAGTCCTTCAGTTTCTCGGATTAGCACTGCCGCAATTGCCTCGTCTGCAACCGACATATACAAGTATAGAATTTCTCCTACTGATGGTTTTGACAAAACTGGTGGCGATGTTAATATCGACTTTATACGCTGGAACGCTTCCTCGCATTCATCATCCCAAGCGAACGACTTTCCTTTCTTTAGAAGTCGGAAGAAAGGGAGTGCTCGAGATGCTGATCTCGAAATAAATCTTATTAAGGCTGCGATCCTCTCGGTCAGCTGTTGGACTTCCTTCACCGAGGTTGGGCTTTTCATCTCAATAACTGCCCGACATTTGTCTGGGTTGGCTTCTACCCCGCGCTCAGTCAGCATGAATCCCAGAAATTTCCCGGCCCGGACCCCAAAAGTACACTTTTTGGGATTGAGCCTCATGTTATATCGACGAAGTTGGTCGAAAACTTCTCCGAGATCACGCACATGATTCTCGTCGGTTAGGCTTTTTGCTATCATGTCGTCGACATAAACTTCAATCGTTCGTCCGATTTGTTCTCGGAACACCATGTTCATCATCCGCTGGTATGTCGCCCCAGCATTCTTTAATCCGAAAGGCATCATCTTGTAACAATAATTGGCTCCTTCTGTCATGAACGTCGTTTTTTCTTGGTCGGGTGGGTACATTTGTATTTGATTATACCCGGAATACGCATCCATAAAAGATAAAAGTTGGAATCCCGAAGATTTGTCGACCAGCTGGTCGATATTAGGCAAGGGATAAGAATCTTTGGGACATGCTTTATTCAAGCTGGTATAATCTACACACATTCGCCATTTTCCATTGGATTTTTTTACTAGAACTACATTAGAGAGCCATGTCGTATACTAGACTTCTTTGATGAAACCAGCATTAAGTAGCTCCGTCACTTGTTGCTTTACAGCCTCGGCCCTTTCTGTCGACATGTTTCTCCTGCGTTGCTCGACCGGCTTGACTTTTGGATCAATGGAGAGTCGATGACATATGACATCGGGGTCTAAGCCCGGCATATCAGCGGCAGTCCAAGCAAACAAGTCTGCATTCCGGCGAATGAGTGTGCACAGTTCTTCTTCCACTTCTTCAGATAGCCCACAGCCAATCTGCACAGTCTGTTCTGGTACGGACCCAATCTGTAGCGTTTTAAATTCTCCGTCAGGAATGGGTCGAGCTTCTTTAAACTCAGCACAGACATCCAGGTCGGTTAGCATTACTCCTGCGGATGATGGATGTTCTTCAATTTTTTCGGTTGTCGAAAGTTTTTCGGGTTTCTTAATTTTCAAGGATTCCTTATAGCAGGAACGCCCCATGACTTGATCTCCCTGGATGCTGATCACCTTCCCGTCGTCACTCCAAAACTTCATCATCAAATGATTTGTCGAAATTATGGCTCCGATAGTGTTGAGAGTTGGTCTCCCAAGAATGGCATTGTAGGTTGACGGGCAGTCGACTACGAGAAAGCGCACCCTGGTGATTTTGGTTAGAGGTGGCTGTCCGAGAGTTACAAGGAGTTCGACGTAACCATTCGGCTGAACCTTATCCCCCGTGAATCCAATCAGATCAACACCCTTATAAGGTACGAGGTCCGTGTTTGGAATGTGAAGAAGGTGAAATGTCTTTAAGAATAACACATCAGCTGAACTCCCTTGATCAATAAATACTCTCCTGACTTCATGGTTTGCCATCATGACCTTGATAAGCATGGGATCATCATGACCTGGAATAACTGGACCGTAATCGTCATCTGAGAAGGTTAAGGGGGGTAATTTCCGGCGGGGGGCTCCGCGAATAGGATGTGAAGAAGTGGAAGCTGATAATATTTCTTTCAGATGCCTTTTCTTGGAATTACTAGATTCTCCTCCTCCAGCAAATCCTCCTGCTATCACATAGATTACTGGATGTTTAGATGAGGGCTCCTCTCTGGATGGGGTGTGATGTCGAGATGTACTCCTGTGTTCTTGCTGAGAGCTGCGGGCTAGGGACCTATCACGGGATGGCCTTCTTGAACTTGACCTCGTAGGTCGGGGTGATCTGGTTCATGACCTGCTTGGTTCGTGTCGATCAGAACCATGTCGCCTTTCATCTGCTCTATCATCACGTCGACTTTGTGAATCGTCACGTCTGGAATGAGATTCGTGATCTTTTTTGAATCTGCTTAGCTTCCCCCGCTGGATGAGTTCTTCTATGGAGTTCTTCAAATTAAGGCATTGATTTGTATCATGACCATGTGATCTATGGAATCTGCAATATTTCGTCTTGTCAGTATTTGGTCCTGTCTTTTGTGCCCGCGGTCTTCTCATCCCGGCTTCATACATCTCGACGTGGAGAATCTCATTCATGATCTTACTTCTCGACTGGTTCAACGGGGTATAAGAGGTATAACGGCCTAGAGGTTCTTTATCACCCTTATTTTCTTTGTTCTTGTTTTTCTGTCCTTGCTCCTTTTGTGTCTGGTTAGAAGAAACAACATCTTTCAACTTCAAGGCCATTTCTTCGTCTTCCAGACTGATGTATCCTTCAGCTCGACTTAGAAATTCCTCCATGCTATTCGGCTTCTTTTTGGATAAGTTGATCCAAAAAGGCGAATGTGGAATGAGTCCATCCTTTACGAGCATAAGCTGCACCCCAGGCTGAAGGCCTTGGACCAGCAAAGCTTCCTTCGTAAATTGACTGATATAGTCACGCAGAGATTCAGAAGGTCCTTTTCGAATTTGTTTCAACGATGCTTCTGTCTTTGGTTGAACCTTACTGGTAGTGAAGCCGGTGATAAACTTGGCTCGCAAGTCGGCCCAAGTATTAATAGATCTCGGCGGAAGAGTCTGAAACCACCTCAATGCAATTTTCTTCAACGATAACGGAAATACACGACACATGATTGGTCTAGATGCACTCCTAACCGACATTGACGACTCGTAGACATCCAAATGCTCCAACGGATCTCTAGTGCCATCATACAATTCCGGTACCGGAACTTTCTTGAATCTCTTATCAATAGGAAAGAGCATAATCCTTTTGGAAAAAGGGAGCACAACTTGAATTACTTCTTCATCTTGCACTTCTCTTGATTCGTCATTCACTAAGTTGGTTCTGAGTGGCGGAGGAGAATTGGAATGCACTGATTGAACCGATACCCTAGGGGAAGGTTGAGTCAGTGCTGGAGTTGGAATTCTATCACGTCTTGAAACATGTTCAACTCTCTGTGATGAATGACGTTGTGCCATTCTTTGTCTCTCTGCTGTGAGGTCATGCGCAACACGATGGTTGAGGTTTTCTACTGTCCTGTTATGCTCCAGTTGGTTGAGACGTTGAGCATATTGCTGGAGCATTTCCCCTTGGCGACGAATGAGATCTAATAATTCCCCGTGTTGTGGCTGGCTCGGTGGTACTTCTCGGTTCACTTGAGGTGGTGAAGGAGGACTCCTCATGCGAGGGGAAATCGCCCTCGGAACTGGAATTGGCACACCAGCTAGCCACGACACCATTCCGGCCATCGATGAAACCATAGCAGGAGCAGTTCCTCTTGCAGCTGTTTGAGATTGTCCGCTTCTAGTAGTCACCATTGTTTCGGGAGCTTAAATTGAGGATTAGATCGGGAGATCAGGTTGATTAGATGAAACTGAGAATCAAAGTCGATTCCCACAGACGGCGCCAATGAACTTTCCAAAGTCAAAAAGAGTGAATCTCCTTCACTGTTGATGTTGATCTCCGGATCCAAAGGTTGAAGACAATGGTGCAGGGGTACCTGCAAGGGACTCCAATACTTAACGTAAGTATCAGTTTAAGCGAGTGAATAAGGGTTTTGAAATGAACAGTATGCGTACCTTTTTTGCTCTGAAGACATGTATTTATAGGACATTTTAGGCGGGAAAGTTAGTTACGCTTGTAACTGCTTCCGTAAATTGCGGGTTCACGTGCCACAGATAGAATAGGTTCACGCGCCAGGGGTAAACCTCGGAGACGAGATAGTCTCTATCGTTAATCTCGGGAAACCAGCTCGACTTATTATCTCGAGATGTCGATTCTCGACATAATTCTCAGAATGTATATAAAAGCATCTCAACAGCAGTGTCAGGTGTGCCATATTTATTATTGTCGCGTACGGAGCATGTCGTTGCGCAGCGGTAGTTTATGACGGCACCTATTTGTCGTCAAGTCATGTCGACTTGGAGTATGATTTTACTCCAGAACAACTATCTTATAGGTTTAATTTTTAGAGGAAGAAAGAAATTATGAAATATAGCTAAGATTTTGATAAAGGTAATAATAATAGTAGCCAACAAACTGTAATTGATAAAAATTATGAAATAATATAATGGAATTATTTCTTTAGTAAAATATAATTATTTAGTATATTATTAACATTTTTAAATGTAATTGATAAAAATTATTATTAAGTTTATTAATAATAAATTATAAAACAAATTTATACAAGGAAATTATTAATTTTTATTATTTTATTCCAAAAAATAATAATATTTTAATATTTTCCTTATATCAATTTCTTTTATATTGTTCTGATAAGTATATTGTTTAGTATTTTACTATTAATATAATAAATAATATAAAAATGTTATCATTTACATTTAAAAGCTTTTTTAAATCAAATAATATAATTTCTTTTATATTGTTCAGATAAGCATATTGTATAGTATTTTACTATTAATATAATAAATAATATAAAAATGTTATCATTTACATTTAAAAGTTTTTTTAATCAAATAATATAATTAATTAATAATATCATTAATGCTTTATAAAATTAACTTTTTGCTAATATATAATATATATTTTTCTATTTTTTGTGAAGTGATAAAATAGATACAATAAATAATAATTAGAATTTTTAAATCAAATGGTAATTAATATTATCATTTTTTTACGTAATTAATATTATCAATAATGCTTTCTAAAGTTAATCTTCTTACTAATATATTAATATAGTTGGTATATTTTGTATGAAGAGATAAAAAAAATAGATACAATAAAGAAATATTATAATGCTATTATTTATTCAGTAAAATATAATTATTTTGTATATTAATAACATTTTTAAATGTAATTGATAAAAATTTATATGATTAAGTTTTTTAATAGTAAATTATAAAAAAAATTATAGAAGGAAAATATTAATTTTTATAATTTTATTCCTAAAAAATTAAAAATTTAATGTTTTCCTTATATCAATTTGTTTAACCACAGGTATCCTCCACGAGAGGCAATCCTATTCGAGCCGGGAACATCCCCATCATTGTGGTGTTAGCTCTCCCAGTGGGAATTTTTTCCATCCACAAGACTCGAACTCGAGACTTTGCTTAAGGGGAATCAAGTATGTACCACTTGAACCAACCCCCGTTGGTACCGTTTAATATTTTTTTGATTAGCATATTGTTTAGTATGTTACTATTACTATACTAAATATATAAAAATGTTATCAATTACATTTAAAAGTTTTTAAATCAAATAATATAATTGATTAATAATATCATTAATGCTTTCTTAAATTAACTTTTTACTAATATATAATATATAGTTTCTATTTTTTGTTAAGTGAAAAAATAGATACAATAAATAACAATTAGAATTTTTTAAATCAAATGGTAATTAATATTATAATTATTGCTTTCTAAAGTTAACTTTTTTACTAATATATCAATATAGTTTATATATATTTTATGAATAGTGAAAAAGAGATACAATAAAAAAATAATATAATGCAATTATTTCTTCAGTAGAATATAATTATTTAGTATTTTAATTACTTTTTTAAATATAATTGATAAAAATTTATATTATTAAGTATATCAATAGTAAATTATAAAACTAATTTATACAAGGAAAATATTAATTTTCATAATTTTATTCCTAAACATATTAAAATTTTAATATTTTCCTTATACCAAGTGGTTTAATATTTTTTTTAAGCATATTTTTTAATATTTTACTATTAATATACTAAATAATATAAAAATATCATCAATTATATTTAAAAAATTAAATCAAATAATATAACTAATTAATAATATCATTAATGGTTTCTAAAATTGACTTTTTACTAATATCTAATAGGATTTTTAAAATATATAGTTTCTATTTTTTGCGAAGTTAAAAGGTAGATAGAAGAAATAACAATTAAACTTTTTTAAATCAAATGGTGATTGATACTATCATTAATGCTTTCTAAAGTTAACTTTTTTTTTTTACTAATATATCAATATATTTCCTATATTTTTTATGAAGAGTGAAAAAGTAGATACAATGAATATATAGATTGGATCAGGTCTTTAGGTCTACTTATCTTATTGATACACCATTGTTTTGGTTTTGAAATAACTGTGAACATAAAACAGTAATTATATATAATATTATTTATTTTTAAAATACATTAATTTTCTAAACGTCCATCGCCAAAAATAGCAATATTTGAGAATATATTTGCAGTCATGTATAGATTTCCTCTATTTATGAGTAGTTAGTAATGACCATTAATGCATGCACGATTCACAGAAAGGATTATAATTTGGACAAATGTTAGAGAAGTACACGTCCCCTAAACAACAACCTCCTGATTGATCCAATGTGAAAGGAAATTTACCTTCCCACACATTTTCTTGATCCAAAACACGTTCCATGGATAGCCACATAGTATGCGCGTGTGAGGAATAAAAAGTTATATTAAGTTTTGAATTTTTTTAGAAACAATCACTGAAAGGTACACAAAGATAAGGTGAATGGAGAACAAACACGCATATATATGAATAAAGATGCTAATAAACCCTAAAAATGGAGTGTAGAGGTGGAGGTGAAGGAAAGGAAGAGAATATTTACCAAAATTCCTTCAATCCTTTACTTTAATAAAATTTTGTTTTGCTTTTAAAAAGTAATAAGATATTTGTAATTAAATACTAAGGGTTAGTTAAAGACTGAAACAATGGAAAATAAATCTATTGAGGAAAGGAAACAAGTTATTGTAACCAAAACTTAAGGGTTGTCAAAGACTAAAGCAAGGTCTTCCATACTTCAATTTAGAGGATTAATTGAAAAGCTTAAGATATTATGATCATTATGAAAAATATATCCATGAACACATGTAAATAAAAACTCAATATATGCTTAGAGTTCCAATGTACCAACGTCATGATCCCAAACAATAAACAACCATATCTCTTGAGACCATGTCTCTTGCCTACTACTTGTTCGAAGAAGTACAATGAAACAGAAATTATATATATAACATTAATTATTATATTAACAAAGTTTCAGCTAATAATTTTAATCTAGTAACCTTTAAATAAAACTACTTATATGCATGGATGTTTTTGTTTTGGGGAATTTGGGTTTGCATAGCCATCACAGCATCACACTGACACAGATGTATCAATAAAAATACTTTTCTGGATCCATCCCTGCATGTATCACAGATACAGATCATGCACGTGCATCACTTAAAACCACCGTCTTTGGTTACTGCTCTCTTTATTCATAGATTAATTTCTCAGTGCATGCAATTCTCAGCGGGTAATTAATATTAATATTTACATCAATGGTTTTATTTTGAATAAAAATGTATGCACGCTTCTGTATTCACATTTGGATAAAGAGAAATAATAAGAAAAAAATAAAAAAAATAAAAAAAGGGTTATAAACTAGAGCATTAAGATGTACAAAAGTCATTTTGTTATTTTATTTTGAGTTTAATATATATACACTATCAGTGTAAAAAAATTTTACACAGACATTCAATGATGTGCTGCCACATCATTTATTTAATTTAATAACACATGAGGTGTCACATTCATTAAATGATTTGGCGACATACCATTGGATGTCTGTGTAAAATTTCTTTACGACCAATTATAAAATATGTAATTTCAGATAAAAATTGAATGCAATTATACTAAAAATTTAGATATATAGATGCATATAATCTACTTGTTAGTTTAATATATACGCACAACTAATCCTAGTATTTATTTATATTTAACTTCATACTCACTTCAGAGCAATTGAACAATCTAACTTTGATATTATCAAAAAGTATTTAAAGATTGCTTACAATTTGAAGAAGGGAAAATTATATATTTGCATATACATATGTACACTCCCGTGCAAATAAAATTAATAACTAAAAATTAAATAAGTTCTCATATATACCATTACTTTTTAGCCTAGCCATGCTTAAGAAAATTTAATTTTAATTTCGTTATATATCCATTTTTTTATATTGATTTATTGGATGTAGAAGTAACACCAAAATTGATTCTTCAATTGATGAATATAAAAGGTTTAAGTATTGCCCATGTCAAGAGTCATTTATGGGTAATTAATAGTTAATTTTTACCTTGACCTAGTTTAATATTTTTTTTAAAAAAAATATTATTATTTTACAAATAAATTATTTAAAATTGTTTACCTAATATGGCCTCATTTGATTTATAAATTCTTTCATCCTTCATCTATTTTTCTTGCTAGATGTTTCGGAGCAAAAGGGTGAATGGCCCAAATCAAGGTATGAGAAAATTTTCTTTGTATACTTGTCAATAATATATTAATTAGTAGTGTGTTTACGGTTTCTGATGATTAGTCACAAGTCCAATGTAATGAGTTTTGCTTGATTATATATATGGCAGTGTTGGTTGATCATAGAAGTGTTGTAAAAATTGGGGATAATAATATTTACAATTTCAGTCAAATCCCCATGCTTCAGGGATATAATCCAAGTCAAAGTTCATCCTACAGGTACACATATAATTATGAATTAATTATCCAATGTTTGCTTCAAATTTTCTCAAACGTTTTTCAATTTCATTTTTATCCAATAATTATATGTCATTTCTTCTTTCTCACAGATATGGAGGATTTGGGGTGGTTCTATTGGTGTCTATGAAAAAAATGATGCATAGACCTTTTGATTGGAGTAATGGGATTTTGAGTGGGTTCTTCCGTAGTTGGTGGTGAAAAATCAAATAAAATCCATGAACCAAAAAATGAGTCTCTCATTTGGTGTCCGTGGATCTTTATGCACGCACACCCATAAGATTGAACCACCTTGATCTCACTCCATTAAACCATGTGCACCTTATTAGAGCACAAGATCTCATGCCTATTGATAACTCAAATTCAAATTCGCCAGAATTGAAGATATTGAAAAGGAAGGCTTCCGATACTACACTTGATTTGGATCTTTCTCTAAATTTCAATTTAAAGATTGATGTTGATGACTTAGAGGACCATGTTGTTGATAATAATTTATCACTCTCGTTATACTCTCAATCCTCCTCCTCCTCCTCCTCCTCCTCCTCCTCCTCCTCTAATCTTATTAGTAGCAGGTTGAAGGAATCATAAGATCGTTGTAAAGAGCAAGGGAAATCGGACAACACTTTGGATCTAACTATATGAATGAGACAAATTCTCAATGGGATCTTGAGGTATTTGTTATAAATTATATATTCATTATATAACCTTGATTAAATTTTGCCTGAATGCGATACTCATAGGTATAACTAATAAAAAACTTAAGATGATATTAAAATAATTTTCACATGAATTTTAATTTTTTTTATGATTTTAATTTATTTTGAGTTTTTTTATTAGTTGTGCAAATAGATGGACACAATATTCAATGAGTGTTAATTGAATTCTTACATTTATCTATAATATTGGTTGTTCGTTAGGCTTATCTCTTGAATCAGAGTCCAATTTTTGGTTGAAACCACAATTAAATGTTTGTATTTAAGTGCCTACAAAAAGGAGAAAAACATAAATATAAAATGGTTGCACTAAATGCTTTCAGGATTTCCATGGTTTTTTTTTTATAAATAGATATTTTCTAAAAGTGAATGAACATTTATATATTACTATTTTCATTATTAAATTATCATCCTTTTAAACTTTCTCCTTACTTACAGCCAAGCCAACTAATATGCTTTCAGCTATTCATTCTCTTCAACAAGGTTGTTGTATGTAGCCCCAACGTTAAGAAGATAAGATTGTATAGTTGACACTTTAGCATAGTCAAATACGAAATGCACACATCTGTTAGAAATATATACATATACACACACAAATGAAGTGAAAACATAATTTTCACTACTTAAACAAGGAATATTTTTTTATTAAATTCTCAATTTCGTCGCCGAATATGTCATCTCCCTCATTATTAGTCCCTAAACTAAAATAATTGTAAAGTAGTCCTTTAACTATCATAACATCCATCAAATTAATTGGTCTTTGTCAAGGACCAACGTGACAGGATGCTATGAAAGTTGGAGGATTAACATGACAAATATTTGAAAGTTCAAGAACTACCTATGCTATTAGTTTAGTTTGGGTACTAACAAGGAGAGATATGACAAGTACGAGGATGAAATCAATGACTCTAATTTTTTTTTTAAAAAAATGGCAAGTTGGAAGTGGGATAAGTTTTGGAAAAGTTATGGTAATAAATTAATGGTTTAAGGAAGCTACCCACTTAGTAAGTAGTTGATGTACCTTATGAGTTCTTGTATCTTGGCCTTTTCCATAGATGATGTCTCGCAACATACATCCTATGAGCTAGCAGTCTATAAAGCAATAATTTATATGAAAACTATCAAAACCATAAAAATTAACATAATCAGTTAATATGAAATGATTATAAGTATATAATACGATATCATCTTAACTTTTGACCTGTTGTCATTAGCATTAGCCAAATCATCGGTATTGCTTGGAGTGTTTGGAAGGGTCGAAACAAATTCATCCTTGAGAAATGATAGGGAGGGATTCTCATCTGTGTTCAACACATTTCTTACTTGAAATAAAATTTCACCAAACTCATTCACATCAAGTGCATTGGTCCTCCTCTTTGGAGCCCTAGGTGGTAATTGAAGAGTAGCAAATTGCTTGTCTTTTATCAGAGAGTTTGTGAATGTTTGGTTCGCCATATGGAGGAAATGGTCCTATTTTGGCCATAGAGAACGAACCTTAACACAATTTGTTGGGTATAATTACACATCAGAAATTAAAATTAAATGTTCAGAAACATTAAAATTGATAGAGAACAAAGTTTGCAGAAGTTCGGAGAATGTTATTCTAAAAACATGTATTGATAGCGAGAGAGAGCTGCACACCTATGCTAAAGAGTAGAGAAAAAATAATTTGGATAAGATTTCATAAGACTTCAATGCCCTTTTTATACAGTGGTTTGGTTAGGTGTTTAGCTTTGTTACCAGGATGGGGTTTTATCTTTTCTAATAAAATATAGGCAACAAAGCTAAACACCTAGCCAGAACATTGTATAACAAGGGCACTGAAGTCTAATGAATTCTTATCCAAATTCCACTCTCTTTACTCTCTAGCATATGTATGTAATTCTCTCTCCCTCTCTTAATCAATGTTTTGAGAATAACATTCTCAAAACATTCTGCAAATTTTCTTCTTTGTCAATTTTCATGTTTCTGAACATTTAATATTTATGATGAGTTATTGGATTATGCTTGACAATTGTGTTAGGTTTCATTATCTATGACCAAAATAGGACCATTGCCTCAACATGGTGAATCAAACCTTCACAAACTCTGATAAAAAACAAACAATTTGTTACTCTTCAATTACCACCTGAGGCTCCAACTAGGAGGACCAATGCACCTGATATCAATGAATTTAGAGAAATTTTATCTCAAGCAAGCAATGCATTAAACACATATGAGAATCATTCCTATATTTCTTAAGGATGAATCTGTTTCGACCCCTCCAAGAACTCCAAGCAATATTGAAGATTTGGCTTATGCCAATGACACCAGGTCAAAAACTAAGATGAAATCGTGATATATATTTATAATCATTCCATACCAATTGATTATGTCAATTTTTATGATTTTGATGGTTTTTATATAAACTATTGCTTTGTAGACTGCTAGCTCATATGATGTATGCTGCGAGACATGAGCTTTTGATAGCAGCCAAGATACAAGAACTCATGAGGTGCATCAGCTACTTACAAGTGGATAGCTTCCTTAAATCATTAATTATTACAATAAATTTTTCAAAACTTATGCCACGTCTAATTTGCCATTTTATAAAAAAAAAATTAGAGTAAATCCTTGATTTTGTCCTCGAACTTGTAATTTCTCTCCTTGTTAAGCCCTAAACTAAACTAATTCCTTAAATAGTTTTTGAACTTTCAAATATTTGTCATGTTAATCCCCTAACTCTCGTATTATCTCGTCACTTTGGTCCCTGACAATGACCAATGTGACAGATGCTAAGAAATTAGAGAACTAGTTATACAATTAGTTTAGTTTACGGACTAATGATGGGGGATGACATATTCAGGGACAAAATTGAATATTTACTAAAAAAAATTATTCATTGTTTAAGTAGTGAAAATGATCTTCGTTTGTGTGTGTGTATGTGTGTATATTTTTAATGGATGACTGCATT
Organism: Sesbania bispinosa; assembly: GCA_026901365.1. Taxonomy (NCBI): domain Eukaryota; kingdom Viridiplantae; phylum Streptophyta; class Magnoliopsida; order Fabales; family Fabaceae; genus Sesbania; species Sesbania bispinosa. The sequence continues at coordinate 1,403,515 of QLOH01000108.1, forward strand.
TCGTTTTTGACTAGACTGAAGTTTCAATTGTACAATCTTATTTGCTTAATGTAGGGGTTATATACAACAATCTCATTGGAGAGAAAGAATAGCTCAAAGCATTTTGGTTGGTTGTGTCTCAGGAGAAGGTTGAAAAAGATGGTAATTTAATAAAAGTAATAATATATAATATTTAAATATTCATTCTCTCCCTTTAAATATTTAGTAAATAATTATTTATAAAAAAACCATGAAAATCATGAAGCATTTAGTGCAACCATTTTATATTGATGTTTTTTATTTAACTTTTTATAGGAACCTAACAATGAATATTTGATTGTGATTTCAACTGAAAATTGGATTCTGATTCAAGAGATAAATTAGCTAAGGAACAACCAATATTGTTGATTTGGACAACTATTCTCCCTAGTTTTTTTCTAATGAAGAAGGGAGACCGTATATATACGTTGTTATAATTTGGATGAATTAAGTGCTTTAATGAACACACAATGCTTAACAATGTACCTATCTAGTGATGAAAATATATATAAATAAATAAATCTTTCTTTTGAAAGATATATTTGATATTACCAATGACTATCAAATAATCCAAGTTCAATATTTTGTCATTCTTCATGAAATAAATAAACAAATGAATTAACTCTAAAAAAGCTAATAACAAAAGGAACAAACACAAATTAATAGTCTCACAAATAAGAAAAGGATACCTATACTAAAGAGTAAAGAGATAAAGAAATTTGGATGAGAATTCATAAGGCTTCAGTGCCCTTTATTTTTTTTTTGTTCTTTTTACAATGGTTTGGTTAAATGCTAAACTTAACTATCATGTTGAGGTCCTATCTTTTCATATAAAATATTTGTCAATATAGTGATAACTAATTAATTTTTTAATAAAAAAATTATATTTTTAAAGTCTTTTCCTTAATCCTTAAGACCGATGTTATCAAAACCATTATTTTATTTGTATAACATTGTAAATTATTTATTAAATTTTAAAAATACTTTTAGGATAGAAGTAAAAATATTTATGGGAAATATTAATCTAACATTAATTTTATATTTCATTTCTTTCTAGTCTTTCTTTATGTGTATTATCAAATACTTGAACATTTGGAAATCCATTCCAACTTTTCAATATTCTATATTCTATTTTGAAGGAATCCATTCCAACTTTTAATTTTTTTATAGTATAAATTAACAAATTTAAAAATGTTGAAATTAAGAAAAAAGTAAACACAACACCGATAATTCAGTATCAATTTTTTCTATTTTAAGTAATAGATTTCAATACATATTTATATAAAATATTTTATCAGTGCAGATTTATAATTTATTTAATGCAGAAGTACTTTTTGGAAAAAAGTAAATGTATTTTTAGGAAATATTTATTATAAATTTTTAAGGTGATATTTTATATGAATAATTATTAATGGTGACATAATTGGAGTCAATTAAATTTTAATATATATAATTTAAAAGGAAATGTTATGCTGTAAAATATTAATTAGAATTCTCATTTAAAATTACATATATTAAAATTTAATTGAGTACAATTAATTAATGTTACCGTTGATAATCATTTATATAAACTATCATCATAAACATTTATACTGATTAATTATTTTCTACAAATATTTTTACTCCTTTCCTAAAATTACTTCTGCATATTGAATAAATAATATAATTAAACCTGATACACTAGTAAAATATTATATATTGAAATCAATTACTTCAAATAGAAATGTATTTAAAAAGAATGATAAATTTCTTCACTAAATGTGTTGCTACTGGTGCAGTGGCAGTGGTGCTAACCGTGCTATTGCTTTTTTAATTTAAATATTGATTTTTTTGCGTTATATCACTTAATTATAATTTTTTTATAAAAAGGTGAATTACCCAATCTGATCATTGAATCAAATATTCATATCAAGTAAATTAAATTTACCAAATTTTATATAAATTAAAAAATAATTAATAATTTATCTCACTATTTTATTTTAATATATAATATATCATTTATAATATAAATAAATATCAATATTAAATAAGATGTCTATAGATGTTTAAATTATATGTGCATACATATATGTACACATATACATATAAAAATAGAAATATAGATTATAAAGTAAAGTGAAAGTGGAGAATGATAATTTATTTAAAAAAAAAGAAAATGCTAATGAGTAACTTTAGCACAATTGATAAGAACCAAAAATTAATTTTTTTTTATTGAGAAGTGAAGTGTTTTATAATATTACAAGTGTAATTCATTCTCTCTGTATTACTTCCTTAACTATTGTCTTAAATGCACTCAATAAGATAAAATGACAACATTAAAAAATATCAAAGGATTTTGCCTTTTAATTTGATAGTTTTTAAAATTATTGCACTTTAATAAAAAATGTGACTTTATCTTTAATATGGTTTTTGCATTAAAAAATTCACCCTTACATGGAAATTGTTATATCATTTAATATACATTGATTGCCATAATGATATATTAAATTTATTAATCAATAAAAATTATTTATTAATTGAATACCAATATATTAAACTCAAAATGTTTTATATTGGTATTTAATTAATAAATAATTTTTATTGATTAATGAATTTAATAGGATTTAATTAATATACATTGTCAGTGTAAATAAATTTTACACAGACATCCAATAGTGTGTCGTCACATCATTTAATTAATATGACACCTCATGTGTTATTAAATTCAATAAATGACGTGGCAGAACATAAAATTTCTTTACATTAACAGTGTATATATATTAAACTCAATTTAATATATCATTATGGAAATCAATGTATATTAAATGATATAACAATTTCCATGTAAGGGTAAATTTTTTTAATGCAAAAACCATATTAAGATAAAGTCAATTTTTTTATTAAAGTACAATAATTTTTAAAAAGTTTAATATATATAAACTATCTGTGTAATGTAAAGAAATTTTACACGAACATCCAATGATGTGTTGTCACGTCATCTATTGAATTTAATATCATATGAGGTGTCATATTCATTAAATGATATGGCGGTACATCATTGGATGTTTGTGTAAAATTTGTTTACACCGATAGTGTATACCAATTAAATCCAAACTTTTTTATGATAATTAAAAAATATCAATTTTAAACTTAAAATTTAATAGATTATATTTTCCATGAATATTGATACTTTGACCTCTACACTATACGAGATTGGTAATCAAGAATGGTAATATCAACATGCAGTTCAATCTTAGCTTTGACGTCAAAAAAAATATGCAGTTAATTATATATATATATGTGTGTGTGTGTGTGTAACGAAACGGTTATTTCACCAGAGACATGGTTAGTAATGGTGACACATTTACAATTTCAAAAATTAACATTGAACATAATTTAATGATTACTTATTTAAAGAGTTATTAAAAGTGAATTAATGTGGAGATTTTTTCAATAAGTTATTTGGAGAAAATATTTAAATTAATTCAATCAGCCTATATATTGTAAGAGTAATGTTAATTGTACTATTTCCTTATACAATTTTTATTTTTCAGTGATAATAGTTTAATTTCTTAAATGCATCCTGATTTATTTATTTTTTGTTACATAAGGAAAAAGAGAAAAAAAAAAAAAGAGAAAAGTAACTAAAAGAAGCCTACAAACATGGTATCCAACCCCTAGGAAAATATACACCCCTAGTATCAACATCAACTAATTCTTGAAACCCATCATCAACATTCTGATTTATTTAAATATTTTGAAAATGAAATTTCAATATTTTCATTTAAGACATATAAATCACTTCAAAAATGTATTTATTTTTTAAAACTACAAATTCAATGTTTAATTTTATTACTAAAAATATTGGCAATTTTAATCGACATTGTCACTTAAAACGTACAAGTGGTGGGCGCGCGCGCGCACACATATATATATATATATTACTCATTTATTAATATTTATAGGTATCTATAATTGATTAATATCTAAAATTAATATTAATAATAAATGTTTGTTCAATATTTGAATGATATCATATTTAACTATTATTTTATATTCTATATTTTTTTGGTCTTTTACTGGAATCCTCACAGACATAGTTGTGAGTTTAAGTAATAAAAAATAATAATACAATAATAATATGAAAGTGTTATATGGATTATATATATATTTTTATATAATTATATATAGAATATAGTAATAATTAAATTTAAAATAATTCAAATATAAATTAATATTCATTATTATTAATTATAGATATTAATGAAATACAAATATTAATAAATGGGTAATAAAATTATATATACGTATATATGTATTTGTTTGTCATGCTCACCAACATATAAAGGTTGCAAGGGAAAATGTCAACTAAAATGTAATAGGAAATTAAATAATAATATTTAACCTAGATTTTATATGAAATGATAGACCTCAACATGGTTATTAAGCTAAGAATCTAGCCAAACCATTGTATAGAAAAAATGCATTGAAGCCTTATGAATTCTCATCCAAATTGTTGTATGGGTATTTTTTGCTCCTTTGTGAGACTATTAGAGTTAATTTATTTGTTTATTTATTTTAAGGAGAATGACAAACATAACAAAAGGGTGAGCTTGGATTGTGTGATAGTCATCAGTAATATAAAATAGATCTTTAAGAAGAAAAAATATTTATTGATATATATTTTTATCATTGGATAGGTACATTGTTAGACATTGTATGTGCATAATAAACAAAGCACTTGGTTCATATATAGATTGTCTTCCTACTTCATCCATATAGACTTCAGAGAATGGTTGTCTAAATCAATAATATTGATTGTTCCTCTGCCGGTTTATCACTTGAATCAGAGCACATTTCTTAGTTGAAATAACAATTAAATATTTACAATTAGGTGCCAATAAAATTTGAAAAACATAAATATAAAATACTTGCATTAAATCTTTCCACGATTTCCATGGTTTTATTATAAATAATTATTTATTAAATAAAATTATATATATATTCAAAGGAAAAGAAAGAATTTTTATATCGTTATTTTTATTATTAAATTACCATCTTTTTCAGCTTTCTCCTTAGTCGCAGCCAACCAATATGCTTTTAGCTTTTCATTTTCTTCAACAAGTTTGTTGTATGTAGCCCCAACATTAAGCAGATGAGATTTTATAGATGAAACTTCAACCTAGTTAAATAAGAAACACACACATACAAAGTGAAAACATAGATTTAATATTTAAATAAGGAATGATATTTTTAAAACAAAATGGAAAGTTGGATGTGGGATAAGTTTTCTAAAATTATAATAATAAATTAATGGTTTAAGGAAACTACGGACACCACTTGCAGGTTGTCAATGTGCCTTATGAGTTCTTCTATTTTGGCCTCTTTCCGGAGTCGATGTCTCGCAGCATACATCCTATTAGCTACCAGTCTACAAAGAAATAGTTTATATGAAAACTACCAAAACAATAAAAATTGACATAACCAATTTGTATATAATGATCATATACATGTACATTACCGTTTCATCTTAGCTTTTGACATATTGTCATCAACATTAGCTAAATCCCCCAATATTGCTTTGAGTGTTTGGAGGGGTCAGAACCAATTCATTCTCGTCTTTAGTGACATTAGATACATTCATCCTCCCAGTTGGAGCCCCATGTGGTGATTGAAGAGTGACAATTTGCTTGTCTTTTTTCATAGAGTTTGTGAAGGTTTGGTTCTCCATGTGGAAGAAATTTTCCTACTTTGGTCATAGAGAATGAACCTTAGTACAATTGTCAAGCATAATCCAATAACATATCATAACCAATTAAAATGTTTAGAAACATGAAAAATGAAAGAAGAAAATTCGCAAAAGTTTGAGAAATGTGTATTCTCAAAACATGTTTTGAGAAAGAGGGGAGAGGGGAGGAAAGAGAGCTCCATACCTAGGTAGAGAGTTGAGAGAGAAATTAAGGATTAGTAAGGATTCAATGCGTTTTTATACAGTGGTTTAGGTAAACGTTTAACTTAGTTACCATGTTGGGGTCCTACTATTTTATATAAAATTTAGGTCAATATGGTAATAATTGATTAAATTTTCAAAAATATTTTATAATATAAGGATATTCATGTGTTTACTTTCGATTAATTATTCAGTATCTTTATAGGAAATATTATGAACTATTTAGTTTGAGAATATATATTTTTATTTATTATTTCCAGTTTAAATTATAAAATTTCATTCGGCTGCATTCGGAGTAACTCCATGCGTAATTTGTCGAAGAGGTTAGTTGACCTCTTCTCCGAAATCCATGAAATGCTTGATTTCGTCAGTGACTCCATCGAAAGGGAGAAGAATAAGTATTTTTGGGCTGGAAGAGGGCCCACAACACAGACATGGCATATGGAGAATCCGTTTTTACAGCGTTACTGTATTTCTTATTTTTAAATATTTATATAAGAAATAATAAAAATATTAAAAATTATTAATATTGTTTATCATACAAAACTTAGAAATAGAAAACAGAGTAAAAATAAGACTGTATATTTAAAATAAAAAGTGAAAATAAGAAATACAAATATAAAATATTTTCTTAAAACCAAACTAGCCCTTAGACTGTGTAACACCCTAAATTTTATTAGGATAAATATTAATTAAATTAAAGAGACTAATTAAGAAAATAATTAATTTAATGGGAAATAAATAATAGGAGTGTCATTATTATTAGTTTTGTTTCGTAAATGTAATTTTAATTGAAAATAGAATAAGGGGGTGAGACTGGGCCCAAGCCCAATTAGTATTTCTGTAAGGAGGGGTAACAGAGCACCCTAATCCTTATTCGTATCATTCGTCAGTAAGCGAAACGCTAAGGAGGGGAGAAAGGGAGTCTCAAGAGAGAACTGCTGAGGAGTGAACGCCAAGAATTCAAGAAAGGACTTCCTTGCTGTGATCAAGCTTCGCTTAAGGTACGGTGGGGGAGAGGGTATTGCCTGTATATGCATGTAGGGGATGTTTGGGTAGTAATCTAAGATGTATAATTCGAATTTATGAATGAATAACTGAGAATGATGATATAATCTGGTGATTGATGATTTATTGTTTGTGTATTGACGAATTATTGAATGAGTAAAGAAGATATTGAAGATAATTGAAAAATGGGTGATTAGGGATTGAGAAATTGGGGTTTTGATGAATGGATGCTATAATCTGTAATAGATTGATGATTTATTGAGTATTGGATGTTATTAATGAGTATGAATGATGTTTAGACGAAAAAGATTGATTAGGGATGATTGGATGGGTTTAGAGAGGTGAGAAATCGTGAAATCTGCGATATGCGTCGCGGGTAATCGATTACCAGGAGCGGTAATCGATTCCTAGAGGGTTCTGGGCAACCAGGAGGGCTGTTTGCTCGCAGGTAATCGATTACAGAAGTTTGGTAATCGATTACCAGAGAGCTTGCTTGCAGGTAATCGATTACAAGGTGGTTGTAATCGATTACCAGAGACCTTGTTTGTGGGTAATCGATTACAGAAGTTTGGTAATCGATTACCAGAGTGGATCTTGAGATCCTAACTGTTTGATGATGATTGATGTGTTTGAGAGTACTTTATAATGAGTTTTGTGTTGATGATTAATGATGTTTGATGAGGATTGCGATGCTTATGATGATGAATAATGATGATATTTGATGAGTGTGATGATGTATAATGATGAGGATTGATGATGTTTGATGTTGTTTATGATGACTATGATGATGATGTAAATGATGATAGGGTGTATCACTTATGATGATGATGTTATTGATGATAGTGCATGTCACTTATGATGATGATGTGAATGATGATAAGTGTAGATCACTTTATTATGATGATGTTTGATGATGAGCATATTGGTGTATGATGATGATGATAAGTGTATATCACTTTATTATGATGATGTTTGATGATGAGCATTTTAATGCATGATAATGATGATTTATGGTGGTGTATGTCACCTTTCATGATGATGTTATCTAAGTTGTGTGGGCCCATAGATGGGGTACAACTTAGGAATGATAATGATGATTTATGATGATGGTGTATGTCACCTTTTGATGATGATGTTATCTAAGTTATGCGGGCCCATAGAGGGGGTACAACTTAGGAGAGATGCCTTGAGCATATGTGATGAGACCTGAATTGTGCGGGCCCATAGAGGGGGTACAATTCGGGAGGTGAACTGAGTTGTGCGGGCCCATAGAGGGGGTACAACTCAAGGGATCAAGATGAGGCGTTTGATGCACGGGCCCATAGAGGGGGTGCAACCTAGGAGTGATTGTACGGGCCCATAGAGGGGGTACAACCTAGGGTCGAATGTCGTTGTGCGGGCGCATAGAGGGGGTACAACCTATCGGATAGTGTGTGGTAACACCGATAGACTATATTGGTACTAACTAGAGTGATTGACGAGGTGCGCCCATTGTGTGGAGTTCCAAGTCATGATCTTTGGGTAGATGATGAGAGGAGTATTGATGTTTGATGATAATAAGTATGATGATATATGAACGATGTATGATGATAATGAGTATGATGATATATGAACGATGTATAATGATAATGAGTATGATGATATATGAATGATGTTATGATGATAATGAGTATGATGATATATGAATGAGATTATGATGATGATGAGCTTGGTAAATGTATAATGGATAGATTTATGTGTTTTGAATAGGAATGATGGCATGACATGTATATGTTGTTATAGAAGATTGATTATGTGTTGAATTTTAGATGAATGTTATTGATTGGTGATTTTAATATATTGATGGTATGATGTAATGATGTTGTGGGTGAGGATGGGTATTCTCTATGTGTATGTATGGGTAGTATTCCTTTTCCTCACCGTATTTTGTGGATATATTTTACAGGTGTTGATGAGGACACAACTGGTGTCGATTATGAATAAAGGGGTATGCTCTGATAGATGTGACATCAGGGTGTTCTTGGGGGTTTTACCATGTTCCTAGAATAGGAGTATTTTTATGAACTTCTAGATGCCTTGTATGGCAGTAGGTTATTAATTGTTTTTATTCCTATGGAGATTTCTGCTGTTTATAATTGATTTACATTTGGAGTTGAGTTCATTTAATAAAGTCATTTTTGAACTATGAGATTTATTAAGAGTGTTTGTGGACCCTTTTACCCACCGAGGGACTTTACATTTTCTAAACTTCTATTTACGAAACATATAATAGTATGGGGTAGAAGGGTGTCACATTAGTTGGTATCAGAGCAGGTCGGTTCACCGGCCTTGAGTTATGAGTTTACTATGCTTTTGATGTGCTAATCTGATTGATTGGTTGAGTAATTGATTGGTTGCTTGAGTGAATTGTCTGCTTGACTGATTGTTGTTTGTTTGATTTGCTTGCTTTTCTGCTTTACTTAGTATGTGTGCTTACCCTTTCTTAAATACAAAAAGAGTAATGGCTGGGGGTAGAAACGATCGAGCGATGACCGATGCCTTGATGGCCATGGCACAGGTTGTTGGCAACCTTAACCAACACCACGAGATTGACTGGCTTGCACGGTTCTAGAGGAACCATCCACCTACGTTCCGAGGAGGTTATGACCCGGATGGAGCGGCTGACTGGATTTATGAGATTGAGAAGATCTTCAGAGCAATGACTGCCCTATGCTCTAAAAGGTGGCCTTAGCAGCCTTCATGTTATCTGGAGATGCTGGATTCTGGTGGCAGAGCACCTGCCAAAGGATGATTGATGAGGGCATCGCTTTGAGCTGGGACAACTTCAAAAGGTTATTTCCGGAGAAGTACTTTCCACATAATGTGCACAACAAGAAACAAATAGAGTTCCTGGATCTAAAGCAAGGGGATGGCACCGTGGCAGACTACGCATCAAGGTTCGAAGCTCTATCACGATTCTGCCCGACATATGAGGGAGCAGCCAATGAAGAAGCCAAGTCCGTCAAGTTTCTCAGCGGTCTTCGTACCGAGATTAAACAAGTGTTCAACTACTAAGGGATCACGCGCTTTCACGAGCTGGTGAACAAGTGCAGGATCTATGATGAAGACAACCGGGCAAGGACAACACATTATAAGAGTGGAGGGCCTATGAGGAGTCAGAACAAGTTCCAAGCAACTAGTAAGGGCAAGCCATACTCTCGAGCAACCGGAAACCCCAAGATTGGAGGTGGCAGTGAAGGCACAGTGCAAAAGAAGAGTTATGTTACAGCAACCGGTCGAGCGTCAAAGGGTGGGAGTGTTGGTTCTACCACTCCTATTACATGCTTCAAGTGTGGAAAGGAGGGTCACCGAGCAAACCAATGCAGAGACAGAGATATTACTTGCTATACCTGTTAGGAGAAGGGACACATCGCTCGTGATTGTCCTCAAAAGACGCAGGGAACGGTAGCAGAAAGCGGGAATGCCAATGGGAGCGCCAGTAAACCTAAGGCTACGGGAAGGGTCTTTGCCTTGAGTGGTACTGAAGCTGCTCAATCTGAGGACTTGATCCAAGGTATGGGTTTCATTGCTGGTAATCCTTTAGTGATTTTATTTGACTCTCGTGCGACTCATTCTTTCATATCACATGCTTGTGTGTCTAAACTTAACTTGCATGTTTCTTCCTTGCCTCTTGTATTGAGTGTGGAAACGCCAGCTAGTGGGTCAGTTTCTACTTCTGATGTTTGCTTAAACTGTTCTATATCTGTTAATGATAGAAACTTCCTAGTTGATTTGATTTGTTTGCCTCTAAGCCAACTAGATGTCATCCTTGGTATGGACTGGTTATCGTCCAACCATGTCCTTCTAAACTGTGCTGACAAGTCTGTTGTTTTTGGTCACCCTGTCGAGTGTAAGAGTAAGGATTTTATGACTGCCAATCAGGTAAAGGCGTCTCTAAGGGAAGATGCCCAGGTTTACATGCTTTTAGCTTCTTTGAAATCTGATAGTAGCGCTGTGGTGAGTGAGATACCTGTAGTGTGTGAGTACCCTGAAGTATTTGCTGATAATGTGTCCAGTTTACCATCTGAGAGAGAGATAGAGTTTGCCATAGACTTAGTGCCAGGTACAGGACCGATTTCAGCTACACCTTATAAGATGTCACCCATAGAGCTAGCAGAACTTAAGAAGCAACTAGAAGACCTGTTAGAGAAGAAGTTCATTAGGCCTAGTGTGTCACCCTGGGGAGCGCCTGTATTGTTTGTTAAGAAGAAGGATGGTATCATGAGGTTGTGTACTAATTACCGCCAGTTAAATAAGGTAACAATTAAGAATAGGTATCCTTTACCTAGGATAGATGACTTGATGGATCAGTTAGTGGGGGCATGTGTGTTTAGTAAGATAGATCTTAGATCAGGCTATCATCAGATTAGAGTTAAGGAGGAGGATATACCTAAGACCGCTTTTAGGACTAGGTATGGACATTATGAGTATCTGGTAATGCCTTTCGGTGTGACAAATGCTCCTGCCATTTTATGGATTATATGAACATGATTTTTCACCCTTATTTGGATAAATTCGTAGTTGTCTTTATAGATGATATACTAATTTATTCCAAAACTAAGGAGGAGCATGAGGAACATCTAAAGGTAGTGCTTCAGGTTCTTAAGGATAATCAGTTGTATGCTAAGATGTCCAAGTGTGAGTTCTGGTTAGAGCAAGTGAGTTTCTTGGGTCATGTAATTTCTAAGGGAGGCATAGGTGTAGATCCTTCTAAGGTAGAAGTCGTGCTTAAGTGGGAGTCCCCTAAGTTAGTAAGTGAGATTAGAAGTTTCCTTGGGTTGGCTGGGTACTATAGGAGGTTCATAGAAGGGTTCTCTAAGTTAGCTTTGCCTTTGACCGAGTTAACTAGGAAAGGAGTTGCCTATGTGTGGAATAGTAAGTGCGAGACTAGCTTCCAAACCCTTAAGGAGAAGTTGACTAGTGCACCAGTACTAGTGTTGGCTGACCTTAGTAAATCCTTTGTGGTGTACTGTGATGCCTCTAAGATGGGTTTAGGTGGGGTGTTGATGCAAGAGGGTAAAGTAGTAGCCTATGCTTCTAGGCAATTGAAAATCCATGAGAGAAACTACCCTACCCATGACCTAGAATTAGCAGTTGTAGTGTTTGTGTTGAAGATTTGGAGACATTACCTGTATGGTTCCCGATTTGAGGTTTTTAGTGACCATAAGAGCCTTAGGTATCTGTTTGACCAGAAAGAGCTGAACATGAGGCAGAGGAGGTGGTTAGAGTTTCTTAAGGATTATGATTTCGAGTTAAGTTACCATCCCGGTAAGGCCAATGTAGTGGCTGATGCCTTGAGTAGGAAGTCTATCCATGTTAGTTCCTTGATGATTAGAGAGATGGATCTTTTAACCCAGTTTAGAGATCTAAGTTTGCATTGTGAAGTAACATCTTCCAGTGTGAGGTTAGGGATGACTAGAGTAAGTAATGATTTGCTGAAGGATATTAGTAAGGCCCAGTTAGAGGATCCATTTTTGGTTAGTAGGCGAGAGGCTATAGAAAGGGGGGTAGTGGTGGAGAGTTTACACTTGGTACCGATGGGGTAGTGACATTTGGAGATCGAGTGTGTGTGCCTAGTGAACCTAGCATTAAGAGATTAATACTAGAAGAAGGGCATAGAAGTAAGCTTAGTTTCCACCTAGGATCACTAAGATGTATCAGGATTGAAGAAAGTATTTTGGTGGCCTAGGATGAAAAGGGACATAGAGGAGTTCGTGAGTGCTTGTTTAGTGTGCCAGAAGGCTAAGGTAGAGCATCAAAAACCTTCAGGATTGCTCCAACCCTTAAGTATACCTGAGTGGAAGTGGGATAGTATCTTTATGGACTTTGTAGTTGCCTTGCCTAAGACTGTGAAGGGACATGACTCAATTTGGGTTATTGTTGATAGGTTAACTAAGAGTGCCCATTTCCTTCCCATCAACATTAAGTATTCTTTAGAGAAGTTGGCTCAGTTGTACATCAGTGAGATTGTGAGATTGCATGGTATACCATCTATTATAGTCTCAGATAAAGATCCCAGGTTTACCTCTAGATTTTGGGAGAGTTTACAGCAGGCCTTGGGGACCCAGCTTAGGCTTAGCTCAGCTTATCACCCTCAGACTGATGGTCAGACCGAGAGAACCATCCAATCCTTAGAGGATTTGCTTAGAGCCTGTGTGTTAGACCAAGGGGGTAGTTTGGGATAGCTTTTTACCTTTGATAGAGTTCACCTATAACAATAGCTTTCACTCTAGCATAGGTATGGCGCCTTATGAAGCATTGTATGGTAGGAGATGTAAAACCCCTTTATGTTGGTGTGAGCCGGGTGAGAGTCTTGCATTAGGACCTGAGATAGTGCAGCAGACCACTGATAAGGTTAGGATAATCCAGGAGAGGATGAGGACAACCCAGAGTAGGCAGAAGAGTTATGCTGATAAGAGAAGGAAGGAGTTAGAGTTCAAAGAAGGGGATCATGTATTCCTGAAAGTCACTCCGTGGACTGGGGTTGGTAGAGCATTAAAGTCTAGAAAGCTTACACCTCGATTTATTGGTCCTTACCAAATCCTTAAAAGAGTCGGCAATGTTGCCTACCAATCGCTTTGCCTCCACATTTGTCTAATCTTCATAACGTTTTCCACGTTTCTCAACTCCGGAAATACGTTCACGATCCTTTGCATGTGATTGAGTCGGATCATCTTGAGGTTAAGGAAAACCTAACAGTGGAAACCATGCCGGTGAGAGTTGAGGATCGGAGGGGTGAAACAACTTCGAGGTAAAGAGATTCCTTTAGTTAAGGTAATATGGGGAGGACCTACACCCGAGAGTGCCACTTGGGAACTCGAAGAGAAGATGAAGGAGTCTTATCCAGAATTGTTCGCTTCAGGTAAAATCGAGGACGAATTTTCTTTTTAGGAGGGGAGAGTTGTAACATCCGAAATTTTATTAGGATAAATATTAATTAAATTAAAGAGACTAATTAAGAAAATAATTAATTTAATGGGAAATAAATAATAGGAGTGTCATTATTATTAGTTTGTTTCGTAAGGTAATTTTAATTGAAAATAGAATAAGGGGGGTGAGAGTGGGCCCAAGCCCAATTAGTATTTCTGTAAGGAGGGGTAACAGAGCACCCTAATCCTTATTCGTATCATTCGTCAGTAAGTGAAACAATAAGGAGGGGAGAAAGGAGTCTCAAGAGAGAACTGCTGAGGATGAAACGCCAAGAATTCAAGAAAGGACTTCATTGCTGTGATCAAGCTTCGCTTAAGGTACGGTGGGAGAGAGGGTATTGCCTGTATATGCATGTAGGGGATGTTTGGGTAGTAATCTAAGATGTATAATTCGAATTTATGAATGAATAACTGAGAATGATGATATATCTGGTGATTGATGATTTATTGTTTGTGTATTGACGAATTATTGAATGAGTAAAGAAGATATTGAAGATAATTGAAAAAGGGTGATTAGGGATTGAGATATTTGGGGTTTTGATGAATGGATGCTATAATCTGTAATAGATTGATGATTATTGAGTATTGGATGTTATTAATGAGTATGAATGATGTTTAGACGAAAAATACTGATTAGGGATTGATTGGATGGGTTTAGAGAGGTGAGAAATCGTGAAATCTGCGATATGGCGTCGCGGGTAATCGATTACCAGGAGCGGTAATCGACTCCTAGAGGGTTCTGGGCAACCAGGAGGGCTGTTTGCTCGCAGGTAATCGATTACAGAAGTTTGGTAATCGATTACCAGAGAGCTTGCTTGCAGGTAATCGATTACAAGGTGGTTGTAATCGATTACCAGAGACCTTGTTGTGGGTAATCGATTACAGAAGTTTGGTAATCGATTTACCCAGAGTGGATCTTGAGATCCTAACTGTTTGGTGATGATTGATGTGTTTGAGAGTACTTTATAATGAGTTTTGTGTTGATGATTAATGATGTTTGATGAGGATTGTGATGCTTATGATGATGAATAATGATGATATTTGATGAGTGTGATGATGTATAATGATGAGGATTGACGATGTTTTGATGTTGTTTATGATGACTATGATGATGATGTAAATGATGATGTAAATGATGATAGTGTGTATCACTTATGATGATGATGTTATTGATGATAGTGCATGTCACTATGATGATGATGTGAATGATGATAAGTGTAGATCACTTTATTATGATGATGTTTGATGATTGAGCATATTGGTGTATGATGATGATGATAAGTGTATATCACTTTATTATGATGATGTTTGATGATGAGCATGTTAATGCATGATAATTATGATTTATGATGATGGTGTATGTCACCTTTGATGATGATGTTATCTAAGTTGTGCGGGCCCATAGAGGGGGTACAACTTAGGAATGATAATGATGATTTATGATGATGGTGTATGTCACCTTTTAATGATGATGTTATCTAAGTTGTGCGGGCCCATAGGAGGGGGTACAACTTAGGAGAGATGCCTTGAGCATATGTGATGAGACCTGAATTGTGCGGGCCTATAGAGGGGGTCAATTCGAGAGGTGAACTGAGTTGTGCGGGCCCATAGAGGGGGATACAACTCAGGGGATCAGATGGGGAGGCGTTCGATGCACGGGCCCATAGAGGGGGGTGCAACCTAGGAGTGATTGTTCGGGCCCATAGAGGGGGTACAACCTAGGGTCGAATGTCGTTGTGCGGGCCCATAGAGGGGGTACAACCTATCGGATAGTGGTGGTAACACCGATAGACTATCTTGGTACTAACTAGAGTGATTGACGAGGTGCGCCCATTGTGTGGAGTTCCAAGTCATGATCTTTGGGTAGATGATGAGAGGAGTAGTATTGATGTTTGATTGATAATGAGTATGTATGATGATATATGAACGATGTATGATGATAATGAGTATGATGATATATATGAACGATGTATGATGATATATGATGATGTATGAGGATAATGAGTATGAGTGATATGAATGATGTTATGATGAAATGAGTATGATGATATATGAATGATGTTATGATGATAATGAGTATGATGATATATGAATGAGATTATGATGATGATGAGCTTGTAAATGTCTATACTGGATAGATTTATGTGTTTGTGAATAGGAATGATGGCATGACATTGTATATGTTTTTATAGAAGATTGATTATATGTTGAATTTAGATTGAATGTTTGATTGTGTGGATTTTTGAATATAATGATGGTATGATGTAATGATGTTGTGGGTGAGGATGAGTATTCTCTATGTGTATGTATGGGTAGTATTCCTTTTCCCACCGTATTCTGTGGATATATTTTACAGGTGTTGATGAGGACACAACTGGTGTCGATTATGAATAAAAGGGTATGCTCTGATAGATGTGACATCAGGGTGTGCTTGGGGGTTTTACCATGTTCCTAGAATAGGAGTATTTTTATGAACTTTTGGATGCCTTGTATGGCAGTAGGTTTATTAATTGTTTTTATTCCTATGGAGATTTCTGCTGTTTATAATTGATTTACTTTTGGAGTTGAGTTCATTTAATAAAGTCATTTTCGAACTATGAGATTTATTAAGAGTGTTTGTTGACCTTTTACCCACCGAGAGACTTTACATTTTCTAAACTTCTATTTACGAAACTATAATAGTATGGGGTAGAAGGGTGTCACAGAATGCAAATTCATATTGACTATACATTTAATCAAATTAATAGGCCCACTAGGGTCGGCCTGATGATTAGGGGTTTGGGTAGTTTAGCATAAGGTCTTAGGTTCAAACCTCATTGCATTCTATGTAAACTAAAACAAAAAATCAAATTAATGTTTCTAGGAGATGTTTTAGATAATGAAAATAAAGAATGATGCACTTACTATTAATAAGTAAGTCAACCTTAAATTTTATAATAACTTTTTTTTTGTATTCAAGAGGTAGTGAGCTAGGTGCAATTTCTATTTTATATTTTTTTAATTTCCATATGCATCTCATATTAGAGTTATAAAATTTTCTCACATAATCTTTACACCTTTTCTCCCTCATTATCTCTTATTTTCTTCACAATCATATTACATGTTATATCTCTCATTTGCTATCTCTTTTTCTTTTGTATTCCATGCATTATTCTTACACCTCCCAAGAGATGTAGAGCAACACCGACCTTATCCATTAGTTCAAGGCATGGATAGTTTATTTAAAAGCACAAATCACTTACCATTTTTAAGTGCAATGATTTTTCCTATTTTACGCCATCAATATTAAGTAATAAGTTGCAAATAATTTCATAAGATAGGCTTTTTTAAATTATATTTATTTTGAAAAAAAATAAATATATTTATTCACTACAAGAAAATGCAAAATTAGATGTGAAACCGCAACATTAGACACAAACTGTTGCTTCTAGAGACAACCAGACCGATATTAAGCCGACGCTACAGCATTAAATGCGAAGTTCAACGTTTGAATGTGTCTCTGATCCTTTGACAGCCGGACCGTCGCTAAGTTTAAACTTGTAGCGACGACTTGGCAGTCATTACGGTTAAAACAACATTATTTTTTGGTTAAAAATTAAAAAATGGCGCAGTTGCGTAACCGTAGTGATGTCTGGGACATCGCTATGTTATTTATTAAACGAAGCGTTAGCCATGGTCGTCACATATGTGACTCTCCGTTCTTCATCCCGGAAATTAGAATCTAGAAACACCGTTATGGATAATTATGAGTTTTAAGGAGAATTCAGCTATGGAAACCTTTACAAGCAACTCTCACTACATTGCTGAAGGTGCCTCAGTCTCCAGGCCCCCTTCTTTCAATGGCTTTGACTACCATTACTGGAGAGATCGTATGAAGCTCTTTATATAAAGCAGCAACATAGATCTTTGGGATGTAGTCACTGATGGTGATTAGTTCCTAACAACAACGTGTGCCCATTCCCAGGACATAATGGACTAGTGATCAGAAGGCTCGTCTACAACTCAATGCCAAGGCAAACTCTATTTGGTGTGCTCTTTGAGCAAATCAGAATATGAGAAGGTGCATGGCTGCTCTTCTGCCAAAGAAATCTGGGATACATTGGCAGTAGCTCATAAGGGTACTGACAATGTAAAGCAATCCAAAATCAGCATGTTAGTGCATCAGTATGAGATGTTCAAAATGCATGAATCCGAATCCATTGATCATATGTTTGGAAGATTTCAAACCATGACCAATGGACTCAAATCTTTGGGAAAGACCTATGATTCAGGTGATAACAATCTTAAAATCCTCAGAAGTCTACCAAAGATTTGGAGGCCCAAAGTGACTGCCATTCAAGAGGCAAAAGACCTCAACACCCTTAGAATGGAACTTCTGGGATCCCTCAAAGTCCATGAGTTGGAGCTTGGAGAAGATGCCCCCAAAAAGAAGTCACTTCCCCTGAATGCCAAATCCAAACTGCCTAGGTCTGGTGCACAGAAGGCCTTGAAAGTGGAGGAGTCCTTAGAAGGTTCTGAAGACTCAGAAAGTTGCTCTGATGATGAATATGACCTTGCCCTTCTAAGCAGGAAGATAAAAGGATGCTTCAAAAGAAAGCAAAGTTCAGAAGGCAATCTTCATCTGACAACAAGATAGGTAAGTCAAATAAAGAGTCTTTCTCTTCTGACAAAATAATCTGTTATGAGTGCAAACAGCCTGGCCACATGAAAGATGATTGCCCAAAGTTGAAGAAGCTCTCTTCTAAGAAGAAGAAATTTCCAAGGAAGAAGAAAGCTTTATGGCCACATGGGAGGATTTAGATGACTCAACTTCTGAAGAAGATGATGAAGCTGCTGTGTAACGTCCTAATGTCCTAAATCCAGGAACAATGTTCGTTGGAAACATTATCCCGAATTTCCGAAATTATTTCGCGCCATTTCAAGTATCGTCATACACACATAACGCCTAAGCAATCCAACGTTTACTTAGACTTCCTCAACATTCAAGCATCACAATTCACAAAGCCAAATCTAACTTAGAAATATGGGGACGAACCAACACTCTGAAGTGTTAAGGTTCATAAACTCCTACCGAAATCCGGCAGAGTTTCCCCTGAAAACTGGACATTTCCCAATTTCCAGAATCACCTGAAAAGCAACAAAACCCAGAACAATTCATAATAACAAAAGGACTAATCCAGTTCAAAGGAGAAATAGGCCTCCATGGCCAATCTAAAGGTTTCTACGTCATACATTTCAATAGTCACTACAAGTGATTTCCCAATAACATATCTATATAATTACGATAATTAAACTATCAATACACAAATAAACTACTAAACTTTCTGGGCCACTGGGAGTGGGTGAGTCCACTCCAAAAGCTCCATCTTTCTCTGAACATCAGTTGGGAGTACCCTGCACAAACTAAATATATCCCCGAAACGTGGGGGTGAGACTATGGTCCCAGTGAGCAAAACAATGCAGCAAGCAGTGTGGGAAACAAATAGATGCAATGCAACACCCAACACAGTTCATTAAAGTACACTTGAATGTTCTGGTCACTTATTTCATAACTTCCATCAATGGAATTAGTGGATAAATACAACATAATAATTAAGGTACTTCGATACTTAAGTAGACTGTCACACACACAACTTAAACGAATACACATGAACGACATAACCCAGCCGTTGGGTTCTTATCACTTAAATCTTGAATAACTGTGTGGCTAGACTTGAGCTCAGACTACAAGGAACGTCTTCCTTGGGCACTAATCACCACCATTGGGAACTAATCACCCCTTAAATCTGTGGGCACTAATCACCCAAGTCTTAAAACAACAATAGAGTTATATTCTTTTCATTCTGATAAATTAATTGGGCCACAGCCAAAGCTTAAAATGTGAATTTGGAGGCCAAAGCCAAAATCATCTTCTTCAACCTTTCCAATCAACAATAAATCATACATACTCAATAGCTTTAAAATCAACATAGAACGTCCAAATAAGTCACACAAACCCCCACTATCAATTATTCCTGCAAACCCCCCCCCCCAAATCCCCAAAATCCACTACCCTAGGGTTTCTCATACAAGCTCTTAATCCGCATAAATCATGTACAACAATAAACAAACAACCACAAGTCAAAATGAAGAGGATTAGAGGAGAGGGATCATAGGAAAGAAAACACAAGATGAAAGTGAGGTGTGTGAGTTATACTCACCTCTAAAGCAACCAACAATCTCCTAGAGGAGCACCAAGCTCCTTCTCTCATCCTTCCTCTCTTTTTCCTCCTTTCTCTTTAGTTATAAATCTGACTTCTTCTCCCTCACGCTGCTGTGGCGTGATGCGTTCCAGGAGAGGGTGTGCGGCTTGTTCCTCGAAGCTCGGTTCCTCGACCTCCATAGCCACCTTCGCAGACCACCTCCGCTAAACCCAGATCAGCCACCGTAACTGCCTCATACCTCCCCAGCCAAGACACACACCTATGTCTCACCTTCCTGCCACAGATCCACCGCTCCTTGCCGCACCATCACCATCCTCAACCTCTATTTCACGGCCACAACTTCAATGGGAGTCATTGCTGCCGTCGCGTTCCACAGACACGACACCACCATCAACAGCCTCCGCTATTTCTGCATATCCATCGCACAAACCCAGCAACATTGCCCTCACCGTTGAGCCTCTGTGTGGTCAGATCTATCACCACCGCCTCACCATCGCGGCTGAACCGTTCACAGCCACCTTCGCGCACTTGCGCCTCCGTTGGCCACGCGCGCGCCACCATGGCTGTGGCCTCATGTAACGCCCTAATTTCTAAATTCAGAACTTAGTCCGTTGGAAACCAAATTCTGAAAAATCGAAACTAAAATGTACAATTCTGGTTATCAAACCTCACATTTACATAAATATCCAACAAAGCTGATATAAATGTGAATAATTCAAACCTTATTTTCATAATCAGAGTTCATATATACATCTGGTCCAAAGATTATAAACTGACATCAAAAGAACTATTTACATATACCATCTCTCTAATATATATATATATATATATATATATATATATAGATCAGGCCCGAAGGCTACAAACTGAACAAACTTAAACAAATGCAAGGAGATACAACTTGCATAAACAATCCAAAAGAGAGATATCTAGATCCAACATTTCCAGCTCTAAATCACTTATTATCTCCTGGAGGTACCTACACACCTAGATTATATCCACAAAACGTGTAATGTGTGACACCCCAAGTAATGGGAGCCTCCACCACAACAGTCCTAGTGCTAGCAGTCTTCAACCAATCCTCAGCTTCACCCCTAGCATATAAATAACAAAGCCCACCTTAGATTCATCTGCACATCTCATCACATCAAAGATTCTATTGAGATCCCTCAGCCAATTGGATGCCACATCCGGATCATATACTCCATTGAATTAAGGAGGGTTGTGCTTTCGAAACACCGCCAACCCTTGAACAAACGGATCCACCACAGGTGCATGTGGTGCCCCCGTAGTCCTTCGGGCCAACTCCTGAAATAATGCAGCATTAGCAGCCGCCTGCTCTCCCATCATGTGTGTGAATGCCTGAAGAGCTGCTGCCACTAGGTCAGGTGGTAGATTCTGAGAAGAGGTATTGGTTCTGGGGCGACCCCTCCTGCCACTTGCCATAATTATGTACACATCATTAAGTAAACATCGAGGTGATCAGTCTCTCAATTCACAAAACAATGCATAAATTAGAATAACAAGTCGAAAGAAAATCCTACTACCACAGTCCAATTGGATTGAACTGCTCTGATACCAAAATGTAACACCCTAATTTCTAAATTCAGAACTTAGTCCGTTGGAAACTAAATTTTGAAAATTTGAAACTAAAACATACAATTCTGGTTATCAAACCCTCACATTTATATAAATATCCAACAAAGCTCATATAAATGTGAATAACTTAAACCTTATTTTCATAATCAGAGTCCATATAAACATCTGGTCCAAAGATTATAAACTAACATCAACAAAACTATTTACATATATCAGCTCTCTAATATATACAAATATACATCAGGCCCGAAGGCTACAAACTAAACAAACTTAAACAAAATGCAAGGAGATACAACTGGCATATACAATCCAAAAAGAGAAATGTCTAGATCCAACATTTTCAGCTTTTAAATCACTTATTATCTCCTGGAGATACCTGCACACCTAGATTATATCCACAAAACGCGTGGTGAGACTAATGTCTCAGTGAAGTATAACTAAGCATACTGAGTGTACAGGAAACAAATACCAATCAATGTATTTCAAACCAATAACATTCAACATCACTATGTATTCATATCTCATAACATAACTAAATTAATCATAAACAATAAAATGCAACTCACTGCTTTATTTAGCAGGCATGATGTTTTCACTTAAACTGGAGTTAGAACTGAGCTCAGACTACGGGAAACGTCTTTCCCGGGGACGTATCCCACCCATTACTGGACCGAAGTCAAGTTTTCACATAATTATTTAGTTTTCTCAACTCACAGCAAAGGGCGGCTTGAATTAACTCACGGTCGAAACCGGTAAACATGAATCGATAGTTAGACCAGAATTTCGAACATTTGAGTGTTTCGAGACTTTCGCAAGTTTCGTAACTTTCGTAACTTCGAAATTCAATAGTTTTACCATCGATCCAAGCATAATGTAATCAATTCTAGTGTAATCAACATAATTTCATTCAATTTAACTATATAGAAAGGGATTCAAGGGGTAGGGTTCATACATCGAGCATTTCGACAATTTCGCTATTTTCGTAAATCTCGCTATCCTAAGGTTTTCAATGAAAATCACTGATTAAACTAATCAATCTTACACAACTATCAACAATCCAACTACAATTTACAATTAGAAAAGGAATCAAGAGAGTAGGGATCATACAATGGGGAGAAAATCAAGTTCAAAGAAAAGTGAGAGTGTGTGAGTTATACTCACCAATTTCTTGAAATTTTCAAGAGGAATTGATGAATTGGGAGTTCCTTTGGTGAATCCTAGCTTTGATCCTCCTTCCTAAGCTTCCAATTGGTGTTTCTCTCTCTTGCTCACTCAATCTCTCTCTAGGGTTCGGTGAAGAAGAAGAAGAGAAAAAAATAGAATTTCAGATTTTGCATGTCCGAGTATATATACTGGACAGCTGGTAATCGATTACAGTCGTGCTGTAATCGATTACCAGAGGTAGAATTTACATTGGAAAACGTTTCTGGGAATCTGGTAATCGATTACAACCCTTGGTAATCGATTACCAAAAACTCAGCTCTCAGGTAATCGATTACCACCCTGTGAGTAATTGATTACACAAAATCAGCTCTCGGGTAATCGATTACAAAATCCCTGTAATCGATTACCAAAAACTCAGCTCTCAGGTAATCGATTACAGCCTGTGAGTAATCGATTACCTAAAAACTAGCTCTCGGGTAATCGATTACAGACTCTTTGTAATCGATTACCAGAACTCAATTTTCTCAATTTCTCTTAAGTTAAAACATAACTTGGTTTGTGATAGGGTTTTAACCTATAGTTCCTTAACTTTCCTCCCTTTACTTACTAATACTTAATTCTCTTGTATGCAATCTAATAAATTATTTAAGTTCCTAATTTGCGGGATGTTACACCTCACATGGCGCTTCTCTTCCGCTGGTCGCGTTCCCCTTCACTTGGCCACGGTGGCCAGGGCTACTTGCAGCCGCCTCTCCCTCTCTTAGGTTTTGTTTCTGATGGTAAAAAAAATAGAGAAGGATGTGTGGTGTGTTTTTGTAAAAAGGGGCGTGAGGGTTTCTTTTGAAACCTGATCCCTTTTCTTCCTTTTTTTTCAACATAACCTATTATATATAGTCAAAATAAAGTTAAATTACATATATAAATATATAAGTATCTATTTTGTTTACTTTGTTTTTCTTTTATACATAAAATTATATTGCTATGAAAGAATGGAATTTAATTTGACTCTAATAAAATTTAGGTTTAAATACTCCATCTTTATAAATATTATCTTACCTTATAGCTCATTTATTTAACATATTTTCTAACCTATTATTATTATTATACTAACCTTATTATTATTTTATTAATTACTTGCATTGAAATAAATTATAAGTACTTTAATTATAATTCTAGATTCTTAAATTTTGGGATGTTACATTTCTACCCCCCTTAAATAAATTTTGTTCTCAAAATTTCAGGTTGATAAACTCCACTAATACATCCAGACCTAATCCCTCCTCAGAATGTTGGGGCCCTAAGGAATTTTCCAATCATCGCCTGATCAAAATACTCCATTCCCTAAGGATGGCTACGGGAACTAAAAGTCGTTTGGTCTCCTAGCCTTATCTTATCATTCTTTATCTGCTAGTCAAGCCTTAGGTTTACTTCCCTTGACAACTTACCCTGAACGGGTGGGAGGACATAAAGACACATTCCTACCGAAAAACCAGCCAAAACAATAAATATCAGTACAATGCAAAAATAAGTAACCTATTGTTCCTGAACTGGATCCATTCATAACACTTGTTTGGAGAAAGTGTAAGGTGAAACCTATGAAGCTGCAACTAGTCATTTATACCAAACTTGGAGGAGCTTTTGACTTCCAAATGGAATTGTCAAGAAGGAATATGAAGCTAAACAAAGTATTTACAAGAAAACACGTAGAAAGGTTTAAAAGTTCAGACATCTTCTATCTGAATTGGAAGAGAAACAAGTCGATTCAAGTTAAAGCAAAAGAGACTTTTATTCAACAAACTAAAATATGGAAAGTAGATAGGCTGGAAGCAAGTCATCAGATGATATTTGCCCCAATTCAAAAAAAAAGAATAAAAATGTTCAATTACTGAAGCTAAAGCACAAACAACAATCCCATACCCAGTCACAAAACAGAGTAAAATTGCATCGCATTTCAAATAAGAAATATACCTTTGGGTGAATTACACTCTCCATCTCTTGAGAGATGCTAATATTACATTGCCCTCTCATCTATTTTGAAATATTATGTTACCCTCCTCCCTTAAGAGATTAATGTGCTACATTTAGTGCTTTTAACGCGAGTAAGCCTTTCATGACGCTTTTCTTCTCTCAATTCTCAATGTTATCAGTTGCTAGTTTTTGAATCCCTACCACTGACTTTAGAACTTGAAAAGATAACATAAGGATTTTGGGTGAAGTCCCAAAGTTGATAGTAAAGGGTGTCCAAAACTTAATTTCATCTTCTAAAATGTAGAAGTCAATAGTAGGAGACTAGGAGTGTTTAAAAAAAATAGCTATCAATGACCCTTAGAGTCACAAAAAAAATGCTCCTGAGACCTAAGACACTATTTGTAGCTATTCACTGCTTATTTATATCAAATGGACTAAAGTACTACACATTTCATCTTTCCAGGGATGGGAGCATAATTTTTCAAAATAGAGGAAAGATAGTGATTCAAGTATCTATTAGGGGGAAGAGAGAGTGATTTACTCTAAACTTTTCTGTAGGAGCAAGGTTGTCAAACTTGAGAGTCCA
The DNA here is from genome assembly GCA_026901365.1 of Sesbania bispinosa. Classification (NCBI taxonomy): domain Eukaryota; kingdom Viridiplantae; phylum Streptophyta; class Magnoliopsida; order Fabales; family Fabaceae; genus Sesbania; species Sesbania bispinosa. Next base: position 1,428,958 of record QLOH01000108.1, read on the forward strand.
CATAAACTAGTGGGGTTTCCATAAACTTGACTCATAGACTTGACTTACAACATCATAAGTTTACTTAATTCAAATTAATATTTAAAGAACTTATAATAGTATCTGAAATTCAAAACATTTAAAATAAATTGCTTTAGCCACCAATTTTAGACATTCCATAATGGGGACAACATAAAATAGGTATAGAACAGCAAGAACATGGAACCAATCAACTAATAATAGAGCATATATCCAGCAAAAACACAAAATAGAACACAAACACAACCAGAAGTTCACACTGAGCTTTGGTTATATGAGCAACAAAAAAATGGGCAATAAGAAAATGGATGAGAAACACAAGGACAACTTTGATCAATTTTGCAGAAACCGTGAACCAAAAACAAACATAGAGCTTCAATAGATTTGGGCAACAATAAGCAACAGAACCATCTAGGCAGCAAGAAAACTTCATCTTGAGCTTCAATCCATTTGCAGATAGAACAACCAAGGATGAGGATGACAGCAATGGGCAAGCAACAAGCATTTAATTGAGAGTATAGTATTTAATTTCTTCTGCAGACATGATAAACTCTTCCAGTATAGTATTTTCACTTATTTTAGAATCAGCTGGTCCACTAGAATTATGAGAAGATAGAAGAAGAAGATTAATATGAATTTAGCCTTATTTGCATCTTCTGCAGTCCTTCTACAGGGTTTCTGGAGGTTCATTCTTCTTGCAGATCTTTTTGAAATACATCATTTGCTTGATTGAGAGTATTTTTAGGTCTGTTATGCAACTGTAACCTTAGAAGATAGAGAATCCAATCTATCCTTTGGTTCCTGACATGATTTGCTCCTTCTTCAGACTTAATGATCTAAGGTATTTCTTTAGGACTGCCATCTATCTTCTGATAATCCTCATAGAAGATGTTTTAAATATATCTTGATGCTTGGCAGCCTGAGATGAACTTTTCTCTTTCTTTTACAAATGAATCTTCCTTCTAAAGGAATTTTATTATGATTTCTTCTTCTAGAGAGTTGTTTTTATCTATCTGGAGGATAGCAGTATCCATCTCATGATTTCTCAGTATGCATTTATATCTATTTTTTACAGATTTGTCATTCTTGTCAAATCTGAGACTTATCTTATTAAATGAGTGGTATTCATTTCTTTCTTTTGCTGCTCTCTTGTACCTTCTGCAGATGTTTTCCTGTATCTTCTGAACATTCACTTGAACAAATCATAGTCCTTAGAGTTCAGAATTATTCCAAGTAACCTTGATTAGTTGTCATTATTAAACACTTTTTAAGGGATTCTTTGGACCTTACAATCTCCTTCTTTTTGATGATGATAACCTATCAAGTTTTACATTGTTATAATTCTGAAAAAAAATACTCCCCCTGAATGTATGCAGGTATCTTTGAGGGATATTATTTATTCAATTTACTGTTGATGTTATAGCTGAGAGTGTTAGTTTAAATGCACATTTTGTTTGAAGAATGTGTTAACATAATTGTGGTGCATAGTTTTCCTGTTAACTAATTCATACATTTTTAGTTCATGAAACACTCATAGCAGCAAGAGAAAACACATTTCAATTGAGCATCAAAAGACAAGTTCATTGATCACAGTAAACAAGACAAGGATCATTCAATAGTCATTCCAGAAATATGAGACATAATCAATGTCATACAAAAAGTAAGCCAAACTGAAATTGATTTCTCCTAACAGATTCCTAAGACATAACAATGTCAAACAACCTACTACTCCTACTACTTCTCCCCCTTTGTCATCTATCAAAAAGAAACTAATATGGTCTAGGAGAAGCAGAATCATCATCTTCTTCTACTTGGAGGGTGAAGAATGATCAGAAGATGATGAGGTAGTTGGTTGGAGGATATTCTGAGGAGGCTGGTATTGATTGAAAGGCATCTGTGGTGCTTGAGGAGCTATGACAGGCAGAACAAAGGTATTGAGCCAAAATTGGTGGTTGTGTAAACCTCTCTATGATCTCATTTACTGAATTTTGTAGGATATTGACATTGGAGAACAATTTTTTTATATCTGCCTTAATCTTCCTCACTTATCTTTCAATGGATTGAGAAGAGGAAGGCTCAGATTTGTCAGTGGGAGCAGCAACTTCTGGTCCATTAGCTTCATCCTTTTCAGCACTTAGTTGCTGGAGAAATGTTTCCATGGATGAGAGATGGGCAGACACAACAGGAATATTGTCTTTGAGAGGAATAGCAGTAGGAATGGAAGAATCAGAATTGGGGAAGCAAGGAATTGATTCACCAGATCAGTTCCAAAGGTGCCTGCAGAAGGAGTGGATTGATTTTCTTCCTTCTGCATAGATTCCTTTGCAATCCTTCTTTTGCAATAGCCAAAAACTGTGGGAGATTGATGTTGAATGGGAGGTTCAGACTGAGTGTTTGCCAGCATGGCCAAGGTATTGACAGCTAACCCTTCTACAGAAGCTAGTGATGCTTCCCTTTCTTCTTCTGTAGAATCACCTTCTCTGGAAGCAGTGTGCAAAGGAGAAGCATCTTCTTCTTCTTCAATATACAATGGTTCTGCTGAAGAAGATGTCTTGTACTTTGCTAGGCTCTCCTTCTCCAGAAGATGCAGTCAAACCTTTCCTTTTTCTGGAGAAGGTCTTTAGCTCTCTCTTCTTTTTGGTTCTTGGAGCCTTTTCTTCTTCTGAAGTTCCTTCTGCTTCACTGCTACTACTGGAGAATAGCTCAGAAGGTGTGGGGTGTACCATCTTCATTTTCTTAATGTTCTTTCTATTAAAGAAGGTGCAACTGTCTTCACAATCCTCATCCTCAAGAGGCACATTATACAATCTGAAGATTTTGGTTAACATCATGCCGTATGGTAGGCTGGCATAAGCTCTCTGTGGATTGGCTGAGTAAATCATGCTTCTAAGAAGCAGATAGGATAGAGAAAGTGGTTTTCCAATCACAAATGATACAGAACCAGTAAGTCTTGGTCTGTAACCTTCTCAAGGGTTCCAGCTCTAGGAAGAATGGAGTAACAACACATTTTATGGAATAGCCTACAAACGGGAATTAGTTTACTAGAGACAAGAGGTAGGCCAGGTTGGCTAAGGACTTTTCTGACTACTTCTTTGGTTATGCTTGCAGAAGCATACCAAGTATCTTCATACAGATGATTTTCACAGGCAGAAAGATTAAGAACTTCCTCAATGATGCTTGGAGTGAGTATGATGGTTGATCCTTTGATGTCAGCAACAAGTGAGTTCCCATCACTCTTATAGTTACTTGCAGAAGCATAGAAGGCTTTGATCAGCCTTGGATAGACAGGTTCTCTAAAGACAAGAAAAAGTCTCCCCATCCTTGCTTCTGAAGAAAATGATTAATATCCCATCCTCCTCTTCTTATTTCCCTTAACATGAAGACTCTGCCAGGAATGATATTTTTCCATTTCCACTTTTCAGAGAATGCCTTGAGCATCTCTGAATCTTCAAATAGATCAAGATCACTATCCTCTGGATCCTCAGAAGGATCACTTTCCTCTCTGCTAACTTCTTCTGAAGCATTTTTCTCATCTTCTGGACAAGCTTGAGTGGGAATGGGAGAAGCAGGTTCAGGTGGGGAGTCAATCCCAATGGGATTGTTTGGATCATTTCCAATTGTATGGAAGAAGGTTTTAAGCCTATCAGATCTTCTAACTCTGAAAACAGGGGTATCAGTAGGAGAAGCATTTGAGAATGGGGGTGCTGAGACAGACTGGGGTTCAGTAGAGGCTGAAGAAGGTTCAGCTGGTGTTGGTTCAGCTGGTGCTGAAACAGTTTCTTCAACTAATGGTTCTGTTGGAGTTGATTCTGCCATGGGAGGTTCAGTTGAAAGAGGTTGAACTAGTAGGGGTTCAGAATATGGAACTATTTCCATTCCAGTATTTTCGTATTCCTCTTGGCTTCCATTATCTGAGAGAGGAGAGGAAGTGGAGGCATTTTTGCAGGCAATTGCTTTCATCCTCATTTTGTCTCTTGAGCAGAAAAACAGAGTATGTGAGAACAAGTTGCAGCAAGTTTCAGGAACACAGAGAGGGTATGAAGATGAAGTTCCTTAGTTAAGAAATAGAGTATCTAACTAGCCGTTTGATAGGAAAGAGATCATGGGAGAGAAAGAGAGAGAGTAGCGCGTTTTTTGAAGCTTGGTTGTTGCAAACGGTAACATTGCTTTCAATTACCTTATTAGTGCAACTAACTTTATTTTTAAAATAGAGAGACAAAAGGTTTCTTCAGATTAACTTGCACTTAGCAAGCCAAGCACCCTGCTACCCGTGTCATGTCCTTTCAAGGTTGACCTAGGAGAGAGAATTATAAGAGATTGACAGTGACCTTTCCTAGTACAGATTTTCAGGGCTATTTAGAAAGGCTATGATGGTAGGTCAGATAAGGTTCAGACCTTGGAGAAGAACATTCTTCTTCTTGTAGCAGAAGGAAGATGTTCTGCACATTGTTGCAGAAGGAACAACTTTATCCCAAGGCTATACTTTCTGCAGAAGGTATAAATACCTTCTGTGTACATAACAGAACTACAAATTCAAACAAGGATAACACAATCAATTATTGCATTCAAGAGCATTTAATTTAATAATCTGCACATGTTTAATTTCTCTCTAATAAACACAAACCTATCTTCTACAAGGGGTTTAGTGAAAATGTCAGCAACTTGAAGCTTGGTTTCTATGAATTTAAGTTCAATCTCACTTTTCTGAACATGATCCCTAATGAAATGATGCTTTATATCAATGTGTTTAGACCTAGAATGTTGTATAGGATTCTTGGACAAGTTTATGGCACTTGTATTGTCACAAAATATAGGGATTTTTGTGTACCTTAAGCAATAGTCCTCCATTTGATGCTTTATCCATAACATTTGAGAGCAGCAGCTTGCAGCAGATACATATTCTGCTTCTGCAGTAGATAAAGCTATGGTAGGTTGCTTCTTGCAGGACCATGAAACCAATGCTTCTCCAAGAAATTGACATCCACCACTTGTGCTCTTTCTATCTAGTCTATCTCCAGCATAATCAGCATCACAGTATCCTATCAAGTCAAATTTTGTACCTTTCTTGTACCAAAGACCAAGATCAGTGGTTCCAACAAGATATCTGAGTATTCTTTTCACAGCAGCAACATGAGATTCTTTTGGAGAAGATTGAAATCTAGCACATAGTCCTACGAAAATAGAATATCTGGTCTACTAGCAGTTAAATACAAGGACCCTATCATTCCCCTATATTCCTTCTCAGACACAGGTTTTCCATTTTCATCTAAGTCTAAAACTGTAGAAGGATGCATGGGAGTTCCCATGAATTTTGATCCTTCCATTTTGTATCTTCTGAGAAGATCCTTGGTGTATTTTTCTTGGTAAATAAAAATTCCAGATTCTTCTTTTTTATTTGTAGTCCAAGAAAGTATTTAAGTTCTCCCATAAGACTCATTTCAAATTCCCCTTTCATTAGATTAGAAAAGTCTTGACACATTTTTATATTTGTGGATCCAAAGATGATGTCATCAACATAAATTTGCACAATTAGTAGATCCTTCTTAATAGTTTTCTTAAACAAAGTAGTGTCAATTTTTCCTCTAGAAAATTCATTGTTAAGAAGGAAACTGCTTAATCTTTCATACCAAGCTCTAGGAGCTTGTTTTAAACCATATAAAGCTTTAGTGAGTTTGAAAACATGATTTGGATGTTTTTGATTTTCAAAACCAGGGGGCTGGTGCACAAACACCTCCTCATTTATGTAACCATTTAAAAATGCACTTTTAACATCCATTTGGTAAAGCTTAAAGTTTTTGTAAGCAGCAAAAGCAAGTAGGATTCTAATAGCTTCTAATCTAGCTACAGGTGCAAAAGTTTCATCAAAATCAATACCTTCTTGTTGGTTATACCCTTGAGCCACTAACCTTGCTTTGTTTCTGATTACATTACCTTCTTCATCCATTTTGTTTCTGAAAACCCATTTAGTGCCAATAATGGGGTGATCTTCTGGAGAAGGTACTAGTGTCCACCTTATTCTTCTCAAATTGATCCAGTTCTTCTTTCATTGCTTCTACCCAAGATTCATCTTCTAGGGCTTCATTTACATTCTTTGGTTCAATTTGAGACAAGAATGCTGAACTGTTCTCATTATTTCTGAGTTGTGATCTGGTTCTAACTCCTTCTGCAGTGCTTCCAATGATTTGTTCATGAGGATGATTGGTGATTAGCTTCCAGCTCTTAGGAAGGCTCTCTTTAGCTACATCAGTATCTTCTGCAGAACCTTCTGCAGGAATTTCCTGTTCTGCTGTATCTTCTGGTGAGCCTTTTCTGTCAGAAGATTGCTTCTGCAGTAGCTCACCTTCATCATCTGATTCTTTTCTATGTTTTTCTTGACAAGAGGGATTAGTATCATCGAAAACTACATGCATGCTTTCTTCTATGGTTTGATTCTTGATATTATAGATTCTATATGCTTTTGAAGTAGTAGAATATCCAAGAAAAATTCCTTTTTCAGATTTTGCATCAAACTTTTCAAGATTTTCCTTGTTGTTCAAGATGAAACAATCACATCCAAATACATGAAAATATCCAATGGGTTTTCTTCCTTTCCATATTTCATATGGAGTTTTATTTAGGATGCTTCTGATGGAAACCTGTTAAGTATATAGCAAGCAGTTGATACAGCTTCAGCCCAAAAGTATTTTTGAATGCCACTATCACTTAACATGGTTCTAGCCATTTCTTGGAGGGTTCTATTTTTCCTTTCTACAACTCCATTTTGTTGTGGAGTTCTAGGACAAGAAAAGTTGTGTGAAATTCCATTTTCATCAAAGAAGTTCTTAAAAGAGTGATTTTCAAATTCCCCTCCATGATCACTTCTTACAGAAGCTATCAGTTGGCTACTTTCATTTTGTATCTTCTTGGAGAAGATCTTGAAAGCATCAAAGGATTCATCCTTAGTTGTAAGAAATAAAACCCATGTGAATCTAGAGTAGTCATCTACAATAACAAGTCCATATTTCTTTCCTCCTAGACTTGGTGTTTTAGAAGGTCCAAACAAATCTATATGCAGCAGTTCCAATATTCTTTTAGTAGTAATTACATTCTTAGGATGAAAACTTGATTGTGTATGTTTTCCTTTTACACATGCATCACACATTCTATCCTTTTCAAATTTGATTTTTGGTAAACCTCTAACTAGATCTAGCTTAGACAGTTTGGAAATGCTTTTCATGAAGTCCTATGCCATGTCCATTTGTCATTTTCAAAAGAAGCGAAACATGTATGATCAGATAGTTCTTCTAAGCATATGCTGTATAAGTTTTTGCTTCTAATACCAGAAAATAGGACCTTCTTTGTAGATGCTTCTCTAATTTCACATAATGTTGGTTGAAACATAACTTCATAGCCACTGTCACATAGCTGACTTATGCTAAGAAGATTATGTTTTAACCCTTTCACATAATACACATTATTAATTTGAGTAGAATTTTTCATACCTATCTTTCCAATACCTTTGATGTGAGCTTTGTTGTTGTCTCCAAAGGTAACTGTTCCTTCCATTCTGTGAAGAAGTATGAATTTGCTCTTGTCTCCAGTCATATGTCTTGAGCAGCCACTGTCCAAGAACCATAGCTCTTTCTTCTTGAGGGATTTTCCTTTTTCCTACATCAGAATAAAGTAATGATTTAGGTACCCAAATCTTTTTGGGTCCTGAAGGGTTAGATACCTTTCTTTTAAAGCTCCCTTTTCTTTTGTAACAATTATGAGCAATGTGTCCAATTTGTTACACCAAGAACATTTAGGAGGTTGCCTTTTAGCAGGAACAAAGACTGTTTTCTTAGTGCTTGATGCTCCTATTTCATGAAATCCTAATCCTCTTTTATCAGTGGTTTCTCTACCATTTCCTATTAGTTTATTTAAGTTATGTGTACTGCTAACAAATCTACTTAAGTTGTTTGCAGTTCATTAATCTTCTTCTGCAGAAGATAGTTTTCCTTCTGCAGTGATGCAGATTTTGTATCTTCTGCAGGATTCTCTTTATTACCCTAACCTGTTCAGACAATTTAAAGTGTGATTGTTGAAGACATTTATTGGTTTTAATTAGTTTATCATTATCTTCCTTCAATTTTTCATTTTCCTCTTTAGATTTAATGAGTTGTTCTTTAAGAAGTGCACATTTTTGTGCAAGTGTGTGAGAGTCAGATAGTAAGTTTTCAAATGCATCTTCTAATTCTCTATATGCAGTAGGAGTATATGTGATTACCTCACTTTCTTCATCATCACTTCCAGCCATGAGACATAGGTTTGCTGCTTCTTCTCCAGAATCTTCTTCTTCTGAGGAGCTGTCTGAATCATCCCAAGTTGCCATCATAGCTTTCTTCTTCTGGAAGGTTTTTGAGTCTCTTTTCAGCTGTGGACATTCTGATTTGAAGTGTCCTGGCTTGTTGCATTCAAAGCAGATTACTTGTGCCTTTGAGTTTTCAGCTTTCTGTCCTTCCTTCTTGAAGTTGAAGCTTTTCCTTCCTCTGCCTTTTCTTCTTATTAGCTCTGGATTCTTCTTGAGATGAAGGCAAGTTCATCATCCTTTTCTGATGATGTTCATCTTCTTCAGAAACATCTGCTTCTGTAGGAGTCAAACTGTTTCTTCTGGAAGTGCTTGCTTTTAGAGCAATGGACTTTCCTTTTCTTGGTAATTCATCCATGAGTTCTTGCTCATGAACTTTCAGTGAACCAAGCAATTCATCTAACTTTAGAACAACAAGATTTTTAGCTTCTTGAATTGCTGTTACCTTAGGTCTCCATATTTTGGAAGACTTCTAAGGATTTTTCACTTGCTCTTGGTTTGAGTAGCTTTTCCAAGAGATTTTAAGTCATTAATAATGACAGTGAATCTACTGAACATTTCATCAATAGATTCATGTTCAACCATGCTGAACATTTCATATTGATGAATCAATATTGATTTTTGATTCTTTAACCTGATTGTTCCCTCATGGGCTATTTTGAGAGTATCCCATATTTCTTTAGCTGTTGAACATCCAGCAACCTTGTCATATTCTCCCCTGCTTAGTGCACAGAGAAGGAAGAATTTGGCTTTGGAGTTCAGAAGATACTTCTGCTTATCTTCTGAGGTCCAATCTGCTCTAGCTTTTGGTTGAGGATCTTCTCTTGTACTTCTGATTCTCCTTCTTTGGGAGGAGTAAGAAATCTTGTTCTTCTTATCATAGGAATGAAATTTCCTTTTTACAACATCCCAAAGATCAATGTCTTGGGATTCTAGGAACAATTTCATTCTGTCCTTCCAATAGTAGTAGTCTTTTCCATCAAATGTGGTGGTCTATTTGTGGATGAACCTTCTGGTATGAACATTGCAGCTCCATGATTAGCCATTTCCCTTGATCTTTTCCTCTCTTACTGTTAAGTAAGTTCAACCCTAGAGGCAAGCTCTGGTACCAATTGAAGTTGTGGCTTCAATCACAAGAAGGGGGGTTGAATTGTGATTGAATAAAATTTCTGCAATTTCTTTTGCACTTTTTCTGCTCAAGGTTTTGCCTTGGCTTAGTACAAAGAAATAAACTCCAGAAGGTAATGGTTAGCTGATTTTAATTTCACAGAAGATGTATATTTAGTTATGTGCTATGGCAGTGATAAATAATAGTAAAGAGAGAGTAAAGAAGATGGCACACACAAATTTTATACTGGTTCACCTCTTCCAACCTGAGGCTAGTCCCTACACCTGTAGGATTTTCTCACTCTATTAATCAAATTACAATCTTCTTGGGTAACCTTACCACTAGTATTCTTTACCTGCCTCTTCAGGCTAACAATAACCTAACAAACTCAGATTTTCCATACTTACTGCAGAACCTTCTGCAGAAGATTCAGTCTCCAGAATACTGCAAGTACCTTCTGCAGATTCTGTAAACCAACTGAGATCATCAAATCTCAGTAAACCTCACTGAAATCCCTTTCCCTTACTGCTCAGAAGAAGGAAATGCACCTGCACACCTTCTTGAGACTTTTACAATGAAAATGAGAAAGAATAAGAACAAACAAGGCTCAAAACAATACAATACTTGCACAAGAAGCAGAATGATGAGCCAAGACTCTCTCCAAAGCTTTTCAGACCAGAAAGCACAAATATGAAGGAGAGAGAAATTGTCCAGAAGATTGAAGAAGTGAAACAACAGAAATATATGTATCTTCTGGAGTGAGGTGAGTTCCAAGTGTGGAGGAACTCTCCTTTTATAGAGGCTGGAGTAAAGTAGTCGTTGGACATCCAGCTGGCTTCAGGAAATGTCCCTTTCTCTGCTGCAGCAAGTGCAGGCTTTACAGCTGTCAAGTTTGACCAGTCTCTGAGTATCTTCTGCAGGCTGTTTTGGGCTATTTCTCAAAGCTTTTCTTCTGCAGACATGATAAACTCTTCCAGTATAGTATTTTCACTTATTTTAGATCAGCTGGTCCATTGGAATTATGAGAAGATGAGAAGAAGAAGAATATGAATTTAGCCTTATTTGCATCTTCTGCAGTAATTCATTCCTTCTGCAGGGTTTCTGGAGGTTCATTCTTCTTGCAGATCTTTTTGAAATACATCATTTGCTTGATTGAGAGTATTTTTAGGTCTGTTATGCAACTGTAACCTTAGAAGATAGAGAATCCAATCTGTCCTTTGGTTCCTGACATGATTTGCTCCTTCTGCAGACTTAATGATCTAAGGTTTTCTTTAGGACTGCCATCTATCTTCTGATAATCCTCATAGAAGATGTTTTAAATATATCTTGATGCTTGGCAGCCTGAGATGAGCTTTTCTCTTTCTTTTACAAAATGAATCTTCCTTCTAAAGGAATTTTATTATGATTTCTTCTTCTAGAGAGTTGTTCTTATCTTCTGGAGGATAGCAGTATCCATCTCATGATTTCTCAGTATGCATTATATCTATTTTTACAGATTTGTCATTCTTGTCAAATCTGAGACTTATCTTATTAAATGAGTGGTATTCATTTCTTTCTTTTTTGCTCTCTTTGTACCTTCTGCAGATGTTTTCCTGTATTCTGAACATTCACTGAACAAAATCATTAGTCCTTAGAGTTCAGAATTATTCCAAGTAACCTTGATTAGTTGTCATTAGTAAACACATTTTAAGGGATTCTTGGACCTTACACAGGGGAGTTGAGAGACAGATTTGTCTTGAAATATTGATTCAAACTCTTTTCCATACAGAACAGAACGCTTGCAAAAGAAAAAGCTTCATAATCTTTGATTCTACCCGAGCTTGAAAACACACCTCAGGGAAGTGTTGCATGTATCTAGTATCCACCATATTAACACAATATTATACCGAATTTGGAAAGCTCTCAGTAAAATTTAACATGAGGACCATAGGTCTGCTTGCAAGTCAGTCTCTTGTCAGGGGATTACCTAAGATTGGGTTTGACAAAGATACGGTTTGTGAGTCATGCATAAGAAGCAAACATACTAAGGCTGGCTTCAAACCTAAGACTCATGTAAGTACCACCAGACCTCTTGAAATGCTCCACATTGATTTATTTGGACCTACTAAGATTTCCAGTCTTAGTGGTAAAAAATATGGATTTGTAATAGTGGATGACTTTTCAAGATTTACTTGGGTTCTATTCCTATCTGAGAAGGATGAATCTTATGGGAACTTCAAAATATTTTGTAAAAAGGTCCAATCTGAGAAAGGATATGGAATTGGTACTGTAAGAAGTGACCATGAGGAGAATTTGAGAACACAAAATTCAAGAACTTCTTTGATAAAAATGGCATAACTCACAACTTCTCATGTCCAAGAACACCCCAACAAAATGGTGTAGTTGAAAGGAAGAATAGAACTCTCCAAGAAATGGCAAGGACCTTATTATGTGACTCTGGAGTTGAGAAATATTTTTGGGCAGAGGCTGTGAATACCTCTTGCTACATCATCAATAGAGTTACCATAAGGAAGATCCTTAATAAAACTCCATATGAATTATGGAAAGGGAGAAAGCCTTCTATTTCTTACTTTCATGTGTTTGGATGTGATTGCTACATTCTTAACACAAAAGATTTGTTGGGAAAATTTGATACAAAGTCTGATAAAGGAATTTTTCTTGGATACTCACTCACATCTAAATCTTACCGTGTTTATAGTTTGAAAACTAAAATTATTGAAGAGTTTATGCATGTAGTGTTCAATGAGATACAGGAATCCCACAAAAGAACTTGAGGAAGAAATAGAAGAGATGATGGGTGACTTAAGAATCTCAAACAAATAAGCTGAAGAAAAAGGAAAGACTCACCTTGGATCAAAAGGATATAAGGTCACCTCAGACTGAGCTCAGAAGGGTACCTCAGACTAAGATCAATAGGCAACCTCAGACTGAGACTGATGACCATTCTTAAACAGAAGAAAAGAGTAAAGATCAGACTGAGCTTGAGCCAATGAACCAAACTGTACCTGAAACCCTACATGAGCATGCCTCTAAGATGCCCAGAAGCTGGAGATTAGTCAGGTCTCATCCAAGGGACCAAATCATTGGAGAGACCTCGGCAGAGTCAGAACAAGATCATCATTTAGAAATAAGGAGAACATGATGGCTCTCTTTCTGAAATAGAGCCCAAGGACATTCAAGAAGCCTTAAACGATGAGTCTTGGGTCAAAGCAATGGAAGAAGAGCTCAGCCAGTTTGATAGAAGCAAAGTCTGGGATCTGGTTCCTCCTCCTTCTCACCAATCCATATTTGGTACTAGATGGGTAAATCGCAACAAGCACAATGAGAAAGGGAAAGTCATGAGGAACAAAGCAAGACTGGTGGCTCGAGGGTATAATCAGTAGGAAGGGATTGATTATGATGAGACATTCGCACCAATGGCAAGACTTGAGGCCATAAGGATACTCCTAGCTTTGCAACACATAAAGACTTCAAGCTTACCAAATGGATGTAAATAGTGCTTTCTTAAATGGGGTAATTGAAGAAGAAGTCTATGTGAGACAACCCCCTGGGTTTGAAGATCCATAACATCCTGAGTATGTGCTAAGACTGAGAAAATCTCTGTATGGACTCAAGCAAGCACCCAGAGCTTGGTATGATAGACTGACACAACCTTGTTCAAGAGGGAGTATAATAAAGATTTATTGACTGTTCAAATATATGTAGATGATATTATTTTTGGTTCAACTAATGAATCTCTTTGTCAAGAATTCTCAAGTCTCATGCAGGGTGAGTTTGAGATGAGTATGATGGGTGAGCTGAGATTCTTTCTTGGCTTACAAATCAAGCAACAATCCAACGACATCTTCATACATCAAGAGAAGTATGCAAGAGATCTGTTGAAGAAATTCAAGATGAATGATGCTAAGCCAATGAAAACTCCTATGCATCATCAACTCAGATTGACAAAGATGAGCAAGGTAAGTCAGTCTCAAATAAGTTGTACAGAAGTATGATGGATCTTTTATGTACTTAACTGCTAGTAGACCTGACATTCAATATGTTGTGGGTATCTGTGCTAGATACCAATTTTATCCAAAAGAATCCCATCTCTCACTGTAAAAAAGATCTTTAGATATTTAATTGGAACTACTAAGCTTGGCCTTTGGTATGAGAAATGAACTAGGTTTGATCTCACAGGATATAGTGATGCTGACTTTGCTGGAGATAAGCTGGATAGAAAAGCACAAGTGGAACCTGCCAGTTCCTTGGAAAATGCCTTGTCTCATGGCCATGCAAGAAACAAAACACAATAGCACTATCAACAACTGAAGCTAAGTACGTCTCAGCTGCAACTTGCTGTACTCAAATAGTGTGGATCAAATCTCAGATGCTGGACTATGCTCTAAGTTATTCTAAAATTCCAATTCTATGTGATAACACAAGTGCTATAAAATTGGATAAGAATCCCATTCACATTCAAGATCAAAGCACATTGATATTAAGCACCATTTTATTAGAGATCATGTTCAAAAGGGAAATATTGAACTTATTTTTGTTGAGACAAAGAGTCAGCTTGATGACATCTTTACTAAGCCTCTTATTGAAGATAGGTTTAACTTATCATAAATATTTTAAATATGCGTGCTTATGAGCAAGTATTTAGATTTAATTTTTTTAAAAAAAATTATGCAACTGAGACTGAGACTGAGCTCAGACCTAAGACTCAGTCTGAGATAGAGCTGAGGTGAGACTAAGATTGAGTCTAAGCTCAGAAGCTGAAATGGTTAAAGAGACGTTGATAACCGTCTCTGAGCCACTGATTCCTAACGACTAGTTGCACAGAACGGTTACCTCAAAAAGCGCCTCACTAGTCGTTACATATTAAAAGGCCCCCAACCGCTTAACTGCCTCTCACACTTCACGAGTTATTCTCCTCTCTCTCTCTTTGTCTCACCTCATTTCTATAAAAGGAAAATTTCTTCAAACAATCCTTACTCATGCGCATCAAAATACCTGCAATAAACTCCCTCTTCTCATCTTTCTTCATCTTCTTCATCACCAAAACTAAGCATGTCTTCCAACTCAAGTGAATTCATGGGTTCTCCGGTCTCAAGCCAAGATAGATTGACACGTTCTCCAACCCCACAGCCAAGCACTGAGTCTGAGTACACATAGACTCAGTCTCAGCCATCCTCCAAGACAAAATCCACTTCTACTCTTAAAACCAAATCCCCACCTTCTTACAAAACAAGGTCACTACCCAGGAAAAACGTAGGATAGCTTCCAACGTAGTTCAAACTTCTGCACCTAAGAAGCCCAGATCCCCTGCTCATCTCACCGTTCCATCCTCCTATAAAAGGTAAGGGAAAACTTGGAGAAGGCAGCAAGAGCAAGAAGCTGTCTTTTCAATCTGATTTATTTGAGAATGAAGTAGTAGAGAGTAAGTTTACTGGAAGGTTTGCTGAAAGAAAGGTTGTGATTGGAAGAGTCATTCTCCCTATGGAGCTGAGGCAAGCAAATTGGGATGTGATCCCATATCTGAAAAAGCAAGGCTAGGAATCTTATTTAAGTATGTCTGAGCCCGTATATCCCAAGCTTACTAGAGCATTCTATGCTTCATGCACAATAGTGAAAAGGGCATCTGAAGGTTTGCCCCATGTCATGGCCAATATCAAAGGGGTTCACAAGGAGCTCACTGAAGAAGTGCTTGGAGCAATCATTGAAGCACCAGTTGCTGGAAATATAATTTACAATGAAGAACAGTGGTGGAAACTCATTGACATCTCATCTGAGATCGTTGGAGCATCCCTCTTCAGTCAAGCTGAAATAAGCCTCTCTGCTTCTGCTCTCAATCCTTTTGGTCATTTTCTCTTTCAGTTAGTAGTCAAATCCATCATCCCAAGGGCTGGGACATTTGACAAAATGTATGCTATTGAATTAATGGTCATGTACCATCTCAAGCATGGGATTGCTCTGAACCTCCCCTACCTGATTCTCAAACACATGGAACATGCATTTAACAATGCCAAGATGAATGCCTCTTTGCCATTTTCTATGCTCATTACTAGAATCTTGAAACACTTCAAGGTTGATCTCTCTGGACTGATGAGACTCAGGAGAAGTCACATATTTTGGAAAATCAAATATCATTGCCTCGAAGCTAGAAGGTAAATCCATTCCACCCCCTACTTTTACTGTTCCCTTTGACTCACCCTCAAAAGTTCCTCCCATTGTACAAGCATCTCCATCATCCAAGATGTCCTATCCAGAAGCAGTGACAAAGAAGAAGGACAAGAAGAAGAAAAGATTTCGTGAGACTTGGTGAAGACTCAGAGGCTTCAACTACAAAAGAAGACTCTTGGAAGAAGAAAAAGAAGGTCAAGAAAGCAAGTGCTTCTGTTGCCTTGGTTCAATCTGAGCCTCAGACTTTGAGGTAAGAACCAACCTTGCCTGCTGAGACTCAAGCTCATTGAAGCTCAGACTGAAGAATCCCCAGTCTCAACTCCACAAGTCTCACCCATCCTTCTCCTTCTCGTAATCCATCACCCTCTCCAATCACCAAAGTAGTGGCTGAGACCCTTGCAAGCCTTGACAAAGAAGTCCCTGATGAAGCTACTCCAACTGAGACTGAGCAAGAGGAGAGAGTCTCACCACCTAGACACGTGGACCAAGTCCCTGAGACTCAAGAAAAATGTAAGACCCTGTCTACTCTCCTCCAACTTACTCTCATCAAACTTCACTTCCTACCCCTGGGAAGTTCTTTGTGGATTCACTCTTCCAGTCTCCTGCACGCTTTGACCAGTCAGCACCACCACCATCTGCACCTGCACAGTCAATTCCCACACATCTCTATGATTCCATCAATACTTTTCCCAATCAACTGCATAAGGAACAACAACAACAACAACATGAGTTTGGTACAAGTCAGCAAAATCTGCAAAGGAAAATCTTCAAGGAGCTTTAAAGGCACAAGCGAAGGAAAGATTCTATCCTAAATGGAATGGGCATGGTACTTCAAATTATAAGAACTTTAAATGAGTATAATCATCAAATTCATCAACACTTGTCCAATTTGCCTCGTATCCACAGGGAGCGGTTTTAACTTGTAAAGTTAAAGTAATTGTATTTTCAATAAAACGTTTCAAAAGGTTGGTTTTAATACTGAATAATAAAATACTAAAATAAACACAAATAATACGAGAAAATAATATTTAGGACTAGGATTTGATTTCGTTTCATCTCCCCCCTTGTGTATTCGAACTCCTTTTCCCTTATTTATGATCGTACTTGTAATTACCTTAGCATTGTTAATTACATAATTATAAGGCATGTCTGGTAATTATCGTACCCGCAAATTCCCCTATAATATCATAATTAAACGCCAAAAGATATTCTCTACAGGCATTCAAAGTGGCATTTGGCGACCCGAACATTCCCCGTATTTTGCAATCAGCGCTATCGATTTAACCATACTTTCACATAAGGCACCTACGGAGGGTGTGTCACTCACTGAACCTCCGATCGTTAGAATACAATCCTTATGCTACGATATAATTAAACCGAGTACCTTTAGCAATCCGAGAATAAGCTTCATGAACAGCTCCATGCTCACCTACCTCTGATACTAGCCGGAGTTCCACTTTTTGTATCCAGAGCACTAACCTACCATCCCGGCGCACGCGCGGAGTTGATGCATTACACACAACATAAAGATACCGATAAATTACAAGCATAGAATCATAAATAAAATAGAAAAGAGAATTCTTATACACAAGGGAATCGATTCTACTACATCAAATCCTACTAGAGAGATTAGCTACTCATGGTAGCCATTACAAACTACTGAGAAATCTGTCACCTTTCTCAATCCTATACTACTCTCTCTGTGTATCAGTGTTTTGGTCCCAAGGACCATGTCTATGACCTTTGCAAAGGGCTCTATTTATAGAGTTGGAAAACCTTCAAGGGATCAAGTTGTGATGTCACTGGTGAGTGTTTAATCCAATCAGAGGCTGCCTTTTCATTAATTGACGTCATTGTTGTGAAGCTTGACCAACCAGGAGCTTCCCTTTCATTAATTGACGTCACCTGCGCGTGGCTTCATTAATCAGGACACGCGCTTCATGTGCGCTTAGCGCACATGAAGCCTGGCCAATCTGCTCATGCGCTCCACGCGCGCTAAGCGCATATGGAGCGTGTGACTCGCTGTAGCTTTCCTTGATTTGTGGATCTAACCTCTTGATTCCTTTCTGATCTCATCTGGTTTTCCTTTATCCCTTTTTATCCGAATTATTATGTATTTATCTGCCTTGGATTTGAATTGAAAAGATTCTTTGCAGGATTCTCTGATTTTTTTTATTTATTTAATTTTTGAATTGCAATATCCTCCATTCTGATGCTTTTCCACTCTTGTCCCAAATCTGCTATAATTCTGCATAAAATTGGAAATTTCTATTTAAAATAGCATCATATTCAAATCTGTATCAAATAAATACAATTATTATAAATATTAATAAAAAGGGATATTTTGGGGCATAAATTACTATTTTAACCTTGATAAGTGTAATAAAAACTATATGAAAATAACGCTAATTTTACACTTATCAAATACCCCCCAACTTAATTTCTTGCTTGTCCTCAAGCAAGACACCCTTGCAGTCAATTTTCAAAACACCCTTGATTAAAATTCTCAAAATAACTACAAGGAAAATTTCTTTATTATCTCTTTATTAGGCAGAAGTCACTTTCCAAATTAAGAAAAATTGAGATCAAGAGATATTACCATGACTCAACCAAAATTAGAACATAATCAGCAAGTTGAATTTTCTCAAGAGTAGCAATTAAAGCAATAAACAAAATACCAAGGAATTTCACTCATGCTCACGGGTACTGTTTCCCTCAATATTTTCACCACAGCTGAACAACTAAAATTGATAGTCATTTTTAGTTCCTAAGCTTGTTTATGGTTAACATGGATCAAAAGGTCTTTTCAAGGTTGTAATGAGGCTGGGTTATCAAGAAATTATGGTTTTTCTGGATAAACAATGAACATTTAGAATAGAGAGCATCTTTGGATGTTGCTTTTGATCTTTTCTCCTTCCACCATTTTTTTTCTTGATTTATTTCTCTTCTTTGCAAGCCTCTTTCCTTGTTTGAAGATGCACCCCCCCCCCAACTTATTCAATTTACTTTTTCTTTTTGATTTTAAGGGGAGTGATCTTCTTTTTTTTTGTTTTTCTGTACCTGCTCCTTGGAATTTCAACCTTTTCTTCCCATTATTTTTCTACTTGCCACCTTGCTCTCTATCCCAAATGTGAGGGACAGGATATATATATTATTTTGGCTTGGGTGAACAAGAATAATCAATTAAGGCTCAAAATGGGTTATCAAAAATTTGGAAAAATTGTACAAGGTTGGCTTTTTGTGTAACACCCTAAATTTCAAGAGTCAGAATTTGATCCGTTGGAAACCAAATTCAAAACTTAGAATTTAAGTTGCTTCATTGTGAATATCGACCTGTTCTATAAATTATCAAAACTTCCAACATATTCTGATAATTTAACCAAACATTAACTTAAATCTTCTAAGCATGATTAGAGTTTAACTATCCGAGTAAATATATTACAAGTCCTGTATACATGTAAATCCCAAATATAACATACTACAAGTTTCCAAACATAACTTGGAAATATGTACACACATGCATAATTCGTTTACAACCCAAGTCATCACTCCCGCAACCAAACAAGTCACTTCCGAGGCTGAGCATCCCGAGGGAAAGGAACCTGAGCGTCTAAAATGAACCACATATCGCGTGGTGAGATAAAAATCTCAGTGAATAAAACTCAATGCATGGGTGCAGGGAACAAATATCTATGATAATTATATCTAATTATACATAATCATTTCCTTGCACATACAAAATCCATATGCATCATGATATACTAAATGCTTTGCCCAAAGGCCATGATCACTTCACATTATAGAGTTAGACCCGAGCTCGGACTACAGGGGATATCTCCCCAGGGGACGAATCCCACTCTCCCATATTTGACCGAAGTCCATAATTGACCGAAGTCCTTAATCTTTAAAACATAATCGAATAGGGGAATCATTTCGACATTCCGATAGTTTCGAACCTTTCGATAGCCTCAAAAGTCTCGAAACTAAAGAACATCAAAATCAATTCAATCTATCCGATTAAAAACATCTCAATATATTCAAAATCAAACACAAACACAATCAATCCATCAATATTCAATAAAATCAGAGAAAGGGAGAGGGAGAGGTAGGGAAGATGCTTTGAGACCAATTCTACCTACTCAATCATCAGTGAGGATTACTCACCAAAGTTAGAAATTCAAGCAAATAGTGAAGAAGAGATGAATTACAAGCTTCAATCTTGTTCCACGATGATCCGCCACTTTCTCTCTCTAGAACTTCCTCTCTCTCTCTCTCTAGGTTTAGGTTTTCTCCCTTAAATGTTTCTGAAATTCGCTGTTGGTATATATATTTTTTCTGCTCAGTAATCGATACCAACATATGGTAATCGATTACTTCACGGCTAAAATACACTTACGAACCCCTTCTGGAAACTGGTAATCGATTACAATACTTGGTAATCGATTACCAAAAATTCAGCTCTCGGCTAATCGATTACAGACTGTGAGTAATCGTTACCACAATTACTGCTCTCAGGTAATCGATTACAAACTCCTTGTAATCGATTACCAGAAACTCAGCTTTCTGGTAATCGATTACGAAACTCTCTGTATCGATTTACCAGTATGCTAAACCTCTAATTTTCTTAAACTTAGTTTTTAAATTCTAATTTCTCAATCTCACCATCTTAAAACATACACATATCTTATCTTTCCGCTTAAAGTTTTCAGACAAGGCTTAATTAGGGGATGTTAAATTCTACAATAATCTAACTACGCCCCCTTAGAGAAATTTTGGGTCCCTAAAATGTGCTAATACAAAAGCAAAACAATCATACCTTACTCGAAAAGAACTAGGAAAAATTGTTTTCTGATGACATCTTCTTTTTCCCATGGTAGGCTTCATTATAGACAAACAACACGTGCCACAACCACCTAACCAAAGAATATCCCTACTCCTTAGGGTCTTGGTACTATCTGTCAACAATCGGAAATGGTCTTTCAGGTAGGGTGAGATTGTCCTCTTAATTGTATTTGTTCAGAAGGATAACACATGAGAAGGATCATAACACATATTTTTCTCAACTTGGAACACATGAAAAGACATTGTGAATGCTTTGACAGATAGGTGGAAGGGAACTTTGTATGCAAGAGGGCCAAACCCTCTGCATGATTTGAAATGGACCAATAAACCTGGGACCCCAGGTTTCCTAGATTTCACAGACTTCCTTATACCAATGACAAGAGTTATTCTTAAAAACACATGTTCCCCTTCTTCAAATTCTAATCCTTCCTTCTAGTGTCAGCATAGCTTTCTGACGGCTCTGGGCAGTAACAAGTTTTTCCCTAATGGTTCTAATCTTTTCTGAGGTTTCCTGAACTAGTTCCGGACCTAAAAAGGGCTTTCTCCCCAACCTCATGGCCAACACAAAGGAGGATATGCATTTTTCTACCATTCAGGGCCTCATATGGTGCCCTGCCTATGCTGCTATGGAAACTATTATTGTAGGCAAACTCTACGAGTGGTAAGTACCTATCCCAACTGCCCGACTCTTCTAATACACAGGCTCTCAACATTCCTCTAAGGTTTGGATAGTTCTCTCTGACTGACCATCAGTCTGAGGATGATAAGCGGTGCTAAAACCTAAGCTTAGTCCCGAATGACTGGTGTAATGCATTCCAGAACCTAGAGGTGAACCTAGGGTCTCTATCAGATATATACTAGCAGGAATACCACTTGTAATCTGACAATCTCCCTAACATACAATTCCGCTAACTTACTAGGAAAGGTATTCTTAACCGGAAGGAAATGAGCTGACTTAGTCAAACGATCCACTATAACCCAAATGGTATCAAACCCAGGCTTGGACTCGAGGTAGTCCTACCACAAAGTCCCATAGCTATACTCTCCCATTTCCACTCAGGGATCTCTAAAGGTAACAGAACACCGGATGGTTTCTGATGTTCCACTTTTCACTTGCTGACAAATCAAGCACTAGATACCAACTCAGCTATCTCCCCCTTTTCATACCTACCCACCAAACTTCTTCCTTAAATCCTGAATACATCTTGGTAGAACCAGGATTGTATAGACATTTTACCTTTATGAGCCTCTTCTAATACCAACTGTTTTTACTCTACCCCCCTTAGGAATACAGATTCTTCCCTGAAAAAGTATCATGCCCTCAACTGACTCCGAGAATCCTAACTGTCCCTTCTTACCTTGAAGATCAAGGTCCGAACCCTGAGCTTCCCTAATCAGAGTCTGAAATTCAACTAGAAATTTCTAACCTGTACATCTGAATGCTACATACTCCTAATTCTACCCTCAGGTTCAGATCTCTAAACTTCTCTAAAAGACTCATTCTCATGTATCATCACGGATGACACATGCAAGGATTTCCTGCTGAGAGCATCAGCCACTACATTGGCTTTACCTGAATGGTATTTTAACTCAAAATCATAATCTTTAAGAAATTCCATCCACCCTCTTTGCATCATGTTGAGTTCCTTTCTGATCAAAAAGATATTTCAAACTCTTGTGATCACTAAAGACCTCAAACCTCACACCAAACAAGTAATGCCTCCAAATTTTGAGGGCAAATACAACAGAAGCTAATTCTAAGTAGCATGGGTAGGATAATTTCCTCGTGAAGCCTCAATTGCCTAGATGCATAAGCTACTACCCTCCTATCCTGCTCAGAAACACCCCCAGTCCCCTCCAGAGGCATCACAAAATACCTCAAAGGCTTAGACACATCCGGTAAGCCAATACCGGGGCACTAGTTAACCTGCTTTTTAGCTCTATAAAACTTTGCTCACAGCCATCGTCCCACACAAAGGCTTGACCCTTTCGAGTTAATCTAGTAAGGGGTAATACTAAACGGGAAAATCCTTTAATGAATCTCCTGTAGTAGCCAGCTAAGCCTAAAAGCTTCTAATCTCGGTGACCGTTCTAGGCCTTTCCCACTTAAGAACGGACTCTACCTACTAGGGTCACTGACACTCCCTCTCCTGAAATCACGTGACCTAAGAAATGAACTCTATTCATCCAAAACTCACACTTTCCCGGATTTGCAAATAATTTCTTTTCCCTCAAAACTTCTAATACAAGCCTTAGGTGACGCTTATGGTCTTCCAAACTATAGGAATAGATCAAGATATCATCTATGAATACAACAACAAATTTGTCTAGGAAAGGTCGGAGATTCGGTTCATGTAGTCCATGAACACTGCCGGCGCATTAGTGACACCAAATACTCGTAGTGTCCATACCTAGTTCTGAAAGCGGTTTTTTGAACGTCTTCCTTCCTTATCCTAATCTGATGGTATCCTGACCTCAAATCTATCTTGGAAAACACTGAGGCATCTCTAAGCTGTCTAAAAGGTCATCTATCTTGGCAAGGGGTATTTATTCTAATTGTAACCTTATTCAATTGTCCTAAAATCTACACATAGCCTCATACTCCCATCTTTCTTTTTCACTAACAACATTGGAGCCCCCCAAGGAGAAACACTAGGCCTAATGAACCCTTTTCTAACAAATCTTCTAATTGTTTCTTAAGTTCACTAAGCTCTAAAGGAGGACATATGATAAGGTGCCTTAGAAATAGGTCCTGAACCTGGTAGCAAATCTATAATAAACTCTAGTTTCTCGCTCAGGTGGTAAGGTTAGAACTTCACTAGGAAAAAACATCTTGTACTCCCGAACTGTAGCTACACTGTTCAAATCCAACTTTGATTCTAAAGTTGAAGAAAGTAACAAAACAAAACATTCACCCCCGTCATGGATACTTTGGGAAATCTGTGAAATACTAGACAAAAGAATGGGTGGTCTATCCTTAGAAGGAATAGAAAGATCGGGAAAAACAACCCTTTTATTGAAACAATCCAATAATACCTGATTGAAGATAACCAGTCCATTCCCAGTATAATATCAATACCAGTCAAAGGCAAACAAATTAATCAATCACAGATGCTCTTTCTTAGATAATTAAAGAACAATTCAGACACACAAGAGAAGTAGAAATAGCTTCTTTAGCTGGAGTTATAACATTAAGGACATGTGGTAAAGAAGCGGTAGGTAACTTCAATCTATCCACACACTCAAAAGAAACAAAAGAATGTGATGCTCCTGAATCAAACAATACAATTAAAGTCTTCACCCCTAAGGTGCATATACCTCTTAGCAGATTATCTGACGAAGTTGCCACTTGCCCGCTGAGTGTAAAGACTCTATCAGTTGATTGAGGCTTCTGGCGTTCCTTGATTTTGGGGCAATCCTTCTTGAAGTGTCCGGCTTGCTTGCAGAAATAACAAATGTTCTTCCCCGTTAAACATTCCCCTAAATGTTCTTTCCCGCACTCCAAACACTTACGAGTATCCTTGTGCTGAGAAGATTGAGCAGCCAACAGGTGGTTTATTCTGCCACTTGGGTTTGAAATTCTTACCTTGATTACCAATTTCTACCTTTCTCTTTTCCCTTGACCTCTTGTGGTATAGAGGGCAGTACAACTCCCTTGCAATTCTTTTCAATAATGTAACATTTACTTACTAAGGTAGAGAAATTTCTGATTTCCAAGGCCTGCAACTCGATCTATCAACTCCGGCCTCAACCTCCCTCAAACTGTGTACACCTCCACTCTTCATCATTGACTGCCTTAAGGTATCGTGAATACTTTGACAACTCTTCAAACTTGGATACATACTGCCCTACTGTCATATCTCCTTGCTTGAGTTGTAGAAACTCTGCCTCCTTCTGCCTCTTGATAGTGGCTGAAAATATTTCTCCAGGAAAAGACTTTGAAATATTTCCCAGGTTAGTGGTGCCTCTGCCTCTGCAACCTGAATCTGGCAGTCTTCCACCAATCTTCAGCTTCCCCTCTCATCATGTAAACAACCAACCCCATCTTAGCTTCCTCGGAACACTTCATCACATCAAAAATCCGATTCAGATCCTTAAGCCACCCAGCTGCTACATCAGGATCATAAACGCCGTTGAATTGTGGAGGGTTATGCTTCCTGAATTCAGACAATCCTACTTAAAAGAAATCCACAGTAGGAGGTGGTTGTTCTGGGCGTTGCCTAGCTAGCTCTTGAAGTATTGCGGTATTTGTAGCCGCCTATCCCCCATCATTTGAGTAAGAGCTTGAAGTGCTGCCACCATAGGATCCGGTGTAGGTTCATGAGAGGATGCGGAAGGTGAGAAGAACGGTTAACCCTTGGCCTACCCCTCCTGTTGCCTGCCATAACTCTCTACATATCATAAAGTAAATATCGAGGTGATCAGTCTCTCAATTCACAAAATAATACATGAGAAATTACTAAAAAACCACAGAATATCCTAATTTCACAGTCCAATAGGATTGAACTGCTCTGATACCAAAATGTAACACCCTAAATTTCAAGAGTCAGAATTTGATCCGTTGGAAACCAAATTCAAAACTTAGAATTTAAGTTGCTTTATTGTGATATCGACCTGTTCTATAAATTATCAAAACTTCCAACATATTCTGATAATTTAACCAAACATTAACTTAAATCTTCTAAGCATGATTAGAGTTTAACTATCCGAGTAAATATATTACAAGTCCTGTATACATGTAAATCCCAAATATAACATACTACAAGTTTCCAAACATAACTTGGAAATATGTACACACATGCATAATTCGTTTACAACCCAAGTCATCACTCCCGCAACCAAACAAGTCACTTCCGAGGCTGAGCATCCCGAGGGAAAGGAACCTGAGCGTCTAAAATGAACCACATATCGCGTGGTGAGATAAAAATCTCAGTGAATAAAACTCAATGCATGGGTGTGAGGGAACAAATATCTATGATAATTATATCTAATTATACATAATCATTTCCTTGCACATACAAAATCCATATGCATCATGATATACTAAATGCTTTGCCCAAAGGCCATGATCACTTCACATTATAGAGTTAGACCCGAGCTCGGACTACAGGGGATATCTCCCCAGGGGACGAATCCCACTCTCCCATATTTGACCGAAGTCCATAATTGACCGAAGTCCTTAATCTTTAAAACATAATCGAATAGGGGAATCATTTCGACATTCCGATAGTTTCGAACCTTTCGATAGCCTTAAAAGTCTCGAAACTAAAGAATATCGAAAATCAATTCAATCTATCCGATTAAAAACATCTCAATATATTCAAAATCAAACACAAACACAATCAATCCATCAATATTCAATAAAATCAGAGAAAGGGAGAGGGAGAGGTAGGGAACATGCTTTGAGACCAATTCTACCTACTCAATCAAGTGAGGATTACTCACCAAAGTTAGAAATTCAAGCAAGAAGTGAAGAAGAGATGAATACAGGCTTCAATCCTTGATTCCACGATGATCCGCCACTTTCTCTCTCTAGAATTCCTCTCTCTCTCTCTAGGTTTAGGTTTTCTCCCTTAAATGTTTCTGAAATTCGCTGCTGGTATATATATTTTTCCGCTCAGTAATCGATTACCAACATATGGTAATCGATTACTCACGGCTAAAATACACTTACGAACCCCTTCTGGAAAACTGGTAATCGATTACAATACTTGGTAATCGATTACCAAAAATTCAGCTCTCGGCTAATCGATTACAGACTGTGAGTAATCGATTACCACAATTACTGCTCTCAGGTAATCGATTACAAACTCCTTGTAATCGATTACCAGAAACTCAGCTTTCTGGTAATCGATTACGAAACTCTCTGTAATCGATTACCAGTATGCTAAAACTCCAAATTTTTCTTAAACTTAGTTTTTAAATTCTTAATTTCTCAATCTCACCAATCTTAAAACATACACATATATCTTTCCGCTTAAAATTTCTACAAGCTTAATTATGGGATGTTACATTTTGGCTCTGGGCGAATATATTGAAAAAAATTTTTTTTTGCCTTTTTCATTTCCATATTTTCCAAAAACAGGATAAGCTCCAAAAACTCAATCAATAAAAGTTGACAGACAGTGGTGAAAAACTCTCAAATTTAGTGTTTGGGCTCTCAACTCACCGGTTACTTGGCTAAATTCCTTGATAAAACATTTACTGATTTTAATTAACTACCCTGATAGATTCTCATGTGAAGTATCCTAATCTTAATTGATTATGGAATTAATCACAAGACCTTTTTTCTTTCCTAATCTGGTTAGTTCAACTGCCCAATTTCAGAAATTTTGAAAATTTTTTCCTTATTTTCCTAATTCCTAGGTCCTAAAAATTTTAAAAATCCTAAAATTAAAAATAAACAAAATCCTAATTAATAAAATAAAGAAATAGAAAATAAAAGAACGAAAAGAAAGAAAAACACCAATGTCAATCTTCATCCTCTGTATCTTGTGGGTCCTTGTTATATGCTGCTGCTGCTTCACCTCCCTCCTGGAAGAATAGGCCTGTCCCCAGGCCACTGCTAGAATATCTGGAACTCTTCAAACACAGCATGCCTGAGTATAGGTCTTGCAGCAGCCTGCGTACTCTTGAATCTCATGGGATCATATTCTATGATCCTTTTCTTCATGTCTTCTCCTCGTGAGCTAAAGCCACGGGAAAGACTAGCAATTTAGTCCTGGTATCTGAAAAGGTAAATAACAACAATTAGTTGCTAAAATCAAATTAATTTCAATGATACCTTATTGCAAACACCAATTCATGAAGAACATGGAAGCCTATCATTAACCAATTGCATGCATAAAGATTATTTTCAACAAAATTTTACTGCACTTGGTAATGTCTTCCTAAAAACAGAATATACTCATTTGTTTTGCAAGTATTCAATCAATCCATAGAAAGTGAGAGTTTAAAATTTTTAAAATAGATAGAGCATAACACTTTCAAATTTAATAACTCACAAAACAAAGAGTATTCCAATTAAGCAAATTGTTCTTCATGTTTCTCACAGCCAAAAACACATTAAAGATAGCATATAATCAATAATATTCATAATCTTAAAGTTGCTATCCTAAAGTGCAAATCATGAAAACAGAATAGATGAAGATTTTAATTGGTAAAAAAAAATATGAAATTTGAAAGTTTCAAATTGATTGAAGTTTATGAGTGGAAAAAGTGAAAAGAAAAACTTAGGAAGTAGAAAAACAGTACATGAGTAAATAGAAGATTTTTAAATTTTCGTACTGTTGCGCTTCTCCTGCGCTTTAAGCAAGTGAAGCGCAGAAAACAGTGACTAAAATTGCAATATGCGCTTTACCTGCGCTTAGCGCAAGTGAAACGTAGAAAACAGAATTTGATTTTGTAATTTTTAGTCACGTTTTCTGCTACTTCCTATTTTTTTTTTTTAAAAAATATTTTATTTTCCACAACTTATTTCAATCAATTTTGAAAATTTCCTAATTCCTAAAAAAAATCCTAATTAATAAACAAGAAAATGCAAAACTGAAAATAATTAAAAACTTTAAAAATCTCTGGGTTGCCTCCCAGAAAGCGCTTGTTTAACGTCTGATAGCTCGACGCCTGCTTTGTTAGGGTGGTTGATACTGAAATCTTTGGTGAGCTTGTGAGCTGCACCCTTCCTTTCTTTGGCACATAAGTCTCCCCATAACATTGCCTTGGAGCAACTTGTAGTGTGAAATGTCTTTAAGGCATTTGGGCTTCTTTCTGAAATTAGACCATGCCTCTGATTCCCTTGGCTTGACTCTTCTTTTCTTTATTTTCTTGCTCTCAGGTGCATGAGTCTTTTTCTCTTGAAGCCTTGATGATTCACCATTGGTTGCTCTCAAATTCTTTGCCTTGCAGGGATCTTTGATATGAAACAATCCTGACCACTTGATTTTCAATCTGGCTCTAGGCTCTGAGTTTGATTCTAGCATGACTTTCCTTCTCTTTGCCTTGTTCTGGTCAGTGTGCTTGCATGCCTTTCTTTTGGGAGGTCTGGAGGGATTATTACTTGTACCATACCTTTCTTGATCTTCCTTTGCAGGACTGGTTGGATAAGGCACGGTCGTTGGTTTTGATATATCTTCCCTTCCTTCCTCGGGCTTTGATTCATTATCCCTCTGTTCACCTTTTTCCTCTGTTTCAGGTTCACCTTTCTCTTTTTCCCTTTCACAGTCAGATTCTTCTTCAAGCACCATCTTTTGTGTTTCATTTTCTCCTTCTTCCTTTTCTTCTTCTACTGCACCTTCTTCCTCTTTCTTTTCTTCAGCAGCTTCTTCTAATTTCTTTTCTTCATTAGGAACGAAATAATAAAGAAAAGGATGTTCCTCTTCTTCATCACAGTGAAAAAACTAAGTGCATTTGATATGGTAAACCTTTGACTTGCAGTGCATGTGTAAACACTTCTTTTTCTTCTTCTTCCTTTTCCTCATCAACTTCTTCTGCTTCTTTTTCTTGTGCTTCTTCAGTTTCCTCTTCTTCTTCTTCTTCTTCTTCTTCTTCTACTTCTTTTAGTTCTTCTTCTACTTCTTTTAGTTCTTCTTCTTGTGCTTCTTCAGTTTCCTCTTTCTTCAGCTTCCTCTTCTTGAATATCTGGAAAAGAGCAGTCACCGTTGAGATGATTACCTCCGCAAAAGTCACAAATTAATTGTGATGACTGGATAGGATAAACGTGAACTGTTTTGCGGGTGGCTGAGAAAGGTTGGCTATCTTCTTATTGAGTGCTTCTAATGACTGCTCCAACCTCCTGAGTCCATCTTCAACGATCTGCTTATGGGGTGAAACATCATCTTGAATCGGTGCATGAGAGAAATATTTTCATTCTTGCTTGAATGAAGAAGTGTGTGCCTTGGTTTGAATGTAACATGGCTTGCAACAAAATCTTCTTGCAAATTTTTTTGCTACCACGTTCCAATTGTTCAGACTTCGGTTGGGGTGTGACATTAACCAATCTTTGGCTGTTCCTGCAAGAGAAAAGGAAAATAAACGTAAGCATGCAGCTTCTTTGTCCTTCTCTTCAAAACCCATAGTTTCAACGTGTTCCAGGAATGTAAAAAGATGTTTATTTGGATCCTCGTGTGCCAATCCTGTGAACTGTTGAGCTTTAACAAGTTGAAGATGTGCTCCATCTATTTCCACAGCTTTTGTATAAATTGGGTGACCAGTACTTGAATGATGAAATAACCCCTTAGGCATGATATAATCTCCCAAAGTCCTCCTTCTGAATTGTGTTCCTTCCATTAATTGATTTTGAGATACCTGTCAAAAGTACTTATTCAAGAATCTCAAATAATTGTTAGCTCAGGAAGGTGGACTAAATTTTTTTTAAATAAAAATAAATAAATAAATAAACGAAAATAATAATAAAAAATAAATCCTAAAATTCTAAGATAGAATTTGAATTTGAAATATGATATTTACTTATCCTAAATTCTAAAAGAATTCAAACAGGATAAGTATTGAAGATAAGGTAAGATAAATTTCAAATTTCACATTTTATTTTTTTTAAATAAAATACGAAAATAAATAAAAATAAAAAGAAATATGAAAATTACACTTTTTGAAAATTTTTGAAACAAATGAAAATTCAATCACTAAACTATACAAATTGAGACACCGCTCCCCGACAACGGCGCCAAAACTTGATGGGTTTCCTGGCAAGTTTACCAGTAGTCCAATAGTTTTAGAGTAAGTAAGATATCGTATCCACAGGGAGCGGTTTTTAACTTGTAAAGTTAAAGTAATTGTATTTTCAATAAAACGTTTCAAAAAGGTTGGTTTTAATACTGAATAATAAAATACTAAAATAAACACAAATAACACGAGAAAATAATATTTAGGACTAGGATTTGATTTCGTTTCATCTCCCCCCTTGTGTATTCGAACTCCTTTTCCCTTATTTATGATCGTACTTGTAATTACCTTAGCATTGTTTAATTACAATAATTATAAGGTATGCCTGGTAATTATCGTACCCGCAAATTCCCCTATAATATCATAATTAAACGCCAAAAGCAATTCTCTACAGGCATTCAAAGTGACATTTGGCGACCCCGAACATTCCCCGTTTTACTAACTGTGTGCTCAAGTGTTTGCAGATCTTAGATCCATATATTGCAGGATAATTTTTTTATTGAATAAGGGCAAGCTGAGACGCTGAATCAAGCTGCATCCAAAGAATAAATACTAAAGATTCAAAAAGAAGAACGAAGCTGTAAAAGTATAAGAATGAAAATCATAAGACCAAAAGTTGCAAAATGCTCACACATTGAGACAAGGTCAAAGACTACAAGAGCTAAGGATGTAAGACAGGGACTGAGACTCAGACACACAGTCAAGCTGAGACTCAGATGGCCAAGTAAAAACTGAGCTTGGAAAGCAAGACTTAGACTAAGACTCAGCTGCATACAAGAGACTGAGACTCAGATATGAAGATAAGACCTAGCCAAAGACTGAAACTCAAACAAAGACTCAACTTCAGACTCATGCTCCAGGTGTTAAGACTGCAACTGCTGTAAAGCATCAGAGCAGACCTGAGCCTGTGTCAGAAAAGTGAAAATCATTCTCTCTCTCTTGTAACGGCTAGTCTCATTTGATATGTCGTTCAAAGAATTCCTTTGACCATCATCCACTTTACTACAATAAATGTGACCTTGTCAGTTATTGGACTGTTCTAGTGGTCATTTCATCCCAAGGGCTTTCTTCCTCCTTATAAATAGCATCCGGTCTCATTCTTTGTTCACTATTCATCTTTCTCATGGAGGGGTTTCTGATGTTGGTTGCTCTGTTCGACCTGATCAGGGTGTCCAATGCCAAAAGCCACTTCATCTTTTCTTGACTCTTAGGTCGAACAAATCAGCCAAGTGAAGGGTCACAAGTGTTTGAGTGACTCTTCTTCATTTCTGCCTTAAGCACCTAGCCTTCCTTTTGCCTCTAGCCTGGGAGGACATTTATGATTATCAGCCAAGCTAAGCAGGTGATGTAGGCATTTGAAGAGAATAAGACTAAGAGACCATTTTATGTGTTTATTTGTTTTTCTTTTGTAACCATGTTATCATTAATAAAATAAGTTGGTTTAATTAACTATCCAATTATTCTCTTCTTGTTCAAAGGCGATTTTGTTTTTATACCAACAGTTTTCTAATTTGAAATCTCAAAACCATGTTTGGAATCAAGATCATGATTTAATAATTTCAAATAGGAATCTAAACTCACTATATATAATGGGACTTAAACCATTGTAGTGAGCCAATGTTGAACATCCTTTTAGTAAGCATCAACCAAAAACAGGAAAAAGGCGGAGCACAGATTAAAGTGTTTCATTATTTTTTTAATTTTAATTAAAAACAAACAATTTCACAAAATGAATCAATATAATTTAAAACAATATTTAATTTCGCTCCATTGTTTTAATGTTTTTAAATTATTTCAGCTTAAATATTCAGTTTCATTTTTTTACATTATTTTTTTGGTAAAAAAATTAAAAAAGAAAGAAACTGAAATATTTTAAGCCTAAATCATTTAAAAACACTAAAATAATATAGCGGAATTAGTATGGGTGATAATTTTAGTATTCTTACTAGGAGAGCCTAAGGCCTGAAGACTAAATTTGGGTTTCGCCTATTTGATTGTCATGATCCAATTGTTCAACCTTTAATTTGTTTGGACCATATTTTGATTTTATTGGTGAATGGTAAGTGGTGAGGTATACTGTCGGGATAAAAAAAAAAGGAGTTATTTTTACACCATTTTTTATTAAATACATTATCTTTAATATTTTTTCTTCTTATTTATGATTTAAATGATCTTAACTTTTCCTTTCTCTCACACCACCTCTCTTCTCTTTCACTGCCCAAATCAACCTTTCCCCTTCCCCACACCACACCCTCTCTCCTTTTCCTAACTTCCTCTCTCCCTATTCGAAGGAAATATGTAAGAAAAATTGAAGAAAAATTTATATAAAGATATGTAAGAAATATTGCTACATCATTATTTAGCAGAAAATAACTTACGGCAAGAATTAAAAACATATAATTATAAAACCTGGAAGACCAAAACCAAAGAAAAAATAGAAAAGGGACCAAAATCAAATTTTACTATATTTTCGGATACCAAAAACATATTTAACCCTTTATTTATTTTTTCAAACAACTTGTAAAAATATTGAGGAAAAATATTCAAATAGTATAAGTGAGTAATAAAGAATGTGCTCTAAATAAATGGGTTATTAAGGCCAATGTTTATAATTCCTCTTATATCATGTTTCTGCAATGGTGACAAACCTAAGAATCAAGAGGGATAATCATTTGGAAAAAGTGGATGATGAGATTCAAGGCCCAATTATAAAGATAGGATAAAAAAGCAGCATACGCATTTGAAACCTAGAAGTCTTAGAGAAATTACCAATGAATGTGATCTTTAGTTGAAATTGAAGATGTTAATCGCCCAAAAGAGTGGATAGATTTATTAGTGTGCTTAAGCAATAGATTATAATGATGAGATTGACACCACATCTTAACCTAAAACTTCAAGGCAATAAGTATATAGGTTTTCACATTTATATTATTTTCACTTAATCCATTTCCAACCAATGTGGGACTTATCACTCGCACTTGAATTTCCAACATTCTGCCCCTTTAATGTGAGGTGATAAATAACTATTTTACTGCTTTGTAAAGCAGGAACTTAGATACTTTTTAATATATTTTTTATGGTTTTAGATGGATTTTACTTATTTTCTAATTACTTTTTGGTTAATATAAATGATTTCCTTATATTAATTATAGGTTTGTATAAAGTGTTAGTTTGAGTTATAATCTATGTCTTGGTTCTAGAAATGCTTACTAAATATATACAAGAGATGATATCACTGTCCATACTTTTTGTAGATGATATAATTAGTTGGAGAGTTGAGAAAAGAAATAAATGAGAAATTAAAAATATTGAGACAAAGCCTGTTCGGGTGGAACTCCTGCAGAAGTACTTCTAGGTGGAAAAAATAGCATAATTCAAAGAGGTCAAATGCATTTAACTTCTTCATAAGTTAAAATTAGTTACTTTTGGAGAAGTTAAATGGGAGAGCTTTTGAAGTAGGTGGTCTACAAAGATTAATTTTAACTTATGGAGAAGTTAAATGCAATTGACCTCTTTGATCCATGCTATTTTTTTCACCTAAAAGTACTTCTACAGAAGTTCCACCCAAACAGGCTCACAGTACAATACCACAAGTCTCATCTTCCAAGTAGTTTGGGTCCATCATGCAAAATGGTGTATAAATAGAGGGAGATGTCAACCATAGGATCCAAGAAGTATGGATAAAATAGAGGAATGCTTCAGGTGTGATATATAATAGAAAAGTACCAATCAAACAAAGAAAAATTTCATCACACAATTATAAGACCTACAACATTGTATAGAACTGAATGTTGGATGATAAAGAGCTAATTAGAAAGTAAGCTTAATGTGTTGCAGAGATGAGAATGTTATGATGGATGAGTGGCTGCAAAAGATAAGAAAAGTTAGAATAAAAATAAAATCTTAGAAAGAAAATTAGGATAGCTCCCATTATAGAAACTATAGTAGAGTCTCGCAATAGATGATTAATTGTGCTTGTGTGAAGAAGACTCGTAGAAGTATTTATAAAGAGAATTGAATGAATGATAGTTTAATAGTAAAAGGGAGTGAAATAGAAAGAGGAAAATTGTAACATCCCAAAGTTTAACTACTTTCCTAAATTAAATTAACAAGGGAGAAAGGTTTTTATAAAAGAAATTGGGAAAAATGGATTTAAGAGTGAAAATGAGAATTTTGCATTCTGGTACTCTCGCTTGAGCGAGCATACCAGTAAAAACCAGAAATTTTGGTTACTGGTATGGTCTCTTGAGCGAGAGCCTCTCACTCAAGCGCAATTGAGCCAGAATTAGGGGTTTGGTCTTTGACATGGTCTCGCTCAAGCGAGAGGACTCTCGCTCGAGCGAGACGAAGTCAAAGAGGTTGGGGTTTTACTGGGTGAATTGCGCTCAAGCGAGCATGTCTTTGCTTGAGTGAGAACCTGAATCCTTCTTGGCTGAGTGTGGATGACCTTTTAGGATTATTAGCCTGCAAGTTAGTTCTAGGATTATTTTGTTTTTAAAATAATTTGGCTGAGTGTGTATGACCTTTTGCTATGGATTTGCTTGTTTTCTTTTGTGTTGCCTGATGATCAAGGTACGGTCTTCTGCTTGTATAGCATTCAACTCATTCAAAAAGCAAGTAGACTATGTAAAACTTAACTACTAGACATACATACATTTATATTCTTATTACAGGGATGAAACGAAACTTCTCAAACCTTAATTTCCAATTCATAACATAGATACATACAACTGTATAGAATTTAATGAATGTCTCATATTTTTTCCTAGATTGCATTGAAATTTTATGGATTTGAGACATTTATACCTTTCTGGTTTTGTTATAGTTGCAGTGCTTTTGGATTCTTAGTCTTGGCTCTAGTAGATGCATTATTTTTTTGTTCATTTCAGGAGATGCACTATTTGCATTGAAGACATCATTGAATGCTTTGGGTCACCAGCTTACTGACTGGAATCAAAATCAAGTTAGACAAGGGAGAGAGAGTTTAATGAGAATAATAGTACCTAAAACTAATGTTTAACTAACCGTTTAGCGTAGGCCAGCCCAAGCTAATAT
This sequence comes from Sesbania bispinosa, assembly GCA_026901365.1. Lineage (NCBI taxonomy): Eukaryota > Viridiplantae > Streptophyta > Magnoliopsida > Fabales > Fabaceae > Sesbania > Sesbania bispinosa. Next base: position 1,464,153 of record QLOH01000108.1, read on the forward strand.
TAGCGTAGGCTAGACCCCAACTAACGCTAGCGTTGGCTGGCCTACGCTAATTAGTGTCAGCCTGGACACAAATTTTTGCTTCCAAGGTTTTAGCGGGACCACGACACCAATGCTAGGCCGACGCTAATTTGCTGTTTAGCGTCCGTTTTTACAACTTAGCGTGGGCTTTTGGCCTACACTAATGATTGTTTTTCTTGTAGTTGAGCGAGAACACGCAAATTCAGTTTTTAAAAATAGAAGCCCTAAGGCTTCGAACCTCATTTATTTCCCCATTAATATTTTAGAACACGCGAACTCAGTTTTTATAAGCATATTGTTTAGTATTATATTATTACTGTACTAAATATATAAAAATGTTATCAATAAAATTTAAATTTTTTAAATAAAATAACATAATTAATTAATAATATCATTAATGCTTTCAAAAATTAAATTTTTACTAATATATAATATATAGTTTCTATTTTTTGTGAAGTAAAAAATAGACACAATAAATAATAATTAGATTTGTTTAAAATCAAATGGTAATTAATATTATCATTAATGCTTTCTAAAGTTAACGTTTTTACTAATATATCAATATTGTTTGCATATTTTTTATTAAGAGTGAAAAAATAGATACGATAAAGAAATAATATAATGCAATTATTTCTTCAGTAAAATATAATTATTTATTATATTAATAACATTTTTAAATGATAATGATAAAATTTTATATTATTAAATTTATTATTATTAAATTAAAAATAATAAAAGGAAAATATTAATTTTTATAATTTTATTCCTAGAAATATTAAAAATTTAATAGTTTTCATATATCAATTTCTTTAATATTGTTTTGATAAGCACATAGTTTATTATTTTACTATTAATATACTAAATAATATAAAAATGTTATCAACTACATTCAAAATATTTTTAAATCAAATAATATAATTAATTAATAATATCATTAATGCTTTATAAAATTAACATTTTACTAATATATAATATATATTTTCTGTTTTTTGTGAAGTGAAAAAATAGATAAAATAAATAATAATTAGAATTTTTAGATCAAATGGTAATTAATATTATCATTAATGCTTTCTAAAGTTAACATTTTTACGAATATATCAATATAGTTTGTATATTTTTTATGAAGAGTGGAAAAATAGGTACAATAAAGAAATAATATAATGCAATTATTTCTTCAGTAAAAAATAATTATTTAGTATATTAAAAACTTTTTAAATGTAATTGATAAAATTTTATATTATTACTTTTATTAATAGTAAATTATAAAAAAATTATACAAGGAAAATATTAATTTTTATAATTTTATTCTTAAAAATATTAAAAATTTAATATTTTCCTTATATAAATTTGTTTAATATTTTTTATAAGCATATTGTTTATTATTTTACATTTAATATAGAAAATAATATAAAAATGTTATCAATCACATTAAAATTTTTTAAATAAAATAATATAATTAGATAATAATATCATCAATGCTTTCTAAATTTAATTTTTTACAAATATATAATATATAGTTTCTATTTTTTTGAAGTGAAAAAATAGATACAATAAATAACAATTAGAATTTTTTAATTCAAATGGTAATTAATATTGTCATTAATGTTTTCTAAAGTTAACTTTTTTACTAATATATCAATATAGTTTGTATATATTTTATAAAAAATGAAAAAATATATTCAAAAAAGAAATAATATAATGCAATTATTTCTTCAGAAAAATATAATTATTTAGAATATTAATAATATTTTTAAATATAATTGATAAAAAATCATATTATTATGTTTATTAATAATAAATTATAAAACAAATTTATAAATGTAAAATATTATTTTTATAATTTCATTCCTAAACAATTAAACCTTTAATATTTATTTATAAACATATTGTTTAGTATTTTACAATTAATATACTAAAAGTTTTTAAATCAAATAATATAATTAATTAATAATATCATTAATGCTTTCTAAATTAACTTTTTACTAATATATAATATATAGTTTCTATTTTTTGTGAAGTGAAAAATAGATATAAAAAATAATAATTAGATTTTTTCAAATCAAATGGTAATTAATATTATCATTAATGATTTCTAAAGTTAACGTTTTTACTAATATATCAATATAGTTTGTATATTTTTTATGAAGAATGAAAAAATATATTCAAAAAAGAAATAATATAATGCAATTATTTGTTCATAAAAATATAATTATTTATTATATTAATAATATTTTTAAATATAGTTGATAAAATTCATATTATTATGTTTTTAATAATAAATTATAAAACAAATTTATAAATATAAAATATTATTTTTATAATTTCACTCCTAAACAATTAAACCTTTAATATTTTGCTTATGTTAATTTGTTTAATATTTTTATTATAAACATACTTTTTAGTTTTCTACTATTAATATACTTAATATATAAAATTGTTGTCAATTACACTTAAAAGTTTTTTAAATCAAATAGTATAATTAATTAATAATATCATTAATGGTTTCTAAAATTAACTTTTTAATAACATATAATATATAGTTCTATTTTTTGTGAAGTGAAAAATAGATACAATAAAAAATAATTAGATTTTTTAAATCAAATGGTAATTAATATTATCATTAATGATTTCTAAAATTAACGTTTTTACTAATATATCAATATTGTTTGTATTTTTGTTATTAAGAGTGAAATAATAGATATCATAAAGAAATAATATAATGTAATTATTTCATCGGTAAAATATAATTATTTAGTATATTATTAACATTTTTAAATGTAATTGATAAAAAAAATTATATTATTACGTTTATTAATAATAAATTATAAAACAAATTTATACAAGGAAATTATTAATTTTTTATTATTTTATTTCTAAAAATAATAAAATGTTAATATTTTCCTTATATAAATTTCTTTTATATTGTTCTGATAAGCATATTGTTTATTATTTTACTATTAATATAATAAATAATTTAAAAATGTTATCATTTACATTTAAAAGTTTTTTAAATCAAATAATTTAATTAATAAAAAATATCATTAATGCTTTCTAAAATTAACTTTTTGCTAATATATAATATATATTTTTCTATTTTTGTGAAGTGAAAAAATAGATACAATAAATAATAATTAGAATTTTTAAATCAAATGGTAATTAATATTATCATTAATGCTTTCTAAAGTCAATCTTCTTACTAATATATTAATATAGTTGGTATATTTTGTATAAAGAGATAAAAAAATAGATACAATAAAGAAATATTATAATGCAATTATTTATTCAGTAAAATATAATTATTTTGTATATGAATAACATTTTTAAATGTATTTGATAAAAATTTATATTATTTATTTTTTTAATAGTAAATTATAAAGAAAATTTATACAAAGAAAATATTAATTTTTATAATTTTATTCCTAAAAATTAAAAATTTAACATTTTCCTTATATCAATTTGTTTAATTTTTTATGAGCTCATTGTTTAGTATGTTACTATTACTATACTAAATATATAAAAATGTTTTCAATTATATTTATAAGTTTTTAAATCAAAAAATATAATTGATTAACAATATCGTTAATGCTTTCTAAAATTAACTTTTTACTAATATATAATATATAGTTTCTAATAATTAGAATTTTTCAAATAAAATGGTAACTAATATTATTATTAATGCTTTCTAAAGTTAACTTTTTTACTAATATATCAATATAGTTTATATATATTTTATGAATAGTGAAAAATAGATATAATAAAGAAATAATATAATGCAATTATTTCTTCAGTAGAATATAATTATTTAGTATTTTAATTACATTTTTAAATGTAATTGATAAAATTTATATTATTAAGTATATCAATAGTAAATTATAAAACTAATTTATACAATGAAAATATTAATTTTCATAATTTTATTCCTAAACATATTAAAATTTTAATATTTTCCTTCTACCAAGTGGTTTAATATTTTTTTCTTAAGCATATTTTTTAATATTTTACTATTAATATACTAAATAATATAAAAATGTCATCAATTATATTTGAAAAAATTTAAATCAAATAATATAACTAATTAATAATATCATTAATGGTTTCTAAAAGGTAGATACAAGAAATAACAATTAGATTTTTTTAAATCAAATGGTGATTGATACTATCATTAATGCTTTATAAAGTTAACTTTTTTTACTAATATATCAATATAGTTTTTATATTTTTTATGAAGAGTGAAAAAGTAGATACGATAAAGAAATAATATAATGCAATTATTTAAGGATAAGAATATTCAAAGTAAAAATATTTTTTTATCTAAAAGGAAAACATTTATTGCACTTTTAATATTATATTTAATAAGAACTTTTCTTTTAGATATTTTTTTCATTTTTTATGTTCTTATCCTTGTTCGATCATATTATCAAAATGGTTTAAAATATCATTAAATCTATTTAAAATATTATGCAACATGCTGTAAATATAATATATAGATGTACATAATAGTTAATATTTTATCAATGAATTAAGGAAAATTAATTGAACTCACCTCACCTGAGATTTTTCTAAAGGACAAAGACCTCCCCTCTAATTTTTGAAATGCACTTACTTTCCTTGCTTAAAGAGATATGGTAAAAAAATACGGACCCATGGATACATGTGGATATATCTGCAATGGGTACCTGCATATTTATCAAATGATTGAGGACATATATTATACTACTTATCTAACAGGTACCCATATACTTATTAAATATATTTTTTATTAAATATATTAAATATTTAATTTTTTTTATTATTTTATGATGAGATAAAATTTAATTTTATTATTTTATAATAATACTTTAAATATGTTAACCCATAATAATATTATATATAATGTTAATATTATATAATATTAATATAATATGATATCATAATATATCATATGAAATTTTTTCTCTTTCTATAAAATTTGAGTTCTTAAATATTAATGGATATTCATAAATATTCGCTACCTGCATGGTACCCCGTTAATTTTAGCGGGTATGAATACAAGTAGCGTACTATGCCTCTGCCGCCCCGTTGACATCCATAGATAACATTCTTACGGTGTCAATGGTAAGGGAAGTTTCTGCATTTCAAAAATTAGAGAGGGGAGGTCTTTGTTATTTAGATAAACCTCAGCGGAGGTGAGTGTACGTAAATTATTCCCAATGAATTATAATATATAATATCTAATTATACATAGTTTCATTCAATTTTTTAAATACTTTTTGAAATTAATTAATTAATCAATAACAATATGTATCGTCTTTAACCAATTATAATGCTTATTACATATAAAAAAAAGTTTTATATTTGATATGCAATTAATATTTAATAATATTTTAAAGATTTGAAAGTTCTTATTATGCGGTGTATCATAAAATTACACTAAAAATATTATATATGATATTTTGTTTACTCTACTTTATCAATATAGATGCTTTTGTTTTATGGCATGATGATGTATGGTGCACAAAGATTTGGTTATGAAATAGCTATTTAGCTATGAATCACCTACAAATATGGAACTAATTAATTTTTGTAATCACTAACTAATAGATAAATTATAGTACCTAATCATTTAATCAACTATAAAATTTATATGAATTAATTACTGGTTTTTACAGTGAATCCTTAGCTAATTATAATAACAAATTTACAACTACAATAACTTTTGCACAATTTTTTTAAAAAAATACTCTTATATATAAAATATTATAAATAAAAATATAAACAAACTGCATGGACATCCATATATAGTGTTATACATTCATTACGGTTATTGAGCTAACATGAGAAAGTTGATTAATTTATATAATATAGGTTCAAATTTTATCATTGCTGTTGTACCGGAAAAAATTGAAGGCAGTAGTCTATATATATATGACAAGAAGTAAATTAATTATGATGTTCTAGTTGAGCTACTTTCTTACATAAAATTTCTATTGCATGCCCTTAATTATTAGTTATTACGTTTGTTTATTATTTGTCTAATTTTCTGATAAATATAACCTTACAAACTTTAATAATGAATATAGATTGGATCGGATCTTTAGGTCTACTTATCTTACTGATACACCATTGTTTTGGTTTTGAAATAACTGTGAATATAAAACAGTAATTATATATAATATTGTTTATTTTCAAAATAAATTAATTTGCTAAACGTCCATCGCCAAAAATAACAATATTTGGGAATATATTTGCAGTCATGTATAATTTCCTCTATTTATGAGTAGTTAGCAATGACCATTAATGCATAGCACGATTCATGTGACACCCTTCTACCCCATACTCTTATACGTTTCGTAAATAGAAGTTTAGAAAATGTAAAGTCCCTCGGTGGGTAAAAAGGTCCACAAACACTCTTAATAAATCTCATAGTTCGAAAATGACTTTATTAAATGAACTCAACTCCAAATGTAAATCAATTATAAACAGTGGAAATCTCCATAGGAATAAAAACAATTAATAACCTACTGCCATACAAGGCATCCAGAAGTTCATAAAAATACTCCTAATCTAAGAACATGGTAAAACCCCCTAGCACACCCTGATGTCACATCTATCAGAGCATACCTTTTTATTCATAATCGACACCAGTTGTATCCTCATCAACACCTGTAAAATATATCCACAGAATACGGTGAGGAAAAGGAATACTACCCATACATACACATAGAAAATACCCATCCTCACCCACAACATCATTACATCATACCATCAATACATTAAAATCACCAATCAATAACATTCATCTAAAACTCAGCATATAATCAATCATCTATATCAACATATACATGTCATGCCATCATTCCTATTCACAACACATAAATCTATCCATTATACATTCACCAAGCTCATCATCATCATAATCTCATTCATATATCATCATACTCATTATCATCGTAACATCATTCATATATCATCATACTCATTATCATCATAACATCATTCATATATCATCATACTCATTATCATCATAACATCATTCATATATCATCATACTCATTATCATCATACATCATTCATATATTATCATACTCATTATCATCATACATCATTCATATATCATCATACTCATTATCATCAAACATCAATACTCCTCTCATCATCTACCCAAAGATCATGACTTGGAACTCCACACAATGGGCGCACCTCGTCAATCACTCTAGTTAGTACCAAGGTGGTCTACCGGTGTTACCACACACTATCCGATAGGTTGTACCCCCTCTATGGGCCCGCACAACGACATTCGACCCTAGGTTGTACCCCCTCTATGGGCCTGTACAATCACTCCTAGGTTGCACCCCCTCTATGGGCCCGTGCATCGAACGCCCCATCTTGATCCCCTGAGTTGTACCCCCTCTATGGGCCCGCACAACTCAGTTCACCTCCCGAATTGTACCCCCTCTATGGGCCCGCACAATTCAGGTCTCATCACATATGCTCAAGGCATCTCTCCTAAGTTGTACCCCCTCTATGGGCCCGCACAACTTAGATAACATTATCATCAAAAGGTGATATACACCATCATCATAAATCATCATTATCATTCCTAAGTTGTACCCCCTCTATGGGCCCGCACAACTTAGATAACATCATCATCAAAGGTGACATACACCATCATCATAAATCATCATTATCATGCATTAACATGCTCATCATCAAACATCATCATTATAAAGTGATATACACTTATCATCATTCACATCATCATCATAAGTGACATGCGCTATCATCAATAACATCATCATCATAAGTGACATGCACTATCATCTATAACATCATCATCATAAGTGATACACACTATCATCATTTACATCATCAAACATCGTCAATCATCATCACTATACATCATCACACTCATCATCAAATATCATCATAATACATCATCACACTCATCATCAAATATCATCATTATTCATCATCATAAGCATCGCAATACTCATCAAACATCATTAATCATCAACACAAAACTCATTATAAAGTACTCTCAAACACATCAATCATCATCAAACAGTTAGGATCTCAAAATCCACTCTGGTAATTGATTACCAACCTCTAGTAATCGATTACCCGCAAACAAGGTCTCTGGTAATCGATTACAACCACCTTGTAATCGATTACCTGCAACCAAACACTCTGGTAATCGATTACAACACTCCTGTAATCGATTACCCGCAAATAAACTCTCTGGTAATCGATTACAACACCCTTGTAATCGATTACCAGCAAGCCAACAGTGCTTTTGGGTTGCCCAGAACACTCTGGTAATCGATTACCCACGACGCAGATCGCAGATTTCACAATTTCTCACCTCTCTAAACCCATCCAATCAATCCCTAATCAGTCCTTTTCGTCTAAACATCATTCATACTCATTAATAACATCAAATACTCAATAAATCATCAATCTATTACAAATTACACCATCAATTCATCAAAACCCCAATTTCTCAATCCCTAATCACCCCTTTTTCAATTATCTTCAATATCATCTTTACTCTCATTCAATAATTCGTCAATACACATACAATAAATCATCAATCATCAGATTATATCATCATTCTCAGTTATTCATTCATAAATTCGAATTATACATCTTAGATTACTACCCAAGTACCCCCTACATGCATATACAGGCAATACCCTCTCCCCCACCGTACCTTAAGCGAAGCTTGATCACAGCAAGGAAGTCCTTTCTTGAATTCTTGGTGTTCACTCCACAACAGCTCTCTCTTGAGACTCCATTTCTCCCCTCCTTAACGTTTCGCTTACTGACGAATGATACGAATAAGGATTAGGGTGCTCTGTTAACCCCTCCTTACTGAAATAACTAATTGGGCTTGGGCCCACTCTCACCCCTCATTATTCTATTTTCACTTAAAATTATCTTTACGAAATAAAACTAATAATAATGACACTCCTATTATTTATTTCCCATTAAATTAATTATTTTCTTAATTAATCTCTTTAATTTAATTAATGTTTATCCTAATAAAATTTAGGATGTTACAACTCTCCCCTTCTAAAAAGAAAATTTGTCCTCGAATTTTACCTGAAGCGAACAATTCTGGATAAGACTCCTTCATCTTTTCTTCGAGTTCCCAAGTGGCACTCTCGGGTGTAGGTCCTCAACAAATCACCTTAACTAAAGGAATCTCTTTACCTCGAAGTTGTTTCACCCTCCGATCCTCAACTCTCACCGGCATGGTTTCCACTGTTAGGTTTTCCTTAACCTCAAGATGATCCGACTCAATCACATGCGAAGAATCGTGAACGTATTTCCGGAGTTGAGAAACTTGGAAAACGTTATGAAGATTAGACAAGTGTGGAGGTAAAGCGATTTGATAGGCAACATTGCCGACTCTTTTAAGGATTTGGTAAGGACCAATAAATCGAGGTGTAAGCTTTCTAGACTTTAATGCTCTACCAACCCCAGTCCACGGAGTGACTTTCAGGAATACATGATCCCCTTCTTTGAACTCTAACTCCAACCTTCTCTTATCAGCATAGCTCTTCTGCCTACTCTGAGCTGTCCTCATCCTCTCTTGGAATATCCTAACCTTATCAATGGTCTGCTGCACTATCTCAGGTCCTAATGCAAGACTCTCACCCGGCTCACACCAACACAAAGGGGTTCTACACCTCCTACCATATAATGCTTCATAGGGCGCCATACCTATGCTAGAGTGAAAGCTATTGTTATAGGTGAACTCTATCAAAGGTAAAAAGCTATCCCAACTACCCCCTTGGTCTAACACACAGGCTCTAAGCAAATCCTCTAAGGATTGGATGGTTCTCTCGGTCTGACCATCAGTCTGGGGGTGATAAGCTGAGCTAAGCCTAAGCTGGGTCCCCAAGGCCTGCTGTAAACTCTCCCAAAATCTAGAGGTAAACCTGGGATCTCTATCTGAAACAATGCTAGATGGTATGCCATGCAACCTCACAATCTCACTGATGTACAACTGAGCTAGTCTCTCCAAGGGGTACCTAATGTTAATGGGAAGGAAATGCGCACTCTTAGTTAACCTATCCACAATAACCCAGATTGAATCATGTCCCTTCACGGTCTTAGGCAAGGCAACTATAAAATCCATGGATATACTATCCCACTTCCACTCAGGCATACTTAAGGGTTGAAGCAATCCTAAAGGCTTTTTATGTTCTACCTTAGACTTTTGGCATACTAAACAGGCACTCACAAACTCCTCTATGTCTCTCTTCATCCTAGGCCACCAAAATACTTTCTTCAAATCCTGATACATCTTAGTTGATCCTGGGTGGAAACTAAGCTTACTTCTATGACCTTCCTCTAGCACTAAATGTGACACCCTTTTACCCCAAACTCTTATATATTAAAGAAATTACAGTTTAGAAAAGGGAAAGTCCCACGTTAGGTAAAAAGGTTCACAATCACTCTTATGATAAATCTCATAGTTTGAAAACAACTTTATTAAATCAACTCAAACTCCAAATATAAATCAATTATAAACAACGGAAATCTCCTTAGAAATAAAAACAATTAATAATCTCCTGCCATACAAGGCATCCAGAAGTTCATAAAGATACTCCTAATCTAGAAACATGGTAAAACCCCCAAGCACACCCTGATGTCACATCTATCAGAGCATACCCTTTTATTCATAATCGACACCAGTTGTGTCCTCATCAACACCTGTAAAATATATCCACAGAATACGGTGAGGAAAAGGAATACTACCCATACATACACATAGAGAATACCCATCCTCACCCACAACATCATTACATCATACCATCAATATATTAAAATCTCCAATCAATAACATTCATCTAAAACTCAACATATAATCAATCTTCTATATCAACATATACATGTCATGCCCTCATTCCTATTCACAACACATAAATCTATCCATTATACATTCACCAAGCTCATCATCATCATAATCTCATTCATATATCATCATACTCATTATCATCATAACATCATCCATATATCATCATATTCATTATCATCAGACATCATTCATATATCATCATACTCATTACCATCATATCATCATTCATATATCATCATACTCATTATCATTAGCCATCATTCATATATCATCATACTCATTATCATCAGACATCATTCATATATCATCATACTCATTATCATCAGACATCATTCATATATCGTCATACTCATTATCATCAGACATCATTCATATATCATCATACTCATTATCATCAGACATCATTCATATATCATCATACTCATTATCATCAGACATCATTCATATATCATCATACTCATTATCATCAGACATCATTCATATATCGTCATACTCATTATCATCAGACATCATTCATATATCATCATACTCATTATCATCAAACATCAATACTCCTCTCATCATCTACCCAAAGATCATGACTTGGAACTCCACACAATGGGCGCACCTCGTCAATCACTCTAGTTAGTACCAAGGTGGTCTACCGGTGTTACCACACACTATCCGATAGGTTGTACCTCCTCTATGGGCCCGCACAACGACATTCGACCCTAGGTTGCACCCCCTCTATGGGCCCGTGCATCGAACGCCCCATCTTGATCCCCTGAGTTGTACCCCCTCTATGGGCCCGCACAACTCAGTTCACCTCTCGAATTGTACCCCCTCTATGGGCCCGCATAGTTCAGGTCTCATCACATATGCTCAATGCATCTCTCCTAAGTTGTACCCCCTCTATGGGCCCGCACAACTTAGATAACATCATCATCAAAAGGTGTCATACACCATCATCATAAATCATCATTATCATGCATTAATATGCTCATCATTAAACATCATCATTATAAAGTGATATACATTTTTCATCATCATCATTCACTCATATGCTCATCATCAAACATCATCATAATAAAGTGATCTACACTTATCATCATCATCATTCACTCATATGCTCATCATCAAACATCATCATAATAAAGTGATCTACACTTATCATCATTCACATCATCATACATCATTAACATCATCATCAAGTGACATACACTCATTATTAAACATCATCTTTATAATCAAGTGACACACACTCATCATCAACATCATCATCATACATCATCATCATCAAGTGACATACACTCATTATTAAACATCATCTTTATAATCAAGTGACACACACTCATCATCAACATCATCATCATACATCATTAACATCATCATCATCATCAAGTGACATACACTATCATCATCAACATCATTATCATAAAGTGACATACATTATCATCATTAACATCATTATTATCACACTCATCATCAATATCATCATTATACCTCATCATATTCATCATCAATCATCATATACATCATCATATTCATCATCAAATATCATTAATCATCATCATCCTAAAGCATCCACAATCATTATACTCTAAACATCTAATTAATCAAGCAATCCACAAAACAATAAACATCCAACTCAATTTCATCAATAAAAACCCCAAATCTACAGCTACAGTGCGAACTAAATATCTCTCAACCTAGACTTTCTATCAATGATCCAACCGTTCAGAATGACAAACCGGGTGTTCCAAACCCGATTTTAAATTTTAGCCCGATCCAACGGTTAACTAATCTGCAGTCACTGTTTTACAGTCACAGCTCTATCTAAAAACGGGAATAACTTTCCTCTAGTGAGAACTAAATATATCCTAACCTAGACCTCGTATCGACGATCCAACCGTTCAGAATGAAGAACCAGGTATTCCAAACCAGATGTTAAAATTTCAGCCCGATCCAACGGTGAACGAATCCGCAGTCGCTATTTTACATTCACAGCTTTGTGTAAAAACGGGAATGACTTTCCTCTACCCTCTTCTTCAATCCCTACTTAATTCCTCAAGTTCCTAATTCAATTAAACTCGTTTTTACCGATTAAATTCACTAAAATCAACAATTATTCCTATAATTTCCAAAAAATTTAACATTTAATCAATTATGGTTCCTTATCTCTAAACCCTTGTTTAACCCCTTTTCACTGTTCTCATTATTTTCATTCAATCCACTCAAGAATCATACAACAATCAACAATCCATAGTTTTCATCACAAAACAACACATATTCACATATTGATTTCAATTATTAATCTTTAAAGGTTATTCTCACTACCCATTCACCCCTACATGCATATACAAGCAGCACCCTCTTCCCCACCGTACCTTAAGCGAAGATCAAACTGCAACAATCTTGATTCTTGGTTCTTGATTCTCGATCACTCAACAATCTCCTCTTGAGATGTAGTTTCTCCCCTCCTTGGCTCTTCGTTCTCCGACGATTTGAAAAATAAGGATTAGGGTGAATTGGTACCATTTCCCTATTTAAATACTTAAACGCTTAATGGGCTTGGGCCCACTCTCACCCCCTTATTCTCTTTTCAATTAAAATTACCTTTACGAAACAAAACTAATAATAATAACACTCCTATTATTTATTTCCCATTAAATTAATTATTTTCTAAATTAGTCTCTTTAATTTAATTAATATTTATCCTAATAAAATTTAGGACGTTACAACTCTCCCCTCCTAAAAGAAAATTCGTCCTCGAATTTTACCTGAAGCGAACAATTCTGGATAAGACTCCTTCATCTTCTCTTCAAGTTCCCAAGTGGCACTCTCGGGTGTAGGTCCTCCCCATATTACCTTAACTAAAGGAATCTCTTTACCTCGAAGTTGTTTCACCCTCCGATCCTCAACTCTCACCGGCATGGTTTCCACTGTTAGGTTTTCCTTAACCTCGAGATGATCCGACTCAATCACATGCAAAGGATCGTGAACGTATTTCCGGAGTTGAGAAACGTGGAAAATGTTATGAAGATTAGACAAATGTGGAGGCAAAGCGATTTGGTAAGCAACATTGCCGACTCTTTTAAGGATTTGGTAAGGACCAATAAATCGAGGTGTAAGCTTTCTAGACTTTAATGCTCTACCAACCCCAGTCCACGGAGTGACTTTCAGGAATACATGATCCCCTTCTTTGAACTCTAACTCCTTCCTTCTCTTATCAGCATAGCTCTTCTGCCTACTCTGGGCTGTCCTCATCCTCTCCTGGATTATCCTAACCTTATCAGTGGTCTGTTGCACTATCTCAGGTCCTAATGCAAAACTCTCACCCGACTCACACCAACATAAAGGGGTTCTACATCTCCTACCATACAATGCTTCATAAGGCGCCATACCTATGCTAGAGTGAAAGCTATTGTTATAGGTGAACTTTATCAAAGGTAAAAAGCTATCCCAACTACCCCTTTGGTCTAACACACAGGCTCTAAGCAAATCCTCTAAGGATTGAATGGTTCTCTCGGTCTGACCATTAGTCTGAGGGTGATAAGCTGAGCTAAGCCTAAGCTGGGTCCCCAAGGCCTGCTGTAAACTCTCCCAAAATCTAGAGGTAAACCTGGGATCTCTATCTGAGATTATACTAGATGGTATGCCATGCAATCTCACAATCTCACTGATGTACAACTGAGCCAACTTCTCTAAAGAATACTTAATGTTGATGGGAAGGAAATGGGCACTCTTAGTTAACCTATCAACAATAACCCAAATTGAGTCATGTCCCTTCATAGTCTTAGGCAAGGCAACTACAAAGTCCATAGAGATACTATCCCACTTCCACTCAGGTATACTTAAGGGTTGGAGCAATCCTGAAGGTTTTCTATGCTCTCCTTAGCCTTCTGGCACACTAAACAAGTACTCACGAACTCCTCTATGTCCCTCTGCATCATAGGCCACCAAAATACTTTCTTCAAATCCTGATACATCTTATTGGATCCTGGGTGGAAACTAAGCTTACTTCTATGCCCTCCTTCTAGTACTAATCTCTTAATGCTAGGTTCACTAGGCACACACACTCTATCTCCAAACCTCACAACCCCATCAGTACCAATCACTAACTCTCCACCACTACCCCCTTCTATAGCCTCTCGCCTACTAACCAAAAATGGATCCTCTAACTGGGCCTTACTAATATCCTTCAGCAAATCATTACTTACTCTAGTCATCCCTAACCTCACATTGGAAGATGTTACTTCACAAGCCAAACTTAGATCTCTAAACTGGGTTAAAAGATCCATCTCTCAAATCATCAAGGAACTAACATGGATAGACTTCCTACTCAAGGCATCAGCCACTACATTGGCCTTACCGGGATGGTAACTTAACTCGAAATCATAATCCTTAAGAAACTCTAACCACCTCCTCTGCCTCATGTTCAGCTCTTTCTGGTCAAACAGATACCTAAGGCTCTTATGGTCACTAAAAACCTCAAATCGGGAACCATACAGGTAATGTCTCCAAATCTTCAACACAAACACTACAGCTGCTAATTCTAAGTCATGGGTAGGGTAGTTTCTCTCATGAATTTTCAATTTCCTAGAAGCATAGGCTACTACTTTACCCTCTTGCATCAACACCCCACCTAAACCCATCTTAGAGGCATCACAGTACACCACAAAGGATTTACTAAGGTCAGGCAACACTAGCACTGGTGCACTAGTCAACTTCTCCATAAGGGTTTGGAAGTTAGTCTCGCACTTACTATTCCACACATAGGCAACTCTCTTCCTAGTCAACTCAGTCAAAGGTAAAGCTAACTTAGAAAACCCTTCTATGAATCTTCTATAGTACCCAGCCAACCCAAGGAACTTCTAATCTCACTTACTGACTTAGGAGCCTCCCACTTAAGCACAACATTCTACCTTAGAAAGATCTACGCCTATACCTCCTCTAGAAATCACATGACCTAAGAAACCCACTTCTTCTACAGTGTACCCTTACTGACACCTCCAAACTTGGAGCCTCCCGTTGCACGAGAATACAGTTTGCCCTTGTTAGTTGATTGGAACTTGTTCTGATTCCTCACAGGCCCTCCACTCTTGTAATGTGCCGCTCTAGCCCTGCTGCCTTCATCATAAATTCTGCACTTGTTCACCAACTCGTGAAAGCGTGTCATCCCTTGGTAGTTGAACACTTGCTTGATCTCTAGACGAAGACCGCTGAGAAACTTTACACACTTGGACTCTTCATTGGCAGCTCCCTCATATGTAGGGCAGAATCGTACTAGCGCTTCAAACTTGGATACGTAATCTGCCACGGTGCCATCTCCTTGCTTTAACTCAAGGGACTCGATCTATTTCTTGTTATGAACATCATGGGCAAAGTACTTCTCGAAGAACGCCCTCTTGAAGTTATCCCAGCTCAAAGTGGTGCCCTCATCGATCATCCTCTGATAAGTGCTTTGCCATCAGAACCCGGCATCCCCTGATAACATGAACGCAGCCAACGTAACCTTTTACACCAACGGTAGTCCATCGTTCTAAAAATCTTCTCGATCTTGAAGATTCAGTCAGCAACACCATCGGGATCATAACCCCCATGAAAAGTAGGTGGATGGTTCCTCTGGAACCGAGCAAGCCAATCCACCTCATGATGTTGGTTCAGGTTGCCAACAACCTGTGCCATATCCATTAAGGCTTCAGCAATCACACAATCATTCCTACCTCTTCTATCCATCACTTTTCTTGGTTCACAGAAAAGTAGGGGAGTCAAACAAACAAACCAATCAAGACAACACAATTCAATCAATCAATCATCACAATTATATAATTTAATAATCATATCATCATTCACACATAAAATTTTATTTAAAATTTTCTTTCTTAAAACATTTTCGCAAAGATTTTCTTCTAGCAATGTTATTGACAAAATACTCTCCTCAAGTTGTTACCTCTTCTCTTATCATGTTCAAATCATTAGGGTGGTCAGTCCCAATCACTTGAAGCAAGATAATCAAAGACTTACCAACCTTGCAGGACACTGAAAATCTAGAAAATCAATAATACACTTACTCAATCTTCATCACAATTTAGCACCACAGAAGCACAACAAATACATAACTCAAAGTCGATGAACCAACCAATCAAACAAACAATTAAGCCAAAGCAACACAATTCACTCACTCACTCAATCAATCAATCAATCAGATTAACACATCAAAAGCATAGTAAACTCATTACTCAAGGCCGGTGAACCGACCTGCTCTGATACCAACTAATGGGACACCATTCTACCCCATACTCTTATATATTAAAGAAATTACAGTTTAGAAAAGGGAAAGTCCCCATGTTAGGTAAAAAGGTTCACAATCACTCTTATGATAAATCTCATAGTTTGAAAACAACTTTATTAAATCAACTCAAACTCCAAATATAAATCAATTATAAACAACGGAAATCTCCTTAGAAATAAAAACAATTAATAATCTTCTGCCATACAAGGCATCCAGAAGTTCATAAAGATACTCCTAATCTAGAAACATGGTAAAACCCCCAAGCACACCCTGATGTCACATCTATCAGAGCATACCCTTTTATTCATAATCGACACCAGTTGTGTCCTCATCAACACCTGTAAAATATATCCACAGAATACGGTGAGGAAAAGGAATACTACCCATACATACACATAGAGAATACCCATCCTCACCCACAACATCATTACATCATACCATCAATATATTAAAATCACCAATCAATAACATTCATCTAAAACTCAACATATAATCAATCTTCTATATCAACATATACATGTCATGCCATCATTCCTATTCACAACACATAAATCTATCCATTATACATTCACCAAGCTCATCATCATCATAATCTCATTCATATATCATCATACTCATTATCATCATAACATCATCCATATATCATCATATTCATTATCATCAGACATCATTCATATATCATCATACTCATTACCATCATATCATCATTCATATATCATCATACTCATTATCATTAGCCATCATTCATATATCATCATACTCATTATCATCAGACATCATTCATATATCATCATACTCATTATCATCAGACATCATTCATATATCGTCATACTCATTATCATCAGACATCATTCATATATCATCATACTCATTATCATCAAACATCAATACTCCTCTCATCATCTACCCAAAGATCATGACTTGGAACTCCACACAATGGGCGCACCTCGTCAATCACTCTAGTTAGTACCAAGGTGGTCTATCGGTGTTACCACACACTATCCGATAGGTTGTACCCCCTCTATGGGCCCGCACAACGACATTCGACCCTAGGTTGTACCCCCTCTATGGGCCCGTACAATCACTCCTAGGTTGCACCCCCTCTATGGGCCCGTGCATCGAACGCCCCATCTTGATCCCCTGAGTTGTACCCCCTCTATGGGCCCGCACAACTCAGTTCACCTCCCGAATTGTACCCCCTCTATGGGCCCGCATAGTTCAGGTCTCATCACATATGCTCAATCCACTCAAGATTCATCAAGAATCATACAACAATCAACAATCCATAGTTTTCATCACAAAACAACACATATTCACATATTGATTTCAATTATTAATCTTTAAAGGTTATTCTCACTACCCATTCACCCTTACATGCATATACAAGCAGCACCCTCTTCCCCACCGTACCTTAAGCGAAGATCAAACTGCAACAATCTTGATTCTTGGTTCTTGATTCTCGATCACTCAGCAATCTCCTCTTGAGATGTAGTTTCTCCCCTCCTTGGCTCTTCGTTCTCTGACGATTTGAAAAATAAGGATTAGGGTGAATTGGTACCATTTCCCTATTTAAATACTTAAACACTTAATGGGCTTGGGCCCACTCTCACCCCCTTATTCTCTTTTCAATTAAAATTACCTTTACGAAACAAAACTAATAATAATAATACTCCTATTATTTATTTCCCATTAAATTAATTATTTTCTAAATTAGTCTCTTTAATTTAATTAATATTTATCCTAATAAAATTTAGGACGTTACACTAACGCTTAATGGTAGGTTCACTAGGCACACACACCCGGTCTCCAAATCTTACTACCCTATCAGAACCTATCACAAAATCTCCACCATTACCTCCTTCTATAGTGATATGAACCTTGAGGTTCTATTTGCATGGACCTTAGAAAATTCTGAATAAAAGTCACCTTTCTTTTCAAACAACTTTTCCACTATTTTTTTTATATGGTTCTTTTCTTTTCTTTTGTCACGTTCTTTTTCTTTGATTTTCTAATACCCAAATAAAATAAGAAATGATGAAATAAGATAGACGAATAACAAATAGTAACCTTGTCAAAACAATATTCACCCTTTTGAAAACTTGATTAATAAATCACTCATAAACCAAGTATGACGTATAGGAGAAATATAGGTTTTGAACACAAAAATTAAAACGTAGAAGAAGAAGAAGAAGAAGAGATATGGTTGGACGTCACACTTTCAAGGCTTGAAAGATAAGTCCTTGAAGATACACACACAAAGGTAGAAACCTTTGATAATCTTCACTCTTGACTAGCAAGAAACTTAGAGAAACACTCTCAAAGTAAGAATAATTTTTCTGCATCAAATGTCTAACCTTTCTTGCATGCATGAAGCATTTATTTATAGAGTTTATAAGGTGAATTAGGTTTATGCATTCAGCTGCATGTTCACTCCCCAAATCTCCCAAAAATACCCCTTACACACTTCCCATGCAACCCTAATACATTACTAGGAAATAACTAAATTAAAGAGACAAAATTAGCTAATAAAACTCAACCTAAGTGTGCTTGTGTGGCCGCATTTTCCCAACCAGAATTTTGGCACATGTGGCTGCAATAAACATTAGGAAATAACCACCAAACATGAAGTAAAGAGGCTATTCATGCAGCAATAAAAATGGCCGCACATAACAGCCACCATTCATCAAGTTCCCATTCATTTTGTAACCTCCCTCTTCATGACTTGGCCGCCACTTTAATAGCCCTTTATTCTCCAATTTATAATCTTGTTGGCCCCTTCTTGATGACTTATAACTCAGCCAATTTTAGCACATGTTGGCCGCAAACTTGGAATAGGTGGAAGGTCCCCATGTGGCTCCAAATAAGACTAGGTTCATGCGCACAAACAAGCCTACTCCAACGGCTAGTAGACAAGGCTTTCAATGAATTTTAATAACATTACAACCTTGTCTTGTAACCATAAAAACAATAACTCAAATTTCTTGTAACTTCCTATTCTTTATTGAAAGCAAATAAATCTAATAATTTCAGCAAAATAAATGAGAGTGGCCGCTCACAATTGCCACATGTGGCCGCCCACAATGCCACATCATTTGCCTTGAAGGTACTTCAACTGGTAGTTGCATTAAATGCAACTGTCTCTTCATCACTGGCTCCATCCTCTTCAACCTGAGTGCAATTAATGAACTGAAGACTTTCATTAATGTTTTGTATACTTTGAGATTGGACTTCCTTGATGACAAGTTGTAGTGCCTTCTTAGCCTTCCTAGCCTGCGCCCTTGTCATGGGCCCACCTAATCTGTTGACTACTTGACTGATGTCCACATCACGCCCCCCTTCTTGAAAAGGATTTGTCCTCAAATATGAAGGGTCCTCACCTACATAAAAAAGAGTTAAGTCAATAACATTAAAGGTTGCACTAACATTATACTCACCTGGAAAGTCTATTTTGTAGGCGTTATCATTAATCCTTTCAATCACTTGGAAAGGTCCATCTCCCCTTGGTTGAAGCTTAGACTTCCTTTGTTCTGGGAACCTTTCTTTTCTCATGTGTATCCATACCCAATCCCCTGGTTGGAACACCATTTTCTTCCTTCCCTTGTTTGCTTGCTTGGCATAGCTCTCATTTTTCTTTTCAATTTGAGCCTTAACCTTCTCATGCATTTTCTTGACAAATTCAGCCTTAGCCTGCGCTTCCTTATGCTTAAACACATAAATATTAGGCAAAGGTAATATATCAAGAGGAGGTTAAAGGGTTAAATCCATAAACTACTTCAAAAGGTGAGCAATTGGTAGTACTATGAACAGCCCTATTATAAGCAAATTCAACATGAGGCAAACAATCCTCCCAAGAATTTATGTTTTTGTTCAAAATTGTCCTAAGCAAAGTACCTAGTGTCCTATTAACTACTTCTGTTTGACCATCAGTTTGAGGATGGCAAGTAGTAGAAAATAATAACTTGGTGCCAAGCTTTCCCCACAAAGTCCTCCAAAAATGACCCAAGAATTTTGAGTCCCTATCACTCACTATGCTTCTGGGCATTCCATGCAATCTGACTATTTCCTTGAAAAATAAATCTGCTACATGGCAAGCATCATCCACTTTCTTGCAAGGTATAAAGTGAGCCATTTTTGAAAACCTGTCAACCACAACAAAAACAAAATCTTTTCCATTCTTTGTTCTTGGAAGTCCCAAAACAAGGTCCATGGAAATGTCAGTCCAAGGAAATTCAGGAACAGGTAAAGGAGTATATAAACCATGAGGTTTGACTTTAGACTTAGCCCTTTTTCAAACAATACATTGGTCACATATTTTATGAACATCACGTTTCATATTTGGCCAATAAAAATTTTCTTGCAAAATTTCTAAAGTCTTTTGCACTTCAAAATGTCCCATTAAACCCCTTTCATGTGACTCCCTCACAAGCATTTCTCTTATGGAACTTTTAGGCACACACAATTTATTCCCTTTAAACAAAAAATCATTATGCCTAAAAAATCCATTTTTTGATTTTTTTTAAACATGCCACATACAAATCAGCAAAATCCATATCATCACAATACATGCTTTTCAAAGATTCAAGTCCATACAATTTAGCTTCAAGCATAGCAAGCAAGACATGTCTCCTAGAAAGAGCATCAGCAACTATATTTCCTTTTCCTTTTTTATGCTTTATGACGTATGGAAATTGTTCCAAAAATTCAACCCATTTAGCATGCCTTTTATTTAATTTTCCTTGGCCTTTTAAATACTTCAAAGATTCATGATCACTATGAATTACAAATTCTTTAGGAAGTAAATAATGTTGCCAAGTCTTAAGAGCTTTTACCAAAGCATATAATTCCTTATCATAAGTAGAATAATTAAGTGCTGGTCCACTTAATTTTTCACTAAAATAAGCAATTGGATGCCCCTCTTGCAACAAAACAGCACCAATACCAACATTAGAAGCATCACATTCCAACTCAAAAGATATTGCAAAATTTGGTAAGGCTAAAATAGGCGCATGTGTGAGCCTATCCTTGAGGGCAGCAAAGGCCGCCTCTTGCTTCTCCCCCCACTTATATCCCACATTCTTTTTAACAATATCATTTAGGGGTGCAGCCAAGGTGCTGAAATCCTTAACAAATCTTCTATAAAAACTTGCTAAGCCATGAAAACTTCTCACCTCACTCACATTTTTAGGCGTTGGCCATTCTTGAATAGCCTTCACCTTTTCCTCATCCACTTGAACTCCATTGGAGCTCACAAAAAATCCCAAGAAAACAACATGGTTGGTACAAAATATGCATTTTTCTATGTTGGCATACAAATTTTCTTTTCTAAGCACATCCAAAACAGATTTTAAGTGATTAACATGCATATTCAAAGAAGTGCTATAGATAAGAATATCATCAAAATAAACCACCACAAATTTTCCAATAAATTCCCTCAAGACATGGTTCATCAATCTCATAAACGTACTAGGAGCATTAGTTAAACCAAAGGGCATAACCAACCATTCATACAACCCATATTTAGTTTTAAAGGTTGTTTTCCATTCATTCCCCTCCCTTATACGTATTTGATTATATCCACTTTTAAGATCAATTTTGGAAAAAATGCAAGCACCATGAAGTTCATCAAGTAAGTCATCTAACCTGGGAATAGGATGACGATACTTGATTGTGATGTTGTTGACTGCCCTACAATCTGAGCACATTCTCCAAGTTCCATCTTTTTTTGGTACCAGAATGATTGGTACTGCGCATGGACTCATACTATTCCTCACCCATCCTTTGCTTATGAGCTCATTCACTTGCCTCTCAATTTCTTTGGTCTCTTGAGGATTACTCCTATAAGCTGGCCGATTTGGCAATGAGGCTCCAGGAATGAGGTCTATATGGTACTGAATTCCTCTTAAGGGTGGTAGACCATCAGGAACATTTTCTGGAAAGACATCCTCATATTCCTGCAAAAGAGATTTAACTACAGAAGGCAACTCAAATTTGTCAAATTGGTTAGCAGTTAAAAGAAAAGTTGTATCAAACAATAAGTAAAGAGGTTGTCTTGTGCATAACACTCTCCTCACTTCTCTTTCTTTTGCTAAACACAACTGTTTGCCTTCAAGTGTTTCACTCTTTTTCTTTTGGCTCTCTTCTTTTTCAAGTGTTTCACTCAAGCTCTCTTGAGCAATCTTTTCTCTCAACTTATTTTGATCCTCACTAACCTCTCTAGGTGTCAATGATCTCAAAACAATTTTTTATCTTGGTACATGAAAGAAATTTTATTGGTAAAGCCATCATGGATAACTTTAGTGTCAAACTGCCACAACCTCCCAAGAAGTATGTGGCTGGCCTCCATGGGTACTACATCACAAAGCACCTTGTCTTGATATTTTCCTATTGAAAAAGGAATTTCAGCTTGTCAGCGCATATGCACTTCATCTCCCTCACTAAGCCATTGGAGTCTGTATGGCCTAGGATGAGGCTGTGTGTCCAATCCCATCTTATTCACCAATCTGGAACTAACAACATTAGTGCAGCTACCACCATCAATAATTACCAAGCAAATCTTACCATTGATTGAACATCGAGTGTGAAAGATGTTCTCCCTTTGGTTTTCCTCCTTGCCCACGGTTTGGCTTCCTAGAAGTCGTCTAATCATGTAGACTTCTCCCACATCAGCACGTGTATCATAATCACTAGGCTCCTCCCTTTCATCCTCTGATTCGCTTGTATATTCACCATTGTCCTTAAGAAGAATGGTCTTCTTAGTTGGACACTCATAGGCATAGTGCCCTCTTCCTTGGCACCTGAAACAAGTCACATCCATTCCTTTCTTTGCAACCTGTTCAACATTTTTATTAGTGGATTTACCTTGAGGACTGGGCGCTGCATGGTTTGAGGATTCAGCCACCTCCTTTTTAATTTTGTCCTTCCAATTTGCAGGCAAATTAGTAGAACTCCTCCTGGCAGCTCCTTTTCTTTTTAACTGTTGCTCCACTTGAAGAGCCTTATGTAACAAGTCCTCCATTTCAACAAACTCCTGTAACTCAACAATGTCTCTAATGTCACTGCTCAAACCATTAAGAAAACGTACCATAGTGATTTCAGGATCCTCTTCTATGTTGGCTTGAATTTGCAGCATCTCCATCTCCTTATAGTACTCCTCCACTCCTTTACTGCCTTGAGTCAATTTCTGTAACCTTAGCTTCAAGTCACGTTGGAAACTGGAGGGAACATACCGTTTTCTCATAATCCTCTTCATCTCCACCCAAGTCTCCACCATAGGTTCTTCATTTCTGACTCTTTTTCTGTAGCTTATTCCACCAAACAAGTGCATAGTCAGAAAATTCAGTTGCAGCAAGCTTTACCTTTTGCGCTTTTGTATAGGAGTTACACGCAAATATGTGCTCAATTTTGAGCTCCCACTCTAGGTAAGCTTCTGGATCACTGCGTCCTTTGAAGGCTGGTATGGTTAACTTAACTCCTTGTATTCTACCTTCATCTCTTGGTGGTCTCTCCTCTTCCGCACCAGGTGTTGGTTTGATCTCCAATTCATCCAACCTAGCATGCAGCTCA
This sequence comes from Sesbania bispinosa, assembly GCA_026901365.1. Lineage (NCBI taxonomy): Eukaryota > Viridiplantae > Streptophyta > Magnoliopsida > Fabales > Fabaceae > Sesbania > Sesbania bispinosa. Next base: position 1,488,854 of record QLOH01000108.1, read on the forward strand.
CCATACTGTCTTTTCATTGCCAACTCTAATTGTTGATAAAGAGCAGCAATTTGTGCCTGAAGATCACGGTTCTCCACGGGTCTTTCTGCCATAGTAAATAAAAAGAAAAAACGTAACAAAGAAAGACAATGTTAACTGTTTAGAAACCTCACCACACTCGTGTTTGCACACAATACTTGGCTTTTTTCTAAGACGTAACTCTCTTGCCTTTTTCCACTCTATTTCTCTTGAATTTCTTACCACACCAATGAGGAAAATAAATCAAATAATTCTTCACCTGCGTGTAGAAAGAAAAAATAATGAAGCAAGAAAAACTAAGAAGAAAAATAGTATTTGTTAGGAAAAGAAATCAGAAAAATTCTAATAACCGGAGCTCTGATACCAAATGATATGAACCTTGAGGTTCTATTTGCATGGACCTTAGAAAATTCTGAATAAAGTCACCTTTCTTTTCAAACAACTTTTCTACTATTTTTTATATGGTTCTTTTCTTTTCTTTTGTCACGTTCTTTTTCTTTGATTTTCTAATACCCAAATAAAATAAGAAATGATGAAATAAGATAGACGAATAACAAATAGTAACCTTGTCAAAACAATATTCACCCTTTTGAAAACTTGATTAATAAATCACTCATAAACCAAGTATAACGTATAGGAGAAATATAGGTTTTGAACACAAAAAGTAAAACGTAGAAGAAGAAGAAGAGATATGGTTGGACGTCACACTTTCAAGGCTTGAAAGATAAGTCCTTGAAGATACACACACAAAGGTAGAAACCTTTGATAATCTTCACTCTTGACTAGCAAGAAACTTAGAGAAACACTCTCAAAGTAAGAATAATTTTTCTACATCAAATGTCTAACCTTTCTTGCATGCATGAAATATGTATTTATAGAGTTTATAAGGTGAATTAGGGTTATGCATTCAGCTGCATGTTCACTCCCCAAATCTCCCAAAAATACCCCTTACACACTTCCCATGCAACCCTAATACATTACTAGGAAATAACTAAATTAAAGAGACAAAATTAGCTAATAAAACTCAACCTAAGTGTGCTTGTGTGGCCGCATTTTCCCAACCAGAATTTTGGCACATGTGGCTGCAATGAACATTAGGAAATAACCACCAAACATGAAGTAAAGAGGCTATTCATGCAGCAATAAAAATGGCCGCACATAACAGCCACCATTCATCAAGTTCCCATTCATTTTGTAACCTCCCTCTTCATGACTTGGCCGCCACTTTAATAGCCCTTTATTCTCCAATTTATAACCTTGTTGGGCCCTTCTTGATGACTTATAACTCAGCCAATTTTAGCACATGTTGGTCGCAAACATGGAATAGGTGGAAGGTCCCCATGTGGCTCCAAATAAGACTAGGTTCATGCGCACAAACAAGCCTACTCCAACGGCTAGTAGACAAGGCTTTCAATGCATTTTAATAACATTACAACCTTGTCTTGTAACCATAAAAACAATAATTCAAATGTCTTGTAACTTCCTATTCTTTATTGAAAGCAAATAAATCTAATAATTTCAGCAAAAAAAATGAGAGTGGCCGCCCACAATTGCCACATGTGGCCGCCCACAATGCCACATCATTTGCCTTGAAGGTACTTCAACTGGTAGTTGCATTAAATGCAACTGTCTCTTCATCACTGGCTCCATCCTCTTCAACCTGAGTGCAATTAATGAACTGAAGACTTTCATTAATGTTTTGTATACTTTGAGATTGGACTTCCTTGATGACAAGTTGTAGTGCCTCCTTAGACTTTCATACTTCAATTTAGAGGATTAATTAAAAAGCTTAAGATATCATGATCATTATGAAAAATATATCCATGAACACATGTAAATAAAAACTCAATATATGCTTAGAGTTCTAATGTATCAACATCATGATCCCAAACAATAAACAACCATATCTCTTGAGACCATGTCTCTTGCCTACTACTCGTTCGAAGAAGCACAATGAAACAGAAATTATATATATATATATAACATTAATTATATTAACAAAGTTTCAGCTAATAATTTTAATCTAGTAACCTTTAAATAAAACTATTTATATGCATGGAATAAATTTAAAAATATTATATTATTAAACTGAATATATTTATATACTGAAGAGGAATAAACCCTGTGATTCTCGACTATAGGGGAAAAACACTTCATCATTATCTCTTTTTATTTTTTGACAGCCACGTGATTTGAACCATTGGATGTTTTTGTTCTAGGGAATTTGGGTTTGCATAGCCATCACAACATCACACGGACACAGATGCATCAATAAAAATACTTTTATGGATCCATCCTTACATGTATCACAGACACAGATCATGCACATGCATCACTTAAAACCACCGTCTTTGGTTACTGATCTCTTTATTCATAGATTAATTTCTCAGTGCATGCAATTCTCAGCGGGTAATTAATATTAATATTTACATCAATAGTTTTATTTTGAATAAAAATGTATACATGCTTCTATATACACATTTGGATAAAGAGAAATAAGAAGAAAAAATAAAAAAAAATAAAAAAATAAAAAAGGGTTATAAACTAGAGCATTAAGATGTACAAAAGTCATTTTGTTATTTTATTTTTATCTTATATCTCTATATAATTATTAGCAACATCACTTTTTTAGGTCTTTAATTAAGAGAAAATTCTCATCACAGTCATAATTGTGTGATTAATAGCATATTTGGTTTGAGTCAAAATCACGTTTTAAGTGTGGATCCACTCCAATGCTTTTTTTATAGCGTTGGCCAGGATCAAATGTGATTTTATAATAAACCAAACACACACTAAATCTCATACCAGGAATAGTGATTAGATAAAAATCTCTAAGATGATAAGATTATTACATAAACTCTGACATTATTATAGATAAAACTTAATTAAAATCATAGTCCACTTCTATTACGATTAATCACTACTTTGTCTAGCAAACTTCACATTACGGCCAATTATTAAATATGTAATTTCAGATAAAAAATGAATGCAATTATACTGAAAATTTAGATATATAGATGCATATAATCTACTTGTTAGTTTAATATATACCCACAACTAAACCTAGTATTTATTTATATTTAACTTCATCTATTTTTTTTTAATATTGATTTATTGGATGTAGAAACAACACCAAAATTAGTTCTTCAATTGATGAATATAAAAGGTTTAAGTATTGCCCATGTCAAGAGTCATTTATAGGTAATTAATAGTTAATTTTTACCTTGACCCAGTTTAATATTTTTTCTTAAAAAAAATAATATCATTTTACAAATAAATTATTTAAAATTGTTTATCTAATATGGCATAGTTTGATTTATAAATTCTTTTATTCTTCATCTATTCTTCTTGCTAGATGTTTCGGAGCAAAAGGGTGAATGGCCCAAATCAAGGTATGAGGAAAATTTTCTTTGTATACTTGTGAATAATATATCAAATAGTAGTGTTTACGGTTTCTAATGATTAGTCACAAGTCCAATATAATGAGTTTTTCTTGATTATATATATGACAGTGTTGGTTGATCATAGAAGTGTTGTAGAAATTGGGGATAATAATATTTACAATCTTAGCCAAATCCCCATGTTTCAGTGATATAATCCAAGTCAAAGTTCATCCTACAGGTACACATATAATTATGAATTAATTATCCAATGTTTGCTTCAAATTTTCTCAAACATTTTTCAATTTCATTTTTATCCATTAATTATATGTTCTTTCTTCTTTCTCACAGATATGGAGGATTTGGGGTGGTTCTTTTGGAGTCTATGAAAAATGATGCATAGACCTTTTGATTGGAGTAATGGGATTTTAAGAGTGGGTTCTTCCGTGGTTGGTGGTGAAAAATGAACTAATAAAATCCATGAACCAAAAAATGAGTTTCTTTCATTTGGTGTCCGTGGATCTTTATGCACACCCACAAGATTGAACCACCTTGATCTCACTCCATCAAACCATGTGCACCTTATTAGAGCACAAGATCTCATGTCTATTGATAACTCAAATGCAAATTCGCCAAAATTGAAGATATTGAAAAGGAAGGCTTCCAATACTACACTTCATCTGTCTCTAAAATTCAATTCAAAGATTGATGTTGATGACTTGGAGAACCATGTTGTTGATAATAATTTATCACTCTCGTTACACTCTCAATCCTCCTCCTCCTCCTCCTCTAATCTTATTAGTAGCAAGTTGAAGGAATCATAAGATCGTTGTAAAGAGCAAGGGAAATCGGGCAGCACTTTGGATCTAACTATATGAATGAGACAAATTCTCAATGGGATCTTGAGGTATTTGTTATAAATTATATATACATTTTATAACCATGATTAAATTTTGCATGAATGCAGTACTCATAGGTATAACTAATAAAAAACTTAAGATAATATTAAAATAATTTTCACATGAATTTTAATTTTTTTATGATTTTAATTTATTTTGAGTTTTTTATTAGTTGTGCCAATAGATGGGCATGGTATTCAATGACTATTATAATTGAATTCTTACATTTATCTATAATATTGGTTGTTCCTTAGGCTTATCTCTTGAATCAGAGTCCAATTCTCGGTTGAAATCACAATTAAATATTTGTATTTAAGTGCCTACAAAAAGGAGAAAAACATAAATATAAAATGGTTGCACTAAATGCTTGCAGGATTTCCATGGTTTTTTTTTTTATATAAATAGATATTTTCTAAAAACGAATGAACATTTATATATTACTATTTTCATTATTAAATTATCATCCTTTTAAACTTTCTACTTAGTTACAGCCAAGCCAACTAATATGCTTTCAGCTATTCATTCTCTTCAACAAGGTTGTTGTACGTAGCCCCAACGTTAAGAAGATAAGATTGTATAGTTGAAACTTTAGCATAGTCAAATACGAAATGCACACATCTGTTAGAAATATATACACATACACACACAAATGAAGTGAAAACATAATTTTCACTACTTAAACAAGGAATGATTTTTTTATTAAATTCTCAATTTCGTCCCCGAATATGTCATCTCCCTCATCATTAGTCCCTAAACTAAAATAATTGTATAAGTAGTCATTTAACTATCATAGCATCCGTCACATTAATTGGTCTTTGTCAAGGACCAACGTGACATGATGCTATGAAAGTTGGAGGATTAACATGACAAATATTTGAAAGTTCAAGAACTACCTATGCAATTAGTTTAGTTTGGGTACTAACGAGGAGAGATATGACAAGTTCGAGGATGAAATCAATGACTTGCTCTAATTTTCTTTTTTAAAAAATGGCAAGTTGGAAATGGGATAAGTTTTGGAAAAGTTATGGTAATAAATTAATGGTTTAAGGAAGCTACCTACTTAGTAAGTAGTTGATGCACCTTATGAGTTCTTGTATCTTGGCCTTTTTCCATAGCTGATGTCTCGCAGCATACATCCTATGAGCTAGCAGTCTATAAAGCAGTAGTTTATATGAAAACTATCAAAACCATAAAAATTAACATAATTAATTAATATGAAATGATTATAAGTATATAATACGATATCATCTTAACTTTTGACCTATTGTCATTAGCATTAGCCAAATCCTCGGTATTGCTTGGAGTGCTTGGAAGGGTCGAAACAAATTCATCCTTGAGAAATGGTAGGGAGGGATTCTCATCTGTGTTCAACAGATTTTTTACTTGAAATAAAATTTCACCAAACTCATTGACATCAAGTGCATTGGTCCTCCTAGTTGGAGCCCTATGTGGTAATTGAAGAGTAGCAAATTGCTTGTCTTTTATCAGAGAGTTTTTGAATGTTTGGTTCGCCATATGGAGGAAATGGTCCTGTTTTGGCCATAGAGAACGAACCTTAACACAATTTGTCGGGTATAATTATACATCACAAATTAAAATTAAATGTTCAGAAACATTAAAATTAACAGAGAACAAAAAGTTTGCAGAAGTTCCGAGAATGTTATTCTAAAAACATGTATTGATAGCGAGAGAGAGTTGCATACCTATGCTAAAGAGTAGAGAGAAAGAAATTTGGAGAAGATTTCATAAGGCTTCAATGCCCTTTTTATACAGTGGTCTGGTTAGGTGTTTAGCTTTGTTACCAGGATGGGGTTTTATCTTTTCTAATAAAATATAGGTAACAAAGCTAAACACCTAGCCAGAACACTGTATAACAAGGGCACTGAAGTCTACTGAATTCTTATCCAAATTCCATTCTCTTTACTCTCTAGCATATGTATGCAATTATCTCTCCCTCTCTTAATCAATGTTTTGATAATAACATTCTCAAAACTCCTGCAAATTTTGTTCTTTGTCAATTTTCATGTTTCTGAACATTTAATATTTGTGATGAGTTATTGGATTATGCTTGACAATTGTGTTAGGTTTCATTATCTATGACCAAAATAGGACTATTGCCTCCACATGGTGAATCAAACCTTCACAAACTCTAATAAAAAACAAACAATTTGTTACTCTTCAATTACCACCTGGGGCTCCAACTAGGAGGACCAATGCACCTGATATCAATGAATTTAGTGAAATTTTATCTCAAGCAAGAAATGCATTAAACACAGATGAGAATCATTCCTATATTTCTTAAGGATGAATTTGTTTCGACCTCTCCAAGCACTCCAAGCAATTGAAGATTTGGCTTGTGCCAATGACACCAGGTCAAAAACTAAGATGAAATCGTGATATATATTTATAATCATTCCATACCAATTGATTATGTCAATTTTTATGATTTTTGTGAGAGCCGGAGGCTGATGAGGGCGGGGAGTGATCGCCGGTGCAAAGAGGCACGGACAAGGAGCGGATCCTGGCAGGCTTCTAAGCAAGAAGGGACACATGGATGAATCGAGCCCACACCCGAATTAGAGGGATCTAGAAACTGTGCAGGTATGGGACTGCACAGTTGAAAATAGCTTAAAGGAAATTGTTGGGGAGAACTATACCAACAAGATGCATCTTCTTTTCGTAAGCCCATAACATAAGAACTCCATAGTTAAGCGTGCTTGGCTTGGAGCAAATCTGGGATGGGTGACCTTTTGGGAAGTTTCCCGGAAAGTGTGCAAGTGAGGACAACGCATACTGGAAAGAATCGTGTTGGTTTGTGGGGACCCTCATCACTCCTGCAAGTGGCTCGGGGGCGTTACAATTTTGATGGTTTTCATATAAACTATTGCTTTGTAGATTGCTAGCTCATATGATGTATGCTGCGAGACGTGAGTTTTTGATAATGGCCAAGATACAAAAACTCATGAGGTGCATCAGCTACTTACAAGTGGATAGCTTCCTTAAATCATTAATTATTACAATAAATTTTCCAAAACTTATGCCACGTCTAATTTGCCATTTTATAAAAAAAATTAGAGTAAATCCTTGATTTTGTCCTCGAACTTGCCATCTCTCTCCTTGTTAGTCTCTAAACTAAACTAATTCCTTAGATAGTTTTTGAACTTTCAAATATTCATCATGTTAATCCTCTAACTCTCATATTATCTCGTCACTCGGTCCTTGACAATGACCAATGTGACAGATGCTATGAAATTAGAGGATTACTGATACAATTAGTTTAGTTTAGGGACTAATGATAATGGGATGACATATTCAAGGACGAAATTGAATATTTACAAAAAAAAATTATTCATTGTTTAAGTAGTGAAAATGATCTTGGTTTGTGTGTGTGTATGTTTTTAACGGATGAGTGTATTTCGTATTTGACTAGACTGAAGTTTCAATTATACAATCTTATCTGCTTAACATAGGGGCTATGTACAACAATCTCACTGAAGAGAATGAATAGTTCAAAGCATTTTGGTTGGTTGTGACTCCGGAGAAAGTTGAAAAAGATGGTAATTTAATAAAAGTAATAATAATATTTAAATATTCATTCTCTCCCTTTGAATTTATACAATATATATAAATTTTTTATTTAGCAAATAATTATTTATAAAAAAACCATGAAAATCATGGAAGCATTTAGTGCAACCATTTTATATTGATGTTTTTTTTAACTTTTTATAGGAACCTAATTGTGAATATCTGATTGTGATTTCAACTAAGAATTGGACTCTGATTTAAGAGATAAATTGGCTAAGGAACAACCAATATTGTTGATTTGAGATAAATTGGCTAAGGAACAACCAATATTGTTGATTTGGACAACTATTTTCTAGAGTTTTTATGAATGAAGAAGGGAGACCGTATATATACGTTGTTATAATTTGGATGAATTAAGTGCTTTAATGAACACACAATGCTTAACAATGTACCTATCTGGTGATGAAAATATATATAAATAAATAAATCTTTCTTTCAAAATATATATTTGATATTACAAATGACTATCAAATAATCCAAGTCCAATATTTTGTCATTCTCTATGAAATAAATAAACAAATGAATTAACTCTAAAAAGCTAACAACAAAAGGAACAAACACAAATTAATAGTCTCACAAATAAGAAAAGAATACCTATGCTAAAGAGTAAATAGATAAAGAAATTTGGATGAGATTCATAAGGCTTCCGTGCCCTATTTTCTTTTCTTTTTTTGTTCTTTTTATAATGGTTTGGTTAAATGCTAAACTTAATTATCATGTTGAGATCCTGTCTTTTCATATAAAATATTTGTCAGTATAGTGACAATCATAGTTTAGAAAACCGGATCGGACCGGCCGGTCGGACTGGAAAACCGGTGAACCGGCCATGTGTCTGGTCCAACAGAACCACAGAACCGGCCTTGTAAAGAACCGATCACAAAATCGAAAAATCGGTAAAAAACCGGTAAAATCGGTTAAAACCGGTAAAAAACCGTCGAACCGGTCTTTTTATAAAAATTCAATATTTTTATTTTTTTATTTTTATTTAATTTAAAATACTTTTAAGATAAATAAAAACATATGTTTGAGAATTACACATAGATATTTATTATTTTACCAATTATTTTTATTTTTTTTATTTTATAAACCTTATAATAAGGTTATTTAAACAAATTTGTAGCTTCATATATATTAATTTCTTATAATTTTGTGTTATTTTATTAATTAAAATATTATATAATATTTAAAATATATGTTTAGTTAATACCGGTTCGACCACGGTTCAACCATTGAACCATGAACCAATGCCTTCACCGGTTCAATTACCGGTTCAGTTTTTAAAATATTGGTGACAATTAATTAATTTTTTAATAAAAAAATTATATTTTGAAAGTATTTATATAACATTAATGTTATATTTAATTCGTTTCTAGTCTTTCTTTATGTGTATTATCAAATACTTGGACATGTGGAAACCCATTCCAACTTTTCAATATTCTATATTATATTTTGAAGGAATCCATTCCAATTTTTCAATTTTTTATACTATAAATTAACAAATTTAAAAATATTGAAATTAAGAAAAAAGTAAACACAACACCATTAATTCAGTATCAATTTTCTCTATTTTAAATAATAGATTTCAATATATATTTATATAAAATATTTTATCAGTGCAGATTTATAATTTATTTAATGCAGAAGTACTTTTTGGAAAAAAGTAAAAGTATTTTTAGGAAATATTTATTATAAATTTTTAAGGTGATATTTTATATGAATAATTATTAATGGTGACATTAATTGGAGTCAATTAAATTTTAATATATATAATTTAAAAGGAAATGTTATGCTGTAAAATATTAATTAGAATTCTCCTTTTAAATTATATATATTAAAATTTAATTGAGTACAATTAATTAATGTTACCGTTGATAATTATTTATATAAACTATCATCATAAACATTTATACTGATTAATTATTTCCTACAAATATTTTTACTTCTTTCCTAAAATTACTTCTGCATATTGAATAAATAATATAATTAAACCTGATACACTAGTAAAATATCACATATATTGAAATCTATTACTTAAAATAGAAATGTATTTAAAACAAATGATAAATTTCTTCACTAAATGTGTGGCTACTGGTGCAGTGGTAGTGGTGCTATTGCTTTTTTTTAATTTAAATATTGATTTTTTTTTGCGTTATATCACTTAATTATATAATTTTTTTTATAAAAGGTGAAATTTATCACTTAAATATATTGAAATTTATTACTTAAAATAGAAATGTATTTAAAACAAATGATAAATTTCTTCACTAAATGTGTTGCTACTGGTGCAGTGGTAGTGGTGCTATTGCTTTTTTTTTTTAATTTAAATATTGATTTTTTTTTTTGCGTTATATCACTTAATTATATTTTTTTTATAAAAGGTGAAATTACTCAATCTGATCATTGAATCAAATACTCATATCAAGTAAATTAAATTTACCAAATTTTATATAAATTAAAAACTAATTAATAATTTATCTCACTATTTTATTTTAATATATAATATATCATTTATAATATAAATAAATATCAATATTACGTAAAATGTCTATAAATGTTTAAATTATATGTGCATACATATATGTACACATATACATATAAAAATAGGGAGGTCCGCTTCGCTCACGTGGTCAGAGAAGCTAATTTAGTTGCAGGCTTTTTGGCAAAGAGACGGATTATTTGGTTTGGAGCTCTCCCCTTGAGGAGCTTATTCCTTTGCAGTCCGAGGGTTTAATAGGCTAGTTTAACTTTCTTTCTTTTATTTTTCTTCTTTGTTTTTTTCCTGTAAAAAAAAACATATACATATAAAAATAGAAATATAGATTATAAAGTAAAGTGAAAGTGGAGAATGATAATTTATTTAAAAAGAAAATGCTAATGAGTAACTTGAGCACAGTTACAAAAATTAAAATTTTTTATTGAGAAGTGAAGTATTTTATAATATTACAAGTGTAATTCATTCTCTATATTATTTCCTTAACTAGTGTCTTAAATGCACTCGATAAAATGACAACATTAAAAATTATCAAAGGATTTTGCCTTTTATTTTGATAGTTTTTAAAATTATTATACTTTAATAAAAAATGTGACTTTATCTTTAATATGGTTTTTGCATTAAAAAATTTACCCTTACATGGAAATTGTTATATCATTTAATATACATTGATTGCCATAATGATATATTAAATTTATTAATCAATAAAAATTATTTATTAATTGAATATCAATATATTAAACTCAAAAAGTTTTATATTGGTATTTAATTAATAAATAATTTTTATTGATTAATGAATTTAATAGGATTTAATTAATATACATTATCAGTGTAAAGAAATTTTTACACAGACATCCAATTGTGTATCGTCACATCATTGGATGTCTGTGTAAAATTTCTTTACATTGACAATATATATATATATATATATATTTATATATTTAATTAAACTCAATTTAATATATCATTATGGCAATCAATGTATATTAAATGATATAACAATTTCCATGTAAGGGTAATTTTTTTTAATGCAAAAACCATATTAAAGATAAAGTCACATTTTTTTTATTAAAGTACAATAATTTAAAAAAAGTTTAATATATATAAACTATCTGTGTAATGTAAAAAATTTTTACACAAACATCCAATGATGTGCTGCCACGTCATCTATTGAGTTTAATATCACATGAGGTGTCATATTCATTAAATGATGTGGTGGTACATCATTGGATATTTGTGTAAAACTTGTTTACACCGATAGTGTATACCAATTAAATCCAAAGTTTTTCATGATAATTAAAAAATAGCAATTTTAAACTTAAAATTTAATAGATTATATTTTCCATGAATATTGATACTTTGACCTCTACACTATAAGAGGAATCATTTGCAAAATTGGTAATCATGAATGGTAATATCAACGTGCAGTTAATTTTATATATAGATTTAATTAATATACACTGTCAGTGTAAATAAAATTTTACGCAGACATCCAATGGTGTGTCGCCATATCATTTAATAAATATGACACCTCATATGTTATTAAATTCAATAAATGATGTGGCAGCACATCATTGCATGTCTGTGTAAAATTTCTTTACACTGACGGTATATATATATATATATATATATATATATATATATATATATATAACGAAACGGTTATTTCACCAGAGACATGGTTGGTAATGGTGACACATTTACAATTTCAAAAATTAACATTGAACATAATTTAATGATTACTTATTTAAAGAGTTATTAAAAGTGAATTAATGTGGACATTTTTTCAATAAGTTATTTGGAGAAAATATTGAAATTAATTCAATCTGCCTATATATTATAAGAGTAATGTTAATTGTACTATTTCCTTATACAGTTTTTATTTTTCAGTGATAATAGTTTAATTTCTTAAATACATCCTGATTTATTTAAATATTTTGAAAATGAAATCTCAATATTTTCATTTAAGACATATAAATCACTCCAAAAATGTATTTATTTTTTAAAGCTATAAATTCAATGTTTAATTTTATTACTAAAATTATTGGCAATTTTAATCGACATTGTCTCGCGCGCGCGCACACACACACACACATAGTTTTATTACTCATTTATTAATATTTATAGGTATCTATGACTATATTAATATCTAAAATTAATGTTAATAATAAATGTTTGCTCAATATTTGAATGATTTCATATTAAACTATTATTTTATATTCTATATATTTTTTTTGGTCTTTGACCGGAATCCTCACAGACATAGTTGTGGGTTTAATTCTCGGGTCGGGGTGGTGGTTAGGTAAAGCCCTCTCAAGAGTGGCGTCTCCAGGATTTGAACCCTTTACCTTGCAGGTAAAGTCCGAATGAGGTCACAATCCACTTCTACTATGACCAACCACTGTTATACACTTCCACTGTGACCAACCACTGCTTGGTTATATTATATTATATATATATGTGTGTGTGTGTTTGTGTGTAGTATATATCTCTGTGTGTATGATTTATTCTATGTTTTAATAATAAAAAATAATAATACAATAATAATATGAAAGTGTTATATGGATTTTATATATATTTTTATATAATTATATAGAATATAGTAATAATTAATATAAAATAATTCAAATATAATAATTGATATTCATTATTATTAATTATAGATATTAATGAATTACAAATATTAATAAATATTAATAAATGGGTAATAAATTATATATACGTATATATGTATTTGTTTGTCATGCTCAACAACATATAAGGGTTGCAAGGGAAAATGTCAACTAAAATGTAATAGGAAATTAAATAATATATAATATTTAACCTAGATTTTATATGAAATGATAGACCTCAACATGGTTATTAAGCTAAGAATCTAGCCAAACCATTGTATAGAAAAAAATGCATTGAAGCCTTATGAATTCTCATCCAAATTGTTGTATCTCATCTCTCTAGAATGGGTATTCTTTGCTCCTTTGTGAGACTATTAGAGTTAAATTATTCGTTTATCTATTTTAAGGAGAATGACAAACATAACAAAAGGGTGGGCTTGGATTGTGTGATAGTCATCAGTAATATAAAATAGATCTTTTAAAAGAAAAATTATTTATTGATATATATTTTTATCATTGGATGGGTACATTGTTAGACATTGTATGTGCATAATAACCAAAGCACTTGATTCATATATAGATTGTCTTCCTTCTTCATCCATATAGACTTTGTCCAAATCAATAATATTGATTGTTCCTCTGCCTGTTTATCTCTTGAATCAGAGCCCATTTCTTAGCTAAAATAACAATTAAATATTTACAATTAGGTGCCAATAAAATTTGAAAAACATAAATATAAAACACTTGCATTAAATATTCCCACGATTTCCATGGTTTTATTATAAATAATTATTTATTAAATAAGATTATATATATTCAAAGGGAAAGAAAGAATATTTATATCGTTATTTTTATTATTAAATTACCATCTTTTTCAGCTTTCTCCTTAGTCGCAGCCAACCAATATGCTTTTAGTTTTTCATTCTCTTCAACTAGTTTGTTGTATGTAGCCCCAACAGTAAGCAATTGAGATTTTATAGTTGAAACTTCAGCCTAGTTAAATAAGAAACGCACACATCCATTAAAAATATATACATATACACGCATACAAAGTGAAAACATAAATTTAATACTTAAATAAGGAATGATATTTTTAAAACAAAATGGAAAGTTGGATGTGGGATAAGTTTTCTAAAAAGTATAATAATAAATTAATGGTTTAAGGAAACTACGCACGCACTTGCAGGTTGTCAATGTGCCTTATGAGTTCTTGTATTTTGTGTGACACCCTTCTACCCCAACTCTTATATAATCAACGAAGCGGAAGACTTAGGAAAATAACAGATAACATTGGGTAAAAAGGTTCACATTTCAACTCAATTAAAACCTCAATTCTTTTCAAAATCAACTTATTCAAAATAGAAGTTGGAGTCAAAAGGTTTTCAAAGTAAATAAAATATTACTACCTCAAAAGTTAATAGTAAAACATCATTCTTAGCCTTATAAGACACTTAAAACCGTTTACACAAATCTCTCCAAAATAGGAATATAAAATAAAACTCCCACTACTAAGCCCTGATGTCACATGTATCAGAATGACACCCATCAACTCAATACTCGGCACCTGAGGTGCCATCGTCATCACCTGTAGATAATAACCACAGATAGAAACGGTGAAGAAAATAATACCACTCATACATACACATAGGAGACTACTATATCCTCACCCTCATGTAAACAACATCATCATATAACTTATTCTACTATCAAATGTAAAACATAATCATCATCATCATATACACCAACAACATCATCAATATCACTCCAATCATCATAATCCCCATTATCATCACAATAATCATTATCATCATATCATCATACTCATCATTATCATCATACTCATCATATTCATCATAATCATCATATCATCATACTCATCATTATCATTAATATCATCATACTCATCACAATCATCAATATCATCATATTCATCATAATCATCATATCATCATACTCATCATATTCATCATAATCATCTTATCATCATACTCATCATTATCATTAATATCATCATACTCATCACAATCATCAATATCATCATTTCATCATAATCATCATATCATCATCACCATCATGCAGCTCCCTGAGTTGTACTTCACCCACTCTAGGCTTGTACACCTCAGGTACCATATTCAATTACATAATCAATACTCACCTCCCTGAGTTACACTCAGGTACCATAATCACCAACACAATCAATACTCACCTCCCTGAGTTACATTCAAGTACCATAATCACCAACATAATCAATACTCACCTCCCTGAGTTACACTCAGGTACAACATTCACCTCCGTGAGCTACACTTCACCCCTCACTGGGCTTGTGTATCCCAAATACAATCACCTCCCTGAGTTACACCCCACCCCTCACTGGGCTTGTGTATCTCAAGTACAATCACCTCCCTGAGTTACACCCCACCCCTCACTGGGCTTGTGTATCTCAAGTACAATCACCTCCCTGAGTTACACCCCACCCCTCACTGGGCTTGTGTATCTCAGGTACAACATCATATATGCTCACGCATCAATATATCTTCATCATCATAACACTCATCGTATGCTCATTGCATCAATATATAATCATTATACACCCCATACCTCATACACTCAATACATCAATATATCATCATCACACATCTCATACCTCATCATCATACACTCAATACATCAATACATCATCATTATCAACATACATCATAATAGTATAAACATCTATCATCAAAGGAGATATTCATATTATCACACTCACATCACAATCAATGTATAACTATCATCAACAAACACAAGGGTCATAAATCCACTCTAGTAATCGATTACAAGTCTCCTGTAATCGATTGCCTGCAAGCAAAACCTCTGGTAATCGATTACCAGCAAACAAACTCTCTGGTAATCGATTACACACCCTCTGTAATCGATTACCTGCAAGCTAACACCCTGGTAATCGATTACAAACCCTCTGTAATCGATTACCAGCAAGCCAAATGCACTCCAGGTTCCCCACAAGGCTATGCATCCAATTTAATTTCATCAATAAAAACCCCAAATATATAGCTACAGTGCGAACTAAATATCTCCCAACCCAGACTTCGTATCGAAGATCCAACCGTTCAGAATGAAGAACCAGATGTTTCGGACCAACTATCAATATTTCAGCCCGATCCAACGGTGAACGAATCAGCAGTCGCTGTTTTACAGTCGCTTATCTATGTAAAAATGGGAATGATTTTCCTCTAGTGCGAACTAAATATCTCCCAACCCAGACTTCGTATCGACGATCCAACCGTTCAGATTGAAGAACTAGATGTTCTGGACTAGTTTTCAAAATTTCAGCCCGATCCAACGGTGAACGAATCTGCAGTCGCTGTTTTACAGTCGCTGCTCTGTGTAAAAACGGGAATGACTTTCCTCTACCCTCTTCTTCAATCCCTACTCAAATTCTCAAGTTCCTAATTCAATTAAACTCATTTTTACCGATTAAATTCACTGAAATCCTCAATCATTCCTACGAATTACAATAAATTTAACATCTAATCAATTATGGTTCCTCATCTCTAAACCCTTATTTAACCCCTTTTCGCGATCCTCGCTACCATCACCCAATCCATCAAGGTCATCACATGCATACATCAAATCAAACACATTTCAAACACACAACACATGATTCACAGATAGGTTCTCAAATTTAGAATTCTTAGAGGGTCTTATGGTTGCCCTCACTACCCAAGCACTCCCACATGCACGTATAAGCAGCACCCTTTCCCCCACTGTACCTTAAGCGAAGATCGATTAACCGCAAGGAAGTCCCTTTCTTGGTTCTTGATGCTCACTCTGCAGCAATCCCCTCTTGAGACTCGGTTTCTCCCCTCCTTAGCGTTTCGCTCTCTGAAGATTATACGAATAAGGATTAGGGTTAACTGATAACCCCTCCTTACTAGAATGCCTAATTGGGCTTGGGCCCACTCTCAACCCCCTTATCTTCTTTTTAAAATGAAGTAGCTTTATGGATAAAACTAATAATAATATTAATCTTATTATTTATTCATCTATTTAATTAATTATATCCTTTACTTATTTATTTAATTTAATTAATATTTTACTTAATAAAATTTAGGATGTTACATTTTGGCCTCTTTCCGGAGTCGATGTCTCGCAGCATACATCCTATTAGCTACCAGTCTACAAAGAAATAGTTTATATGAAAACTACCAAAATAATAATAATTGATATAACCAATTTGTATATAATGATCATATACATGTACATTACCGTTTCATCTTAGCTTTTGACATATTGTCATCAACATTAGCTAAATCCCCAATATTTCTTTGAGTGTTTGGAGGGGTCAGAACCAATTCATTCTCGTCTTTAGTGACATCAGATACATTCATCCTCCCAGTTGGAGCCCCATGTGGTGATTGAAGAGCGACAAATTGCTTGTCTTTTTTCATAGAGTTTGTGAAGGTTTGGTTCTCCATGTGGAAGAAATGGTCCTAATTTGGTCATAGAGAATGAACCTTAGTACAATTATCAAGCATAATCCAATAACATATCATAACCAATTAAAATGTTCAAAAACATGAAAATTGAAAGAAGAAAATTCGCAAAAGTTTGAGAAATGTGTATTCTCAAAACATGTTTTGAGAAAGAGGGGGAGGGGGAGAAAGAGAGCTTCATACCTAGGTAGAGAGTTGAGAGAGAAATTAAGGATTAATAAGGATTCAATGTGTTTTTATATAGTGGTTTAGGTAGACGTTTGGCTTAGTTACCATGTTGGGGTCCTCCTGTTTTATATAAAATTTAGGTCAATATGGTAATAATTGATAAATTTTCAAAAATATTTTATAATATAAGGATATTCACGTGTTTACTTTGGATTAATTATTGAGTATCTTTATAGGAAATATTATGTACTATTTAGTTTGAGAATATATTTTTTTTATTTATTATTTTCAGTTTAAATTATAAAATTTCATTCGGTCGCATTCGGAGTAACTCCTTACATAGTTTGTCGAAGAGGTTGGTTGACCTCTTCTCCGAAATCCATGAAATGCTTGATTTTGTCAGTGACCCCATCGAAAGGGAGAAGACAAAGTATTTTTGGGTTGGATGAGGACCCACAGCACAGACATGGCATATGGAGAATTCGTTTTTACAGTGTTACTGTATTTCTTATTTTTAAATATTTATATAAGAAATAATAAAAATATTAAAAATTATTAATATTGTTTGTCATACAAAACTTAGAAATAGAAAACAGAGTAAAAATAAGAATGTATTTATAAAATTAAACGTGAAAATAAGAAATACAAATATAAAATATTTTCCTAAAACCAAACTAGCCCTTAGAATGAAAATTCATATTGACTATACATTTAATCAAATTAATAGGTCCACTAGGGTCGGCCTAATGGTTGGGGGTTCGAGTAGTTTAGCATAAGGTCTTAGGTTCAAACCTCATTGCATTCTATGTAAACCAAAAAAAATTAAAATTAATGTTTCTAGGAGATGTTTTAGATAATGAAAATAAAGAATGGTGCATTTATTATTAATAAGTAAGCCAAGTCCTTAAATTTTATAATAACTTTTTTTTTTTGTATTCAAGAGGTAGTGAGCTAGGTGCAATTTCTATTTTATATATTTTTTAATTTTCATATGCATCTTATATTAGAGTTATAGGATTTTCTCACATAATCTTTACACCTTTTCTCATCTCTTATTTTCTTCACAATCATATTACATGTTATATCTCTCATTTGCTATCTCTTTTCCTTTTCTATTCCATGCATTATTCTTACACTCTCAAGAGATGTGAGACAAACAATTTTACTCACTATATATGGTTGGGACTAATTCCTTTGGATATAGAGCAACACCGACCTTATCCATTAGTTCAAGGCATGGATATTTTATTTAAAAGCACAAATCACTTACCATTTTTAAGTGCGATGATTTTTCCTATTTTACGCCATCAATATTAAGTAATAAGTTGCAAATAATTTCATAAGATAGGCTTTTTTAAATTATATTTATATTTTGAAAAAAATTAAAATATATTTATTCACTACAAGAAAATGCAAAATTAGATGTGAAACCGCAACATTAGCCACAAATTGTTGCTTCTAGAGACAGCCAGACCGATACTAAGTTGTCGCTACAACATTAAATGTGAAGTTCAACGCTTGAATGTGTCTCTTATCCTTTGTGACAGCCAGACTGTCGCTAAGTTTAAACTCGTAATGACGACTTGGCAGTCATTATAGTTAAAATGACATTATTTTTTAGTTAAAAATTAAAAAATGGCGCGGTTGCATAACCGTAGTGACGTCCGAGACATCGCTATGTTATTTATTAAACGAAGCGTCAGCCACAGTCGTCGCATATGTGACAGTCCATGTAACATCCCGAAAATTAGAATCTAGAAACACCATGGAAGCCTTAGGCTGTGAATTCTGCCAAGAGGAGGAGATTAGAAGTAGAATGAGGATTTAGGGGTTTGAGGGTAGACTAAGAGAAGAGATAGGGATTTATGGATAATTATGAGTTTTAAGGGGAATTCAGCTGGGAAAACCAAGTATTCGGCCCCACACAATTGTAATTTGAACTTAGAAGGGATCACACCCTGGGGTTTAGGGACTAGCGAGGTATGAATAGTGGGAAGAAAGTAGAGGTTTGGACGAGGGAATCGGATTGAGGAGGAAGAGATTAGTTGGGGGATTGACGGAAATGAGAGAAGAGATTTGGATGAAAGGAACTAAGTGAGAAAGGTGTTTTATAAGAGGAATTAGGAAAAGGGAAGTAGAAATTAAGTTTGAAGAAAAGAGTGAAAATCAAAAGTTTGAGTCCTGACACTCTCGTTCAAGCGAGAAGGGCTCACTCAAGCGAGAGTGTCAGGCAGAAAGGGGTGCTTTTGTTTTGGCAATCTCGCTCAGAGCTCGCTTGAGCGCACCTGAGCGAGGTTATCAGCAGGTAAGAGGAGATTTTATACTGGGCTTCTCGTCCATGCTCGCTTGAGCGAAGACTGGGGAAGAAAATAGAGTCAGTATGAGGGGTTTCTGGATGAAATTCAGCCGAGTCTCGCTCATCACGCGCTGAGCGAGAAAGGCACCCTCTTTCTGCCCTCGCTCAAGTGCGCTGACAGGATCTCTTTAAAACTCAATTAGGGCTTTTTCTTTCTCATTTTTCTTCCATTATTTCAATTCTAGAGAGAGAAAGCACCCTTGGAGCCAAGAGGAAGAAGAGGAAGCCAAGGATTTCACCCAACCTCCCCCCACTCATCTCCCCTTCCTCTTTGAGTTCCCTTAAGGTAAGTGTGGTTCACCCACCCACTTTCCTTGTTGTAACCACAGGAAACACTAGAAGAGGGGGTTGAATAGTGTTTCGAAGATTTAAATTTATTTTTGAAAACCTTTTCAAAAGCCGTTTGGTTAAACCTTTACAAGTTGTTGGTGAACACTCATTCAGCAAATATGTAAGAATTCCAGAGATGTGCGGAAGCTATAATAATGAGTTTCTCAAAGACTTGCTTATCACAATAAAATGTGTAAGCATCTTGAAATAAATTTAGAAGGTTCAACAAGGCATTTTCAGAAACTTTGTTTTAAAACTTATTTTGTTGGTTTGTGTATAAAAATTAAAACAATTAATTAAATAGTGTTTAGCACCGTTGCCTAATAGACTTAGTCGCTTTTCCGAAACTGAATTATTAGAAACACAACTAAGTCACTTAGAAAATTGATTTGAGAATTATTTAAGTTAGACAGAGGTTGTGAAAACACATTTTTCAAAGACTTACTGAATGCGATGAAATAAGGAAGCTTTCTTATATTCAGTTGATTTATTTATTTGTTGAAAATAAAGTTGTTAGAGAACTTTCTGAACCACTTCAGGAAGTTCAGTAAATTCATTTTCAAAACCATTTGTTCAATTTATTTGGTTTTTGTGCTTTGAAACTAAATTAACTTTTCAATCCCTTCCCCAGGTTAGTAATAAACAAATAAATTACTGAAAGTAAAGAGATAAGGGTAGAGAGAATTTACACAAGAGGTTTATACTGGTTCACCCACCATCAGTGAGCTACATCCAGTCCCAGGGCAAACCACCACTGGATTTCCACTATCTGAACATAGATACAAGTATTCTTTGTTTTCAACTGCCTCTCCAGGAAACTTAATGAGTATTCTTTGCTTATCAACTGCCTCTCCAGGCAACTCAATGAGTATTATTTTGCAAGCAGCCTCTCCAGGCGCAATGAGTACACAAGGCCTCTCCAGGCACACCGAGTACACAAGGCCTCTCCAGGCACACAAGTATTCTTTGCTTTTCAACTGCCTCTTCGGGCAACTTGAGCAGTATTCCTTTACAGACAAGCCTCTCCAGGCTCAACAAGTATTTTTTTACAGACAAGCCTCTCCAGACTCAACAAGTATTCTTTTCTATCAAGCCTCTCCAGGCTCTACACAAGTATTCTTTGTTCCTCTAAGCCTCTCAAGGCTCTCCAGAGTATTCTTTCTCCAAGCCTCTTCAGGCTCTCAGAGTATTATTTCTTCCACCAAGCCTCTCCAGGCTTTCAGGAGTATTCTTTCTTCCCAAGACTCTCTAGGCTCTACATACACTCAGGGTGTTTACAATTAAACCTATGTACTAAGGGATTACTGAGTACTACTCAGAATACAAAGGTTAAGCTTCTAAGTACAAGGAATGACAGAGATATATGTGTATGCTTCTAAGCTCTAATTCATCTCTGTGTTTTCAGAAGGTTGGCTGGGTATGATCTTTTATAAGCTATGGCCATACTCTTCTGAGGACTTCGTGACATGCCATGGATTAAAGATAAAAATGATTTGAAAATTCATGGCTGCCCTTTTGTTTATGGTTGACACCTTAGAGATGCATCTTTGTAAGCTCGGCCAATAACTTCAAAGTCTTGCTTCAGGCTATTTATATGTTCTGATAAAATATAGCCATTGAAGGTTGTTGATAATATCGTTGAGAAGAAATGATTTGGCTCATGTAGCCGTTGTGAAATAGTTTCTCATTCGGTTGCTTCTTTTCAAGCAGATTAGGTGTGCAGATGACTTGGATCTGACACACTGCAGATAAGCTCTTTAATTTTGAGAGATTTCCATTGTCTTTAGCGAGTTGATTTCTCTCTTTTCTTCGTCTTATTCTTTCTTCTTTTTCTTTCTCTTTCTTCTTTGTCTTTATTCTTTGTGAGTGTGAAGAGATAGGATATAAAGATCCATTAGACTTTTTCCTTTTTACCCATTGTGAGTTAGCTTCTTAGCTTCTGTGAAATAGGGCATAGTAGGTGTGTACATGTATATCAGTTCTGATACCTAGCTATTTTACTCACATATTTTCTCCGAGAGTGAAATTGCTTCTTCAGCAAGTTGGCTTATGAATATTGTTAGAACCACAGGAAACACTAGAAGGGGGGTTGAATAGTGTTTTAAACTTTTTGATAGTTTTTGGAAATCTTTGATTTAAATCATGAAAATGGGCACCGTTAAAAACAAGTCTTAAGATCAGTGATAGTTGAAACATGTGGAAGATAAGAAAAACAGTGTTTCTTCTAAAGTTTAAAATTGTTTTAAATAGAGGCTTCTCAAAGTATCTTATGAAGATTATTACAAGGAGTATTTTCAGAACGGTTTCTGAAATACTTCAGACGACTAGAGGTTGTCTGAAGTATATTCCTGATTTCTGAACTGATCTCTTTCAGACTTACTTCAGAGAATTTATTTCAGAAGTTCTTCAAGGAACATTCTTTGTAAAGCTTCAAATGATATAAGAGACATCTCATGTTTTATTCATATGAAAGATCATTTTATTGAAATAGTTGTGTTAAGTTTATTATAGAAGATACTTTTCAATTTCCAACTTAAATATGAAAAACTGGAAATAAAGAGATTAAGAAAAAGGAGAACTTAGGCATAGAGATTTCAGACAGGTTTTTAAGGGGCTGTCTGAAGTTTTCAGAAGGTTGGTAAAAACTAATTTTAAAAGATGTTTTGTGCCCTTTACAAAATCTCAGATTAATTATTCTGACCCTTTGATTAGTATAAAAGGAATTGATAAGAGATAAGGGTAAGAAAACTTAGTCAAGGAATTTATCCTGGTTCACCCACAAACCCGTGAGCTACATCCAGTCCCAGAGGCAAACCACCACTAGATTTTCCACTACCTGAATCCACAGATACAAGTATTATTCACAGCCTCTTCAGGCTAACACAAGTATTACTTTGTTTTCAACTGCCTCTTCAGGCAACATATGCAGTATTCTTTTTCAGTCTAGCCTCTCCAGGCTTTGCAACTAAGTATTCTTTCTTCCACCAAGCCTCTCCAGGCTCTCTGACACATAAAGTGTTTACAAATTAAACTAAGATTAAGTTTCCACGAAACTTAAACTTAATCTTTTCCTGTACTAGAGGTTAACTGAGTACTACTTAGGGTATAATGAATGAATTCTAAGTACAAGTTTAAGACAGTGATACAAGAGTATAAGTTTAAGTACAATCCTTGTCTCTGATAAGAGGAACAACATCCTCTGAGAATTGGCTCGGTAGATACTTGACTTTAAGCTCCAGCCTGGTTGGTTGTTAAACTAAACAACTACAATTTTGACTAATTGATCAATAGATCAGCAACATGGTTGATTCAAGTAAGCATGGTCAACAACCAATAAGATTTTTTGATACATCTTGATCAACTGATTGAATCAAGTGAATGAGTTCAACATCTTCAAATTCTTTCTTGAGGCTATTTATATGTCCTGTTGGAATATAGCCGTTTGAAGATGATTCATAATACCGTTGAGATGTTGATGATGTGGCTCATATAGCCGTTATGTAATAGTGTCTCAAACGGTTGCTTCTTCTTAAGCAAATAAGTGTTCAGACAATCTTGTTCTGACACTTCTGTAGATGAGATCTTTAGAGAGACTTTCTTGATATTATTTTGCATGTTCTCTCTCTTGATATCCTTTTGCTTTTCTTCAGCTGACTTCTGATTTCCTCTGTTTTTCTTAGGAGTGTATATGAGGAGGTATCCGTTGGATTTGTCCTCTTGCTTATTTTGTATATGCTCCTTTTCTGTTTGCTTCCTGACACCATTTCTTCTTTCTTCTTTGAGTGAGGTGTCTTGTTCAATGGCTGTTTCTTGCAGATGATAAAATATGTTTGAATTAAAATATTTCATTCAAACATTTCTCTTTGTTGCTTCTGCTTAGTCTCCTGAGCTTTTCTTGTGCTTTCTTTCGAATTGGTGATGATGATATTTCCGTTGTGATACCACCGTTTAGAGATAGCATTGAATGCTATTCGATCCGTCGTGAGACACGCTTCTGGGTGTCTTCACAATTCTGACAAAGTACAACGTTGGTGCTGCTATTAAAGCTGCCATCGTTGTTGCTGCAATTTCTGCGTTGCAGAGATTTCCTCAGTGGTGTATGAAATTCAAAATCACCAGAAAAGGTCTCTGTGTTCCTTGCTATAAACGTGTTTGAAAAGGTACGTGCAGCAGAGGTTCAGAAAAGTCTTCACAAACTTCAGCAGAGGGTGCCACGTCATAAGTGAGACTTCAGACGGCACTGATACTTCAGACGGGTTGAACTACTTCAGACAGCTTCAACTCTTCAGACGAGTTCTGCTTCTTCAGACAGCTTCGTTGCTTCAGAAAGCTTCTTTGCTTCAGACAGCTTCTTTGCTTCAGATAGCTTCTTTGCTTCAGATAAGTTCAATCTTCAGACTGCTTTATGTTGTCTTCATTCCTTCGAGTCTTTATGTCTTCAGATGGTCTTCACGTCTTCAGACAGTCTTCACGTCTTCAGACGGTTTGCGCACTTCAGACGAGTTGCATTCTTCAGACAGCTTCTTTGTATTAAATCCTGCATTTGTTCTTTTGATCCTGATCTTCTGATTTTGATAAATATTTCATCCTGAAACACAATCAACAAACTAATACCTTTCTTAGTAGAATCTGTTTATATAATCTTATTTGTTCTTATTATGTTCTTATATAATCTTATTTGTTAATCATTAAAACTAAAGGATATTAAGTCTTTGAGTCAAGTTTGAATGCTCAAACTGATTAATAGACTTCACAAATATTTCCTGAGAGAGTAGTTTAATCTTCGGTAGGTTGGCTTGCTTCTCTCTTTCCTTTTCTTTATACGAAGTCTGGATAGAGATGATGATTTTATCCATTGAGTTTCTTCTTTATCCACAATGAAGTTGGCTTTTCTTCTAAAAAAGACATCTGACTTCTGATGGCGTGTTGCAGAGTTTGTACAAAAGTAGGTGTACAGCAGCGCTGACCTATTTTTTATCACTATTTGCTTTTCCACCTTTTTTCTCCTTTTTCTTCATTCTCGAATAGAGCTTCTTGAAATAAGGAAAATAGCTTTTGCTACTATTTCCTTTCTGGATGAAGGCATAAGACATTTAGACAAATTTCTAATTGTTAATCAAAATTGTCTTTGCCTTTGTTGAGACTTCTCGTCTTTGGAGATTTATCCACGTAATCAGCGAGTTGAGAGTCTTCAATGAGTTTAGATTCTTCAACATGTTTGTATGACGTGTCGGGATTCTTCTTCAGATACTTTGAGATGCCACGTCATTTTACTTGAAAAGTATGTGTTCAGCATGTTCATTCTTCGTTGTGCACATTCTTTCAGAGAGTTGAATTACTCCAGCAGAGATTGATTCTTCTTTACTTCTTCCTCTGATTGCTTCATTTAGATTTCTACCTCTAAACTTCATATTGTTGCTTCATGGCTCTTCTTCGTCCTTGATGATTTTCTATGAGCTTGATTCTGTTTTTCATTTGTTGATTCAGCGTGTTGACTGTTTCATCATTGATTGCTTTAGTATGTTCATCACCCTCAGCATGTTGACTTTTCTTGGTCTTCCTTGATGTCTTCCACGTTGTTTAACCTTTCAGATAGTTGCTGTGAAGTTCTTCTCTTATTTCTTATAGTTTATTTCTTTTTCCTCTTAGATTATGTATTGCTCTTCTTGTAGCTTGTCTTCTTCTTCTTCTTCCACTTCCAAGCCTTCTGGTCCTTTTCTTCTAGTCTTTCTCTTCTTGTCAGCTGGTTGGTAATCTTCAGAGAGTTCCTCCAATGCTCTTATTGCTTTGTTCTTTTTTAGCAGATTTCTTCTTTCAGCAGGTTTCTTCTTCATGGTTTCTTTCTGTGTTTCTTCTTGTTCAGATTTGCTTCATCTTTCTTCGGATTTCCTCTTCCTGTCTTTTGCCTGCCTCCTTAGCTATCTTCGTCTTCTTGTCTTCAGATGGATGCTTCATCCTGTTACCTGAAACACAATGCACAGAACAATACCTTTCTCAATAGAACCTGTCTTTATATGATCTAATTTGTTAATCATTAAAACCTAAGGATAATGATTCTTACATCTAATTTAAATACTTAAATTAATTCTGAGACTCAACATTCTTCCCCTTTTTAATGATGACAAATTAGATATATACCTAACAAAATATATGAAGAAAATTATGAAAGATATTATTCTTTATCTACTTAGATAGCTCCCCCTATCTATATTACTCCCCCTAAGAAAAACATTTATCTTTAGTTTCTAAGAGTTTTGTTACTCCCCCTGAGCAAGAGATGTATTTATAGATACCGCTTGTAGAAGATGTTTTTACAGATACCGCTTGTTGATTTATATTTGTTATGCTTTTATCTTTCTATTGTGTTCTTTTAGATCTCTTAACTTTCTTTATGTTGTTTTTCTTTTATAGATATCGCTTGTTGATTTATATTTGTTATGCTTTTATCTTTCTATTGTGTTCTTTTAGATCTCTTAACTTTCTTAACTTACTATTTTGTTAGTTATATATTTCTCCCCCTTTTGTCATTATTTGAAAAGGATGGAAATAAGTAAAGATTTATGAATCAATTTTTTTAGACAAATATTTATATAGATATCAAGATAACAGTTTCATACGGAGCAAAATCTTTCACGGGATAAGGAAAAATTAGGAAGAATGCGCATAGAGAGCTTAGAGAATGATTTCAGAAGGAAAGATTTATTAGAAAAAGAAGACATTATAGATATGTTTGACAGGAATTAGTCAGTGGGCTAGCTGTTACTGGACTCGTTTTTAATTTCCATTATTTCTTTTAGTTTCAGCAGGTCCCACTGTGTCTTCTCTAATTTCTGTCGGAGTGAAGTGTTCTCCATCTTCAACCTCTTGACTTCAGGGTCTTCCAAGGCTGGTCTTCTTTCAATTGCATTATTTACCACTGTTCTTAGACTATTTACCTTGAAGATGCTAGGACGCCTGTGGTCACAGAGATGTTCGATGTGAACCTTGTGGATTTTGAGAAGTTTCATGATGACGGTGTTGAAGGGAAGAAAGAATACTCCTGAGAGCCTGGAGAGGCTTGGTGGAAGAAATAATACTCTGAGAGCCTGAAGAGGCTTGGAGAAAGAATACTCTGGAGAGCCTGGAGAGGCTTGGAGGAACAAAGAATACTTGTGTAGAGCTTGGAGAGGCTTGATAGAAAAGAATACTTGTTGAGCCTGGAGAGGCTTGTCTGTAAAAGAATACTGCTCAAGTTGCCTAAAGAGGCAGTTGAAAAGCAAAGAATACTTGGTTTGAGCTTGGAGAGGCTTGACTGTAAAAGAATACTTGGTTTGAGCCTTGAGAGGCTTGACTATAAAAGAATACTCGGTTTGAGCCTGGAGAGGCTTGACTGTAAAAGAATACTCGGTTTGCGCCTGGAGAGGCTGCCTGCAAAAGAATACTCACCGAGTTGCCTAGAGAGGCAGTTGATAAGCAAAGAATACTCATTGAGTTGCCTGGAGAGGCAGTTGAAAACAAAGAATACTTGGTACAGCCTGGAGAGGCTGGGTGAACAAAGAATACTGCATGAGTTGCCTGGAGAGGCAGTTGAAAACAAAGAATACTTGTTGTTAAGCATGGAGAGGCTGGTATAAAAGAATACTTGTATCTGTGTTCAGATAGTGGAAAATCCAGTGGTAGTTTTCCCTGGGACTGGACGTAACTCACTGAGTTAATGGGTGAACCAGGATAAATTCTCTGTGTAAATTTCTCTCTACCCTTAACTCTTTACATTATGTTATTACCTATTTACTTCTAACCAAGGGAGGGTCTGAAAACTAAATTTACATTTTGATCAGCAAAACTTATTTTACTAACCAGAATTGTTTTTGAAAAAGGAGTATTTACTGAACCCTCTGATATGGTTCAACAAGTTCTCTATCAACGTAATTTTCAGCAAGTAACCAAATCAATTGAACGCCAATAAGAAACATTTCTGAACAATTTGGTTAATACGATTGAAATCGATATTTAAACAAAGTGTTGAGAAATGTCTTTTTAAACTATCTGAAGTGTTCATAGAATACTTATTTGTTTTATTAAAATCAGCAAGTTTCTGAAAAATGAAGTGTCCATATGTTCCGCATAACTCTGATAATTGTCTCATCTCTCAACTAAGTTTTTCATAATAACTTGCTTAAGTTCATTTGATATCATTTGAGAAAAAGGTTTTCATAAATTAGCTTAAAATTTTTAAAACACTATTCAACCCCCTTCTAGTGTTTCCTGTTGTTCCTCAGAAGGTGGAAACCTCAACAAGCTGAAGCAACTCTGTGATCAAATGAATAGATGAATGAGAAAAGAGTATATTCTCCCAAAGCTCATTATTCAAGCTGCTGAAGCATCTCTCTGAAGGGCATAACGAGAAGAGGAAAGCACAGTCAGAATTTAAAAATTCAATGCGGTAACTTCTTTCTTATATCTATATACATGCATTAAATAAAAATATTTGTATGAAAAATAAATTGTTTTGATTGTTGGCTGATAATTAGGTTCTCTTATTGCATTCCATTTTTTAAATTTTTAATTAACTAACCATTCAAAATTAAAATTTTCTCTTAAAAGATGTGTCTAAAACATTAATAACAAGGTTGATGAAAGGAGGTGACCCTTCAATGTTTGGTTACAGGACGCACGGTTTCCTATAACGACGCCTCATAAATCATCATTTACGGCTAGTCTGAATCTATAAAATCTTGCGAAGTTAGCAGCAAAACTTCATTACAATCCCTTTCCATCCACTCTGTTATTTCTCCAAGAACTTATCTCTGCCTACTCTCCTTCATGGCTTCTCTTCAAGTCATCTTTCAAACCCAAGTCCTGAACTTTGGCAGTCTTTCTGAAGAAAGACAAAATATTCATGATATGTTTGAAAGCGCGGAGTGGTTACCATTCTTTGAGGCTGCTGACTGCAAGTGGCATGAGGCGAGTATTCGCGAGTTTTGGAGCTCCGTGAAAAAGATAAAGGAACCAAGAAAAATCTTCGTGAAGGCACAAGTAAGGGGTCGTGAAATTATAGTAGATACTGATTCTCTTGAAAAAAGCCCTAGGAATCAAGAATGAAGGAGAAAGGTTCACATCCATTTGGGAGCAGTTCAACGGTGGGTTAGGAAGGTTAAACTTACTGATCTATGAAAAAGGAGGGATAAAGAATATCTGCAAAATCCTCTTCAACATCTTAAAGCACTGTGTGGTGCCAAATGTAGGTGATAACCATATCTCCATGGTTTAAAGATTCTATATTATAAATCTTCTTCAAAAGAATAAAATAAATCTACCATGGATTATCCTCTATAGCATGCTCGGAAGAGAAGAAGAGAATCCCAATTTCCTGTCGTTTAACACTGTGATCATGAGGATTCTTGCTCTAAATGAGTTTCCTCTTGAGAATCTGTATGATCACAGACGTCCCAACATCTTTAGAATTGACGGTCCAAACGATGATAGAAGAAGAAGACAATCCTCAGAGCTTGCTGAAGCTAAAAGGCTGAAGAACAGAGAACTTTCTTCTTTGCCTTGATCTTGAAAGGACACAGAGGGCATTGAGAAGGTTGCAAGAAGAGAAGGGGACTGATGAAAATGATGGATTCAGTACTAGCCAATCCTCCTAATCCTCCTTACATAAAAACGTCTGATCTTAATAACCTGTTTAATATGTTTCTTTTTGTAATGAATTTGTATTTCCTGCATTTAAATGTTCTTTATTTTCTCTTTCTTGTTTTAATCTCTTATGTTTGAAAGAAAATTCATAATATAATCAACACAAATGTAAAAAGAGAAAAGAATTAATTAAATATAAGTATTAAAATAATAATATTGGAGTCTCAGCAGATAAAACCCTCTGAAATCAGCAAAGCATCTGAACTAATAATATTAACATAAGTTTGTGAAAAGACAAGTCTTTATGTGTTTATATACATATATTTATATTTTCTTGATAATTGAGTTCCTTCAAGACTATTGATGCTCCACTCATTCATACCTTTCTGCAAGAGGCATTTCTCCCTATGTCCGTGCTAAGCTTACTTTTGTCATCAGTAAAGGTTATCTGAACCGATGAATATTGCGTAAAGAATCAACCAAAAGATTTAAATGTCTCTCTCTGCCCCTCTCTTTAGTCACATCACTCTAGGTCTTTATATACGCAAGAACTCTCAGGATAACTTCATCTCAATAAATCCATTTCACCTTTATGAGAAGAGATGAAGCCAGTGTTCATGTGTTTGCGAAGCCTATGAAAGAAAGTGTTGAAAAGAGATGAGTCTATCCGACAACTAAAGTAATGGGGAAAGAAAATCTCTTTAGCACTGCTAATCTGAAATGGGTGCTCGGTGTAAAAGCGAAAGGAACATTAATGTGTGCTTGCACCACCACTCTTCTTCAAAAGAAGAAACTTACTGTTCCTCGGATCTTTCTGCATGCAATGATTAGGATGCTGTGGAGCAATTAACCGTAAGGTTTTGCTTAACCTCCTAATCCTGAGATCCGGTTGCACCATGGTGTGCCCATTGAAGGTACATGCAGTCACAGATTACCCTGTCTCCTTAAAGCAACTTCAGTTGCTGCAAGGACCGATGGTGGTATGTCTATGTAGACAGAAGAGATTCCCCACGGGCTTTATGAAGAAAAAGACCAAATCCAGAGAGTATTTGGTTGAAAAGCCAATAAGGTTCAAAAAAGCAATACTGGGAAGATGGAAGGTTGAGAAAGGAGCTATGGCTTAAAATGGATAGTGGCATCCTCCTGTCTAAAAGAAGCTCATTATCATGTATTTTCATATATTTGTAAATATTTTCAAAAGATTTTCTAATAAAAATCCTTTATACTTGGTTGTGTTTGATTGTTTATACCTGTGATTATTTTTCTCTGAAGTATGTTCATCTTCGTAATATTCTACTTAAAATCTGTATATAACTGTTAAAAATTTTCAATCCTTCTTGAGATTTTCTGGATACACCTACAGTTTATTTCTTCCTTGTGTATTTAAAAGTTTCTTCCTAAATCTGTTACAGTTGGTATAAAACATCTTCATTAAAATTTGTTCACACTCTTAATCTGATTAAATTTATTTTCAGTATAAAACTCTGTATTAAAACTTACCTTAAAATCTTCTCATTAACAATCCCTTTTTAAATAATGACAAAAGGGGGAGAAATATATAACTAACAAAATAGTAAAGTTAAGAAAGTTAAGAGATCTAAAAGAACACAATAGAAAGATAAAAGCATAACAAATATAAATCAACAAGCGGTATCTATAAAAGAAAAACAACATAAAGAAAGTTAACAGATCTAAAAGAACACAATAGAAAGATAAAAGCATAACAAATATAAATCAACAAGCGGTATCTGTAAAAACATCTTCTACAAGCGGTATCTACAAATACATCTCTTGCTTAGGGGGAGTAACAAAACTCTTAGAAACTAAAGATAAATGTTTTTCTTAGGGGGAGTAATATAGATAGGGGGAGCTATCTAAGTAGATAAAGAATAATATCTTTCATAATTTTCTTCATATATTTTGTTAGGTATATATCTAATTTGTCATCATTAAAAAGGGGGAGAATGTTGAGTCTCAGAATTAATTTAAGAATTTAAATTAGATGTAAGACTCATTATCCTTAGGTTTTAATGATTAACAAATTAGATAATATAAAGACAGGTTTCACTGAGAAAGGTATTGTTTTGTGCATTGTGTTTCAGGTAACAGGATGAAGCATCCATCTGAATACAAGAAGACGAAGATAGCCAAGGAAGCAGGCAAAAGACAGGAAGAGGAAATCCGAAGAAAGATGAAGCAAATCTGAACAAGAAGAAACGCAGAAAGAAACCATGAAGAAGAAACCTGCTGAAAGAAGAAATCTGCTAAAAAAGAACAAAGCAACAAGAGAAATTGGAGGAAATCTCTGAAGATTACCAACCAGTTGACAAGAAGAGAAAGACTAGAAGAAAAGGACCAGAAAGGCTTGGCAGAAGAAGAAGAAGAAGAAGAAGAGAAGAAGAAGAAGAAGAAGAAGAAGAAGAAGATAGAAGAGAAGACAAGCTACAGAAGAGAAATACAGAATCTAAGAGGAAGAAGAAAATAAACTACAAGCAATTAAGAGAAGAACTTCACAACAACTATCTAAAAGGTTAAACAACATGGAAGACATCAAGGAAGACCAAGAAAAGTCACATGTTGAGGGTGATGAACATACTGAAGCATCAATGATGAAGCAATCAACACACTGAATCAACAAATGAAAAACATAATCAAGCTCATAGAAAATCATCAAGGACGAAGAAGAGCCATGAAGTAACAATATGAAGATTAGAGGAAGAAATCTAAATGAAGCAATCAGAGGAAGAAGTAAAGAAGAATCAACCTGTTGAGTCTCAAAAATTCATATACTTAAGTACCTTGAGTCTGATTCCCTTTTAAAAGTGTTTAATGAACAAATATAATATATTCAGATGAATTTGTGGCAATGTACTTTCACAATATTCTACTTTGTTTTAGATCATAAAAAGTGTGATACATCATTTGAAGCTTCAGATCGTCTGAAGACCACACATCGTCTAAAGAGCGTCTAACCTCGGAAGAAGAGAAGTTCATTGAAGCATCTGTTACATCTGAAATATGAAGTCTTCAGGACAATAGTTTGACCTTGGAAGACGTTGCTGAGTACGAGGAACGTTCAAATCAAGATCTTACCTACTTCAGCATAAGAGTCAGTGTTGCTTTTCTACCTTGTTCAAATGTTTAGCACACTTAAGGAAAGTCTTGCAACGCTGATACTCCTGCCAGATTGCTTTGTGTGCACAGACCTGCTGCACCTGCTTCTGCTCAAATTAATTTTAACCAAGTTGGTCAAACGTTTTCTAAATGCATTAAATGATATTTGGTAACGGGCGTTTATTCCTTGGAGACTATAAATACGTCCCATGAAGAATTGAATAGACACAGAGTGATAGAGAAGCTTTCAATCAAAAGAAACTACACGCTGCAAAGTTCACAGCTATCATATGAGATATTGAACTAATTCCCTTTCTTGTTTAAACTTATAACAGTTTGGGTTGTTAAGCCTGGAAAGGCTTTCTGTCTGAAAGAATACTTGGGTTAGACTTGGATAAGTGTCAGAGAGCCCGAAGAGGCTTGGTGAAGAAACAATACTTGGTTTGAGAGCCTGGAGAGGCTTGGTGAAAGAAACAATACTTGGTTGAGAGCCTGGAGAGGCTTGGTGAAAGAAAGAATACTTTTGGTAGAGCCTGAAGAGGCTTGATAGAAAAGAATACTTGTAATTCTTGCAAGAATAGTGGAAATCAATTAGCGGGTTGCCTTTTGGACTGGACGTAGCTCACGGTGATAAGTGAGTGAACCAGGATAAATTTGGTTGTGCTCTCTCTTTCCCTTAAACTCTGTGAATTCAGTTTTTCTTCTAACCAAAAAGGGGCGTGAAAAGCATTTTAAACAGAGAACCTTAATCTTTTCAAAGGTACATTTACAAGCAAATTTTAAGTCTAAACTCAAGTTCAAAAGATACAATAAAACTTCAGATCGTAATTCATCGTCTGAAGATTTTCTGAAACGTCTTTCTAAAAGTTTACTAAAACAAAAGGTTTCCATTGAAACACTATTCAACCCCCTTCTAGTGTTTCCCTGTATGTATTTTCAGTTGGTATCAGAGCTTAACCTCGGGGGTTAGCACCTAATCAGTGCAGAGGTCAGATCAAATGGAACTTTCCAACAGCAACAGACAGTACATCACTGAAGGAGCCTCTATTACGAGAACCCCTGCATTCAATGGAATGGACTACCACTATTGGAGGGATCGTATGTAGTTTTTCATTGAGAGCAACAACATTGATGTATGGGATGTGGTCACTGACGGAGACTATGTTCCTATGCATGCTGGAGTGCCCATACCTAAGGCTGAATGGACCTTAGAGCAGAAGGCTAGAGTTCAGTTAAATGCCAAGGCCAAACTCTATCTGATATGTTCATTGAAACAAATCAGAATATGAAAAGGTTCATGGATGCACATCTGCCAAGGAGATCTGGTAGACACTTGCAGCTGCCCATGAAGGGACAGAGACTGTCAAGCAATCCAAGATCAACATGCTTGTACATCAGTATGAGATGTTCAAGATGGAAGAATCTGAAACTATAGACCAAATGTTTGGAAGATTTCAGACAATAACCAATGGACTCAGGTCTTTAGGTAGAACCTTTGAATCTGGAGACAACAATCGAAAATTCTAAGGAGTTTGCCAAAGTCCTGGAGACCCAAAGTTACAGCCATTCAAGAGGCCAAAGATTTAAATTCTCTTAGAATGGAGGAACTATTGGGTTCTCTCAAAGTTCATGAGCTTGAACTTGGGGAAGATGACACCAAGAAGAAATCACTGGCATTGAACTCAAAGGCCAGACAGTCTAGGCATGATAGAATGAAGGCTATGCAAGCAGACGACACTTCAGATGGTGATACTGAATCTGAAGGCTGTTCAGAAGATGATGATCTTGCTCTTCTCAGCAAGAAAATCAAAAAAGATGCTCCAAAGAAAAAGAGAGAATTAGAAGATCTCAACCTTCCAGTTCAAAATCAGGTAAAACAAGTAGAGATTCTTTTAACACTGACAAAATTACCTGTTTTGAGTGCAAGCAGCCAGGTCATATGAAGGCTGATTGCCCAAATCTAAGAAAGCCAGCTTTTCAAAAGAATAAGTTCTTCAAGAAGAAGAGAGGATTGATGGCTACATGGGAAGATCTGGATGATTCCACTTCAGAAGAAGAGGATGATACTTCAGAAAAAGCAAACCTGTGTTTGATGGCAAGTCTACCCTCCTCAGACAGTTCAGACTCTGAGGTAATTCCACAAACTTTGCAAGATCAATATGATGACCTTGCTGAAAGTAGTAGAGAGCTTTTTAATGAATTTAAAGAACTTTGAAGAGCTTTTACTTAAGCTGCTAAAGAAAATGAGAAGTTGCAAAAAGAAAATCTTGCTCTCAAGGAAAGGCTACTTCAGCAAGATCCAAATAGTTCTGATAATCTTGTGAAAGAAAATAAAAAAACTCAAAAGCAAGATTAAAGAATTAACTCTGGATCTAGCCAGATTTTTCAAAGGAACTGATAATCTGAATAGATTATTAGGCTCTCAAAGGTCAGAAACATCTTCTTCTGAATCCTTAAATTTTTTAGTGCCTGATAAAGGACCTAAGAAAGGTAATGGGTGTTCCAATTGTGGAAAGCCTGGACATGTTCAGTCTCAGTGCAGACACAAAAGGAAAACAAGACCCAAAACTAACAAAAGAGGACCCAAGAAGGTATGAGTACCTAAGATTTTAATTGTTCCTGTTTCAGATGTGTTTAACAGGACAAAAGAAACACCACAAATGGTACCTGGACAGTGGGTGCTCGCGACACATGATGGGAGAAAGGTGTTTGTTCCAAAACCTTAGACCCAAAGCTGGTGGAGTGGTCACCTTTGGTGGAAATTAGCAAGGGAAGATCATTGGTATTGGGACAGTAGGTATGACTCCTCTTTCCCTGATTAAGAATGTACTTCTTGTTGAAGGTTTACAACACAATCTTCTGAGCATAAGTCAATTATGTGATAGTGGATATGTTGTGCCTTTCACCAAAGAAGGATGTATAGTCAAGGATGCCCAGATCATATCCTCTTTTCTGCTAAGAGACACAATAATGTGTACAAGATTGATCTAGAGGAACTTGCAAGTCAAAATGTGAAGTGCTTTGTTTCAATTGAAGATGAAAAATAGATTTGGCATCAGAAACTTGGGCATGCCAGCTTGAGATTGATCTTAAAGTTAACCAAACACAATCTGGTTAAAGGCTTACCCAAGCTTTCATTCAAATCTGATATGTTATGTGAAAACTGTCTAAAAGGGAAACAAAAAAGACACTCTTTTAAGAGTAAAAATGTTGTTTCAACTAGCAGACCTTTGGAACTGCTTCACATGGATTTGTTTGGACCTACTAGAACTGAGAGTCTTAGCAAAAAGAAATATGGATTGGTCATTGTTGATGACTATACAAGATTCACATGGGTGATATTCCTAAGAAGCAAAGAGGAAACCTTTGAGAATTTCACAAAGTTCTGTAAGAAGGTGTAAAATGGAATCTGGATTTCTGCTATCAGAAGTGATCATGGTGGAGAGTTTGAAAACTCAAGCTTCAGACTGTTCTGCGATGAGAATGAGATCTCACACAATTTCTCTGTGGCTAGAACTCCTCAGCAAAATGGGGTTGTTGAGAGAAAGAATAGAAGCTTTCGAGATATGGGAAGAACCATGCTCATTTTCAAGCAATCTACCCAGATCCTTTTGGGCGAAAGCTGTTCACACAGCATGTTACATTCAAAACAGAATTTTGGTAAGACCAATTCTCAAAAGGACTCCACATGAATTGTGGAAAGGAAGAAAGCCCAACATTTCCTACTTCCATATCTTTGGATGTGAGTGTTTTATACTTAACACTAAAGATGATTTAGGAAAATTTGATGCTAAATCTGATAAAGGTGTCTTTATTGAATATTCTGAAACTTCTAAAGCTTACAGAGTATATAACTCAAGAACTTTAGCTATGGAAGAATCTATTCATGTAAGATTCAATGACTTTAAAGAGACTGATAAGGAACTATCAGATCTAGAAGAGGATTTTGAAGATATGGAGATAAATCCATATGATAAATCTGTAAGATCATCTGAAGGACCTGCTGAGCAAAAGATTGAGTTTGTTTCTGAAGCTGGACCTTCTCAGACCAACATTGTTGAGTCTCAGACAAAGGTTATACCTCCTCACAATCGTGACTAGAGATACAGAACTCATCATCCAAGAGAGCAAATCATAGGAGATATTTCAGAAGGAGTTAGAACAAGATCAAGACTCAGAAGCTTGAACAATCTTGCATTTCTCTCTGAAATTGAACCTAGAAGTATTAAGGAAGCTCTGCATGATGAAGGGTGGATCCTAGCCATGCAAGAAGAGTTAAACCAATTTGCTAGGAGTGATGTCTGGACACTTGTCCCTAAACCCCAAGGGAAAACTATCATAGGAACCAAATGGGTGTTCAGAAATAAGTTGTCAGAAGAAGGAAAGATGATCAGAAACAAGGCTAGGCTTGTTGCTCAAGGCTATAATCAGCAAGAAGGTATTGACTTTACTGAAACTTTTGCTCCTGTAGCGAGGCTTGAAGCCATTAGAATTTTACTATCTTATGCAGTAAATAATGGCATCACCCTATATCAGATGGATGTTAAAGTGCCTTTCTCAATTAGTTTATTGAGGAAGAGGGTCTATGTTAGACAACCACCAGGTTTTGAAGATACTACTTTTCCCGAACATGTTTTCAAACTGAAAAAGGCTCTTTATGGTCTGAAACAAGCACCAAGAGCTTGGTATGATAGATTGAGCAAATTTTTAATAAAAAATGGCTTTCAAAGAGGAAAAGTAGATACAACTCTTTTTAGAAAAATGTCTAACAAAGATTTCATTCTGGTTCAGATATATGTGGATGACATTATATTTGGTTCTACTGATTCTTCATTATGCAAGGAATTCTCTGAGCTCATGCAATCTGAATTTGAAATAAGCAATGATAGGGGAACTCAAGTTCTTCCCAGGACTTCAGATTAAGCAACAATCTGATTGTATATGGATCCATCAGGAGAAATATACTAAGGAAATGCTTAAGAAGTTCAACATGAATGATTGCAAGCCCATGACTACTCTTATGCATCCTTCAATTGTTCTTAACAAAGATGAAGGAGAAGAACCAGTAAATCAAACCTTGTACAGATGAATGATTGATTCATTATAGTATCTAACAACAAGCAGACCTGACATAATGTTCAGCGTGTGTCTCTGTGCTAGATTTCAATCTGATCTAAGAATTACTCATTAAAAAGCTGTAAAGAGAATTTTCAGATATTTAATGGTACTACTAATCTTGGTCTTTGCTATAAGAAGAGTAAGGATTGCAGGTTAGTGGGATTTTGTGATGCCGATTTTGCTGGAGATGGAACTGAAAGAAAATCAACCAGTAGAGGATGTCATTTCATTGGTGATAACATGATCAGCTGGTCCAGCAAAAGGCAAAGCAAAATTGCACTTTCAATAGCTGAAGCTGAATGTATTGCTGCAGCCAGTTGTTGTTCACAACTGTTGTGGGTAAAATATCAGTTAGAAGATTTTAATATTGATGTTAAGTCTATTCCTGTGATGTGATAACACTAGTGCTATTAATTTGTCCAAGAATCCCATTCAACATTCTAGGGCAAAGCATATAGAAATCAAGCATCATTTCATTAAAGGACTATGTTCAAAAAGGAGTTTTTTATATAAAGTACATTGATACTGATCATCAATGGGCAGATATATTCACAAAACCCTTGACTGAAGATAGATTTAAGTTCATAAGAGATAATCTGAATATTTTGGCTTTGTCTGAAAAATGATCGCGTGCATCTGAACATGCATCGTATGAATGTATGATGTGTCTGAACATTCATATCATTTCAAATATCTTGTGCATCTGAAGTAACTAAGTCTGATGACGTGGCAAGCTGAAACATTTGGTCTCCTTCTCTGAGTAATTGTTCTCAGCACGACTGCACGTTCTCCAAGACTGCAACTGCCATAATTACCGCTGTGACAGCTATTTAAAGACGTGTTGTCGAAGGTTACAGACTCTACCCACACTTTCTCCTCTGCAAGTTTTTGGTATTCCTTGTGCCCTAAGCTTTTCGTCTCCTCAAAGGTCTTGTTCTCTCAAGATTTCATCAATGGCGTCAAAGAAATCTGCAGGATGTCAAGTTGTGCCTTCCAGAACCATTAACTTAGAAGAACTCCAAGCTGGTGGCATCTATCTTTCTGAAATTTTCGATGCATGCGGATGGACCAACTTCTTCTCTGCCATAGGACTTTGCATGGCATAAACAAAGTGTGATTGACTTCTAGAAAAATGCTGAAGATATTTCAACAAAGGATGGGAAGCATCAAGGGTTGAAGACCACTGTGCTGGGTGTGAAAATCATAGTGGATGCTGACACCATTGCTCAAGTTACTAGTGTTCCAAACTTTGGAGAAATGTTCATTCCAGAATGGGAGCTGAGAAATGGTGGAACTAAAAAATTCACAAAGAAGTTGTACGGGATTGAAGATCCTATGGAACTGAAAAGCTCTCTCATGCATCCTAAAGCAAGAATTCTCCATGCTATTTTGGGTTGCTGCATTTTGCCCAAACATGGAAGCAAGAATCATGTCTTGAACTAGAGAGGTTTTGGGTGATTAACCTCCTGGACAAGAAGCCTCTGAACCTTCCCAGGATCA
Organism: Sesbania bispinosa; assembly: GCA_026901365.1. Taxonomy (NCBI): domain Eukaryota; kingdom Viridiplantae; phylum Streptophyta; class Magnoliopsida; order Fabales; family Fabaceae; genus Sesbania; species Sesbania bispinosa. The sequence continues at coordinate 1,528,536 of QLOH01000108.1, forward strand.
TCCTCTACAATATAATGAAGAGGGTAAATGATTCAGCAGCAAGCTATACTCACACTACTCTCATCACTAAGATTCTTCTGAAATTCAATGTTCCCATTGAAAAGTTGTATGATTATAGGGGTCCTGCCCTATTCTCTCTAGTGAACATTAAGAGGAAGGGCATTGTTGTGAAGAAGCCCTCACTTGAGAAGACCCTGCTAGAAGAAGCTGTAGAAGACAAGGCTAGAAGACCTGGAAAAAGCCCTCAGAAGGTCTTAGAGATTCTTGTGGAAGAGCTTACTGGAGATCCTCATAAAGACAAGTTTGTCTCAGCACAAACTCCCACCAAGATTATCAAGAAGAAAAGGACCAAAGTGCTTCAGAAGGAAGTATCTACTAAAAAGGAAGTTCAGTTCAGATTGTCTGAACCTGCTCAGAATGTGCCTGCACACACCTCTGAGATTGTGGATCAAACAACTGAAACTTTACTGTTGCTACTCAGCCTACTCTCACTCTGGGAGGACAGCAACACGATAGAATCTGAACACCTTGGTGTTGTAGCTGTTGTTGTATCTGAGCCTATCCAGGCTATTCCTCTTGCTGAAAGTTTACTTGAGGCTGATATTAGGAAGGTAGTAGAGGAAATTGAAGAAGAAGAAAGAAAGAAGAAGGAGGAACAAGAAAAACAAGATTGTGCCATTGTTGTTGCTGCTCAACAAGTTGTTCTGGAGGATGAGAGGATTGAGCAAGAAAATAGGCTCAAGAGGAGAAGAGCCAGTGCTAAAGCCAGAAAACAAAAGATAAGAAGATTACTTGATCCTGTTACTGCTATTGCTCCTCAGAGAGTCACTAGAAGCAAAAGCATCCAGCAAGAAGATGCAGTTGAGTTTCAGAAAAGTAGCTGAGGATCAGAGGAAAAAGAAGCTGGAGGAACTGAAGTTAAAGACTCTAGCTGATGAAGACCCCCGTGGCTCCTGCTAAAGGCCCTAGAGTCATTTTTGGCAATGTTTCCACCTTAGAGGATGAAGCTCCTCCTCTTCCACCTAAGGTGGTAAGCACCACAGAAGAAGTACCCCCCACCTTCACTATCCCATTCATCTTTATCTTCATCTCTCTCAGGATATTCTGAACTTAACACTGATAATGAAGATTCAAGATGTGTATAGTTTGGAGGGTAATATTCCTTTGACTAGGGTTGAGCTGCTAAAGGAGAAATCTAGAGATTTGAGAGAGAACCCACCTTTGATCTGAGTCTAACTGTTGAGAACAATAAGCAACTGATGTGGGAAGCTGAAATACCACACAAGTTTTACAATGTTCCTCTTGAAGAAAGGCCTAGAATTCCTAGATTTCCCAACCTCTATGAAGAGTTGTTGTTCTTCAAAGAAGATGCTCCTATCATCAAACATCCACCCTCAAGGCTGATTTTGGAGTCTGCTGATGAAGCAAGAAAAAGAAGATTTATCAGTTTAGGGGGAGGAAGCATTTCAGATTACTTTGCAGAAGATACGATATGGAGTGCTCAACCCTTGTCACAAGTGGAGAGTACTGGATCTATTTTCTCAGGATTAGTACTCTTTATCCTATGAAGACTGGGTTGCTGTGAGGATGTTGTGTCTTGAGTCTGAGCTCGTTGACAAATACTCAAGCTCCTTTGGGAAGAAAGATTTCAGACCTCCCAGAAATGTACATACCAAGCTTTCTACTTCTATTCTAGTACAGCCTGACAGGATTATCCCTAGATATCCTTTTGCTGAGACCTCTCCTTGGAAAGGCAAAGGTGTGGTATCAGATGGAGAATTTGAACCAAGGGTCTTATCTGATGAAGATTGGGAAGGGTTGTATGACTACATTGCTGACAAACAAGGGATAGATCATTCTCTGTCTGAAGCAATGTGGAATTACCATTGGAACCTGGTTGAAAAAGAAGGAAGCTCATCTGGAGCTAAGTGGGATGATGCTGAATCTTTGGTAAAAATTGGAAAGAATACTCAGGAGACACCTACCTTCTTCAGGGGGAGATTTTTGATGTCTGATTTCTCTTCCAGGGAATTCCATCCTGAATGGGTAGTAAGCTTTCCTTTTCAACAGACCTGAGTATCTCATCCAAGTCAAAGATCCTCCCAAGCTCAATCTTCCTTATGGATTTCAGTACTACCGCTTCACCAACAGGCACATCTCCTTGATATTTTATGAAGAAAATATTGAAGCCGAATTGGTTGCTCTTTCCAGAGAGCACTATGTTCTGAGCACTCAGAAGGAAGCCTTCATACAAAGGTCAGATCAGCTTATCACTGCACATGCCCAGATCAAGGCTAGTCACAATGAACTCAAAGAAGCAGTTGTTGCTGAGCTGGACAATCAGAAGCAAGCCATGTAAGCCATATTCGAGCAGGCTGAGAAGGCTTTCCATATAGTTAATGATGTTGTTATGTCTTTCTGAACAAGTTTAATGCATGCCTTGGTTGTTGCATTTATTTGTGTTGATGCTTGGGTGTTGCATTCATCTGTTGTCTTGACTTTATTGCTCTGTCTATTGCATTCATTTATTGCTTACCCTTTTTCATTGATGACAAAAGGGGGAGTATTTAATATTGGTTGTTATTGGTTGTTTAGTTTAAGACTAACAAATTTCTGAATGTTCAAGATGAAAAAGGCATGAGTTCTTCAGAGAATGCTTCAGAACGATTATTTCAAAAGCAGAACATGTATCTCAGAAGGAACATCTGGCTAAGGGGGAGAATTTTCTAAACTCAAAATCTTTTAAACCCTTTTTCAAATTTTAGAATATTTTATATTTGTCATCATTAAAAAGGGGGGAGATTGTTGAGTCTCAAAAATTCATATACTTAAGTACCTTGAGTCTCATTCCCTTTAAAGTGTTTTAATGAACAAATATAAAATATTCAGATGAATTTGTGGCAATGTACTTTCACAATATTCTACTTTGTTTCATATCATAAAAAATGTGATACGTTATTTGAAGCTTCAGATCGTCTAAAGACCACACATGGTCTGAAGAGCGTCTAACCTCGGAAGAAGAGAAGTTCATCTAAAGCATCCGTTGCATCTGAAATATGAAGTCTTCAGGACAATAGTTTGACCTTGGAAGACGTTGCTGAGTAAGAGGAACGTTCAAATCAAGATCTTGCCTACTTCAGCATAAGAGTCAGTGTTGCTTTTCTTCCTCGTTCAAATGTTTAGCACACTTAAGGAAAGTCTGCAACGCTGATGCTCATGCCAGATTGCTTTGTGTGCGCAGACCTGCTGCACCTGCTTCTGCTCAGATTGCTTTTAACCAAGCTGTGTCAAACGTTTTCTGAATGCATTAAATTTTATTTGGCAACGGGAATTTATTCCTTGGAGACTATAAATACATCCTATGAAGAATTGAATAGACACAGAGTGATAGAGAAGCTTTTCAATCAAAAGAAACTACACTCTGCAAAGATCAAACTCTGATATTCTTTGTACAATCATTCACTTTCATATTCTGAGAAACTCTCAGTTTTTTTCTTGTACTTCAAAGTTCACAGCTATCATCTGAAGATAATGAACTAATTCCCTTTCTTGTTTAAACTTAGAACAGTTTGGGTTGTTAAGCCTGGAGAGGCTTTCTGTCTGAAAGAATACTTGGGTTACACTTGGATAAGTGTCAGAGAGCCTGAAGAGGCTTGGTGATTGAAACAATACTTGGTTGAGAGCCTGGAGAGGCTTCGTGAAAGAAAGAATACTTGTGGTAGAGCCGGAAGAGGCTTGACAGAACAGAATACTTGTAATTCTTGCAAGAATAGTGGAAATCCATTGGTGGGTTGCCTTTGGGACTGGACGTAGTTCACGGTGAAATGTGAGTGAACTAGGATAATTTGGTTGTGCTCTCTTCCCTTAAACTCTGTGAATTCAGTTTTTCTTCTAACCAAAAAGGGGCGTGAAAAGCATTTTAAACAGAGAACCTTAATCTTTTCAAAGGTACATTACAAGCAAATTTTAAGTCTGAACTCAAGTTCAGAAGATACAGCAAAACTTCATATCGTAATTCATCGTCTGAAGATTTTTTGAACGTCTTTCTAAAAAGATTACTAAAAACAAAAGGTTTTCATTGAAACACTATTCAACCCCCCTTCTAATGTTTCCCTGTGTGTATTTTCAAATCTTTGCTGGAGTAATTCAACTCTCTGAAAGAATGTGCACAATGAAAAATGAACATTCTGAACACATACTTTCAAGTAAAATGACGTGGCATCTCAAAGTATCTGAAGAAGAAGAAGCCTGACACGTCATACAAACATGATGAAGAATGTAAACTCACTGAAGACTCTCAACCTCGCTAATTACGTGGATAAATCTCCAAAGACAAGAAGTCTCAACAAAGGGCAAAGACCATTTTGATTAACGATTAGAAATTTGTCTAAATGTCTTATGCCTTCATCCAGAAAAGAAATAGTAGCAAAAGCTATTTTCCTTATTTCAAGAAGCTCTATTCGAGAATCGAGAAAAGGAGAAAAAGACGGAAAAGCAAATAGTGATCAGAGATAGGTCAGCGCTGCTGTACACCTACTTCTGTATAAACTCTGCAACATGCCATCAGAAGACAGAAGTCTTTTCGAGAAGAAAAGCTAACTTCATTGTGGATAAAGAAGAAACTCAATGGATAAAATCATCATCTCTATCCAGACTTCGTATAAAGAAAAGGAAAGAGAGAAGCAAGCCAACCTGCTTAATATTAAACTACTTTCTCAGGAAATATTCATAAGCCAACTTGCTGAAGAAGCAATTTCACTCTCGGAGAAAATATGTGAGTAAATAGCTAGGTGTCAGAACTGATATACATGTACACACCCTACTATGCCTTATTTCACAGAAGCTAAGAAGCTAACTCACAACGGGCAAAAAGGAGAAATTCTAACGGATCTTTATATCTTATCTCCTCACACTCACAAAGAATAGAGACAAAGAAGAAAGAGAAAGAAAAAGAAAAAAGAAGAAGAAGACAAAGAAAAGAGAGAAATCAACTCACTGAAGACAATGAAAATCTCTCATAATTAAAGAGCTTATCTGGCAGTGTGTCAGAGCCAGGTCATCTGCACACCTAATCTGCTTGAAAAAGAAGCAACCGAATGAGAAGCTATTTCACAACGTCTACATGAGCCAAATCATTTCTTCTCAACGGTATTATCAACAACCTTCAACGGCTATATTTATCAGAACAAATAAATAGCCTGAAGCAAGACTTTGAAGTTGTTGGCCGAGCTTACAAAGATGCATCTCTAAGGTGTCAACCATAAACAAAAGGGCAGCCATGAATTTTCAAATCATTTTATCTTTAATCCATGGCAGTCACGAAGTCCTCAGAAGAGTATGGCCATAGCTTATAAAAGATCATACCAAGCCAACCTTCTGAAAACACAGAGATGAATTAGAGCTCAGAAGCATACACATATATCTCTGTCATTCCTTATACTTAGAAGCTTAACCTTTGTATTCTGAGTAGTACTCAGTAATCCCTCAGTAACAGGAAAATTGTAAGTTAAGTTTTAAGGAAACTTAAACATAGGTTTAATTGTAAACACCCTGAGTGTATGTAGAGCCTGGAGAGGCTTGGGAAGAAAGATTCTCCTGAGAGCCTGGAGAGGCTTGGTGGAAGAAATAATACTCTGAGAGCCTGAAGAGGCTTGGAGAAAGAATACTCTAGAGATCTGGAGAGGCTTGGAGGAACAAGAATACTGTGTAGAGCCTGGAGAGGCTTGATAGAAAAAAAATACTTGTTGAGCCTGGAGAGGCTTGTCTATAAAAGAATATTGCTCAAGTTGCCTGAAGAGGCAGTTGAAAAGCAAAGGATACTTGGTTTGAGCCTGGAGAGGCTTGACTGTAAAAGAATACTTGGTTTGAGCCTAGAGAGGCTTGACTGTAAAGAATACTTGGTTTGAGCCTGGAGAGGCTTGACTGTAAAAGAATACTCGGTTTGAGCCTGGAGAGGCTTGACTATAAAAGAATACTGGGTTTGAGCCTAGAGAGGCTTGACTGTAAAAGAATACTTGGTTTAAGCCTGTAGAGGCTTGACTGTAAAAGAATACTCGATTTGCTCCTGGAGAGGCTGCCTGCAAAAGAATACTCACTGAGTTGCCTGGAGAGGCAGTTGATAAGCAAAGAATACGCACTGAGTTGCCTGGAGAGGCAGTTGAAAACAAAGAATACTTGGTACAGCCTGGAGAGGCTGGGTAAACAAAGAATACTGCATGAGTTGCCTGGAGAGGCGGTTTGAAAACAAAGAATACTTGTCGTTAAGCCTGGAGAGGCTGGTATAAAAGAATACTTGTATTTGTGTTCAGATAGTGGAAAATCCAGTGGTAGTTTGCCCTGGGACTGGAAGTAACTCACTGAGTTAGTGGGTGAACCAGGATAAATTCTCTGTGTAAATTTCTCTCTACCCTTAACTCTTTACATTCTGTTATTACCTATTTACTTCTAACCAAGGGAGGGTCTGAAAACTAAATTTACATTTTGGTCAGCAAAACTTATTTTACTAACCAGAATTGTTTTTGAAAAAGGAGTATTTACTGAACCCTCTGATATGGTTCAGCAAGTTCTCTAACCACGTAATTTTCAGCAAGTAACCAAATCAATTGAACGCCAATAGGAACATTTCTGAACAATTTGATTAATACGATTGAAATCGATATTTAAACAAAGTGTTGAGAAATTACTTTTTAAACTATCTGAAGTGTTCATAGAATACTTATTTGTTTTGTTAAAATCAACAAGTTTCTGAAAAACGAAGTGGTTCATATGTTCCGCATAACTCTGATAATTGTCTCAAACTCTCAACTGAGATTTTCATAATAACTTGCTTAAGTTCATTGATACATTTGAGAAAAAGGTTTTCATAAATTAGCTTAAAATTTTTAAAACACTATTCAACCCTCTTCTAGTGTTTCCTGTTGTTCCTACAGTTCTCTGTTTTCCCTTACCCTTTTCTTCACTTTTTCACTCAAAACCCTCTTCCACTTCTACTTTCTTTGCTATTCAAGGTATGTTTTTTATGGTTTGAGTAAGTTTTACCGATTGAAATCCTCTGTTTTCTATTTGGTTGATTGAACCTTAGGGTAGTAAAACTTAGGCTCTTAGAATTACATGCTTCTAGGATTGATTGTCAATGTAGCCTTTAAGTAATATGCTGGCTGTGGTTAATTGGTAAAACTGTTGATTTCTAGCATGCTCAGTGATATTTGCAAGTTGTTCTGGTTAGTATCATTGATACTCTGTTTTTGTTCAAAATTTTACACTGACCATTGCATGAATAATTTTGCATTTTTGCATGTTTGAATACATTTGTTTATCTGAACTTAATACCATTTACCAATTGAATGCCCTATTTTGAGTTTGTTGGATTCCATTGAAGGACATGCTTTAATTGATCACTTGGTTTATAGTTTTGCATGCTCTTAAGATTGTTGTTAGTAATGCCTTTGGTAATATGGTGATTGTGAATTATCAATCAAAATGGTGATTGTTGGTATGTTCATTGATAGTTTGCAAGTTATTATGGTTAAATGTGTTAATGCTCTATTTTATTTTCAACCTTCACACCAACCATTCCATGCAACATTTTGAATACATTCTTGCTGAATCATTGAACATTCCTGTTTGATTGAGACTGACAATGCATGATAAGTGAATGCTCTGTTTTTTTGGTTAATTTGGAAAAATGCTTTCATGAATTGTGCATGATCATTGGGTTGAGAAAAATTCTGCTTACATGCATTGGATTATTCCTGTTTATATTTTTGTAGAGGGAACATGATGAGCCTAACTATGATCCAATGAAGTTCAAGAGTTTCAAGGCTGCCGAGGCACACAGTTCTCTTCTGAAATGTAACTTCATTCTGGAGAGGCCAGGTATCACTCTAACCTGGGGAGTTCGACGACTTTAACGTGGAGATTACTAGGAGGCGTTAGAGGAGGGTAGCTGAGCCTGATAGGCATTTTGACCCGGAGCTGGTCCGAGAGTTTTTATGCCGATGCCACAAGCGAACCTAGGGTGGAGCTGAGAGAAGGTCTTATGTGAGATGTCATTGGGTGACCTACGATCGTGATGCGATCAATGATTTTTTAGGCCGCCCTAGTCCTGATGATGAGGAGCATATGGTTTGCCAATATCACCAGCTGCTACGTGATATTGGCATATATGGGAATGATGATCTTGATAGGAGGATAACCCAACATTTGTGTTTGTCGGGATGCACTTCTGATGTCAACACCTATAGGGGAGGTAGCTAGGATTTTTAGGAAGGACCTGTGCAGCATTTCTAGGATGTGGACGGTCCTAGTGTTGGCTAACATCAAGCCAACCAACCATGTGGCAGAAGAAATTATCATCGAGACGGCACATTTTATATATTGTGTTCTTACTGGGCAGGATATTGACATCGCCAAGGTTATATCTGAGAAGATATACCTTACGGTGACAACTGTGGAGCGTCGTAGTGCACGCTCCCATGATTAGTCTAGGATTCCCTGCACTTATTACTGCCTTGTGCCGATCTCAGGGGATTACTATACACCCCACTGCTCCCATCAATACCCCTATGACCAAGGGGTACATTGAGGCCCCACTGCATACCAGAGGAGGAGTTGGACCCACCTCCAGAGCCCCCAGGAGCCACCATTGTAGCCACCACCAGCTGGCATTCCACAGCACCTGTGGAATGAACACCTATGTCGTCAGAACATATCTGCTCATAGATGGATGTTATACATGCAGCAGATTTTGTACCACAACCTGCAAGGCCCCTTCCCTGTCATGCCACCTGATTAGTTTCAGGATTATTTGCAGTGGCCTGGGGACAGGCATGTTGTTCTGGGAGGGGGTGGAGCAGCACCACCTGGAGCAGAGGACGAGGACCTACAGGATATAGAGGAGGACGAGTGACATTTTTTTACTTTTACGGTGTTTTTTCTTTCTTTTTCTTTTTCTTTTTCTTTTCTTTCATTTTTCATTTCTTTTCTTTTATTTTCTTTTCTTTCATTTGATTTGTACTGTATCTGACACATTATTGACAATCATGTATATTCAGTATGAATTTTTAGGATTCTTTTAGTTATTTCATTTGATTAGGATTTCTGTTTTGTATTTTTCGTTAGGATTAATTTAGGAATTAGGATTTAAAAAACTTAATTCAATATTTCAATGCTAGGACAGCCTAACCAACTGAATTAGGAGAAAAAGGAATTTAGGTGATTGAATCCATAATCAGTTCGGATTAGGATATTGTGCAGGAAAATGTGTCAAGGTAGCTAATTGATTTCAATAGTGATTTTATCAAGGAAAATAGCAATAAGCCAGTGAGTTTGTGAGACTAAACACTTTGAGAGTTTTCACCGTTGCTTGTCAACTGCTATTTCTTGAGCTTTTGGATTTTATTCTGCACATGAAAAGCATGGAAGTGATTAAGGGATCTTGTAAATACATAAACTGCTCAGTGCCAAATAGCCGACCTATAATTAATTTTTCCTATTTTTGATAGCCCATTTAAGCCTGAATTTTTATTCTCTTATACCACCCTAGCCTTATAAATGATTATATCCTATCCCCACACACTTAGGGATAGAGAGCATAGGTGCAATTATTTCAATATGAATGGGTATGAGTTGGCTGATTGAAAATATATCAAGCAGGCATATTGAGTGGATTATCAAAAAGGGGCCAAGTGTATAAATATTCAAAGTCAAGAAGGATATGGTGGATCGAGAGTAACTTAGAATACTGGTTAAATTATAGATATGTTCTCTTTTCTTGAAGTTGTGTATTTTGAATTATCAAGAAAAACCATGAATTCTTGATAGCCTAGCCTCATTACAACCTGAGAAAGACCTTTTGATCCATGCTGACCATGTGTATGATTATTATCTGAAAATGACTAGATATTTTAGTTGTTCAACTGTAGTGAAAAATTTGAGGGAAACACTCACCCGTGAGAATGAGAGAAATTCCTTGATTTATCACCTGTTGTTTTGATTGTTGCTCTTGAAAAAATTTGAATGCATTTTTATTTTGTTCTGATTGATGATTGGAGCCACCATTTAGTTCTAATTATTGATTTGAAATTTAGAAAGTGACAGTTGTCTAGCAGAGAATATTGGATTTGTTTCTTAATCAGTCAAATTTATGATTGGGGATTGAAATCAACTGTCTATATTAGATTTCTTACTTGAGGACAAGTAAGAAGCTAGGTTCGGGGGGAATTTGATAAGTGTTATAATTACGTAAAATTACTATATAATTACAACACTTATTGAGGACAAATTGCTGAATTTATATAACCCAATTCAACCCTTTTTAACTTAAATTGCAGCTCTTGTGTTTATTTGAATCAAATTTGAATTTGATGCTATTTCGATAAAGAATCTGTTGATTTTTACAGATAAAAAGCAAAGTCCAAAAGAAGCATCAAGGGAGCAAGGAGCAAGGACAGGAACAGCACAAAACAAGCTTCAAAAGAGGATAATTCAGGAAAGAAAGTTGTTGTTTCCTGCGCTCCACCTGCGCTGAGCGCAGGAATGCAATTCATTACTGTTTCCTACGCTTCACCTGCGCAGAGCGCAGGAAACGTAACCTAATTCTTAATGGGCTGCAATCAGTCTCAAAGCCCATCAGAACATTTATAAGGAGACTTTTAGGGATTAAGAAGGCATTCTCTGGAGTGTAATGGCTACCATGAGTAGCTAAATCCCTCTTTAGGATTGAACGTAGTCGATTCAATTCCCAATTGTATTTTGGTTTATATTTGTTATTTAAGAATATCTATTTTTATAATATTGGTGTTTTTATTCTATTCTTAATGCTTAGCTTCTGTCTTTGTACCAGAGTTATGATGCGATTTCTTAAATACACGAGGATAGGGTTTTTGAAATTTGATTGGTGAAAACACTCAATAGATTGAATGCGCTAGGAATAGGGTTCAATCTATTGATAGCTTTAACAACTGATCTTCAAGCGGGGCAATTTATGACTGTGGGAACCAAGGTAAATTGTTCTGTGTATTTCATACTTGTGGGAACCTTTTATGAAATAATATTTATTTGTGCTTCAATATTTATAATTATATATTCTTAAATATCATTGATTTCCAAAATACAAGAGGGGTGTGATAAACGAAGTTCAATCCTAGTTTCTCTCTATTGCTCAATATCTTTATCTCATTGTCTCAGTTTTATTTATATTATAATCTTCACAAGCAACCATTTAAAATTCCTCTTCTCAATAAGTGTGAGCACCGAGAATTTATTTTATACCGTTCCTCGTGGGTACGACAACCCTTTCTCTTACTATTATACTGCTGCGATATTGGTACGCTTGCCAAGATCTCAACACCCCTAGGCCAAGGGGTAAATAGGGATCCTCAATTAAAACGAACCACATGCATGTCATCCTTGTTGGATAATAAAATTTAGGGAAAATTGCACTCACCTCCCCTGACGTTTGTCTAAATGACAAAGACCTCCCTTCTAGTTTTTTAAATGCACTCACCTCCCTTGCCAAAAGCGGAATGATAAAAAAAACTCGTACTTATGGATATTCATAGATATACCAGCGATGAGTACCTGCATATTTATTAAATGAGTATGGACAAATATTATACTATTCGCCCCGCGGTACCTACATACTCATTAAAATATATTAAATATTAAGATTTTTTTAATATTTTATAAAGAGATGCCCACGCACCATTATACGTCACATCAATGTTTGGCCCAATATATTAATTTTGAAACAGTAACCAATTGTCCACCAATATCAGCTTTCGTGTCCCCCAATAATGTCACGTGCATATAGGACAATTGGTTACTGTTTCAAAATTAAAATAGCTTTCGCACTGTACAATGCCATTATATCCCCACATCCATGGATTGTAACCCCTCGTTTAAATAAGTTTCTTTAAATCTACGGTTATTAGAAGGCAATGCGTCACACCAATGTTTGCCACTAACGTTTGTCCTCCACTCATAAACGAACACGTGGCAGTACGGACCATACACCGGGCGCACGAGCATCAGGTAATATTATTCGGATGCCCGCTATGAGGTTCTAGTATAAATTGGCTACCTATACATTGATTCAAGAGAGAGAAGTTGAGGGCCTCAATCGGTGTACAAGCCTATATTTACCAAACCTGCCACTCTAACTTAAATATCTTCAACTCTATTATTAGAACCCATATACTTCAACAATTATTTCAATTCCAGTATTTTAATTTCAATATCATCATCATGGATCTAACCGAGAATCCAGAAGGACTCTTCAAAACTAAAACAACGGAAATTAGGGCTACGAGTGAATTCCAAACAATCCAGCTTCTATTTCCTGGGTCGCATCAACATTCACTCAACGATTGAAGGGGTGTGTCAATTAAAATCGATCGATGTGTCATAACATATATGCCCCAGATCCCAACGAATAGTACATGAGTTGTTTGCGTTGTGATTTTGGATAAAAGGTTGAAGGAAGACGATCAACGTCAAGCGGAATTTTGTTTACCAGTTACATGTTAATGTACACTTGTTTACTATGGCAGCTGCTTCTCCAGCATCAACGAGGAACAATGTCCATGGATTTGTAAATACAGGTTAGAGTCATCCAATATCATCCCTAAAGTCCTCTTTGTAAAATAAAGCTTACCTAAAAATTTGTTTTGAGCGCTCACTGGAAAACATACCATTTCGCCCCCCGGAAATAGCAATTGATCCCAAAATACACTCGGTGGATGACGTTGATTATTGGCACGTAAGGGCTTAAAACACAACAGAGGTCTCTATGTAGGTCCACATCAAGTGTCCATCTGCCTAGGTCTTCTTCATTGACAATATGTGCCGGTGAATCATTTCAAAAACATAGGGCGTTTGTATCACATTTACCCAGAGATAAAAACAACTTCAACAACCACAACACTCAAGTTCACAGAATGCACAAATGTTCTTCTCCATTCCTAATTTCCGTGATAGAAATATATTCCATCACAGAATGACAAGACACGTGTCTCTGTATACATATTCCTTGCTGGTTACAACTCAACACTATTTTCAGACATGCTTAAATTTCAATCGGCTCGTAGCATAGGTGAGCAAAATTATCTATGTGGTCATCTAGATTTCAATTCCAGAGCGTATTCCAAATAAGCCTTGTATAATGTAATTGATGACATCAGCCCTAATTATTTGAAAATGAAACATTGGAAGGAATTCCTGGGGGGCCCCAACAAATTGGCAGACAAACTGCAAGTACGGGAAACCAGTTCAAATTAAAGGGGGATACCTGTAATAGTACTGTGCAATCCAGGTGAGGGATCTAGTTATAAGGACTTCCTAGAGAAGTCTGAAAATAGTGCTCTTAAGGAATGGACCCTCTATAACTATGAGTTCGTTTTCCTATATGAACCACTATTTTAAGCATGTCCCCTCCAAATATCAAGGTACAACATCAGCTCGCAAAAGACGGAGAGCAGTAAGAAGACAAAGAGTAGATTGGACTTGTGGGTGCTTGGCCTTAATTCAAATCACATGCACTCATGGATTCACGCACAGGGGAATCACTAACTGCGTATCACTTCCGCAATGGCGTCTTTATCTTGCACCTCCGAAACCCACTTCACTTCACAAAGAAGGAAACAAAGTGCCCTAAACTAATCATTAAATGGTTAAACTTTATAATCCAACAAATCGTATTTTAGTGATGACCGATATAACCGGTAGAGGTAACTGATCTACACCATTGATTATAAAACCAATATATCTAATGGTTACAAGCTTATAAATCACCGGTTGTGCACCTTTTTGGTAACCCACCCTTGACACCACCCAAAAAGTGAATCCTCATCACTTCTACAACTTCACTGTTATCTCTTCCGTGTTTGGTGACGATTGCTGCTCGCCGTTGGTTCTTCATCACAACGTACATCATTCCGCGTAGTGTCCAGTCGCTCAAAGTCATGCAACTCAAAATTCTCCTACATCCTCTCACACGGCATGGTGGCGGCTCCTTCCTTGCTCACACTGGCAGCAGGATACTTAGTGCAATAATCGGGTTGAATAAAGTAGGCCAATGGCCCAAAGTTTAAGGCCCAATAGAAGAAACACAATAGGGAAAAGATCACACGACTAATAATAATCAAGTACAATCATACAATCATCAAATATAAATTAAATATATCCCTCACTTGCTTCTTAAAGTGGAGTTGCTACTTGCTACCACGAGATATATCCCAATTCAAATTCTTATTTTAGTAAACTATGAATCAATAATAATTATTAATAATGAATAAGAAATAAATCAATAAAAATGAAATTTGTAAAATAAAAATTCAAGTTTTATTTCACAAATATACAATTATGGCTAGGGTGTAATTTTTATTTTTAAATGATGTAGATTTATGGATATTATGTTTCATTTACTATTTATATATCATGTAAATTTTTTGAAAAGTATTATTTAATTATGAACCGGTCCGACCACGGTTCAATTATGGCTCGACCATTGAACTTTAAACCGGTACCTTGACCGGTTCAATAGCCGGTCCATTTTTAAAAACATTATTTTTATCTAATATTTAACGTCGTTTTAAAGAATCGAAAATCGATCCAATCAAATTCAATTCAATGTAAATTGGATCGGATTTGAAAAATAATTAAAACCGATCGAATAATGAAGTCATAAAACCGCAATGATTGGATCAGGAAGTTTTTTCTTTCAAAATCGATCCAAACCGAACCGTGAACACCCCTCATAGAAAGGAAGAGGGGTAAAGAGAGGAAGGAGAAAGGGTAGGGGTGGTGGTGGGAGATGAGGGAGGTGAAGGAAGGAGAAAAGGGAGATGAAGGAATGAGGAGAGAATAAAAGCTCTCACCACGGAAGGAGACGAGCCCATCAAGAGTGGGTGGAAAAATTCCATAATGGGGGACAACCCTAGCTCTTGAGGTTTCATGGCTAGGGTTTTTTTCCATGTAAGAAAAAAAAGTATCTGGATTGAAAAGTTTCGTTTAGTAAAAAACATATTTACGCTAATTAAAATATTACGTATCAAAATATTATGGAAAAATATATCTCAACAACTTTCAACCGTTGGATTGTTGCACAAAAATTGTAATGATACAAATCCTTTTTTTTGGAAGAATGAAGCAAAAGGCTTAGAGAAAAGAGGACAAAAGCATTACTAGAAAGAAACAAACATACTCCTCAGTAGGGATGTCAACAGGGTGGGGCGGGGGCGGGTAGTGCATTACCCGCATCTATACCCGCTAAAATTTACGGGTACCCATACGGGTAGGCGGATATCCACGGGTACCCATTAATATTTAAAAATTCAAAATTTATAGAAAGAAATAGAGAAAGTGTCAAATAATATATCATAATATCATTACATGTTAATATATTAAAAATATTATTATAAAATAGTAAAAAATCTAATATTTTAATATATTTAATAGAAAATATTTTAGTGAATAAACAGGTACCCGCGGGGCGGGTAGTATGATATTCGTCCTTGCACATTTAATAAAGATGCGGGTACCCATTGCGGTATATCCACGGGTATCCGCGGTGCGGATTTTTTGACATCCCTACTCCTCACCCATGAGGATCTATCATAATATAGAGGAATATAAATAAAACTAGGGAGTCTTAAAAATCCATTCCTGAAATTCCAAGCCATGCCCATACTTTCCTAATGTATTTGTCCTTCATGTAACACATTATTAATTAATGTATGACGATGTTGAAATTTTGCATTCAAAAGTTATTTTTCAATTAATTATTTTAGCCTCCATTTGTTTTTTCTAAAAGAACCCTTTCACATTTGTGTCATGTCGAGGTAATGGCACGGAATAAAAAATGATAAAATCCAATTTTAACATTTACCATGTTGATTAACTTTATTCTAAACACAGAAAAGAAAAATCACATGCGTATCAAACTATTTATCTAGTCAAGAAATATATAGAAACAAATGTAATGTGCATTAAATCTAAGCAAAAAATATCAGAGTGCAACACATAATTGAGCGCAAAGCATGCAGAGTACCAAGAAAAACACCTAAGATGAGTGCTCTGGTAGGGCTTGAGGGACAAAAGGAGAGTGAGGGTCATTCTCCTGAAGAGAAAGATAATCTTTCAAAGAGCAACTGTAACATCCCGGAAATTAGAATCTAGAAATATCGTGGAAGCCTTAGGCTGTGAATCCCACCGCAAGAAGGGAAGTTAGAAATAGATGAGAACTTAGGGGTTGGAAGGGAAAATAAGACAAGAGTTAGGGAATCGATTAAGAGTTGTGAGTTTTAAGGGAACCGAGAAGGAAAAAACTAAGTATTAAGCCAAACCTGGCTGTAGAGTTCGCACAGGAGGAGTCACACCCGGTAGTAGAAAGGTTAGCATGGTGAAGAGGTGAGGAAGGAAGTATAGACATTGGAACTAGGGGATTAGATTAAGACGGAAGGAACTAAGCTTAAACGAATTGGCGGAAGGAAGAGGAGAGGCGTAGACTCAAGGAACCGGGGTATAAAGGTGATTTTATGGAAAGGAACAAGGGAATAGATGAGCATTGTCCCATGGAAAATTAGAACCCTTAACCTTAGTCTTATTGAAGTGGATTGATGATTTACATCATGGTTCATGCAAAGTGTGCCCCGTTAGGCTTCAACTGAGGGTTGTTGCTTAATTTTGGGTTTTCAGCCTAACAACTTTGGTGCATTAATTCGATAATATCTAGAGTTTAAGGTGTCCAATTGAGGTGATTTCACTTTCATTAGAAAGCTATGATCCGGGGGTTTAGTTTGATATGCTACACGATAGTATTTCGATCTCATTTGCACCTCCAAACAGGCTTATTCTCGCTCAAGCGAGGAATAGCTCGCTCGAGTGAGGGTATCAACAGAATTAAGGGGTTCTGGCAGAAAGTTTGCGCACTCAAGCACATTGATGGTTGCCCGAGCGCGCGCGCGCGCAGATTTTTGTGAGCAACTCAAAGAGTTTGCTCGCTCAAGCGCGCTGATGCTCGTTTGAGCGCGCGAACGCGTTTTGAGTTTTTAAAAACGAGATCTAGGGTTTCCCGCCCTAATTTTCCTCTCATTTCTCTCATTCTAGAGAGAGGAACTAGAGAGAGAAGGGGTAGATTGGAGGAGGAATCACGGTTTGGAGCCACCCACACCGTTCAAGGAGCTTGGATCTTCATCCTCATCCCTCCATTCTTCTCTATTTTCCTCCATTAGAGGTGAGTGTGGTTCTCCACTCACTTTCATTCTTGAATGGATACCCTTGTATGTTCCCTATTCTTAGTTTCCTTGCTCTTATTATTGATTGTGACTGATTAGAGATAAACTTAGGATAGATTGTTGAGTTCATTGGTTGAATGCTCATGTATCTTAAACCCTAGGATAAGTGATTTGAGGATTTTTGGATAAAGGATTGTATTTGCCATATTTCTAAGCATTCATGGGTCGTTGGCCATCACAGAGCATGTTTAGTGTCTTCGGACTATCATAAAGTCATTGGACTATCATAGAGTCTTCAGACTATCACAAGGGTCTTCGGACCACCACAGGCCTTTGGGCAATCAGTTATAAAAGACGAGGTAACCACATCGAACTCTCGGCCAAGAGGGAGATGGGGGGTCCTCAAGCTAAAAATAACCAGCATGCATTGTTCATTGATTATTAATAAAACTTAATCATAGGTGGCCCTTGACGACGGTCCTTGGTCACATGGCTGAGCGCTCAATCACAGTCACAGGTAGAGCATTGTAATGTTGTATGTCGATATCGGTAATGCGCGAAATAATTTCACGGATTCGGGATTAGTGCTTCCAACAAGCATTATTTTTGAATTTAGAAATTAGGATGTTACAACAACAAAAAGCCTAAGGCTGATATTGAGGTTTCTTCTCCACATGAGGAAACAATGGTACTAGAAACCCAATTTTTGGAGCCAACGGAGCAGAATATGGAGGGCCAGGCAGAAATTGACCAGAGGTTGGAGATGCTTAGGGAGGCTAAATTGGAAGGTCGTAGAGTAGTCTCTTATAAAGATGCAATATTAGGTGTTAATGGAGGCACCTTAGATAGTTCATATACACGGATGTTGTTCCCTCGGAGGATGACTCTGAAAATGATGATGTTAGCTCTTATGAAGATGAGGAGGATACTGGACACCGGAGTTGATTATGATCCTTAATGTCCAACGGTCCATATTTCAAAAAAGGAGCATAAACAGGCGTGTAAACAATGGAAGCTGTTTGTTCTAGTCAAGGCTTTAGGCAAGAAGGTGGGTTTGCATTTTTTTACAGCTAAGGTTGGAGAAGCTGTGGAATCCCCTTGGTGAAATGGAGATTATTGATTTGGAGAATGAATGCTTTCTGGTCAGGTTCTCTTTAGCTGAGGATTATGCTTTTGTATTTCAAAATGGTCCTTGGATGCTCTCTGGTCATTAGTTGTTAATTCAACATTGGCAACCAAATTTTTTTCCTTGGGAGGATGAGTTTAGAAGGGTAGCAGTCGCTCTTACACTCTAAACGCTACTAGCAGAGTTGAAGAAGGTTTCCTAGTTTGGCTGTTGGCGTGGACACCACTAGAGACGTGGTTGCTATTGCCTCGTTTACAATCCTCATAAGGTATGTCATTATGTTTAATGTCTTTTATGCCTTAATTCGTGTTTTCGCATTAACGATCATAATAAGGGAGGGAATCCATTCATTCCGCTGCACCCTGACCACATGCTTCATTCCCTTCAATTGGTATCAGAGCGTTGGTTTACAATAAACACGTTTTAGGCTTTTAGTCTTTTGAATATTGTGATATTCTGTTTACTGTTCAAAGCGCAAAACATAGTTGATCGATGTTATCTGCGCTAGGTGCAGGTGAAGCGCAGCATACAGGATTTTGAATCTGATACCTGCGCTTCACACACGCTGAGCCCAAGTGAAGCGCAAGTGAAGTGCAACTTTCAGAATTCAAAAACTGGAACCTGCGCTTCACCCACGCTGGGCGCAGGTGAAGCACAGGTGCGCGTTCAGTTTATTTTGATTTCTTTATTGATTGTTTGTGTGCGATGTATATAATTTATATGTTCTGGTGTTAGAGGGTCCCATGGAACATGAAAAGTTCATGTCTTGGACGTCGAAGGGTTCAATTGTTGAAGCCTTGCCTCGACTCAAATATTGGTTGCGATAAACATGTCACTTATCAATTTGCTGACAAGAGCGTATTCGAATGATACGAGGGACTTATCTGTTTACAGGTTCGTGAAATATTCATTTGATGCGAGACACTTATTGATGATTGGTTGAGTGTTTATCAAATCCAATTTTTTGGGCTCGTGCTAACATTGCGCAGTGTGTTATCTCGTACGCGCGTTATTCAACCTCGCTCAATATATACATCTAAATATATCACTTGTTTTACAATCAATATGGTTGTTGGTTTGCATGATGATTGGTTATGGCCTTAGTTGTTTTATTTAAATACGACATGCGTGTCGTGCCTTACCTCTTATATTCTATTTGTAATTCTTTTCTCACCTGTATCCCCTCGTATGTTAAACGAGGTTTCTTCTTGTTATGTAATAAAACCAGGAGGACATGGAGTCAATGGGCATGTGGAGACATGTGGATGGAGGCTTCAAGATTATATACGTGATGTAATTTTGTATTGGAATTTTAGGATGCCATAACCATATCATTTATATGTATGAGATGCATGCTTGTATGTTTTGTTAAATAGTTTAACAAACAAATAAAATTAAAGCGCTCAAAGAAATATTAAGTCATGTTTGCCTTCCAATGAATGACATTCGTCAAGACTAGAATTGATTAAGTGTGGGTCTGCCAAAGCATGGTACCATTTATCTATTCTAGTGAGGAGCGATAGGATAAAAGTAATATCCGACTGTTAATCATTGGGTTTTGACTTAACTAGGTATATACAATAGGATTGAAAAACCTAGAGGCATTAAAGCAATCAAATCCCTCAAAGAAATATTAAGTTATGTTTTGCCTTCCAATGAATGACACTCGTCAAAGCTTGAATCGATTAAGTGTGGGTCTGCCAAAGAAGGGTACATTTATCTATTTTAGTAAGGCACGATGGGATAAAAGTAATATCCAATTGTCAATCATTGGGCTTTGACTTAACTAGGTATATTCAATAGGATTGAAAAACCTAGAGGCACTAAGTTAGGCATTAATTCCTAAGATGAATTAGAATAAGAGTTATTCACTAACTATCCAAGAGTTGTATGAGATGCAATTGGAATTGTGTTCCTACCTAAATAACCTTTCTTAAGCGATCAGCCAAAGCTTACTTAAAATTAGGTGAAATATGGATCTTGGCCCACTAGAAAATCTAGTGATGGGATTTTCTGATTCTTTATATTGAGGGTAATTATTTTGAATCAAAATAGTGGCAGGCATATTTAATTAAAGACCTTATTAGATATGTTTGTTATATGATATTTACGTGCATAATTACCATGGCAACGAACACAACAAGTAAACCTTTCATTGCGATTTGTTCGTGAGAAGGACAAATTGTCTGGAATTAACTTTCTAGACCGGTATGGAAACCTAAGGATTGTCCTTAGGCATGAGAAAAGGCTATATGTCCTAGAAGAGCACGTTCCTGAAACACCCGCTGCAAATACTTCGAAAGCTGACAAGGATGCTTTTAAGAAGCGTCTGGATGATGCTCTCGATGTTGGTTGCCTTTTGCTTGCTACCATGAGAACATGGATGCGTACGATATGATCGTACATTTAAAGAGACCTTATCAAGGCCAAGCTAGGCATGAATGATTTGAAGTCTCAAAGGCACTTTATCGATGTAGACTGGCAGAGGAAGTCCTATTGGTGCTCATGTACTCAAGATGATTGGGTACACTGAAAAAACTAGAAAGGCTTGAATCCCATTAGGCCAAGAGTTGGCCACTGATCTTGTCCTGCAATCATTGCCGAACAGTTATAGTCAATTCGTCATGAACTACAACATGAATGAATTTGATAAACCACTGCCATAATTGCTAAGCATGTTAGGAACAGCTGAGCAAAACATTAATAAAGGTAAAGGGAAGGCCATATTGATGGTCCAACCTGGAAAAGGCAAGGGCAAGAAGAAATTCTTGAAACCTATGGGCGGGATAGCTAAGGAAGGAACATGTTTCCATTGTGGCCAATCAGGACATTGGAAGAGAAACTGTGCAAAGTACCTGGAGGAGATCAAGAAGGGAAGTGAGACTTCCGCTTCAGGTGTCTATGTTATAGAAGTCAATTTATCTACTTCTGCATCTCGGTATTGGATACCAAATGTGGATCTCACATTTGTGTGCAGGATCTAAAAGGGAGTAGGTCATTGGCTAAAGGCGAAGTCGACCTTGGTGTGGGAAATGGAGCAAGAATTGTTGCCTTAGCCGTAGGAACCTATCATTTAACTTTGCCAACTGGGCTAGTTATTGAACTAAATAATTGTTATTTTGTGTCTGCCATTAGTGGGAATATTATTTCCGTTTCTTGTTTAGACAGGAATGGTTTTTTCATTTATAATAAAGAACAATAGTTGTTCAATTTATTTGAATGATATGTTTTATGGTTGTGCAAAGTTGAACAATGGATTATATGTTCTTGACTTGGAAGTGCCTATTTATAACATAAGTTCTAAGAGGGTCAAAACAAATGATTTGAACCCGACTTATCTTTAGCATTGTCGCTTAGGCCACATAAATGAGAAACGCATATCCAAACTCCACCAAGATGGTTATTTGGACTCATTTGATTTTGAATCAATTGAGACATGTGAATCTTGTTTATTGGGGAAGATGACAAAAACCCCATTCACCGAAAAGGTGAAAGGGCCGTGATCTTCTTGGTCTCATACATAGTGATGTATGTGGGTCCATGGGCACGATGGCTAGAGGAGGTTTTCAATACTTCATCACCTTTACTGATGATTTCAGTAGATATGGATTTTTGTATCTGATGAAACGCAAATCTGAGTCCTTTGAAGAGTTCAAGGAACTTAAGAATGAAGTATAAAACCAACTTGGCAATACTATTAAAACACTTCGATAAGATCGAGGTGGAGAATACTTGAGCCAACAATTTGATGACTATCTGAAAGAGTGTGGGATAATATCTCAACTCACTCCTCCTAGAACACCTCAATGGAATAGAGTTTCAGAAAGGAGAAATCAACTCTATTAGATATGGTTCGATCTATGATGAGTCATACTGATCTCCCCGACTCCTTTTTGGGGTCATGCTTTGTTAACAGCAGCTTTCACACTAAACCGTGTTCCATCTAAGGCTGTTATAAAGACACCATATGAGATATGGACTGGGAAACGACCTAGTATGTCTTTTATGAGGATTTGGGGTTGTGAAGCTTATGTGAAACGCCAAGTTTCACATAAACTAGAACCCAAATCAGACAAGTGCTTATTTGTGGGATACCCAAAGGAAACTAAGGGTTACTACTTCTATAATCCTAGCGAAGGCAAAATGTTTGTCAGTAGGACTGCTGTATTCTTAGAGAAGGAATTTGTCTCTAAGAAAATGAAAGGAATCAAGCATGTGGTCAGGGTGCAGGGGAATAATGGATTCCCTCCCTTGTTATGATCGTTAATGCGAAAACACGAATTAAGGCATAAAATTCATAAAACAAAAAGGTCGTACCTTTTAAGGATTACGAATGAGGCAATAGCAGCCACGTCTCTAGTGGTGTCCACGCCAACAGCCGAACTAGGAAACCCTCCTCAACTCTGCTGGTAGCCTTAGAGTGTAAGAGCGATTGCTCATAGCATGTAGGGTAATGCATCTTATACTATATTTATAGAGTGGTGGCTAGGGTTTAACCCCTCACTCTATTAACCCTAACATATATGGGTCTGGCCCATTATGTTATAATCCTAATCAAATTAGAATTAATATCTTTTCCTAGTGGCTTGTTGTATGCGTGTGACCCAATGGGGTTTTAATTCTTGGTTATGATATTAAAATAAAACTTTTTTATATTTAATATCATAAATAGTCAGTGGTATCTAGCAATACATCACTACCCAAATATTGAGATTATCAACAACTTTGACGAATCCTATCCTATTTTATGATAATTTATATGATCTGTCCCTTTGTCCAAATATCTAATTGAACACAAGGGCATGGAATGTGTCAACCTTGTATAGTTCAATTTATGTTTTCTTGATCCCCAAGTAGACTGTACAGAAAATAAAAATCTCATGTTTATCCTCCTGAGCATGGTCATGCATTTTGCAGTCTCACTTTATCAAGAGGCCTACAGATATAACTCCTGTTACATAGGAGGGACAAATCCCATCTAGGTCACTCACATCCCACCACATAATTTATTATATGTCCAAATACCAACTTTATGATCACCTTGTTAAAGGCAACGTTTGATGATATTTAAAACATATAATTCCTTATGTAGGAATCGTGGTGATTTTAGGTCAAAGGACTTCATATAACATTTATCAATTTAAGAAACGTTCATGACACTTATGTAACAATCCATGCAACGTTCTTAAGGTGGGTCTGTCTAGTACACTATTACTCTTAATATGTACCCATGTGAGCACATGATATCTCATATCCATGATCCGTGAGATGTGATCATCAATGAACTCACATACTAGTCTAAATGCATCTTTGTCCTAAGATGATACTTGACCAGGGACTATTTTAAGAATAGTTCTTCATAAGATCTCACGATCAAGTCATCTACTTGATTTCTTATGAAGTTTGAGCTTACTATTCTAAGGACAATAATTGTATTCTTAAAAGAATGAATTGCCTTTATAAAATAATATGATACATGTGACAGATGTTTCAAAAGACATATAAGTCTCTAGTGCATATACCTAACAGAAAATGAGTGGGAGGAAAGTAGAACTTGAAGAAATTCAAGTACCATAAAGTAGCAGTGAGCTAATAATGGAACAAGAGCAGATACCACAAAGTGTTGTGGAGCCACCTGCTCAAGTAGCGCAAGACTTGCATAAGTCGAATAAGATACGTCACCAACCTGAGAGATATGGTTTTCTTGTATCTCAGGAAGAGGATGTATTACTAATGGATCAAGGTGAAACAGTGACTTACCAAGAGGTTCTTTTGAGTCCAGAATCTGAGAAATGGCTTGATGCCATGAGATCTGAAATGGATTCCATGTACACTAACAAGGTATAGACCTTGGTTGAGCCACCTGAAGGGATAAAACCCATAGGGTGCAAGTGGGTTTTCAAAAGGAAAACTGACATGGATGGTAATGTAAGTACCTTTAAAGCACGGTTGGTGGCTAAAGGTTTCAAGCAAATTCATGGTGTAGACTATGATGAAACCTTTTCCCTAGTTGCCATGCTTAAATCTGTTCAGATCTTGCTTGCTATTACAACTTACCATGATTATGAAATCTGGCAAATGGATGTCAAGACAGCCTTCCTAAATTGAATACCTCTTGAAGGTGTGTATATGACACAACCTGAAGGTTTTGTTATACCTGAAAATGCTGGAAAGGTATGTACGTTGCAACGATCCATTTATGGATTAAAGCAAGCTTCTAGAAGCTGGAATCCTTGTTTTGATGAAGTTGTTAAGCAGTACGGTTTCGTTAAATGAAAATGAACCTTGTGTCTACAAAATTGTTAGTGACAACATAATGGTTTTCTGGTTTTGTATGTAGATGACATACTCCTCATAGGAAATGACATTCCTACCCTTCAGTCTGTAAAGACTTGGTTAGGAAACTATTTCTCTATGAAAGATTTGGGCGAAGCAACCTATGTGTTAGGTATCAGGATCTATAGAGATAGATCTCAAAGATTGCTTGGCCTAAGTCAAGGTACATACATAGACAAGATTCTAGAAGGGAATTTTGCCTATGTCACATGGTATAAGCCTATCTAAGGCTCAATCTCCTTCCAGTAAAGAAGAGAGAGGCACATGAGTAAGATTCCTTATGCATCTGCTATAGGGTCTATCATGTATGCCATGTTATGTACTCAACCAGACATATCACATGCTTTAAGCATGACTAGAAGATACCAATCTGATCCTGGTGAAGGTCACTGGGCAGCAGTCAAGAACATCCTTAAGTACTTGAGAAGAACTAAGTATTCATTCTTGATATATATGGAGGTGAGGAAGAGCTACTTGTAAAGGGTTACACTGATGCTAGCTTCCAAACCGACAAAGATATTCAAGATCGCAATCAGGTTATGTGTTTTGTTTGTTTGGTGGCGCTGTGAGCTGGAAAAGTTCGAAGCAGGAAACAGTCGCTGATTCTACCACATTAACAAAACCCCTTGTGCAGCAGAAGCATGAAGGGCACACTAGATCATTAGGCATAAGAGTTGTGTCTGAATATCTCTAGTGCAAGTGGGAGATTGTTAGTATATGCACTAGAGACTTATATGTTTTTGAAACATTCATCACATGTATCATATTATTTTATAAAGGCAATTCATTCTTTTAAGAATACAATTAATGTCCTTAGAATAGTAAGCTCAAACTTCATAAGAAATCAAGTAGATGACTTGATCGTGAGATCTTATGAAGAACTATTCTTAAAATAGTCCCTGG
The DNA here is from genome assembly GCA_026901365.1 of Sesbania bispinosa. Classification (NCBI taxonomy): domain Eukaryota; kingdom Viridiplantae; phylum Streptophyta; class Magnoliopsida; order Fabales; family Fabaceae; genus Sesbania; species Sesbania bispinosa. The sequence continues at coordinate 1,554,135 of QLOH01000108.1, forward strand.
TCAAGTATCATCTTAGGAGAAAGATGCATTTAGACTAGTATGTGAGTTCATTGATGATCACATCTCACATCTCACGGATCATGGATATGAGATATCATGTGCTCACATGGGTACATATTAAGAGTAATAGTGTACTGGACAGACCCACCTTAAGAACGTTGCATGGATTGTTACATAAGTGTCATGAACGTTTCTTAAATTGATAAATGTTATATGAAGTCCTTTGACCTGAAATCACTATAATTCCTACATAAGGAATTATATGTTTTGAATATCATCAAATGTTGCCTGTAACAAGGTGATCATAAAGTTCATATTTGGACATATAATAAATTATGTGGTGGGATGTGAGTGACCTAGATGGGATTTGTCCCTCCTATGTAACAAAAGTTATATCTGTAGACCTCTTGATAAAGTGAGACTGCAAAATGCATGGCCATGCTCAGGAGGATAAATATAAGATGTTTATTTTCTGTACAGTCTACTTGGGGATCAAGAAAACATAAATTGAACTATACAAGGTTGACACATTCCATGCTCTTGTGTTCAATTAGATATTTGGACAAAGGGATAGATCATATAAATTATCATAAAATAGGATTCGTCAAAGTTGTTGACAATCTCAATATTTGGGTAGTGATGTATTGCTAGATACCGCTCACTATTTATTATATTAAATATAAAAGGGTTTAATTTAATATCATAACCAAATATTAAAAGCCTATTGGGTCGCACGCATACAACAAGCCGCTAGGAAAGATATTAATTCTAATTTGATTAGGATTATAACATAATGGGCCAGGCCCATATATGTTAGGGTTAATAGAGTGATGGGTCAAACCCTAGCCACCACTCTATAATTAGAGCATGAGATGCATTACCCTGGTGAGATGAGCAGTCGCTCTTACTCTCTAAACGCTACTAGCAGAGTTGAGGAGGGTTTCCTAATTTGGCTGTTGGCATGGACACCACTAGAGACGTGGCTGCTATTGCCTCGTTTACAATCCTCATAAGGTATGTCATTATGTTTCATGCCTTTTATGCCTTAATTCGTGTTTTCGAATTAACGATCATAACAAGGGAGGGAATCCATTTATTCCGCTACACCCTGACAACATGTTTGATTCCCTTCAGGTAGCAGTTTGGATACGAATACTAGGATTACCAATGGAGTTTTATGATCATAATATCCTATGGCAGATTGGTAACTCTATTGGAAAGACAGTCAACGTTGATTCAAATACCCTTAAACCAAATGGTTATTGGGGCAAGACTACTACGGAAAGAGGAAAATCCGCTTGAGTTTGCATTGAAATTGATCTTCAGAAAGTCCTCGTCTCTCAATTCTAGCTATGTGGTAGAACATACAAAGTTGAGTATGAAGGACTTTATTTGGTTTGCTTTGGTTTTGGTCGGAATGGCCATCGGAAGGAGAATTGTCCGGTTAGTTCTTTTGTTGACCAACCTATCCAAGACGCTCAACAGATGGCAGATCAGCAAAAGGAAAACTTGGAAGAGCCTCCCCTCCCATATAATGGTACGTTGCATGGTGAATGTGACTCGCATGAAAAGTTCGGGCCATGGATGCTTGCGCAAAGGACTGTCAGACACATAAACCAAGGAACCATAAAATTTGGGCACAATAACGGTTTGCAAAAGGTGTCAGAGAATATTCCTTCTGTCCCCCATTCCGTTGTAGATGGGTCCAGATTTCGTTCTCTGGCTGAAGTGGATGCAATGGACGAAGAGGATCAAATTATGGTGTAGCCTACAGTAGTATTACCCTCTATTCAGGAAGAGAGACCATCTGAAATAAAAGGAAAATCCAAAGCCCAAATTTAGAGCCCAAATACTTTTTCCCAAGTCAAACAACTTGCGCGTCAAGGGGTTGCCAATTCTGGGTCGGGTTCAAAAATTGTCATCAATAGTTCCCTTCAAGATCCACAAATACAAGCCCAACAAGCTACTCATGAGATGGCGTTGGACGGTAGTAACAGATCCACTAATGTGAAGACCGCCCTTTCTCCTACACCTATTCCCGCCCAAAAGGTCCCTTCTTCATCTGCTGGAAAAAGTCTTCATGGTTTTCATAGTGAAGACCTTTTGGAGCAGAGGACCCATGGTTGCCCTCCTGATGGATCTTTGGGTATCGCCCAGCAGTTTGATGACTTGGCAGACATCGCTTCTTTGCAGGATAGGACTCCGATTGAGAATATCCAATTGCAGGTTCCTCTAATTCTTAGCCCCTGTTTTTATGAATATAGTAGCTTGGAATGTTAGGGGAGTTGCCTCCCAAATTTTTTTCTCATTTAATTAAAGATATCAAAGATAGATATAAGGTTGATATTTTGGCCATCTTTGAAACTAGAATTAGTGGAAATAATGCTGAAGTTATTATTAATAAGCTTGGCTTTGAGTTCTCTTTTAGAGTGGATGCTTTGGGCTTTTCTGGGGGTATTTTGATATGCTGGAATTCCTCTGTGGGTAGTTTGAACATTCTTCAGAGTGATCATCAATGTATTCATGCCCTTATTCAACCCAATATGGGTAATCCTTGGTATATCTCTTTTGTGTATGGTAGTCCTCGGAGAAGAGATCGTCTCCACCTTTGGCAGTGTTGAGTCTCAAAATTATCATTAAGTATTTAATAATGATTGAGTCTCACTTTCCTAAGTTTTAATGAGTAACAAATTCTGTTAAAGTATCTATTGCAAAAAATTGCCTTTGCTTTTAATGTGTTTTTCATGTTTCAGCAAGATGACCATCTGAAGTGATCTACTGTCTGAAGAAGTACGATCATCTGAAGTGGTTCGTTCATCTGAAGACAAGAAGACCATCTGAAGACGTAAAACGTAGCAGAGTGTCTGAGGTCAAAAACCATCTGAAGAGTGAAGCCCTCTGAAGATCTCTGATAAAGACTCAAGTCAGTTCAACGGCTTCTGAAACAAGTCTTTGGTCTAACCTTATTAAGGCAAGCTGCTCAGAGACTTTCCTGCACATTTTGAAATACATGTACCAGAAAGGAAATGTCTGCAATGTAGTCTTTGCAGTGCTCAGAACAGAGACAATACTGCTCATCTACCTTGTACTGTGTCAGAAGCTATCAGAAGCTGTTTCACAACAGGATTAATAGCATTAAATGCTATCTCTCAACAGTGAATTCAACAGACATCATCTCAAGCAAAGTATAAATAGCTTCATAAACGTCCTTGCAAGATAGAGAACAACCTTAGAAAGAAAGAGCCCTGGCAAGCAAGTTTAACGTTGTAAAACACTCTGATAAATTCATTCTTGTACAATAACTTTCATACCCTGAGTCTTACTCAGTTTATTTTTACATCATTCAGTTTAAATTCTGAACTATTTTGTAGTTCTTTAGCTTGAACAAAATCTTTCATTCTTAAACACTTGGGTGTTGAGCCTGTAGAGGCTTGTTTGTTAAACAATACTTGGTTGTTGAGCCTGAAGAGGCTTGTTGGGAAAGAATACTTGGTGTTGTAGAGCCTAAAGAGGCTTGACAGAAAACAATACTTGTAATCTTCTGAAGGTTAGTGGAAATCTAGGTGTTGTGTTTTGCTCTGAGACTGGACGTAGCTCACTGTGGTTGTGAGTGAACAGGATAAATCATTTGGCTAAGTTCTCTCTTCTTTAATCTCTTTAAATTTAGTTTAAAGCTAACAAGAAGGGATTTGAATTGGTAGATATAAAAGCTTTTAACATAAACTCAATTTTCAGAAAAACAAGTTTGTTAGTCTGAAGGTGCTTCAGACGAAACGTTAATCTTCATATTATTGTACTTCATCTGAAAGCTTTTGCAAAAACTTCTTGTTTACGAAAAGGTTTCCAAAAACTTTAAAGTTTTATTGAAACACCATTCAACCCCCTTCTAGTGTTTCGTTGTTTGTTTCTACCGGCATAATTTATCTTCTTTTTCCAATTTTCTGAATGGTCCTTGGCCTAGTTCTGGGGGACTTTAATGCGTACTTTTTTCCTTCTAAGAAGCAAGGTGGAGGCAATCTTAATTACTTGGCTATGCAAGACTTTAAACAGTGTATTGTTCATTTTTCCCTTTTAGAGGAATAGCCCGTGAGTATTTTCTCAAGTTGTACTATGTGGATTCTGTCATTATCCCCTGGGTCCTTCCCCATCACTTCCTGCAATTACATGCGAAATCTTTATCTCACATCCAGAAGTGTTTGTCTAATGAGGAGATAAAGAGTGTTGTGTTTAGCATGGGGCCTCTTAAAAGCCCCAGGTCCGGATAGGCTACACCCTTTCTTTTTTCAAACCTATTAGAAAATAGTTGAGCCTTCTGTTGTGGATTTACTTAATAAAGTTTATGAGGATCCCTCCCTAATTGCTACAATTAATGACACCCTTCTGGTCCTAATCCCCAAGATTGATTCCCCTATTCATATGATATGAACCAGTTTCAACCTATTAGTCTATGTAACACTATCTATAAGGTCCTAACTAAAGTCCTTGCTGCTAGATTGAAAGGTCACATAGACTTCTTAGTTCATCCTAATCAGGCGAGCTTTGTGCCAGGAAGACAGACCACAGACAATATAATTATAGCTCAAAAGAGATTTTCCACTCATTTCATATTAAGAAGGGCAGAAGTGGTTATATGGCTTTAAAAGTTGACCTTGAAAAAGCTTATGATCGCCTCAGCTGGGATTTCATCAGACAAACTCTTCTTGATGTGGGTGTGGGTCAGCATTTCAGTGATCTAATTATGGCTTGTATTTCAACTCCAAGGATGCAGATTCTATTCAATGGTTCAAATACAGAGCCTCTTCATCCTCAAAGGGGGATTAGGCAGGGGATCCCCTTTCCCCATACATCTTTGTCCTCTTCCTTGAGAGGTTAGCTCACCTCATTGAAGATAAGGTTAATGAGAATGTCTGGAGGCCTATTCAGTTGAGTAGGGGAGGTACTCTAATATCTCATCTTTTTTTGGCGGATGATCTTCTCTTCTTTGCAGAAGCCTCTCTAGATCAACTGGATATTGTGCTCAGTTGTATTAACATCTTTTGTAGTGCTTCTAGCCAGAAGATTAATCCAGATAAATCATTGCTGCTTATGTCTAGAAATGTCTACCATAATAGAGCAATTCAACTAGCTTCTGTTTCAAGATTTAATCTCACTGGGAATATGGAGAAATACTTAGGTGTTCCAATTATTCATGGAAGGAAATCAATTGCAAAATATAATTTCTTAATTGAAAAAACAGAAAAAAGATTGGCGAACTGGAGAGCTAATTCCCTATTAATGGCTGGGCGTATAACTTTGACTCAATCTGTGCTTGCTGCACTACCAACGTATACCATGCAAACTGTGCTTCTGTCAAAAAATATCTGCTACAAACTTGAGAGGCTGGCCAGGAAGTTTATATGGGGAGATGCCGCTGATGATAATAGGCTACATACGGTTGCTTGGGACCAATTGTGTCGTCCTAAATAAGCTTGGGGTATGGGTTTCAGAAGGCCCCATGATTTTAACAAAGCATTATTTTTGAAGCTAGGGTGGGGTATTATTACCAAACCAAATGCTCTACGGGTTAAAATTCTTAAATCCAAATATCATACAGGAGGTGGTTTGTTCCCTACTGTCAAAAAGAGGCATGCAGACTCTATGACTTGGCAGGGGATCTGTAAAATCTGGAATTTAGTTCTCAGTGGTTGCAAATGGAGAGTTGGGGATGGGGCTAATGTGAGATTCTGGTATGATAGTTGGTTACCTTCTGGTACTGTTCTCCAAGATACTGTAGTTGACCCCATTCTTGAGAATTTGAAAGATTTATCAGTTAACTCTTTCGTTGCTGCAGATGGCTCTTGGAATTTTCCTATTTTCAATAGCCCCCTTCCTCCTAGTACTTTGCAGGAAATCAGAGGACTCCTCCCTCCTAACTTGTCCTTGGGGAATGATAAGATTACCTGGGCATTTACTGAGAATGGGACTTTCTCAACAAAGTCAGCTTACCACTTAGCTGCAAATACAGATTTCTCTAATCAACATCTTTGCTAGAAATTAATTTGGGGTTGGAAGGGCCCTCATAGAATCAAGCTTCTCCTTTGGATGGCTATCAAGGATGGGATGAAAACTGCTGAGTTACTTGCCAAAAGGAATCTAGTCTCTGATAATAGTTGTTCTATATGTAGATCCCATGCAGAATCAATTATCTATGTATACATAGATTGTGCTTGTGGTAATAGGATTTGGAATATTCTGAGAGTTGATCTATTGAGCCAAAACTTTTTCTCCTTGCCGTTAACTGAGTGGATATCACAAAATCATAATTCTACCCATGTTTTGGAAGATGGTGTTCATTGGCATATGTATTTTGCAGTTACCTTATGGACTCTATGGCATTCTCAGAATGAATTTATTTTTTTCCTAGTCTCATTCCCCTGCTACGGATCAGACTCTTTATCAAAGGATTCGTATAAAAGCTCATGAATTCTTTTCTACTATGTATCTTGACAGATCCTCCGGCCCGGTTAGACAGCAGGACAAAGTGCTAGTTAGGTGGAAAATGCCCAATATGGGGTATATTAAGTGCAATGTGGATGCATCTGTAAATCCCAATACTAGAGAGGCAGCTTGTGGTGGAGTGTTTCGTAATGTTCAAGGGAGGTGGATGAATGGCTTTGTTCACAATCTGGGAATAGCAACTATTACCATGTTTCTCTATTGTGACATTGGCAGACCAAGCTAATATCCCCCACCTTTGGGTTGAATCTGACTCTCTGTGTGCAGTTAATTTAATTCTCAGGAATTGCTCGGGTAGTCACCCTTGCTTCAGCATTGTTAAGGCAATTCGTAACTACCTCAGCCAGCATCCTCCTACAAGAATCTCCCACTGCTTCAGGGAAGCTAATGATGTTGCGGACTATTTAGCTAGTTATGCTTTTAATTTTGATTTTGGAATGTACGCTTTACATGATCCTCCCTCTCAGATTTCTCACCTTCTCTTAACTGATGTAGCTGGAATTTCTTTTCCTAGATCTGTAGTTATCTAGTTTGTGTTTTGGGGATTTGCCCCTCCCTCTTAAAAAAAAAAAAAATGCAATGTGGATTTAATTTTATTTCAAGTAATCCAAGAAGTATTGTCCAAACTCCAAAATACACAAGCAATCCAAGAAGTAATTCTCCACAGCACCGACACGTGTAGATTGACACATCAACAAGCTCCTGTTAAAAAGTAATCGATTTTTTTATTATGTGTAATGTTATAAAAGTTAATAAATAAAAAATGAAAAAATTTTATTGAAAATTTTAACTATGTAATATGAAATGTTAGATTTTTTAATAAAATTTTTTTATTTTTAATTTATTATCACGCGTAACATTATAATCGATAATATATGAACAGGGAGAAAACAGTTGCCATTCATTATCATTATTTCCAACTTACTAGCGGCATCTCAGAAAATTCTATCAATTAAGTTCCAAATTAGTGGGATGCAGACAAAGGAGAGGCAATGCCATACGCTAAAAGGAAGTTTCATAGAACGGCAAATGATTGATTATTGGTTAATCGATAAACAAGACCTATATTATTGTAGACACAAAAAAACAAACCGACACGGCAAAAAATCAAAAGAAACACAATCAAAATGAATAACATAATTATCTGTCTTTATCTTTCTTCCCACTTCCTTACAGGTAGACCTAAGAGCTACAAGATTGAGTCACAGTCCCTATCAAGCACTAATTAACGACCTCTTTCCCTTAATCATAACAGCAGTAGTTGCCGATTGTACGCCATACAAAATCAATTTCATATAATTAATTTAATTAATTTTCATCCAATATGTTTCATAAAACATATATCTCTCATTTTCTATCATTAATTTTAGGAAAAAAAAGTATAAAAGCACCTTAACTTTTACCCTTTTATAAATAGGCACCATGAACTTTTAATTTGTCTCAATTAACCCTTAAACTCTTATCATTGTTACAATAGGCTCATTCATTAAACTATTGCTGAAAAGAGTTAACCCTTAAACTTTTATCATTATTACAATATGCCCATATATCAAATAACGAGATTCATCTTAAAAAAGCAACTCATTTTTGCTTTTGAAAAGCCAAAAAGGGACACATCCAGAAAACTTACATTGGAAAGCCACATATCCACATCCGGGACAACTCTATCCAAACATGCACTTAATTGTAAACCAAACGAATACTTAATCTTATACCAAATAACAATCTCACGTTTTTCCACTTAGTTTTATCAAACACCAGAAAAGTAGAAAAGAAAATTTTCATCGAGCAAATTTACTATGAAATGGATTATGCTTAAACTAGCTTACTTCATAATCCTGAATGTCTAATTCACACACGTGTCGGCCCCACTAATGACAACACGATTTATTTGGATAAGGTGTGTAGGGTGGGAACAGGTCAGGCCGCTCGTCAGGGGCCTACTACACGGCCTACATCAGGCCCAAGCCAGGCCAGACCAATTCATTAAATAGAGCAGGTCAAGGCTTTTTCAAAAGCCTATATAGCAAAACAGGCCAGGTTTCAGGCCATCGAAAAAATCTTTTGAGCCTATCAGGCCGGTCTATTTAACTAAATATAAATAAAATACTAAATTTTTTTATATTGCTATTATTATTGTAAAGATTTTTATGACTTTTCCTTATAATTATATACTTAATAACTTGTATAAACATTTAAGTATGTTAAAAACTTAAGCCTATAAGTCTATTCGTATATACGCTTACGATATATTCAAGTATCTTATTATAAAACAGGCTTTCAAGCCATATCAGACTTTAAATAGGTCAGGCTTAGGCCATAAAATAAAGCCTATGTCAAGTAAACAGACCAGACTCAGGCCATGGATTTAAGGTGCAGGCCAGGCTCAGGTCTTGGAAAGCCTAACTCGGCTCGGCCTATTCTCATCCCTACTAGCAACGATCCAACATCACTAAAATCCAATTAACACAAACAAATGCATCCAAACAAAAACAATCAATGCATTAGCGTGATAATGCATTTAACTCAAAAAGAAACACAACAAAAATCCCCTCTTCTTGAACATATCTAAACTTGGACAGCGTGTATGCTCATGAACCCTGAAGAGCAGCATATCTGCATTCCTGTAACCGAAGGAAGGCCAAATACACTACAGATCCCTCACCAGTTTCATCTACAATGCCCAATTGAAACATTCAAAATAAATTCTACCTCCATCAAAAAATTACTTTCTGGTAAGCCTAAATAATAGTGAGCAAACATCAATCACCAGTTCTCACAAAAAAGGTTCACAAGAATATATTTCCCCTTGTCTTCTTAAAGTCTATTTTGCTTTCCTTGACATTAATGAGGAATGTTGGCAACACACACTTCATTATTGGTCCATTTTTTAAGAACTAAACACACTCTTTAAAAAATAATCCATTTACAAGGCAACTAAATTGACTCGGATCAGTGATGAAGATTGTGTAGAGTGTATTGCTAACAGTCTTCTTACTTACTATAAACCACGATGTCCTAGAAGCATGAAAGCATCTATAGTTCTGTATAATTTAAAGCCGACTACATGTGGTTTCCACTTCCATAACATGATACAGGTACAACAAGAATAACCTATTTTGTTTAACAACTTCGCAAGATGAGACTTCATTTCTTCTGCTTAGCTTCACTCCAATGTTTTTACATTCCCTGTAATTACTTAGTAATCCATGACCTAAAAGTCATCATATTCCAAGCCACTAACTTCATATGACAATCAGCAGCAAGTATATGCTATTCAGGTGGAACATATAAATGTAATGGTCATATTCACATATACAAGGGCGTTTGCAAGGTTATTGTCTGCATGCTTTTTATGTATTGATCAGCCCTTGACAAATGCATACAAAAAAGGAAGGGTTATCATATTGAAACTCTTACTAGTACTGATGATTTGTTTTTGTTCCCTTTTCAAGGAGGATATGAGGATATCTATCTTCATGTATATTTCCTCTCTTCAGTAAACTACAACTGTTATATGAGAAAACAATTCTTAATATCTTTCTTTTACAATACTCATTTCACAATTCTTCATGATCTTTTGATAAAGCAATTACTAGACCATATAAATACAGCAACACAGCTAGAGAAGCATATAGAATGGGCATTTGGATTGATCATTGTCCCAAAATGCATTTTTTAGTTTACACTCTAAGGTCAATTATATCATTTGTTTTTCAAGATGAGTTATATTCTAAATTTAGTAATTTCAAAACATATAAAGCTCAAATCCAAATGTTAGGATTTGTGTAAAATTGCAGTTTGGCATATAATTAGTATGAAAAACTCAAATCCAAATGCCGGTCACTGAACTTGTGCATTTATATGCAATCTATATCAATACAAGAGCAACAAAGGTCTAAGTTATCATTGGTAATTTAGTACCATCGGTCAAAGACCAATTAAGCAAGGTAATTTAACCAGTAGCTTCATTATTCCTTCTCAAAGAGGCCCCAAATGTTTACTCCAGATCAATTATCAAAAGTCATAAGACAAATAAACAAATACTTTGCCAAATAAAAAATACACACAACTAAAGCATACAATTCTCTGCAAACACCTCCCATCTAATAAATTTTCAAAGTAAATGCAAGGAAGTTAATATCAGCAAAGCAAACAAAGTCTTGATAGTAACTGAAAATAATTTGAAACAGGCAAGGTAAGGCATGGCATCAATCAAAGGAAGAAAAAATATGTATATACCCATCATAATACACCCAATGTTTGTCTTCAAAGATACATCGTGGGACAAATCTATGATTCATGAGCATGTATACCTCTAAATAACAAAAAAACTTGAGTTAACAACCCCAAAATTTTCAAGAAAATGATATCATTAAGTCTGTATAAGAACAATGGTAAAGCCTCAAGCCTGTCACAAATTTTGAGCTTAATAATTTCAAAGTTGCTGAAGGCTATAAAGGGTTACCAATTTATGCTATTGACTAGATGCAGTGACATAAAAGTGAAGAAACAAATAGCAATCTGTATCCACAATGAAAGATTTCAATTTCATCAACCAAACCACCCTTTTGAGACACAAACTGAGCCATGTATGTCCTCTCAGCTACCATACCTAACAGCCATACTAGCAACCTGAGCCTGCAACTGAGCAGCCCTAACTTTAGCAGCCGTAGCTCTGTGAAAGAATTGTTCCCTAGACAGTGCCCTCACACTCCTCAAGTACTGATCAAATGGTATAGCCCCCACCTGAACTGCCTTATCCAACGCATAGAGAGTATCTTCAATGGCCAAATCAGAGGCAGTGCACTCAAGCATCTGTTTTGAAAGCACATCCACACACTCAAAAGCATCCTCAGCATTCTCCAAACCCCCCAATTTCTTCCCTTGGTTATCCCTCAACCAACCTTCCAAAACATCAGAATTCATCAAAACCATCTGCAGTTGCTGCTCCAAACCTTCCATCTCCTCCTGCATTTCCTTCACACCCTTATTCAGCTGCTCCTCCCTCTGCTTCAACACCCCTTGCAAACTAAACAACCCTTCCATTTCAGCCTCCCTCGTTTTCCTCAACCCAGCAACATCATTATGCACCATCTCCACAAGCTTGTTAATGGCATTCCTCTTGAACACCTCAGTGGGGTCCTCAGTATGAGGAATCCGAGAAGGAGAAGGAGAAGGAGAAGGGGAACCCATAGAAGCATAAGGCGAAGGAGGGTAAGACCTGGGAGGAGGGTGAGGGTGGTGGTGGGGATACCCAGATGAAGAAGAAGACAAATTTGATGAAGAAGTTGCAAAATTTGGATTGGGATTGGGATTAGGTCTGCGTTGGGAATAAAGGGGAGGGTCACGGCCAAAGATAAGGCCCAAAGAGAGAACAAGATCGACCAAATTGGAACTAGGGTAGATCCAATTATGCAAGTAAGGGACAGAGACTAAACCAGAAGGGTTAACGTGAGGGTGAGGGCGTTTGATGATCATGTCCCTTGTGGGGTTAACATAGACGCAAGGTGGGTGGCGAGGGTAAGACTCCATGAGCCAAATAACGACGGGGATGTTATAGGTGACGCCTTGGTAGGTCATGGGGATGGTTCCTTCGGCTTGGAGGAGGTTCACGGAACGACCATCGTTGTGGGTAAACGTCGCCGTTTTGGGTTCAAGGGAAGGGAACGCGGTGGTTAGGGCCACCAGGTGTTGCCGGATCAGCCACTTGGTGTCCTCTGAGTACGGAACCGCCGATGGACCGCGCTGAGAGAGGACGGAGCTCAAGAACTGCTGCGTCACTTGCGGGTTCGGCGATTGAACCGCCGGTGGCACCATGGCTCTCAAATGATATAGGGTTTGCTGATTCAAGTTTTGGAAATTGAAGATGGGTTGAATTGGGTTGGGATGGGTTTGATTTGGTTACCCTTCAAATTGGAAGTATATGAGGAAGGAGGAAGGAGGAAGGGGAGAGGAAGAGGATCGGTTAAGGGATTTGATTTGAGATTGCTTAGGAGGGCAAGGAAAGGAGTGCCATAGCAACTTGGTTTACGCGTGTTTGAGAACTTCCAGACTTCCACTCTTTTCAGAGTTTCAAACGACGTCACTTCGGTTGTTGATTATTTATATGCACCCTGAGTTTTAATTTTATTTTTTTTCACAATTAAAGTGAAACATTTTGAATAATTTATTTTAGATAAAATATGTTTTTTATCTCTGTATAATTAGTGAGCTCTATTATTAATCCATATAAATTTTTTTATTAAAGTGTCTTTTCAAAATATTTTGGCTTAATTGTACTTTTGGTCCCCCTATTATCATCAATCCGCGATTTCGGTCCCCCTAATTTATTTTTTTTCGCGATTTTGGTCCCTCTATTATTCCAAATTCGCGATTTAGTTCAAAATCTTGGTCCCCCTATTTTCAAAATCTATGTGTTAGAGGGACCAAAATCGCGAATTTGGAATAATAGGGGGACCAAAATCGCGAAAAAAAAAGTAGGGGACCAAAATCGCGGATTGATGATAATAGGGGGACCAAAAATGCAATTAAGCCAAATATTTTTGTTTGTAATTAGTTTCTTCCTTGAATTGGCGTGTGTCAAGTATTGATATGACACGTTCTCTCTACCATGTATCCATTATTGTATTTCTGACGGTCTTATATACTAAAAAAAACCTATATCGTTCCCCTCACTCCCCCACTCCCTCTTCTCTCCTCCTAAAAACCACCTACTCACCATTTCCCCCTAATCCACCCCACCTCTTCTAATGATAAATTCAATTTAACTCTTTTTGGGGTTTGGTTGACTGCAATAAACTAAAGAAAATAAAGATTAAATAATAGTAAAAGTTGAATCAATTCAAGATAAAATCAATTTAAGAAATTCAAAAGCTATTTTCATGGTTAGTCATTGATTATTGAAAACATGCCTACAATGGATTGAATCTATCAACTTAGGATCAAATGGAATCCCCTACAATGATCCCCGGTTTCTCTATTGAACTAACTTCTGGAATTTGATTGATTAAGATCAATATAATTAAATAACGCCTAGAAGAGGCATAAAGCCTGTAAAAAAAATCGGGCTACCTGAGAACATGTAGGACCCGACCTTTATTTTATACGCCCAAATAACTCCTGGGCCTTCCCGCTACCCGCATCGAGCCAGACTGGGTAGCCTGAATTGACAACTTTAATCGAGACAACATGGTGGTGGTGGTGGTGGTGGTGGTGGTGACAAGGATGGTGATGAAGTAGATGTGATAGTCACAAAAAGGGGGTTAAATTGTGACAAATTAAAATTTTGAATCATTCTGCAGAAGCTTCTTGAAAAATTTTGCTCAAGAAGTTCTTCTTATCTTTTCCAGGAGCTTATCACAAGATTTAGCTAATATATAAATCTAATTAATGATTATGTCTTACCATCTTATTTTGATTCACAACCTAAGAAGTAAGTGTATGCAAAAAATAGTTATACCTAAGAGCTCTCGGGTTCGATCCTCACTAAACACACTCTTAGGGAGGGGTGAGGAACCTTTATTGTACTAAACCTCGAATAGGATTTCCTCTAGTTATAGGGGATACCTATGGTTAACACCAAAAAAATAGTTATACTTAGATTTAGAAGATAATTGAGTTCTTAAACAGATATGCTTCTGGAGAATTTCTTTTGAAAATAATTCAAAGGTTATTCAAAACACATACATGGCTATTATTTAAAATAATGATGAGTTCAGTTATAAAATTATGTTTCTATCAGAAGATAATAAAAAGCTTCTAGACTGTGAAGTTCTTGAGTTTATATTAAAATAGATGTTGATGCAATAAAAGACTGAGTTATGGTTTTGGTACTATGACTTAATAACATAAATATAAAATTCAAAATTTAGAGTACTAAATAATAGACTTGTAGAAGGTAAACATAAGTGAGGGAAGAGAATATTGCACAAAGGATTTGTACTAGTCCACCCTCTTCAAATCCTTAGGTTGCGTCCAGTGAAGTTGGCTGAACGTCTCTAGAAGGAGGGTTGAATAGAGATTTGAAAATATTGTACTTGAAAATACACACTTAAATTCAAGCTGAGACGTGATCTTAAGTTTGATACTTGGAGTCTCAAATGGGTTAGATGAGATGTTGTCTCAACGATAATTTTGTAATCAAGTAAATATGATTCTTTAATTAATGAAACTTGATTATCTCTGAATAGATTTGATTTACTTTATCAAACAGATTTGAGATGTAAGATTAATTAACTCAGCAAATGTTAAGACCTTAAAGGAGAATGAATGAGACTACTGATTGATCTCAAGTTGAGATGGGATCTGAGATGAGATAGACTTGAGATCTAAGATGAGATGTAAGATGAGATGCAGAGACAGATCTTAATTATTACAACTTGGTTTTCTCTGAATAGATTTAATTTATTCAAACAGATTAGAGACATGAGATGTGCAGTATAAATAAAGAGATAGGGAGAAGAGATGCACACTGAGATTTATACCGGTTCACCCACAACCTTGGGCTACGTCCAGTCCTCACAACTCATGAGATTTCCACTATTGACAATCACAGCCAATTACAAGTATTCTTACAGCCTCTTCAGGACGTCCCTCACACCAAGCATAGGCACTCCTACCTTGGTTGAGTCTCAAGTATTCTTTGTTCTCAATTGCCTCTTCAGGCAACTCATGCAGTATTCTCTATTTTCAACTGCCTCTCCAGGCAACGCATGCAGTATTCTTTGTCTTCGACTGCCTCTCCAGGAAACTCAGTGAGTATTCTTGTTACAATGCCTCTCCAGGCTTTACAATCGCTCACACTAAGCTCAGGCACCTCCTGACTTAGTTGAGACTTGGTAGTATGAGATGAGATGTGATTGATCTAGCTTAGACTACATACAAAGTATGGATAAACCGTGAGCTCAGCTAGATGGTAGCTCTCTAAATCACTCAAAGAGTGTATATAAAACAGTACAAAACAATAGCTAAACCTACTACAAGATATTAGCTAAGATAGCATAGGTAGGTAGGTTGAGATTCACTTGAGACTTAGATTTTTCTGGTTGTGCAGCAGCATCTCTGCTGAGTCTCACTGTGTCTCTCACGCTTCTCATCACAATGAGACCTCCTTTTTTAGCCTTCAGAAAACTAGCCGTTAAACTAGTCGTTTTACTAGCTGTTAGAAGAGAGAGAGAGAGAGAGAGAGCTTTTCACTTTTCTGACATGAGATAGGTGCTTTTATGATGCTGTCTCTGCTGTGACAGTGTACTTACGTTGACTTGCTTTTGCTGCTGAGACTTTGTCTGCATCTCAAGTCTGAGTCTGATGTCTGCATCTCAAGTCTGAGTCTCATGCTTGCATCTGATCTCTGTGTCTCATGTCTGAGTCTCATGTCTGCATCTGATCTCTGCGTCTCAAGTCTGAGTCTCATATCTGCATCTGATCTCTACGTCAGAACTTGAGACTGCGCCTGATCTTGAGACTGCATTTGATCTTGAGACCGTCTCAAGTCTGATTCTGCATCTTAAGTTGAGTCTACATCTCAAGTCTGATTCTGAATCTCATCTTTGCTCAGCTTCATATTTCAAAGTGATTCTTTGTCATGCTTGGACTGAGTATGATCTTACAATGAATTTGGGCCTGTCTCAATCTGACTTTATAGTTTGAGCTTGTCTCAAGCTGACTTTGAATCTCTTCTTTGCTTAGCATCTTCTATTCTGATCTTATCTCTTGATTCTAAAGCTAAGTTAGAGTCTCATCTCTTGACAGATCTTGCATCTGACTTTTGATCCTTCCTTTTAAGTTTGTACATGAGTCTCTTCTTTGAGCATTTGTGTCAAGCTGATTCTTAGACTCAGTCTGCATCTGAACATGAGATAGCATCTGTGCTTTGAGTCTGCGTCTTATCTTGAGTCTCAAATATTGGTCTTCTTGATGCAACTTAGTTCACTATTTGAGCTCATCTTGACTTGACTTGATGATTGGCATTTCTAGTAGAAACTCTTTCTGACTTTAGCTAAGACTTCATTCTGATGTACACCTCTCTCAACTTAGGCTAACTTCAGATTAAACCATTCTAAGCTTCTGAAGACTTTCTGATAAAGAATATGTCTAAGGCCTTCTTCTGAAATTACCTTCAGCATATAGAACTTCTAAGCTTTTCCCATCTTGCCTAAACAATTCTGAAGTCTGATGTTTCTTATCATTAGGATTATGATCTTTCTGAATCTCAGGAAAGACTTGCATTGATTACTCAATCTCATGTTGACCTTTATCTTCATCTTAAGTCTGAGGATTACTACTAGTCTCAATCTGTGGTTGCCTCTCATTCTCAGTTTGAGCTTGGTCGTGGTTGATCTTTCTGAGTTCTTCATGAGAATCCTATATTTCTTAAGATCTCACATACAAAACATCAGTAACTTCAAGAATAGAAAACATTAAGTTTGATCAAAAGGTTTGTTGTCATTAAAACCAAATCTCAGAGGGTTTTTGCGCTAACAATCTCCCCCTTTTTTATGATGACAAACCTATTTGAACAAAATTAAGTTTTCATGTATAATAGCATATAAGGGATGATGAGAGTCTATATATTTTTCATAGTATGACCCACTCAATTGAACTCCCCCTGAATTCATGCTTAACAATGTTTAATGCGGACAATAATATCATAGCATGATTCAGAAATTATATAATGCACATGAAGTTTTTTTGTTCTTTCCTATTTCTCCCCCTTTTGGCATCAACAAAAGATGGAAGAAGAAATATATTAAATTCATAGAATCAAAAATCTGTCAAATAACCATTTCATATTGATTATCATCTGTACTAATGGCATCAAAAACATGATTTTTACTTATCAAGCATATGGATGATCTCAACAGAGGGTTTTGAGCAAGTGATATATGCAGTAATATTCTCAATAACCAATTGTTTTAACAACAATCCCAAGTGCCTAAGATGTCTAGATAAACCAATATGATATGGAAAGGGATAAATGCTCCAACAAGAATAGTTAGAATAGAAGAATCAAAAACTAACTTAAGAAGAAGAGAAAAGAGTAATTTGCTTATAATTCCAGAATTTTCTTAAACTTCTCTTTGCTTACAGTCTTCTCTTTGATCTTCTTTCTCAATTTAAACTTCAAGAGAGTTATTATCCCATTCTTTTTATTTTAACATTTCCTCTCAAAAGAGTGATTTCTAGAGTTGTAGAGGAAAGAGGTATATGCATTCATCAAATTTCATAAATGATCAATGCCCAACTGAGTCAACATATATAGTTAGCTCATTAGCAAACAATTTGACTATCTCCCCCTAAAAAAGAGATGGTTCTGCTTATATTTCCAAAGTTGCTGGTTTAGCAACTTTTCAATAACTAATGCAGAATTTTTTTTTATCTTTCAGAAAGATCATTATTTAGTCCAAGATTGAAAAGGAGATGCAGATAGGATTGAACATTAGAAAGCAAAACTCAATGTTAAACCAGAACACTGATTTATTCAGATTGCATACTTGATTTAAATGATAGGAATTTCAATTGATGCATGTTCAAGCAGCAAGAATACATTTAGCACAAAGATTTGTTCAGCTACTCCCCCTAAATATGTTACTTACCTTGATTTTTATGCCCATAGTGAATTAGATTTGTAGAACATGGATAGAGGCATAAAAGGTCAAGATTACAGATTTGGACAGCAGGGGAACATAGAACATAAATTCATCAATATGATTTGCTGATAAGATCATGATCATTGCATATTTTTCAGCATTGAGAGAAAAGAAAATGTTCTGATAACATTTGAAAGATTGAGATATTCCATGTTAAGTTCTTCTTCATATTCATTGATTCACCCAATAATCCAAATCATAATATGCACATCAATTTAATACAACAATTCACATTTGATATACCATAGTCTATTACAGATTTGGGAATCAGGGGGTTTTGACAAAGATCTCACTTTTAATAGATCAAGTTTCACTACTTTTCTATCACATAGCATTAATCTTTGAACAAGTACTGCTCCCATCATAGGTTGATCTAGAAATTTATATTCTATCACAATAAACCGCATCATGACAACTTTCCAATGCCACAAAAATCAACTCATTTGGATTGGTACAATTAAAGATATTTTAACTTGAAGTTTTTGCACCAAAACAGAAAACATCCATTGACTTAGCTACTTTTAATCTGAACTTGTGAGTTATTTCCAGTTCATAAAATTATGAGATTTCAACACAATAAACTAGACATCACAAGCTTTCTAATGATATAAAAGTCATTCCATTTGGAGTTTTCTATCATAAGATATGAGTGATTAAAGTTGGTTGTTCTATAATAGAGTGCTTACTGTGACAGATCTGGTTTTTCTTTCACTATGATCAATCTATGTATCCAAAAATAGTGAAAATTAATATTGTTAAACCATTGAACAACATCTTTCAAATCCAACTGGTTTCATTTGAAAAAGATTTTCCTAGCTCCAGATATAAGCATTCAAAACAGATGTGTTCAGATTTGATCACATGAGAGATCAATCCACTTGAAGTGTTTGCTGGGAATTATGAAGATGATGAAAAATTTTGAAACTTTTCAGTCAAATAATTATATGAGTTAGCTTTCACACAAAACTGGTTTCACTCAAAAATCATTTCTGTAGCTCTAGTTATGATCTGTTTAAGTGAACAAGTTTATATCAGACTTTGTATCAGTGAGATTGTGCTCACGATTTTACTGGCACTTTTGTGGTTAGTATAAAATCTTCAAAATTTCCAGTTTGGTACTCATATAAGATATCTTTCACACAAAATTTTTTTCACTAAGAAATCATTTCTATAAATTCAGTTATGACCTTTTTAAGTGAACATGTTTATATTGAAGCTTGTAACACTGCAACTGTGTTCACATATTTGCTGGCACTTCTGTGATTAATATAAAAATCTCAAATTTTCCAGTTTGATTCCATTTTAAATTATCTTTCCAATAAAATTGGTCTCACAGGAAAATAATATCTACAGCTCCAGTTATGATGATTTTAAGTAAACAAGTTTCTGTGAGAATTTGTAAAACTGCAGTTGTGTTAACAAATTTTCTGGCACTTCTGTGCTTATTGTCACAGCTTCAAACTTTCCAGTTATGCACTCTTATGAATTATCTTTCCAACAAAATTGGTTTTACTCAAAAATCAATTTTGTAGCTCAAGATATGATCATTTTAGCAAAGCTATATCAGAAACATTTCTGCATTCAGCATAGTAACCTCTTTGCCTCCAAATTTCACTTCTTTCAAAATCATCTTATGAGCCTTCAATCTCAGAGTTTCTTATTCATACCATTTACTTAGAAGATTGACTTGATTAAGGAGATGGAGAGCATATAGACTTAGCTTGTAGAAATGTTTCTCCTAACTAATCAACTCAATCTTTCCAAGTTCTCTTTTCTCAATTATCATGAGATTGACTCAAGGATATATTTTCATATGATCAGCTCATGTTGCATAGATAGATTTCAAACTTAAATTCTCACATGATGCAGAATTATAGCATATGTTGCATTACGACACACTCACAATAGTTAAGATTAAAAAAAAATCATTCTGAATTTATCCAAGCAACATAGAATCATTCAAATAAGCATAAACATGACTCCTAAATTCTGCATTCAACTTTGATTTTTAGAGTGACACATATGCATCATGATTAGAGTTTTAAAGTACCTTATGAAGTATTCCTCAAGTTGTCATTTGATCCAAGGAATTTGTAGCTTGATGTAGAGATAAGCTCAGCATTGTCTTATGCAGTAGCCAATGTCTGTTATTCATGAATTTTCTTTTCCTCTGTCAAAGTTTGGGCTGCAGCAGGAGTTTCACTTGATTGTTCTTTCTCATATTTTTATCTAAGTCATTGTTTCATTCTCAGTCTCAACTTGAGACTCATATGTGACTTTCTCAAGTGCAGCCATACTTTCTGGCCTTTTTATAATTTCTAAACATCCTCTTGACTTGGATATGAAGATTTTCTCATATTGTTCTTGATGAGATCCAGGCATTCCACTTTGTCCCTGAATCTACAATCTTTCTCATCTCAAGTGTAGGATTAGTCTTGTCAAAACTATCATGCACACTTTCTTTCACATATTGAGCAATGAGAATATTGTAGACTCTATAGTTACTTTGGATGTTATAACATGTTCAGAAAAATATTCAGATTTCAAATTTTCAACTTGTTTCAGATATATGAATATATTGGGCACTTTCCAACAAGAAGATTCTTATCATTTGATACTCTGAATTCTATATAAGCATATGAGACATTCAAACATTCAAAAGAGGGAGTAGAATATGATTTCTTTGCTGTTTGAAAATTTTAAGTAAAAACAGCAGTGGTCACAAAATGATGATCAATTAGATTTTCATGCCTTTTGCAAACATGGTCTCTACAAGTCTAGCATGCTTATACATTAAAACACTTATAACCAAGATTCCATTAAAACAAGTAGACATATAAAGAGAAATTATTAATGATTTGATCAAGCATTTTTAGTCCAAGTATAAAGAGGAATAAGAGTTTGATATTACCAATGGGCATTCCTTGTATTTGTATAAGCAATTTCAACCTCCAAGCTTCAAGCATTTTTAGAGAGGGTCTATTTCCCTTTCTCATATTTGTATGCATATTTGAAGGAATCCTTTAATGCTTTGCTTAGCTTTGGTAAACAAGGAAGGTACATATTTCTTCACCCATTGCTTCTCTTTATAAATTTTGAACTTGAGCAGTTCCACTTTGTGCATTTGAGAAGCTTTGATTTAAAACCTTATATCCCCTTTGACTAGACCAATGTTTTAATTTTTCTGCATAATCAAATTACTGGGGGAACATTTTGATACCCATTTAACTCTTGGTTCCAAGTGGGTTATTAATCAAATATTTATCATTTTAGCAAATTCAGCTAATGTATGATGTTATTATTTTTATTTTTATGAGAATTTGTTACTATAACTACAACATAAAAGAGGTTAATATTTGCCACTTGAATTTTAAGCGCTGTTCCAGAGAAAATGAATGGCAATTGTAATGTTATCTAGCTTTAAATAATAGAAAAGAAAGAGATATGTTTATATACTGACCTCGGCCCGTAATTTTTTTTTTTTTTACCTTTGTACGTTTCTCTCTGTCACTTGAAATTTTTCTCCAATAATACTCATATTTGGAGAAGTTAAGAACTGCTCAGTGCTTTATTGCCTTTGTGGGCTACCAATCCCTGCTACTTGTCATCATTGTCAAGAACAAGTCCATCCCCACATTTCCATCACTTACCCTTTGTTTGGTTTGAGGAGAGAGTTAGGGAAGAGAGAAATGGGGAATAGAGAGATAAGGAAGAGAGAAATAGTAGAGAAATAAAGTAGAAATATAGGTTGTTCGGTATGAGAAAAGTATGAGAGAGATAGGAGAGAAATTAATTATAATAGTTGTTTGGTTGCGGAAAAATGAGAGAGAGAAATGTGTAAAAATATTAAAAGACGAAACTATCCTTATAATAAAAAAAACATCTATTAAAGAAGGAGCAAAATAGACTTTTTACATAAGAAACCATTCTCACCCCAATCTCTCTCCCACATTAGGGAAAATAAATTTTTTGTGGGTCCCACCTCAAAATTCTGTCCAATCTCTCTCTCCCCACCTTACCAAATGCGGTGGTTTTAGTAACTCTCTCGTTACTCTCTCTCGCGCATCTCTCTCTTCCCCATTTCGTTTGTAACAAATAGACGGTTAAGGAATTAAGATATTTGGTGCGGAGATGTTTCCACGTGATTAGTATGACATGACTCGGAATCTGATAATAGTGTCCAGATCAAATAGATTCATTGATTCGAGTTCTATTTCATTGCTTTGTCTTATGTGGTATCATTCCATGAAAGCCACGGCTTGCTCACTCTTCATTGCCAATAAGCCAGCAGACCACTATTGCAGCATATTTCCCCGTCTCGGTCACCAAAAAAGATAGTTCCCCATCTTTCCACGTGACTCGGCCAGTAAGGTTCATTTAACTCTGTGCGTCTATCTTCGCATCTATGCTCTTAGCTTCTCATCGAGAAGAATACTGCTAGTCTTTATAAGATACCCTCGCATCAGCAGTGTCTACATGTCCAAGTGTGATAGATATAAAACTTCCACCACCAGTGCTTGAGACATAGCTTTCAACATATATATACACGATCCATAACATGTTCCTCCGCGCAGTGTGTATAAGCTCTTATTTTCTTTGTCCCGTAGTTGACAAGAAATGTCTCACCAACCCACACGTTTGCTTTGGTTCTAAGCTTTGAAGTATATTTTTTAGGCTGCTGAACGTGCTAGCCTTCTCCATCAAGATCGAGAATTTTTCGTTAGGTGGTCATCAACTTCTAGTCCAAGATTATGTGGTGGGTGACCACATATCAGAAGCATATTGATCTGCAGTACACATTTTGTGGCCGCCTTTTATGACACATTTGCAAACTCTATTCCAAGTCGTTGTCGTTCCTTTAGTTTCTCCAAAACTTTGAGTCATATATGTAGGATGTTATCTCAATTTTCTGCATGATTGGCTCTTTCTTGAAATTATCTCTAAGATTCCAAGAGCCACCTCATTCATGAATGAACAGAATGAAGCTAACTTTAGCCATCTTCCTTTATTGGATCTTTTCTCCTCTTCACACGTTGGCGTGCTCAACCCCAAGAGGCCAAGCTCTGATACCAACTGAAGTTGGCTGAACGTCTCTAGAAGGGGGGTTTGAATAGAGACTTGAAAATATTGTACCTGAAAATACACACTTAAATTTAAGCTGGGACGTGATCTCAAGTTTGACACTTGGAGTCTCAAATGAGTTAGATGAGATGTTGTCTCAACAATAATTTTGTAATCAAGTAAAAATGATTTATTAATTAATGAAACCTGATTATCTCTGAATAGATTTGATTTACAAACGGATTTGAGATGTAAGATTAATTAACTCAGCAAATGTTAAGACCTTAAAGGAGAATGAATGAGACTACGGATTGATCTCAAGTTGAGATAGGATCTGAGATGAGATAGACTTGAGATCTAAGATGAGATGTAAGATGAGATGCAGAGACAGATCTTAATTATTACAACTTGGTTTTCTCTGAATAGATTTAATTTATTCAAACATATTAGAGACATGAGATGTGTAGTATAAATAAAGAGATAGGGAGAAGAGATGCACACTGAGATTTATACTGGTTCACCCACAGCCTTGGGCTCGTCCGGTCCTCACAACTCGTGAGATTTCCACTATTGACAATCACAGCCAATTACAAGTATTCTTACAGCCTCTTCAGGATGTCCCTCACACCAAGCATAGGCACTCCTACCTTGGCTGAGTCTCAAGTATTCTTTGTTCTCAACTGCCTCTTCAGGCAACTCATGCAGTATTCTTTGTTTTCAACTGCCTCTCCAGGCAACGCATGCAGTATTCTTTGTCTTCGACTGCCTCTCTAGGCAACTCAGTGAGTATTCTTGTTACAGTGCCTCTCCAAGCTTTACAATCGCTCACACTAAGCCCAGGCACCTCCTGACTTAGTTGAGACTTGGTGGTATGAGATGAGATGTGATTGATCTAGCTTAGACTACATACAAAGTATGGATAAACCGTGAGCTCAGCTAGATGGTAGCTCTCTAAATCACTCAAAGAGTGTATATAAAACAGTACAAAACAATAGCTAAACCTACTACAAGATATTAGCTAAGATAACATAGGTAGGTAGGTTGAGATTCACTTGAGACTTAGATTTTTCTGGTTGTGCAGCAGCATCTCTGCTGAGTCTCACTGTGTCTCTCACGCTTCTCATCACAATGAGACCTCCTTTTTTAGTCTTCAGAAAACTAGCCGTTATACTAGTCGTTAGAAGAGAGAGAGAGAGAGAGCTTTTCACGTATCTGACATGAGATAGGTGTTTTACTAATGTTGTCTCTGCTGTGACAGTGTACTTGCGTTGACTTGCTTTTGCTGCTAAGACTCTGTTTGCGTCTCAAGTCTGAGTATGATGTCTGCATCTCAAGTCTGAGTCTCATGCTTGCATATGATCTCTATGTCTTATGTCTGAGTCTCATGTCTGCATCTGATCTTTGCGTCTCAAGTCTGAGTCTCATATCTGCATCTGATCTCTGCGTCAGAGCTTGAGACTGCGTCTGATCTTGAGACTGCATTTGATCTTGAGACCGTCTCAAGTCTGATTCTGCATCTCAAGTTGAGTCTACATCTCAAGTCTGATTCTGAATCTCATCTTTGCTCAGCTTCATATTTCAAAGTGATTCTTTGTCATGCTTGGACTGAGTATGATCTTACAATGAATTTGGGCCTGTCTCAATCA
The DNA here is from genome assembly GCA_026901365.1 of Sesbania bispinosa. Lineage (NCBI taxonomy): Eukaryota > Viridiplantae > Streptophyta > Magnoliopsida > Fabales > Fabaceae > Sesbania > Sesbania bispinosa. Next base: position 1,578,988 of record QLOH01000108.1, read on the forward strand.
GACTTTATAGTTTGAGCTTGTCTCAAGCTGACTTTGAATCTCTTCTTTGCTTAGCATCTTCTATTCTGATCTTATCTCTTGATTCTAAAGCTAAGTTAGAGTCTCATCTCTTGACAGATCTTGCATCTGACTTTTGATCCTTCCTTTTAAGTTTGTACATGAGTCTCTTCTTTGAGCATTTGTGTCAAGCTGATTCTTAGACTCAGTCTGCATCTGAACATGAGATAGCATCTATGCTTTGAGTCTGCGTCTTATCTTGAGTCTCAAATATTGGTCTTCTTGATGCAACTTAGTTCACTGTTTGAGCTCATCTTGACTTGACTTGATGATTGGCATTTCTAGTAGAGACTCTTTCTGACTTTAGCTAAGACTTCATTACACCTCTCTCAACTTAGGCTAACTTCAGATTAAACCATTCTAAGCTTCTGAAGACTTTCTGATAAAGAATATGTCTAAGGCCTTCTTCTGAAATTACCTTCAGCATATAGAACTTCTAAGCTTTGCCCATCTTGCATAAACAATTCTGAAGTCTGATGTTTCTTATCATTAGGATTCTGATCTTTCTGAATCTCAGGAAAGAATTGCATTGATTGCTCAATCTCAGGAAAGAATTGCATTGATTGCTCAATCTCAGGCTGACCTTTATCTTCATCTTAAGTCTGAGGATTACTACCAGTCTCAATCTGTGGTTGCCTCTCATTCTCAGTCTGAGCTTGGTCGTGGTTGATTTTTCTGAGTTCTTCATGAGAATCCTGTCTTTCTTAAGAGCTCACATACAAAACAGGGTAATTATAGGGTGGACCCTTTGAGTTTGGGTTCACCATAGACCACTAACTTTTTTCCTATAAAAGGTAATTTTAATTTTATAATATTGATTAATAAATTTTTTAATATTAAATTTATACTATTTATGGTAAAGGTCTATGGTGGACCCAAACTTAAAGGGTCCACCCTATAATTACCCTACAAAACATCAGTAACTTCAAGAACAGAAAACATTAAGTTTGATCAAAAGGTTTGTTGTCATTAAAACCAAATCTCAGAGGGTTCTTGCGCTAACATCCAATCCCTATCTCAGTAGGATTTTCTACTCAATCAAGCTTGATGTTACAAGATATTATTTTTCCCACAGCCTCGTCAGGCTTCATGCTAGTATTCTTTGCAAGCCTCTTCAAGCTACTTCCTACAATGATGTTTATAAGCCTCACAGGCTTCTTAATCACTCTCAAGAACTACTAACATTCCCTAATTGGGTTGGGAGCTATAATCTCAAATAAATAAGCAATTTTACAATGAGGCTCCTGGCTCAAGAATTTTTTTAAAAATTTGAACATAACTGATGTAATTGAGCCTAATAATCACTCTTTATGAATTAAAATCAAGTAACTCAAAAGTTTGAGTAGTTAAAGAAAGAAATAGCTCTTCATAAGGTGACAAATATGATTATAATGCTCAAATGATTCCTTCTTATTTCTCTTGTGTTTTGATGTGACTGGAGGCATGCATTTATAGCATTTTGGAAGTCAAATGAGCCATTGGAGCTGTTCAAAGTCTGGTCAAGGATCATAGATGTTGTCAGTATCAAGTTCAACCTTTTCTTTCTCTTCTTGTCGCCAACTTTGCTTCTCTGTTGAAACTTGTTTCTAAAAGCATTTTCTGGAGGTCTGTATGGATATCCTTCATCTTGAATGATTCAAGAAAATAAAGCATGAGGAGTATGAGATATTATGATCTTTTTGACCTTCCGTTTCAAGAATAATTTCTTCAAAAACATCATCCTAATGCATTTGGAACTACTATTTTACTTCTGGAAGTTCTTAAACTACTTCTACATACAACTTTTGGATTTAATGCAGTTAATATGGACAATCATTGTAAAGGTCTTCTACTCATATCCTTCTAAACATAGTTTTCTTGCTTTTGAAGCCTAAACATTTCTTCTATTATCTGACGAATTTATATAAGATATAGTTTGACTTCAATGCAGTGTGAATTCTTAAAAAAAGTGCCTTTTCATATTGTAATTTTGATATTGGATTATCTAATTCTTTTGAAGAGATGTTTCTGATGATTGAATATTATTATCTTGTTCTTTTAAACAATCTCAAGTGCAACAATTAGTATCTAAAACATTTAGAATTACTTTAAATTTGTTTTAGGAGTTTGTTATTATTAAAACATCTGAAGAGGGTCTTGGACCTTTACAAGTGATGGTGATAATAATAATAATAATAATAATAATAATAATAATAATAATAATAATAATAATAATAAAGGATTGAATAGTAATGCGTACATGATCATCTGTGGCCAAGCCATTATACAAAAAATTATGGAGATAAGAGTAATTGACTATAAACAAATATGAAACTCAAAATAAGCCTCTCAAGTAAGTAGTGTAAAATACAGAAAAAAAACACTAGAAGGGGGTTGAATAGTGTTTTACAAACTAAACAGATTTTTGAAACCTTTTTCGCAACAGTAAGTTTTCAGACAGGATTTTGAAATTGTCTGAAGTTACTTCTCTTATCCAAAAAGTTCAAACAAGAGAGTTTTCTGAAATTGCTTGATTTTAAAGGAGTTCAGAAAAACGTTTGTAAACTTAACTTTCCAAATCCCTTTCTGTTAGCACAGTTTGTATATTAAATTTAAGAGTTCAGGGATAGAGAAACTTAGCCAAGGGGTTTATCCTAGTTCACCCACCACCATTGTGAGCTACGTCCAGTCCCAGTGCCAATAAACTACTGGATTTTCCACTAATCTTAAGAGATTACAAGTATTGTTTTCAGATAAGCCTCTTCAGGCTGAATACTAGTATTTTTCACACACCTAGCCTCTTCAGGCCCTACCCAAGTATTTTTTTCTCACTTAACCTCTTCAGGCTCTACACAATAGAGTGTTTACAAATGAAGAAATGAACTTGGACTTTAGCAAAGTTCTTGTTCAAATAATCGTATAAGAAACTATGTAAGACATAGAATATGAAATTTGAGTACAATGAAAATTATCAAAGTTTGATTTCTAGAATGAAATTTGTAGCGTTTTGCTTCTATTGCGTGTACTTTCTCTTAGGTTGTTCAACACTAATCCTTGAAGGTCTTAAGCTATTTATAGGCATGGTTGAGGCTTGATTTTGAATTTATCCGTTAGAGGGAATGATTGTGAAATAATTTGAATCCGTTAGGAATAAATCTAGAAATCGTACACTGGTGCAGGCGTCGTCTTCACCTCTGACCTTCGTACAGAGACGCGTCTTGACCTCTGACAAACGTACAAGAGTTGCAGACGTCATCGCAGAATATTCTTGCCACGTCGTTCAGCCTTGAGTTCCGATAAGAGATCTTCAGACAAAGTTCTTCAGAGAACTTCAGCTCTTTAGATAACTAACAACTTCAGATGCCTTCAGGATTTCAGATGAACAAACATCAGATGAGTTGGAACTTCAGATAGCTTCCCACTTCAGATAGGTTTGAAATAACCACAAAATAATAATTTCAGTTTGCGCAATTTTCAACTTTATATTTAAGTTTATTATCATCAAATCTAAATGAAGAGATATTCAAGTCTTGAGACTCAACAGGTAGGTGCATCATCACTAAGGAGACTCCCAGAATGCAAAGTTCTCTTAACTAGCTACTAAACTGAAGTTTCCAAACTACATCACCAAAAATTGACCATAAAAGTTTTAAAAAATGGCCTAAAAGCCATCAAACCCACTGCTTTGTGGGATTTCATTTTCATCAACGCTTTATGAACTTCCTCTTTTGAGACTGATTCAGTTAAGTGATCCCTTCCAATAGAGTTAAGCTTTAGAATGAGAGGGGTATGAATAATAGGATCCACCACTTCTTTTATGCAAAAGAGATTTTTTTGTCTATGCCACCGGTATCCTCCACGAGAGGCAATCCTACTCGAGTCGGGAACATCCACATCGTGGTAGGGCTAGCTCTCCCAGTAGGGATTTTTTCATCCACAAGACTTGAACCCAAGACCTTGCTTAAATGGAATCAAGCATATACCACTTGAACCAACCACTCGTTGGTGTGTAAAAGAGATCTTTAAAGAAACTTACAATGACTTCCTTTTCTTTGCAAGTTTCCTACAGCATATAATATGTTTCAAAAAATAAAAAAATCAATCATAACACTTACTTGGCTCCATAACCATATAGTGTAATATAATCACCATTCTTTGCAAACTAAGTTAAAATGGAAAAGCTAGTTAGTTTATCAACTAAATTATTTTTCTAACTGTTACTTTTTCTTACCCACCTTATTGAAAATCAAACAATACAATAATATTCATCTCAATGCTAGTCAAGGAAGATGTTGCTAGCTACCATCATCATCAAAACTGAATGTAGAATATAAAGTTACTGATACCAATATTTGTAATAAAAAAGTAGAAATGAAATGAACAAATTGGAATCATTTCATTAGAAAATTTGTTACTGAATCATAGACAATTGGTCATTGTGAATTTGTGACACTTGATATGAATTTCATGATTGTAACGACATCACCCAATGAAAATGGCACTTGCATCTAAAGAAAAAATTAGAAATCAACTAAATCCTCATTGTCACAACTACAAATCTATTCAAAGAGAAAATAAACAAAACACAATAGTATGGAACCAAATATGAAGTAGTATGATGCTTTCGACAACAATCACAAATTCACAATCAAATATTAAATCATCTAATGTGCACAAATCATCTAACATGAATTCCATAGGAATTTATTGAGCACGGGAAAAGTTCCAGTTTGAGGGTAAACCACAAACTATCAAGTGTAAACTTTTGAATGGTAGCTTAAATCATCTAACATGGTTCAAATCCATATAGAACGAAGGCTTAAATAATCTAATGTGCTTAAATCATCCAAATACATAGAATGTGGTTAAACTCCATATTGAAAGTTCCAACCATTATAGTTTCACTAAACTTGAGATATGTGTTATTTCGCAGATATAACATGATGAAGCAATATAATAGAAACTGCAGAGCTTCTTGCACTTGAAGAAGTGCTTTCACAAACAGACATAAATTAACAAAGAGCTTTCACTAAGAGACATTACATAGTCTAAAATGAGATCAAGGGATAAGTTATATCATACCTGTCAAAATAGTAAAATGGTTACCTGCTCCTCGTCATTGAAAGATGGAACAATTACGCTTTAGAGAATTTAAAAATTGCATGCAAAAATAAAAAAATTAAGTAAAAACTAGATTTAGGAAGAAAGATTTGAAAAGAAGCAGAAATAGAAAGATCAAGGAAAAATAGTGAAGAAAGATTTGAAAAGTAATTTTTTTTTACATGAAAAACAGTGAACTAAATCTCCTAAAGGCCAGTGTTCAAAGGTAGCTTTATGGTACCCTCCTTCACCTTCATCCCATTTTAGGTTTTTCTCATCACATTCCCCTTCTTCACAACCCAAAAATAAAAGAATGATTGTTTTAGGATTTGTAGTGAATAGTGAAATATAAAATGAAGCAACATATAAGGGTCAAAACATAGAGTATGAGAAGTGGAACACCAACATGAGATATATGTGTATGAGATATAGAAGCTAGAAACAAAACTAAACAATCCAAAGATATTTCAAGAAATCTAAATAGAAGTGATTTATAGAGAAATGAAAACTAACAACAAAGACTATACCTCTAGGCTCCATTTTCCCCATCCACTGCCTCTTATATTTTTATCAACAACAATCATGCTATTTCCAATCAATGACAACATGATATTGTAACGTCCTAATTTCTAGATATGATAATTAAGCTCATTGGAAGCAAAATTCCTAAATTCCTGAAATTATTTTGCGACATTTAGATATCGCACTTACATACATCATATATGAAAAGCAAAAACTAAATACATAAAAACCAAGAAGGCTACATGTTTAACCAATACATAATAATAACTTGGGATACCCCCATACATGTTCCCTAAACAAAATAGAGAGGGCCTGAAGGCTGCACATGTACAATCATATCCCACAAAAGAATATAAATATACAATGTAGCATGATCAAATCATAAACAGGGCCTAACAACTAAAACATAACACCCTGGGCCCAAAACAAAATATAATGAAACAGCTCCCCAAGCTCCACGCTCACTACCCGGTGCGGGGAGGAACCTATGCATCTAAAATGTAGTCCACAAAACGTGTGGTGAGATGGATATCTCAGTGAATATAACTATGCTCATGCAGTGTAGGAAAGGCAGGCAGATGCTATGCAACAATTAAGCAAGTAAATATCAGATAACACCATCATTCTCAACTCAAGTGACTATAATACTCATGACCTGCTTTTCTCGGCAGATGAGGTCTTTTCACTAATTCTAAGGCTAGACCTGAGCTCAGACTACAAGGAACCTCTCTCTCAGGGACTAATACCTGCCACTTATTCTGGACTGAAGTCAAGTTTTCATATACTTTTTTGGGTCGAAGCCAAAATCATAATCTGGGCCGAAGCCAAATATTCTGGGTCGAATCCAAACTCATTTTCGTTTTATTCTAGACCGAAGTCAAGCTTGATTAATTAGGATTCAGTGGCCATAGGCCAAATTCATTTTTCAAACATCCAATGTTCAAACTAACCAAGCTAACAATGGACAAGTGCACCATGAATGCTCATCATAAAACAATTTAACTAAACCCTAACATACAAGCTCTAACTCATGCCACAATTCACAGTATACAATCTAAACCAAATAAAGAACCACAACAAGCATACAAAGACATACAAGACTAGAGAAAGGGTAGAAGAGGGATTAGGGCTCATTCAAGAGGTTCAACCAAGATGGAAGTGGGTGTGTGAGTTATACTCACCTTAGGAGAACCCAAAGAGAAGAGGGAGGTTGGGGGAAAGATCCTTGGCTTCCTCTAGCTTCCTCTTGGCTCCAAAGTTGGCTTCTCTCTCTAGGAAGTCTCTCTCTAGAATGGGGATGGAAAATAAAGAATGAGGGTCAAGCCCTAAAATCTTATTTTTAAAAAATAGATACGCGAACTCTCGCTCAAGCGAGGCCTTCTCGCTTGAGCGAAGGAAAACAAAATCCTGGAGTGCACGCTCCCTCGCTCAAGCGAGAGAACGCTCGCTTGAGCGAGAACATTCTAGAGAGCAACTCTTGGAATTGTGCTCAAGCAAGAGAATTGCGCTTGAGCGAGGGGATTCCAGAGAGCAACCTTGGAATTTCCCCTGAATTGCGCTCAAGTGAGGGATCCTCGGTTGAGCGAGCAAACCAGAAACACTTTCCCTAATCTTTTACTGATATGCTCACTCAAGCGAGCCCTTCTCGCTTGAGCGAGCATGAAAGTACCCAAAATTTCCCTTTTTTTCTGATATGCTCGGTCAAGCGAGCCACTTGAGCGAGGATGTCAGGATCCTAATTTTCGCACTTTTCATTTTTAGTACCTTTTCCCCTAATTCCTTTTATAAAACCTATTCCATTACTAATTTGATTCATGAAAATAGTTAGAATTTGGGATGTTACAAATATCATAGAAAATAAAGAGAAAATCCAAATGCTTCAAACACAAAGCAACACCAAACACTTAAAATCTGCTTCTTCGTCGTCGGCTCGCCCAACACCACAGGAGGCGGTGGCTCCGTCGATGAAAGCACTGAGGAGGAACACGACGACGACGAAGATGAGCGTGAGAGCAAGGGGATAGGTGACCCGAAGCAAGGAGTTTTCTTCGTTGAACACACTTGCCAGAGCAGCCACAACATCATTCTGAACAAATAACCTCACGTAGAAACAGCAGGAACTGAAGGTATAAAGAAACAAGCACCAAGTGAGAGAGCATCAAGTGAGAAAAGCATGCTTTGATCGAGTAAAGCTAAAGGATAAAAGTGAAAATTGCCCACATAAAGCTTACATGTCCATATTTGAATTCACGTATCAGGAGACGTAAAAGTTACAAATTTTTGCATCAAACTGGACTCACATTTCCTCCCAAACTCAATTCATGAATGCTCATCTAAAAAATCCAAAAACAGATGAAATCACATATGGTTGACATATATGCGCATTTAACTTGACCAAACGCTCATCCAAACATACCCTTACATGCCCTTAGCACAAAAATTTCCTCTTCAACACCCACGCTTGTAAGTGTTGGTTCAAGGCAAGGAAAATTATCTGAGGGTCTATTTAGAAGGAGAAAAAACATTAAGGTGGTAGATTTTTACATCTTCAAGTCATGAAAAGGGGTAGATTTAGGAGCCATATCTCGCACATCAACTACTTAATGTTTTCCTCACCACAAATTCTTCCTTTTCAAAACCCACATTTGCTAGTTATTGGTTCAAGGAAAGAAGAAAAATGATGAGGGGTTGAGGAAGAGAAAAATGATAAAGGTAGTACATTTTTACATCTTCGGTTTGTGGTAGATTTAGGAGTTAGAAGTACTTGATGTCTTTCTTAGCAAGATTTTTTTCTCTTCAACACCCAGTCTTGGCATGATGGCTCATGAGTAGCTTTAGCATGCTTTTTACAATTTTCAAAATTCAAATACAGGCAGAGAGAAAGAGGAAAAGAAAAAAATAAAAAGAGAGTTACTAGAGAAGAGGAGAGTTCACTTATGAGAGACAAAAGACAAAAAAAAAAGGGAAATTCTATGGTACCCTCCAGTGAGAGGGGGTTTTGGTACCTTCTTTGATTATTTAATCAATTTCTCTCAATTTTTTAAATGGTCTTAGTATTTTTACCCTTACAGGACAATATTTAACTATTAGAATTTGTATTTTTAATTTTTTAAAAGACTTTTTGACCCCCTATAACCATTATCATGTATTTTTTATTGTATTTCCCTATATTTTCACATTCTCATTTGTAATACACATGTGTCTCGTTTAAAATCTATTTTATGTCTTTGAAATAATTTAGGACGGAGTAAACAACTTGTTCCTGTGTAGTTTAGGCTTATATGCCTCCATTCAATAAAATAAATAACAAGAAGGTATCAAAACCCTCTCAGACTGGAGGGTACCAAATTGCGACCCAAAAAAAAATTAGCGGAAAATAAATTAATCAATTCATCATAGTAATGGTTTTAGATAGTTTTAAGTTTTTATATGTAGGAAAAATAGGAAAAAAAATACACAAAAGAAGAGAAGGCCAAAATTTGGGCGGGAAAACATTGTTGAAATGATGAAAGGTGTAAGAACATTACCCAATATTCTAAGGTCATTTTTATCCCAACACCCCTCAAAACTTTCTTAAACTAATATTTTATAATTTTTCACACTTTCCCATACTACATATTATTTTTATTACTTTAAGTAACTCAATCACTTTTTATCTCTATCCAAACAATTTTTAAAAAAAATTCTTAAATGGACCCAACAACTTATCTATCAACCAATCCCACATCACACAATCATTATCTAAAAAAAATTGTTAAGCACCCGTGCTTGTGTAAGCACTTATGTCTAAATAAGAACCCAAAACAAAACTGCTCCATCACATAAAAATGCTAAGTTTTGGTGCTAAAAGTTAAGCATCTTAGTTTACCACAAGCGATGTCAGTGATCTAATTAAGTGCTCTAATTAAGAAATAGATTAAGAAATAGATATGCATATTGTTTTATATATTATAAATTTGAAAAAAAATTCATAAATAAAACATTTTTTTAAATACATATTATAAATTTATATAACATAAAATATCATTTTCAATTTATGATATTATATATAATTGTTGAACATAAATATCTTACCGTTTCACTTTATCATAAAAATACACTCAAATATATATTATTTTATTAATATACTAATTCAACCAATATAATTAGTCAATTGTTGGTCCAAGTTTTATAATGTTATTATATACATAGACTTCTATTTATTAAAATTAGATATATTTATTATTTTTCAGCAAAATTTCATTAAAAAATTAGTATTAAGATGCTCAAACCCAAATACAAAGTAAAAAACTTAAAAACAAATATCCAAGATAAAAAACACGATACACCAACACAAATACAATAAAATTAGAGGCACTTATTTAATAATAGTTTAACTTTTCATTTAATAACATATTATAGTTTTAACTTTTTTACTAGTTTAAATTAAAATATTTTTTAATATTAACTTTAAATTTTAAATCTAATTGTGCATATTTTTTTAAAAAAAATTCATTTTACATATATTTTTTAATTTATTCTATTTTTACGCATAGTTTATATTAATTTTAATTTCAGTTTATTTTCTAGAAAATACTACATGCTCCATTTGCTCCCCATATTAATAACTTTTCAAAGTGAGAAGAGGCTAATGGGTGAAGTGAAGAGCATGAGGGAAAACACGTTGGGATTTGGAATTGCCTAAGGAAGGAATAAATTTTCAATCCTCTCATGCTCATTACTTAATTAGTACTCTCTCTTTTAATAACGGTTTCAATTTAACAATTTTAGATGTTTTATTGGGTACTTACTCTTTATATTGGGCTGAACTGCCTTAGAATCGAATAACTAACATACATACATACACTTGTTGTACCAATTACCAAAAGAAAAAAATTCTAACGGACACTTCAACTGAAGAAAACTAACATTTGAACTGCTCTCACATAAAACCTAAACTGCCTTCCTCTTTCATATTTGTTCTTTGGGTTGGAATGCTAACAGCTATACTAATACATACATTCTGTATTGTCAAATCAGGGAAACAAGACTATAGTAAAAGGGACAAAGATACACTCAATTCTGCATACTGCAATCCAATTTCTACCGATATAGAACAATCACATAAAATGGGTGCACCTAAAGTTGCCAGATGTGGAAAAACAAGGAAATCAAAGGTTAAGAATTCAATTTCTAGGCCAGCAGGCAAAGTGGTTAAATTTGATTTGACTGATCTACAATGGACCAATAACATTCCAGAGTGTCCAGTATACCACCCATCAGAAAAGGAGTTTGAGGACCCTTTTCTATATCTACAGAACATTGCTCCAGAGGCATCTAAATTTGGTATGTCATAATAGAAGATTATGTATGGATTTCTTTTGAATTACTTAAAAAGTTTTTAACAAAAGAGTTCTCCATAAATCACAAATTGATGTATGTGTTCAGTTTTGCAATATCCTGCACATGCCATAAACTTGACTAATTAGATGCAGAGAAATATAGCCATTTTCATTTTACAAAGGCATGGCAGTAGGAGACTTCTACTTGTGTTTAGGAGAGTGGACATCAAAGGATAGTTACATGAGAAAGATATAATATATTGGATATATATACATTAATGTATTGTAGACCAAGTTTTTTTTTTTTTTTTGCACTAATATGTCTTTTTGTTATTTAACATATAAAACAAAATTCCCTTCAATGATCTCAGGTATATGCAAAATTGTTTCTCCTATAGCTGCCTCTACTCCTGCTGTTGTTGTCTTGACCAAAGAGAAAAAGGACTTCAAGTTTGAAACTAATGTACAGCCTCTTGGGATTTCTGAGTGGAATGAGAAAGACATAGTAACCTTTTCTATGAGAGGAAGGTAAAAGAATATTATCATCAAGCTTTTAATTAAGCTTTTACTACCTAAAGCTTGGAAAATAATAATTTTCTGGTTTTTATTTTTTTTTTCATCAGGAAATACACATATCATGAATTTGAGGCTCTGGCAAATGATGCTTTTCTCAGTAGATTTTACAGTTTTGGGAGTCTTTCATCTTCATATGTGGAAAAGGAGTTCTGGCATGAGATGGTGTATGGAGAGAAGGGAACGGTTGAGTATGGAGTCAATATTGAGGGTAGTGCCTTTTCATGTGATCCTGATGACAAGCTTGGAAAAAGCAAATGGAATTTGAAGGTTGACCTCAGATTTTATGCATACTCCATTTCTTGTGTTCTTTTTTTACTTTACATGTTCCTGTAACTTTTATAAAATTGTAGCTTGTGGCCTATTTCTCCTCAAAATCTTTAGTTATAAAATTTTACCTTACAAGAAAAAGAGAAACCAATACAAAGTGTTTTCACCGCTTTCTTTACAAAACTTTGAAAACAGAAAATAGAATGGTGTTTTCTTCTGCATGTATTTATTGTTTGCTTAATATATTTACATCTGATTTCATTTATATCAGAATTTCTCACGGCTGCCACAATCCACATTGCGATTAGTTGACAAGGAAATTCCAGTAAGAAACTAATTCTTGTCTTGAAACCTAAATTGAATTTACACTTTTTTTCTAACCCCTATGTATTTTCTTTTAAGGGAATAACTGATCCTATGCTTTACATTGGGATGCTGTTCAGCATGTTTGCATGGCATGTGGAAGATCACTATCTATACAGGTATTTCTCAGAATTTGGTCTTCTGTTCCATTGTTCTCCATCATTTTTTACATTGATTCAACAATTTCTTTCAATTTCTGTTTCACTTGCAGCATAAATTATCACCATTCAGGTGCTAATAAAATTTGGTATGGAGTGCCTTCCCATGAAGCCTCTCAATTTGAAAATGTTGTCTTACATAATGTGTATTGCAATAAAATCTTACCAAAACATGGAGAAGATGGGGCTTTCCAACTTCTTGCACATAAAACAACCATGCTCCCTCCAATTGTCTTGCTACAAAATGATGTGGCAGTTTACAAGGCTATCCAGAAGCCAGGAGAGTTTGTCATTACCTTTCCTAAAGCATATCATGCTGGATTTAGTACTGGTGATTTATCTTTCTTTCTTTGCATACACACAAGAGACATATAATTCACCTGAGATGGATATTTATCATATATTTGATTCTTTTTTATTGATTTAGGTTTTAACTGTGGAGAAGCAGTGAACTTTGCTATTGGTGATTGGTTTCCATTAGGGGCTGAAGCTAGTAAACGTTATGCACATCTCAGAATGTTTCCTATTATTCCACATGAGGAACTTCTTTGTAAAGAGGCAATGCAGATTTACAAGTCCTTAAAAGTCAGAGGTTCAAAGAACAAACTTAAGGACTTAGCATCTTATCATGCTACTATACTGTCTTTCATGCATCTTATGCAATTTTATAAGAAGGCCCTTTTGAGACTGAACAGTTCAATAGAGTGTTCAAGTTCTTCAAATACCATAGGTACCCTGATATGCCATGACTGCCACAGGGATTGTTATGTAGCTTACATGCTGTGCAAGTCATGTTATTCTTATCCAATTTGTCTTTATCATGGTAAGAAAGCTTTATATCTTCATTTGGAGAATTTTTATTGTTTAATTATGTTTTTTATCTCCTAAAATATCACGATTTTCCCATTTGGTCCTCTATTTTTCTTTTTTCCAAAGTGGTCCTCCAAAAATGATTTTTTTTCTCAAATGGTCCCTCTAATTTTTTTACCATAAAGTGCTGATGTGACACAAAAAACAGATTGATAATTTGAGAAAATCGCGATATTTTTGCGGACTAATTTGGTAATCGTGATATTTTATTGGAAATCATGATATTTTTTACAAACCATTTGGGAAAAAATTAATCATAAAAAACAGAGGGACCATTAAGAAAAAAAATCATTTTTGGAGGACTACATTGGAAAAAATAAAATTGGGACCAAATCACGATATTTTGGGGGACCAATAACATAGTTAAACCATTTTTATTTCCATTGCTTTGGTTTAACATGTGATTTGGGCCTTATTCATTGATTCAGTTGCACATAACCTCATTTTGTTAGCATCTTGGTAACTTAGTAACCTATGTTTTCTGGATCTATTATTTATGCAATGCAGATATTGCATCACAAAAGTGCTCTTGTGGGAGAAAATATACTATTTTCAAGAGAGATGACATGTTGTCAATGGAAAATGCTGCCAAAAAATTTGAACAGGAAAATGATATTCATTTGCAAGTTCAGAGAAAAATTAGTTGTAATTGTGGAGCAAACACATCAGTTCTATCAAGTACATTCTCCTGTATCAGAAATGAATGTGTCCAAGATCTCCAGGTGGGTAAAAAATTAAACAGTGAAATGGTTTTGAGTGACACTTCAAAATCCTTGCTTTATATTCATTCATATGGTGTCTTCAGTTTTGCTTCTACTTTAGTTTTTGTGATTTTGTTGTGGAATCAATCTTTACTTTTGAGATTGAAACTGAAAACAGAAAAAACCCTGGCATGAAGAGACAGATACCAGAAGAAGTGCTAATTTTCTAGGATCAGTGTCTAAACGAAAAACAAGAGAAGTGGACAGCATCAAGCTCAATGTTGAAAAGATGAACAAGACAACAATTAAGCATTGTGGAAAATAAAGGCCTCCAACAGTGATTGGAAACAAGGGAGAATTTGGACATAAGATATCTATCTTCCTTGGTAGGGACTAGGGAATGCAAAGTGTGATGAAGATTTTAGACTTTTTAGGCTCGAATAACAATATTATTAGAGTAGCTTGATGTAAGAATTATATCTTCTGTTAGTTATTTAACCATTTTTTCAGCACCTATGATTCTCACTTTTCCTACTTAAGTCTGCAGCTTGCTTGGTTTTCATTAATAAACAAGTATTTTTTCTTTTGGTCAAAAAACAAGTATTTTTTTGTCATCTAAATTTTACACAAATAACATTGTGTCAAATACAAAGTGTGCACCAGCCTAGGTGACTGCAAATTTCTTTTCAAACTTATTTATCGTTATCATACATAGAGCTGATAGATCTCTTCTACTTACTAGATTCATAAAATGACCAACATGAACTATGTAGACAAGTGAACAAATTGTTTCCTTCTGAATATGGAATCATCAACTTAGTTCATGATTGGATTACAATTTACATTTCTCAAACATGATTTCATAAATTGAGTTTTGTCCACAGACATGTTTGATAGAATTTATATTAATTTATATAATTTGTTCATGATTTAGAATCTTAAACCATGATTAATTATATTCATCTCAGATCAAATCATAAACTGAACTTTCACCAAAAAAATAAATCATAAACTGAACACACAAAATTGGGGCTACCTTAATAGCAAAAAATAACTTTTAAAATTTAAAATAAAAGTAATTTCATAATATTATATTACCCATATGGTCTTAAATATAAATAAAAATTAACTAATTTACGCTAATTGAAAATATCACTTGGTCTCATTGGGCCCACTTGTTTAATATTAAAGTAATTAATTTTTAAATTGTATAAAAAAGTGATTTTATTTTTTTATAGATTTTTATGAAAATTAGAAGCATATTGTGTTGGGTTACAATCATAATTAGTGTGAATATAAGTTGGTCTTTAATATAAATAAAAATTAACTAATTCATGCTAATTAAAAATATTAATTAATCTTATTAGGTCCACTTGTTTAAGATTAAAATAATTAATTTTTAAATTGTATAAAAAAAGTGATTTTTATTTTTTTTTAGAGATTTTTATATATATAAAAGTAAAGTAGTGAAAGTGGTCTTTAAAATCTAAAGTGAGTACATAATAGTAAATTTCTTTAAGTAAAACTTCTAAAAATAGAAAGTTTCTTTTACATTTTAATGATTAATGTTATGCATCACAGTTAATTAACTATAATAATTATATTAAAGTAAATATCCACTATAAAAATAATAAATTATAATAATAATAAATATAAATAATGATAAACTAAAACATATTTGATAGTTTTAAAAATTAAGAAATTTAAAACATTTTCAAACACTTAAAAAACCATTTTATAATTATGTTGATAGTAATTATAATAATTATTTTATTGTAGTATTTTTTATATAAAAACTCAATATTATTTAAAGCCCATTTTAACAATTTCAATATTAAAAACAAGAAAGGTTTATAACAGACATAAAAATATACTATAAAATTTAAAATAATATTAAAAATTATTTTATAATTACGATAATAATAATTATAATAATTATTTATTTAGTGCTCTTCTATGGATTTTCATTTTTGTTTAAAGGTCTTTGTGACCTAGGATCAATAACAATTTTTCTTAGTTTTCATGCTTTGCAAATGTTAGAGTCCCAACTAAATATTTGCAAAAAAATTAAATTGTGATTGAATATGATCTTCTTAGTTTCGTTTCTGAGTTTGACATAAGATATAAGATATAAGAGTTATTAAATTAAATAATTATAAGAGTTATGAAATTAAAAGACTGTAAGATATAAGAGTGTGCTAGGAATAAAAGATGTAACAATTTAATTTAACACTTTTTAATAAATGAAAGTGTGGAATATTAATCATAAGTGAATCTCTTTGGAGAAAAATTATTTTGGTATGAAAGGGGGTATGAGAGGGAAAGTTTCAAAAATTGGTCAATTTCATGGATATTTGCAAAATATATGAATATGATTTCCATGGAAAGAGAGTTGGTAGAGAGTATGATTGAAAATGGTGGTGAGACATATTTTCAGTTAGATAAATGAGTTATAGGGAGAAATTATAGGACAATTAGTTATCGACCTTAAAAAAAAGTTAGTTATCCCATTAAAAATGTAATATATAAAAAATTCTTTGACAAACTATAAAAAAAATAATAGTTCTTTTTTAAAAAACGTACCTTTAAAACTTTTAGAATGTGTAGATAATCATTTTTTTTGGAAAATATTATGTAATGAATAAATTAAAATAATTTTAAAAGTTACTATAGTTTTTAACTTCTTTTATAATTATAATTTAAAATAGGATTTAATGGATATACACGGACGATATAAAAAAGTTTACATGTTGGAGGTTGGAGGTGGAATGAAGGAAAAAAGGGAAGTAACCAGGGGCGGACGGTTTAAGGGACAAGGGGGGCCATGGCCCCCTCCCGTTTTGTTTTATATATATATATATATATTAATTAGTTTATAATATATATTATAAACTAATAGATATAATCTACCAAAAAAATTAATATATACAATAATTTTTTTATCAAATTCTATGAAATCACTTATCATATTTCTTATCTTTTTTTTCTTTTATTCTCTCATTATTATAGAGATTATTATTGTATAATTTGATTGTACAAATACATTTTCTCATATATTTGAATAAAATTATATAGTGGAAGCCTAGTTAGAGAAAGATATAATGCCTAACTAAAATTAACTAGAGAGATGTCTCATTGTTTTTATTGAAAGAGAAATATTGTCAAAAATTTTAGGATAGTGTAATATAAAGAAACATAAAACTCTTCTATAATTTTGTTAGAGCAAAACTTTATCATATCGTTTAATTACTTTCAATTTATCAAATTTTTTTCTTTGGTGTCGCGACCGGGGCCACGACGGGGTCGGCGAGCCCGTGAGAAAAAAATATTATAAAATGATTGAATTTTTTGGGAGTCGCCACCAATTTAGTTGGTTTCGGAAAATTGGAAAAGCCGCAATGATTTTAAATTGAAAAATTGATCTGCGAACAAGTGATCCAAATTCGGGAGTCGATTATGTGTAGGGAAGGTATTAGCACCCTACAACATCCGTTAAAAACGGTTACTCTTAATTAATTGTGCAAAATTCATTAACTTTTAAAATGTTTATTTTACCCTCTAAAAGAAAAAAAAACAAAATTTATTTACATTCTTTAAATTAAAGAATGATGAAAAAAATAATTTGAAATCAATGGGACAAAAATTTGAAAGTTTTATTTTGGCTCGACGGGGAAATCCCGCTCCTACGTATCCCCAGGTGCAATGGAGAAATCAAAGCCACGTAGTTCTGAAAATGTGTTTAAAAGAGATTGGTTTTAATTTTGAAAAAAAGAAAGAAAAATGTAAGAATTGATTTTGAAAAAGGTTTGATGTAAAGAAAAAGGATTTACTTATTTATTTTTTTAGACAGAGTTGATGCTAGCAAATGACTATACAACGAATCCTTGAAACTGTTCAAACGACATTATTGATAGAAATGTTATTTAATAAACATCACTTATTATGAGAAGATTTATTTTAAAAAATGATTTGATTTCACGTGCATTATTGAGTTAGTAAGTGATTATACTCAATATTTCTCTTTTCACGCTATTGATAGAAATGCTATTCAATTAACGTAACTTTTGAGAAAATTATTTTTGGAAGAGATTTGAGATTAAGCGCATTATTGAGCTAGTAAATGACTATACTCAATAACTCTTTTTGAATGACGTTAAATGATAGAAATGTTATTCCGTTAACGTAATTAATTTGATAAAAGTCTATTTAAAGAATGTTTTCTTATTTACAAATAGGCAGACTATTGAGCTAGTAAGTGACTATGCTCAATTATTTTTATTTAAATGACGTTAAAAGATAGAAATGTCATTCTATTAACGTCAAAGATAAAACAAAAGGGATGAATTGAACCAATTAATATTTACATGAATATAGAACTAAAACTACAAA
This sequence comes from Sesbania bispinosa, assembly GCA_026901365.1. Classification (NCBI taxonomy): domain Eukaryota; kingdom Viridiplantae; phylum Streptophyta; class Magnoliopsida; order Fabales; family Fabaceae; genus Sesbania; species Sesbania bispinosa. Next base: position 1,597,291 of record QLOH01000108.1, read on the forward strand.
TAATTAATTATTTACAAGGGGAGGAAATTAAATAAATATTTACATTCACACAGGATAAATGAATATTTACAAGAGACACAAGATGGTAGGTCAAAAGAACAAATTAATAGAAAACAACAAATAATAACCAATGAAACAAGAATAAAATTAAGACAACTGACACACATTAAAATAAAAGGGTTGGGCCTCCGCTCACATCATTGGCCCAACACACAATAAGAGAGACACACAAAAATGGGCCTAAAAGAGGACAAAAAACGGACAAGAAAAAAACAGGTTGGGCCTCAGTAACCTTCATTGGCCCAACCACTGTCCAAAAATAGGAATAAAAAAGGGTTCACAAAACACCAATGGGCCAGCAGGTTCGCTGCCCAAATCACTAACTCTGGTCAAGGGGGGCATAACCCTAAAGCAAAACAAACAGATTGGAGATTGCCTCATTCAAACCAAATCACTTTTCTCTGTTAGGGTTTATAGCTTGAAAGAGAGAGAAAGAAATGGGGGCGGCAATGGCTGAGCAGCTGCGGCGGCCATGGAGTCACACGGCCACCGGGAGGTGACAGTGGCGTCTGGCCGCAGTTGCTGCGTGATGGTGGCGCAAAGGGAGAGGAAGAAGATCGCAGCAAGACTGGCCACGTTTCGCAGCGAGAGGGTGGAGGACGACGACCGAGGAATGGCGGCGAGCGGTGGCTCGCGGTTTGTGGGAGAACGGTCGCTACTAGCTGCGCAGACAGGTGGATGTACCGCACACGGTGGTTCGAGGATAACAGGGAAGGGCGCTCCTTCGCGGTGGTGGTCGTAGTTGGGTCGCTGGGTTTGCCACGGCGGCGGCTAGGACTCAGACGATGAGGAGTTTCCTTTCTCCTCCTCTCTCTTTTTCTTAATCTGTCTTTTGGATTTAATGGCTTTCCCCCACTCTCTTTTTTTGTGTAGGAGGCTATGGCTGAATATGAAGTTTGATTATGGTGCTGCTTTTTAAATGATATTGGGGGGTTAGGGAGAAGAAGAACTTCCCTAGCTATGGGTGAAAAGGTTCCCCGGAAATAGTGATAGGTTCCCCTGTTTCTCTGTATGCTCTCTTTTTTAAAGATTTTATGGGTTTGGCTTGTGCTTTCAGATTTATTTTAGGGACTGTAATTTTCATAAAGCATTTTTTATATGTAAATGGGACTTGGATATGATTAAGGGACACGCATTCATTTCAGTTTACAGTATGCAACAAAATAGGTGATGATGAATAATCAAACAGATGGTACAGCTAAGATTACTTACCAACGCCACCAGTTATTTTGAAGTTTTTATTGGATAATCCTTAACTGGTTCTTCTGATAGTCCTCTGTTCCTCCTCCTTTGTTGCACTTTTTACTCTCTGTTTTTGTTTCAAAAGGGCTTAGAACTCAAATATTGAGCCTTAAGCTTTTGCTCTATGCTCTCTGTATGTTTTTTTTTTCAAAACGAATCCCCTTGAATTGATTCTGAAAACTCGTTCTAAAATCACCTCCCCCCCCACTCGAGTTTTTCCCCCTAATATATAGGCAAAATTTCCTCTTTTTTCAATGCACAACTTGCCCTGCAAACTGATTGTTTTCTCTGCTGTGCCCATGCCTGTAGCCGCCCTGGACAGGGCAAGTTGCATTGCAAGTGCAACTTGCTCTGCTGCACCATCTCCTTTCTTCTTTTTTTTTTTTTTATTTTTTTGAATTAAGAAATGAAAATGGGCTAATTAACCCAAAAATCTTTTTTTTTTTAACTCCAAGAATGGGCCCAAAATGACCCAAATCAAAGTCTAAAGCAATCACCTCCTTTTTGAAATGTACAGACAATGGGCTCAAACTAGTCCAATTACAATCCTTCCTTTTCAGACAAGTGAAACAACTGGGCCTCGAACGGGCTTTTTTCTTCTTTTTTTTTCAAAGAAAACCTGATTAACAGAGGGTGCAGATTGACCCAATTTAAAAATATTTTTTGAAATGAACAATTTTTTTTTATCAAAAAGTTTAGTCAATCCGTTAATTAATTAACTAACGAATTAATTGATCCGTTTTAGTTTTTTTTTACATTGTGAAAATGAAAAAGAATTGAAGAAAACACAAGGCCGGACAAAATTGGGTGCTGACATTTGGATATATTTTATCTTATTTTTTATAATAATTTTTATAGAGATTAATATATATATATATATATATATACACTGTCAGTCAGTGTAAAGAAATTTTACACAGACATCCAGTGATGTGCTGCCAAATTATTTATCGAATTTAATAATACATAAGGTGTCACATTCATTAAATGATGTGATGACACATTATTGGACGTTTGTGTAAAATTTCTTTACAGTGCATATTAATTAAATATTTTTTTATAAAAATAAATTTTATATACCAAAAAATTGTATTCATATTTGGCCCCCCTTAAGCTTATGTCCTGGCTTCGCCCCTGGAAGTAACTTGAGTTGGTTGGGATATGTTGTGCAATTGAAAAATTGAGGCATGGATAAAAATAAAAGTTGAATAGAGAAAAATAATCATTCACATTAATATGTAATTTTTAACTTTAATATATTATGAATTCTATATATTAAAAAATTATTATATGCCTTTTATTTTATTTAATTATTATTATTATATGTCTAAATGACAAAAATGCCTACGGGTACACGAACAATTTTTATAAAAGCTAGAGTCAAATTATGTTTGGTTACAATCATGATTAGTGTGAAATTGTGAATATAAGTTGGTCTTGAATATATACAAAAATTAAAATAAAAGTTAAAGTAGTTCAATACTATTATATTACCCGTTCCGTCTTTGAATATAAACAAAAATTAAATACTTCATGCTCGTTATAAATATTAGTTGGTCACATTGAACTCGCTTGTTTAAGATTAAAATAATTAATTTTTAAATTGTATTAAAAGTTATTTTATTTTCAGAGATTTTTATGAAAATTAAAAAATAAACTATGTTTGGTTATAATCATAAAAAGTGTTTTAATGTTTTCTCTTTTTTATTTCAGTTGGTTATTCTGAGAAATAAGTAAGAATAACTTCGAATGAACATATTTGTTTTTAAATTTTGATTAATTTTTATAATATAAAACAAACATATTAACAAATTTTATAAGTGATTTTTTTTATAAGGAAGTGATTATTTTAAAAAATAATCACAAACAAATGTACTCTAAAATTTTTTAAACTCACATAAAAATGAAGTGTATTTTTTAAATTATTTTTTTTAATATTTATTATAAAGTGAATTATTAAAAAATTTAAATTAAATAAGAGCATTTTGACTTAAAGTTTACACCATAAAATTGAATTTTAAATTGGTTATATTCGAGACGGGTGAAGAATACCTTAATACATTTGGACAAATTTTTTAAGAAAATTTGAAGTACCAAGTAACAAAAACATTAATAAAACAAAAAACATTACTCTTTTGAACAGAAGAACCAAAAACCCAATCTAATAGGTGTTGCGGCAGTGGCGAATGAATTCCGATTCCGATGAAGTTCCCACTTGGTCGCGCACCCGTCTCGCTCTCAGCCTCAGCCTCACCATCAACCCCTTTTCTTCACAGAAACTTGTGCGCCTCCAAATTCATCGATGACGAAAACGACACTCATTTTGTGTCACTCCTTTCCGACATTGTTCGAGGAAAGCAGAGTTGGAAGGTAGCCTTAAACGACCCTTCAGTTTCATCCACATTGAGACCCCATCACGTTGAACGAGTCTTGATCAACACTTTGGACAATTCCAGGTTAGCTTTGAGGTTCTTCAACTTTCTTGGTTTGCACAAAAACATGAACCACACCACAACTTCCTTTGCCATCTTGGTCCATGCCCTTGTGAAGGAAAGGCTTTTCTGGCCTGCAAATTCCCTCTTGCACACCCTTCTCCTTCGTGGGTCAGACCCAAAATTGGTTTTTTCCAAGTTTCTTGACTCTCACAGGCAATGTAAGTTTTCTTCCACATTGGGTTTTGATTTGTTGGTTCAGAGTTACTTGCAAAATTCGAGAGTTTTTGATGCTGTAGTCATTGTAAGACTCATGTTTGCCAACACGTTGTTGCCTGAAGTTAGAACATTGAGTGCACTCTTGAATGGGATCTTGAGAACTAGAAAATTTATAATGGTTTGGAAACTGTATGATGAGTCTGTGAAAGCTGGTGTTCAACCAGATCCTTATACTTGCTCAGCTGTAGTAAGGAGCTTGTGTGAATTGAAAGATTTTTTTAAAGCTAAGGAAAAGATTCTGTGGATGGAATCTAATAGGTTTGATCTGAGTATTGTAACTTATAATGTCTTAATTCATGGGCTATGCAAAGGTGATCGAGTTTGGGAAGCTGTTGAGGTTAAAAGATCATTGAGGGAAAAGGGTCTGAAAGCAGATGTGGTTACATACTGCACACTGGTACTTGGTTTTTGTAGGGTGCAACAATTTGAGGCTGGCATAAGATATATGAATGAAATGATTGAGTTGGGGCTTGCTCCAACTGAGGCTGTTATATCGGGGTTAGTGGATGGGTTGAGAAAGCAGGGAAAGTTTGATAATGCCTATGATTTGATAGTTAAGGTAGGAAGATTTGGTTTTCTGCCAAATTTGTTTGTGTATAATGCATTAATCAACTCTTTGTGCAAAGGTGGAGATTTGGATAAGGCAGAGTCGCTCTATAATAATATGTGTATGATGAACTTGCGTCCCAATGATATTACTTATTCTATTCTGATTGATTCATTTTGCAGAAGGGGAAGGTTGGATGTTGCAATATCTTATTTTGATAGAATGATAGCAAATGGTATAAGACAAACTGTATATCCCTACAACTCTTTGATAAACGGCCAATGCAAGTTTGGAGATTTGAGTGCAGCTGAGACTTTGTTTACTGAGATGATCAATAAAGGGATAGAACCAACTGCTACTACCTTTACATCATTGATTAGTGGATACTGCAAAGAGCTACAACTACATAGGGCATTTAATTTATATAATGAGATGATTGAGAAAGGAGTTACTCCGAACATTTATACTTTCACTGCACTTATTTCTGGTCTTTGCAGCACGAATAAGATGGCTGAAGCATCCAAACTTTTTGATGAATTAGTGGAAAGGAAAATCAAACCAACTGAGGTGACATATAATGTCATGATTGAAGGGTATTGTAGGGATAGGAACATCAATAAGGCCTTTGAATTGCTTGAAGACATGCTCCAAAAGGGCCTTGTTCCAGACACATATACCTACAGACCTCTTATCAGTGGCCTTTGTTCTACTGGTAGGGTTTCTGAAGCTAAAGATTTTATTGATGGTCTCCACAAGCAAAATCTCCAGTTAAATGAGATGTGCTATAGTGCACTTCTACATGGTTATTGCCAGGAAGGAAGATTGATGGAGGCGCTGAGTGCTTCTTGTGAAATGGTTCAACGAGGAATCAACATGGATCTGGTTTGCCATGCTGTTCTCATTGATGGTGCTCTGAAGCAGCTAGACAGGAAAACATTATTTGGTCTCTTGAAAGACATGCAAGATCAAGGATTGAGACCTGATAATGTAATATATACAAGTATGATTAATGCATACAGCAAGGAAGGATCTTTTAAGAAAGCTTTTGAATGTTGGGATTTAATGGTTACTGAGGAATGCTTTCCTAATGTTGTGACATATACTGCTTTGATGAATGGTTTATGCAAAGCAGGTGAAATGGAAAGAGCAGGTCTTCTTTTTGAAAAAATGCTGGCTGCAAATGTCCCTCCTAATCCAATTACATATGGCTGTTTTCTTGACCGTCTTACAAAGGAGGGAAACGTGAAGGAAGCTACAGAGCTTCACCATGCGATGCTTAAAGGGCTTTTAGCAAATACTGTAACATATAACATTCTTATCCGTGGATTCTGTAAATTGGGTAGATTTCTTGAAGCCACCAAAATTCTTTCTGAAATGACTGAAAATGGTATTTTCCCTGACTGTATTACCTATTCAACTTTAATTCATGAGTATTGTAGAAGTGGCAATATAGGAGCAGCAGTTAAATTGTGGGATACCATGCTAAACAAAGGTCTTGAGCCAGATTTGGTTGCATATAACTTGCTAATATATGGTTGTTGTGTTAATGGAGAGCTCAACAAGGCATTTGAATTGCGTGATGACATGTTGAGGAGAGGGATGAAGCCAAGACAAAGTTTACGAGCATTGCAGCAGGGCCAATGTGGGAGCAGCAGTTAAATTATGGTATGAAATGCTCTAAACAAAGGTCTAGAGCCTGATTTGGTTGTATACGACTTTCCATTATATGGTGGTTGTGTTAATGGAGAGCTCAACAAGGCGTTTGGGTTGCATGGTGACATGTTGAGAAGAGGGGTGAAGCCAAAGCAAAATATGCTGAGTCTCTGCTGAATTATCTGCAAAAGAGATTGATGCCTCAACCTCAAGTTGAAGGTGGTTTCTTCAGTCTGGAAATGTGGGTGTGTTTGCACTTGTAATCCCTATGATATGGTGTCATATCCATATCAGAAGAGCCTGGTAAAAGGTTAGTATTTGCAAAGTGGAACGAATTTTCTTTTAGTTTTAATAACAGATACGTATCATTTACATGCAGTTAAGTTGTTTAAATCCACTCCTTTAATTTTCTTATCAATAGTTATAACTCCTCACTTTTCCTTTGAAGTGAATCTCTCGTTTTAGAAGAGTCATGTCCTACAATTAGTTCCTCCATCTCTCATATGTGAACTATGTACAATTTTTTTTTCTGCAGAGGAATGAAGAATGTTACAGTGAATAAAGGCATTACCAAGAGGAGAACTCGAGAAGGAACCCATCAAAACAAATAGGAATGAAAAGATTGAATGTTACAGAGAGGAAACTAAAGTTTAAGCAGTGACACTTCACATGAGTTATATGAAACTGTAAATTTCAACTGAAACTAGTTGCAAGGCGTAGGATGTTCTTATGTTTTAGCTCACTACTATTTGTAATTTACTCACAACTTTAAGATACCATAATACAGATGCAAAGCAGTAATGTTTCTCTTCAAGATTGGCGCTTCTTTGAAAGTATAAACTGGTTATGACTTATGAAGCAATTGATGCAAATTTTTTATAGTTGCATCAATTTCACTCAATATTAAGGTAGCATTTTGAGAGATGAGCATAACATAACAAAATAGAACAGAACAGAATTAACAAGACAAATAATGTCTTATGTGTGGTGTTTGGCAATCTATCTATTCTATTACATTTGAGGATTTTTTTTTTCACTGTTCACTCATTCACATGGTTTTTTGGTCAGAGCAGGCCGTTTGGGCCTTCCGTATTTGAACCGGCCCAGCTGAGCTTCTCGCTAGGTCATAAGCCACTTTTGTGTTTCGGTGCCTCCCATCCCAGACAAATACTGTGCTTGCGTCTCTCTTTGTTAAGTCCCTAGGGTCCATGTCTGAGCATTTTCAATCAAATGGTAGGGTGTGGGGTGTCATGTAGGTTAGATGTAGAGATTTTATTTGCCTTAGGTTTGTCTCTGTAGAATGATCTGGCTTAGGTTGGGTGGTGCCGTGTTCCTACTGTAGCCGTCGATTCGCACCCTTAATCTGTGGTTTTAGGGATTAGGTTTACTCATGTTCATCTGCCGGGTGTCTTTCTCTAGGCTAGCGGTGGCAGAAGCCTCATGACAGAGACGCGTAAGTAGGTTGTCATCAGAATAGTTGGAAAGGTGATGCATCACCCAGAGGTGCCATTCGAGGGAGACGCGTGGTGGACGACGTCATCTGCGAGCTTAATGGTGAAGGTTATAAATCCTCGATTTCTCATCTGTATTTTCATATAGCTCCGATTTTTTTGTTTTTCTTATTATTCTTTTAACAAAAAACCTAGATCTATTTGAACAGTATTTGCCTGAGCATACGTTTTGTTTGTCAGTGTGACCATTTTGAGGTGTGCAGAGCGACAGATACAGAGCTGATTGAGAGAAGTTTTTGAAAAGTTAAATTGGTCTTAGGTTGTCATTTAGCAACGCAGTTATACTGAAATAGGACTTCTTTTTTGTGGGTTTAGGGTTCCCTTTTTTGATTTCTCTACTCACTGTGATTTTAGTTGATGTATGTTTTTAAAATCTTTTTGTAAAACATTGTAGACCATTTACAGATCTGTTTCTGTGTAGCATTGCATTTGGGTCTCAGTATACATATATTGTTATATATTGTTCTTTTCTATGTGGTGGTTTAGGGGTGAAGGGCAGTCAGCCTAATGACAATTGTTTTCAATTTAGTCTGTCATTAAGGTCAGCCTATTCCCCCAGGATTTGTGCTTTTGCTGTTGTCACAATTCCTATTTTTTCATCAAATACATGTTACAAAATGTTTTGTTCAATTCATTACTCTATATCTATGTATTGAAGGGCATGGGTATAATTTATTTTTTGGGCACCCTGATTTTATTAATGTCATAGCTGAGATGAAAGGCTAATGTGGTATTACTCTCGAATAGGGGAAACTATACTTACACAAGTTAATGGCCATATTGAAAAATTAAAATTAAATTATCTGTTTTTTAGTAAATCAATTTATGAATTCAAAGTTTGTTTTACAATGAGCATGGTTATTGTCTGTTGCTTATTGTAATTGTAATTTCCTTAAATCTATTGAGGCTTATACCATTTTAATGGTGTACGTTGCAGTACTAGAAGTGCTCTTTTGTTACCTCTGTTGCTCAGTTGTTCAGTGGGGTGCCTGAAATTGAAAGATGTGGTGATGGTCATGAGAAAGAAAGCAGAGGGTTTAGGATTTTGGAGCTGGACTTGAAACTTGGTTTAACCTTTCTACTTAATATGAAGACCTATTTTGCTTATTTTGTTTTTAATGTGAATACATATTCTGACAATGAGTTTAGTTTTTATGATCTATGGTGAAGGCTGGATATTTTGATTATTAACTTTGTAATGTTAATAAATATTTTCTGTATGGGTCCATTTTATATCATGTAAACTGAAATGGATCTCTATTATGCATAGGTTCTCTTTTTTCTGAACAGTTGATGTTTTAGAATTAGAGCTGCAATTTTGAATGCATCATAGCTGCACATTTTTTGTGATTGATAGGAATAAACTATATAGCTTTAATATTTTAAGATTAAAATGATGATGTATGAAAGACGGTATGTATAGGTTTAGGCACATATTTGATTCCCATGTTTCGTTGTATTTTTACATACAAGGCATGGGGTGGGTTGTATTCAAATCCTACTTGTGGTAGGTAACCATTCTACTGGGAGTGGCACTAGGGTTCCATAAACTTTACTGGGAAGTGGGAAATATGTTGACAAATTGGCGGTGCTGAAATACATAGGAACTGGTGAATAAATTATGTTGACCTTGCTGCATAATTTTAACCTCCCCAAATTGTTAATTTATAGATGTGTTTTCTAATGTCTTCCTTCAACGAGAGACCGTTTTTACCCAATTGTTTGACTTAGGTCTCTGTTTCTTAGGAAATTTGTTTAGAGATTGGTTTTTGCGCTTGATTCTTTATTTACCTGGCAATATTTTGAGTGCCGATTCCTCTTTACACAATCAGTGTTTTGAGAGGGAAGAATATGGGAAATAAAATAAACGATAACCATTAGTTTCAGCGAATTGCAGTTTATATTTTGTTAGATTTTCATGTTCACACCGATACCTTACGCTGTTTGGATGACAGTGTGGGAGGGGGGGGGGGGAGGCTGTGAAGGGGGGACCTGACCATGGCCTTTTATAGGGGAGAGTGGAGACTGGAGTTCTAAGATTCATGGGACCATAATAATGTGCTTATCATGTTAGTGTAATTAAATCATGGTTTAAAATTATTGTAACTCATAACCCCCTTATTCCATCAAATTTGGTATTGTGGGTTTATTTTCTTTGTGGTTTTATTGTTCCATAAAAAGAAGGCTTTTGTGGTTCTAAATGTTTCTGATCTGTTTATTTTCTCTTTAATGTGAATACCTAATTTGCTTATTTGGTCTTTAATGTGGATACATATTGGCTCATTGTTTCTAACATTTTATGAGAGTTAAACCTATTAGCTGCTGCACCCTTGGTGTCATTATTTCATGCAGCATCACATTTTTTCTTAACCATGTTTAATACAGCAAGATGTAGCTCTTTCTTTGGTATCATAGTCATTGAATTTACCCATGTGCTTTTTAGTTTGCAGCATACTAAGATCCAGCACAGATTTGTATCTCTTTACTCACTTTACTTACATATTATCCCATTATTGTTATATTATAGAAGAAAATGGAACCCTATTGTACAATCTGTTTGTATCTAGGTTAGGCATTGTTTGTCAGTATGAAAAATTTCTCTGTTCTATGCGATGCATGCAGGCCAGATGGAAATAAAATGAGCCTATTGATTAATGTTTTTCATTTTAGGCTGTCACTGATTTTGCCTATTTCACCGTCTTGATATGCATTTTTTTTGTGGGTCCTATTTCCTTTTTCTGGGCTGACAAATTATAGAAACTGATAATTTTGTTTTTGTAATGTGTTTGTATAGAGCAGAGGGTATGTTTTGTAGTACAGAATGTATTATGATTCCTATTAATACGAAAGGATTAGTATAATCTTCTGGGTAATGCCTCGCTGTTTTCTATTATGAAATTATTTATTTAGATTATCATGGTCCAAAATCAATTGAGTTTAAGTAAGTTAAGTAAGTTTTACTTATTTAGAATGTAATGCTCTGAAATCAATTGATTTTAAGTAAGAAAACCAAGTATTACAGGAAGTGTCGTTTTTCTTTGTTGAATAGACTAATTACCTTGAGTTGTGGTGAGGCTGGAGCAAGCACATCAGTGGCCTGACTTGGCACTTTAAGTCCCTGGATGGTATTACAGTCTGTGTTTATCAATATATGGGCATATACCAATGTCTTTGCTTCAGGCTATCACTCTCCTCAGGTAATACATAACATCAATCCAATTTCATGATAGGTTAATAGTTTCTGACAGTAGATAGATATTTGTACAGCCTATATTAATCATTGAATATATTTGACATGCCAATGTAGGTGATTCATGGATAGATGATGACTGTCTATGTTGTGACAGCCTGTAGAGTCTCTCGGACGTGTCCCCAACTCACATGGCTATTACTGGTTACAACATTAACCAATTTGGGTAACATCTGAAATTTGATCTTTTACATATGGTAATGGTTACAATTTTAACCAATTATGGTAATATCTCTGATTGTTCTTATAAATACTATGGAGTCTTTTTAATTAGATGAATTATCTCTTCAATTTTTACTAGCATGAGGACATGTTTTAAAAAAGACAATTTGTTAAAGTTCTTTTGTGTTTGCTGTAATATACATTTAGTGTATATTTCATCATGAAGTTTAATATAATGCTAGATGAGTTACTTAAAATCAATTGGGTGCTGCAATTTCAAAATGCTCACCCACCTCAGATAAATTTTCAATTTTTTTTTGTATTTAAATTATTTAGTGTGCAATCTTCTGTTCAGCACTGTATATATTTATTTGAAATGCTTTTATTCTTTTGAGCACTGTTATATTGAATTTGAAAAGTGGTTTTTCACTGTAGGTCTAAGTTGCTCTACCAACTTTTTTGTTGTCATATTGGCATATATCATTGTTAGTGCTCATATCCATGTGGGTATGGTGTATTGTTAAAGTTCTTTTTGTCTGCTGTAATATACTTTTAGTGTATATGGTCATCATGAAATTTCTATGCTATGAAGTATAGGCTATATCTTCTAATGGTGAATTCATTTTGAGTAAGTAAACCAAGTTGTATAGGAATAGTGGGAATTCTTTAGTGAATAATGTGATTTAATTTATTTGTATCATGCTGGACAGAGCAGCTTAGTGGCCTCACTTGCCTTTGGCAGTCCCTCGAGGGGATTAAAGCCTCTGTGTATCAGTATATGTCCATTTTACCAAGTTCTGTGGTTTAGCCTATGGTTCCCATCAGTTAAAATATACAACCAATTCCAAGTTTGTTATAAACACTATGGTGTGCTTCTAATCACATGGGTTATCTCTTAAATGCTTAGTAGTATGAGAACATGTTTTAAAAAGGGTATTTTGTGAAAAGTGTTAATACTATTTGTGCAAGTTAATGTGTGTTAGATTGTTATTGTTAGTGTATCATATGATAGATATAGGCTTGAACCTATCACTATGTATATTTGTAAATACACTTATGTGTATATATATTATTTTCCGCTGTGTATTCTAAACACACGGATTCTATCATATGTCTCTCGTTTTCTCTTCATCTCAACATGGTATCTAGAGCCTAACGAGAGATAACCCTAGTCTGTGCCTTCCCAGTGGACCCACTGTCCATTGGTGTCAAATTTTTTCCGGAAACCGTGTCTCATTCCGGTTTCCGGTCTGCCCGTGCTGCCGTGTTATTTTTTCAGCACTTTTTCTCTCTTTTCTGCCGCTGCCGCCGCCTTCGGCCGTGAATCCAACCGAAGCCACCACCGTCGGACTCGCGCCGTCAATCCGAGTCCAACGCCGTCGGAATCGTGACCATCGGAGCAGAGACGCGCTCTCACGCACCGTTTCTTCACCGACGCGTTTCTCCTCCGCTAGTCGCGTGTGGAGGGGCGTTTGGCCGCCGTTCCGGCCGCCCTCTCCGCCGCCAGACTCGCCTCGGTGTCCTCTATCCTGATCTGGTCTTTGTTTGTGAGTTTCAGGTCTGGTACTCGCGGGTTCTTCCTCTTTTGGACGTTTTTTTCTCTCTCCTGTGGCTGTTTCTCTCTCCTACAGTTGACCCATGGCTACTCCTGCTGCTACTAAGTCTGATACTCCTATCTTTACTATGTCAATGTCCCACTCTCTATTGACAAGTTAGATGGCAGTAACTATGACACTTGGGCCTCTGATATCAGGCTCTGGCTAAAGGGACAGGATTATCTTGATCATCTTACTCAGAAGGCTGATTCCATCGACGAAAAAGATCGCCCCCACTGGTCCAAAGTTGATGCTCAAATTTGCAGTGTTCTTAACTCGACTATTCATCCTACCCTGAAGCAGATATTTCGAGCCCATGAGGCATGTGCTGGGGTTTGGGAGCAGGCAAGGGTGCTTTACACCAATGATACTCAACGCCTCTATGGTGTTTGCCACAATCTCTTGAGTACCATTGTCCCTAGACGTCTTGATGGATCCATGGCTGAGTACTTGGGCAAAGTTCATGGTCTTTTACATGATTTCAATGAACTCTTGCCCCCCGCTTCCACTCCTGCCCAAGAACTGGAGCAACGCCAAACTTTCTTTATGTTGATGGCATTGTATGGGCTCCCAGACAAGTATTCTTTGGTCCGTGATCAGATTTTGGGATCTCCGACTGTGCCCACTTTGACCTCCACTTGGTCAACGTTGTTGCGTGTGCCGCCCAAGTCATCTATTGACATACCTGCTTCTGTCACCCCTGTTGACTCTTCTGCCTTAGTATCCCAGCGTGATGATCGTAGCCGCTCTCGCAAACCAGGAAAGGGTCGTTACAGGTGTGATCATTGCCACAAATTGGGCCACACTATTGACAGGTGTTTTGCATTGCATGGACGCCCTCCTCGGTCTGCTAATGTTGCCCAAGTTGCTCCCTCTGTGCCTTCTGATGTTGATGCCACTTCCTCTTATCATCCAGTACCGCCGGCTATCTTCAACGACTTCCTTAAATGGTATGAGGATCGTCAGGCCTCTAGTTCCACTACTTCTGTTGCGCACACGGGTAATTCCTTTGCTGGTCTCACCCACTCCACCTCCCTTGGCCCTTGGGTTCTTGATTCTGGTGCCACCGATCATATTACTGGTAATAAATCCCTTTTCTCTACCCTTTCAACTTCTGCTTACTTACCATCTGTGACTTTGGCTAATGGCTCCCAGGCCCCATCCCATGGTGTTGGTAGTGTCCACCCTCTTCCTTCTCTCTCTATTGATAATGTCCTTTATGTCCCTGGGTCTCCATTTAACTTATTATCCATTAGTCGTCTCACTCGTTCTCTTGATTGTGTAATTTCTTTTATTAAAGACTCTGTTTTCTTACAGGACCGGAGTTCGGGATGGATGATTGGCGCCGGATGTGAGTCTCATGGCCTTTATCAGCTTCGTACTTCTTCTCATGCTGGCTCGGTGGTGGATTCTCCCCTTCTCATCCATGCTCAGTTGGGTCACCCTAGCCTTGCCAAGCTACAACAACTAGTACCAAGTCTGTCTAAGTTGTCAACTTTGTCGTGTGAGTCATGTCAATTAGGAAAACATAGTCGTAGTCCATTTCCTAGGAGTGTCAATAACAGAGCTTCGTCTCCTTTTGCTTTAGTTCACTCTAATATTTGGGGTCCAAGTCGTATTATGTCTACCTTAGGGTTTCAGTATTTTGTTACTTTCATTGATGATTATTCTCGATGTACCTGGTTGTTTTTAATGAAAAATCGTTCTGAGTTGTTTTATATATTTCAATCCTTTTATAATAAGTCAAAAATCAATTTGGTGTTTCTATCTGTGCTCTCCGTAGTGATAATGCTCGTGAGTATCTCTCCCATTCTTTTCAAACATTTATGGCTTCCCATGGTATTCTTCATCAGACCTCTTGTGCATATACCCCACAACAAAATGGGGTTGCAGAGCGCAAGAATAGACATCTCATTGAAACAACTCGAACCCTTTTACTTCATAGCCATGTCCCTCAACAATTTTGGGGTGATGTTGTTCTCACTGCGTGCTATCTCATCAATCGCATGCCCTATTCTGTCCTGAACAACTAGGTCCCTAACTCTATATTGTTCCCTCATCAGCCTCTCCACCCCTTACCTCCTAGAGTCTTCGGGTCTACGTGCTTTGTTCACAACCTTAGTCCTGGTCTTGATAAATTGTCCGCTAAGTCTCTTAAGTGTGTCTTTTTAAGCTTCCCTCGGTCTTAGAGGGGGTATAAGTGTTTCTCACCCTCTCTTCGTAGATATCTCATTTCAGCTGATGTCACGTTCTTTGAGTCTTCTATCTACTTTGAGTCTAATTCCTTAACCTATGGGTCTGACTTAGTATCCACCACCACCCCTTTTGTCTTTGATCCCTCAGACATGCCCATTGTGCAGTGAGATCCACCACCTTAGCCACCTCTACAGGTTTATCATACAACATCCGCACCTTCCAGACGGGCCGCCTATTGACTCTCCTCCGAAGCCAACTCCTCCGTCTCCTCCGGTCCCACCTCCTTCGGCCCCACCTCCTGAGTCTGATCTCCCTATTGCACTTCGTAAAGGTATACGCTCCACTCGTAATCCTTCACCTCATTATGTCACCCTGAGTTATCACAGGTTATCCCCTTCCCATTATACTTGTCTCTCTTCCATTTCCTCTATGTCTATTCCTAAAACTGCAGGTGATGCCTTAGCCCACCCTAGTTGGAGACAAGCTATGATTGATGAGATGTGTGCTCTTCAGAACAGTGGTACTTGGGATCTCGTTCCTTTGCCTCCTGGGAAATCTGTTGTTGGTTGTCGGTGGATATTCACAGTGAAAGTTGGCCCTGATGGCACAATTGATCGGCTCAAAGCTCGATTAGTAGCCAAAGGTTATACTCAGATATTCGGGTTAGACTACAGTGACACTTTTTCTCCCGTCGCCAAGATGGCTTCTGTCAGATTATTTTTAGCCATGGCTGCTATTCGTCATTGGCCCCTCTATCAGTTAGATGTCAAAAATGTCTTCCTTCATGGTGACCTGTTGGAGGAAGTTTATATGGAGCAACCTCCTGGTTTTGTTGCTCAGAGGAGTCTTCAAGCTTAGTGTGTCGTCTCCGCAAGTCTTTATACGGTCTTAAGCAGTCTTCCAGGGCTTGGTTTGGTAGATTCAGTACAGTAGTTCGACAGTTTGGTATGACTAGGAGTGAGGCTGACCATTCTGTGTTTTATCGCAATTCAACTGCTGGGTGTATCTACTTGGTAGTGTATGTTGACGACATTGTCATTACAGGTAGTGATCACCATGGCATTTCACAGATAAAACAACACCTTTGTCATCATTTTCAGACTAAAGACCTTGGCAAACTGAGATACTTCTTGGGGATTGAGGTAGCACAATCAAAGAATGGAATTGTAATTTCTCAGAGAAAGTGTGCATTTGATATTTTAGAGGAGACTGGGCTAATGAATTCCAAGTCCGTTGACACATCTATGGATCCAAATGCTAAACTTCTACCAGGTCAGGGGGAGCCACTTTTAGATCCTGAGAGATACAGGAGACTGGTTGGAAAACTGAATTACCTCACTGTCACTCGTCCAGACATCTCTTTTGCAGTTAGTGTGGTAAGTCAGTTTCTTAATTCTCTTTGTGCAGGTCATTGGGATGCAGTCATTCGCATTCTAAAATATATTAAAGGAGCCCTAGGAAAAGGTTTGTTATATGAAGACAATAAACATACTCGAGTTGTTGGATACTCATATGCAGATTGGGCAGGTTCTCCTACTGATAGGAGATCCACTTCTGGATATTGTGTCTTTATTGGTGACAACTTGATTTCCTGGAAAAGCAAGAAGCAAAATGTGGTGGCGAGATCCAGTGCAGAAGCAGAGTATAGAGCTATGGCTTCAGCTACTTGTGAGCTTATTTGGCTCAAACAGTTACTTGAAGAACTGAGATTTAGGGAGGTTACACAAATGTCTCTCATTTTTTATAACCAAGCTGCCCTTCACATTGCCTTTAATCCAGTATTCCATGAGAGAACCAAACATATTGAGATAGATTGCCATTTCATCAGGGAAAAGATTTTATCTGGAGATATTACTACTCAGTTTGTTAATTCCAATGATCAGTTGGCAGATGTCTTCACCAAATCATTGAGGGATCCTAGGATTGATTATATATGTAACAAACTTGGTGCATATGATTTATATGCTCTAGCTTGAGGGGGAGTGTTAGATTGTTATTGTTAGTGTATCATATGATAGATATGGGCTTGGGCTTATCACTATGTATATTTGTAAATACACTTATGTGTATATATATATATATATTATTTTTCGCTGTGTATTCTAAACACGGATTCTATCATATGTCTCTCGTTTTCTCTTCATCTCGACAACTTGGATCCTCAAATTTAATGCTAAATGAGTGACTTAAATTTAACATTGGTGCTGCAATTTGTAATCCTCACAAAGCTCAAATAAAATTTCAATTTTCTTATTGTATTAAATTATTTAGTGTTCAATCTTCTATTCAGCACTATATATTTATTTGAAATGCTTTTATTCTTTTCAGCACTGTTATATTGAATTTGAAAAGTTTTCTTTCACTGTAGCTTTAAGTTGCTTTATCCAATACTTCTTTGTTGTCATATTGGCATATGTCATCAGTCAGTGATCATATCTATGTAGGTATGGTGTATTGTAGAAGTTGTTTTTTGTCTGCTGTAATATACTTTAAGTGTATAATTTCATGATGAAGTTTCTATCCTGTGAAGTATAGGCTATATTCTGTAATATTGTGTTCATTCTGACTAAGTAAACCAAGTTGTATAAGAAATGTGGTTATTATTTAGTGAATACTATGATATCATTTATTTTTCATGAGTTTGGACAAAGCAGCTCAGTGGCCTGACTTGCCACTGCCAGTTCCTCAAGGGGTTTAAATTTGGTGATTAAAGCCTCTGTGTATCAGTATATGTGCATGTTACCAAGTTAAGTGGTTTAGCCTATGATTCCCTTCAGGTAAAAAATAAAACCAATTCCAGGTTCATTAAGTTAACCACTTTCTTCATAGATTGTAATGATCAGTTCTTTGTTACTCACATACTATGTTTATTTGTACACCCTATATTGGTCACTTGATATGTTTCAGAGAGTATATGTTTTTTTTAAATGCCTTTTATTCTTTCAGCATTGTTATATTTAATTTGATATTTGTTTTTTCTTTGTATTTTGGAAGACCTTTCTTATTCACCTATTGAGCATATGTCATCATCAGTGAGAAACTTATCAATGTAAATAATATATTGTAAAATTTGTTCTTTGTCTGTTGTAATCTATCTATTTATACTACTATATTTGAGAAGTTTTTTTTACTGTTCATTGGGGTCCCTTAATTTTTTTATGGTCATTTATGGAAGGTTTTTGTGTTGCTTTTTGGGACATCAAATATTACAATATTTAAAATGACTAATTCTTAATAAATTTTATTTGAGTCTTGGAAAAGAAGTTGTCCCGGTGACGGGTAGAAATAGCTTTGCGTCCCATCCTTTCATCTCTCATTTTTCAAATTTTGAAATCAAATTATAAAGGCCACCTATGCATACCCATCTATAATATTTCTTACTTTATTTTTAACAATTCATTGATTAAAATAATATTTTATTGTTTTTGGTTCATTTAAAATAATATTTTGATATTATAAAAAAGAAAAAGAGAGATTGAAAGAAAAATAAGGTGTGAAAGAAAATGTACAGTAAAGGAATGTGAAAATATCATTCCAATTTTTTAAGAGTATTAAAACTTTGAAAGTCAATTTTTTGTGAGAAATGTAAGGAAAAGAGAAATATAAAGAAAAAAAATTAAGAGAGGAGGTGAAAAATGTATGTGAAAATATCATTACTTTTTTTAAGAGTAGTAAAAATTTGACAATCGATTTTGGGGTGTGAGATGTTTATGGAATAAGGGGGTATTATAAAGAAAAAATGAAGAGAGAGAATGTGAAAGATGGGTTGGGTTCTTTTAAAATAGTAGTTTGATATGAATGTTTTTTATTATTCATTGATCAATGTTGACCTTTAAATATGAGTATATTTGGAATGCTATAATTAAAAAATAAAAACCAATGCATTGACCAACTTTTATTAAACGGTGTGAAACGGTTGGAAGGGTCTTATAATTAGAGATGAATGGAGTAATTTAATGTGTTAGGTTTATTTAAAATAGTATTAGGAAAGGAAGAGAAAGATTTGAAAAAAAAAGTGTGAAATATAGTGTATAATAAAGGAATGTGAAAATATCATCCCTCTTTATTAAGAGTCTTAAAACTTTGGCAGTCTATTTGTTTGGGTGTTTAGGTGTGAGCAATGTAGGGAAAAGAGCGATATAAAAAATTAAAATGAAAAGAGAGAATGTGAAAAATATAATATGAAAATATCATTACTCTTTTTTAAGAATATTAAAACTCTGATAGTCCATTTGTTTGAATATGAGAAGTGTGTGGAAAAGAGAAATATAAATAAAAAATAAAATAATGAGAGAAAGTGAAAAATGTAATGTGAAAATATCATTACTCTTTTTTTAAGTGTATTAAAACTCTTATACATTTTTATGGTGTAAGAAGCTAAAGGAAGAGAAATATATACGATATCATATATAGGAAAAGAAGAAACATATAAAAAAAGGAAAATTAGGTATGAAAAATCTTATATATTTTAGAATTAAACTGGCCAGTATTTTATACATTAAACAAAAAATTTTATGAAAATAAAAAAATATATAACAAATAAAATAATTTTAAAATTTATATTTTCATATATTTAATTAATCACTTTAACTAACAAAAAATTATTTTAGAAATCATTTATCTCCATGTATTTGTTTAATATTCATTTCTATTTTTCTCTTTGAATTTTAAAATTAAATTTTTTTTATTAATTTTTAGATAATTTGAACATTCACAGATATGTGATCTAATAGTGTACTTTTACTTATATTTTAAAAACATATGATATGTTAAAATAAATTAGTTTGATGAAGAATTGATTAGTTTTTTTTTGTCTTTGACTGGTAAAATCCCCCACAGACATAGATGTGAGTTTAACCCTCGGGCCAGAGGTGATAGGTAAAGCCCTCGCAAGAGTGGCAACTCCAGGATTCTAACCCCTGACGTTGAAGGTAAAGTCCGTTTGGAGTCACAGTTCATCTCCACTGTGATCAACCATTGTTTGGTATGTACTATTATTATTTATTATAGTTATTATAATATAATCTTCGTTAACATGTATTAATTTAAATCTATATGCTTAATATATTAAGAGCTAATATAAAGAATGTTATTATAAGTAACAACCTTTATGAAAATATTTTCTTAAAAAGATTTTAACATTTAACGAATAAAATTTATTTGAGTAATGAGTAATTTATTATCGAATTTTAATCCAAGATTATGTTTTATAATTTGGTAACATATTCACATAGTTAGTCAAAAGCTTTATTTTATTTTAATATATGATCAAATCAAATTTGACTCTTCCTCTTTTAAACATTTTTTTAACAAAAAGAATTCATTAAAAAAGAGAAGTATGAATTAGTTGTAACATGAAAAGAAGAAAATTTTATAAAATATGAAAAACAACTAATATTAAATAAAAAATAATTTATTTTGTCAAAAATATTTTAAGGTTACTAAAAGTGAATTACTATATAAAAAATGTAAGTACTTAATATTTTTATTTTAAAATTTTTTAAAATTCATTTCATTGATGAAAACTTATTTTATTGATAACTTTCATACATTAGTTTTCATATATATATATATATATATATATCTTTATTTAAATTAAAAAATTTAATTAAATATATATAATATTTTTTTTATGATATAAAAAATGTATTATGAGATATTAAGATCCGTGCATCGTACGTGTAGTCGAGGATGGTATTGGGCAGCAATGGTAGTAGAGGTTGTTGGAGAGCTACATTGGTGGCGATAGGGATGGCAAAACAGGCTTGGCCCGATAGGCTGACCCGTCAATTTTTCAGGGTTGGGCCAGGGACTTCCATCCAATTGGCCCATCTACCTGACCCGTTAAAAAATGGGCTGGAGGAGTATAAGGGTCGGGCCAGCCCGTTGGGCTGATTTTATTTTTTTTAAATGGGGACAATGGGCTGGGCGCTTCGTAGGGGTGTTCAAGACCCGGTTCATCCCTTTGACCTGTCCCAACCCGTCCTATTCAGGTCGGGTCTGTTCCTGTCCTACAAGAAAGAATAGAACCATACCGGGTCTCATTTTTTGACCCGGCATCGGGTTGAGGATGGGTTCGGGCTAACCTTCGGGTTACCCGACCCGTCCTTTATATATAAATATAATATTTATTACTTATGATTTTCTATTATATAAAGTCCTAACCTTATTTTTTTTTCATTTTAGATGGGGTTTTTGAGTCTAAGTTTCCTCTATTTACCTTTAAAAATATATTCTATACATAAAATTATATAGTGATATAATGTTATTCTTGGTTTAGTAATATCCCAAACTTTAAAAAAGTTAAAAAGATTGCATACTTTAAGAGATATTTTATTATATGCAATATATTTATTAATGGTATGAACTATTTTCTTTTGAACATTGTTATATGATCATTTCATGATTATATTTAGCTTATATATCGGGCCAACCCGGTCTTGTCCTACTTAGACCCGCACATCATCGGGTCTCTTCGGATCTATGGATGGGTTCGGGTCCATAGAATTGACCTGGTAAAAAATTAGGGCCGAGTTTGACACAGGTGAAACCCGTCCCATGAACACTCCTAGCGCTCCGTGTGGGAGAGTGGGTCTGTTTGGCTTTAAAAAAAAAATCTTAAGGTTCCCTTTCCAGCTTTCCTTACTAATTTCATTATAGTGAAACAATTCAAACAATAGACTAGCGCCGCTCTTCTTCCCCATTTCGTCTCTTCCGACTTTCGAGCATTTCCATCTCTAGTCCAAGGTGGTGCATCTCCTCCGACAACTGCGTGCCCGCGTCTCCTCCGACCAGGTGCGTCTTAGGTGCATCATACAGGAGTGTCTCCTCCGAGCAGCACTATGTGTCTCCGTCTCCGCATTTCGTGCAGCAACTCCGTCGCGCAGGCACTGGCAGATCCATCTCCGCATTTCGTGCAGCAGCTCCGGTCGACCAGCATCAGCTCCGTCGTAGACACGCAGTAGGCACACATGTGCGTCGCAGACTCGCAGTAGGCACATAGGTGCGTCTCCGGTCGAGTGGGTTGGGCGTCTTCTCCATCGCAGACTCGCAGCAGGTTATTTTTCTTTGATATGTTGAACGAATATATGGGTTTTTCTGTTTTTGAATCATCCTTTGGGATATTTGAGACTGTTGTATTTTTGTGAGACTGTGACTGCATTCTGTTCTGTGAGACTGAGACTGTGCTGTATTTTTTGAGACTGTGCTATATTTTGGTGAAACTGAGACTGTGTTGTATTTTTGAGACTATGCTGTATTTTAATTTGTTAATTTAAAATTTAATTTTATTGTTTTTTTTATCACGTTTTCTATTTTTTTTCTAATTTTTATATTTTTTTGGTGGGCCAACCCATTTATCTCATCCCAATTTGACAAAAAAAAATCACTTCGTTATAAGGGCTGGTTCGTTGGCCCGTTCAGCCCGCTCAAATATGGGATGGGCTGACATTTTTCGTCAATTTTTTATTTAGGGTCAGCCCAACCCGTCCCGTTTTATGACGAGCTGATCGAGGGTCGGGTCGGGCCGGGCCAACCCGTTTTGCCATCCCTAGTGGCGACGATTGGGGTGTTGAGTAACAATGGTAGTGGTGGAGGGTGTCAAGAGGTGGTGGTGACAATGGATGGTGTCAAGTGGTGACAACAGTGGAAGGTGTGATTAACAACGACGATTAACGATGTTGAGCAGAGGTAGTGGCTATGGCAATGTAGGGTACATGGTGGTGGTAGAAGGTATCATATGACAATGATGAAGGGAATTGCAAATTTGGGAGGAAGGTTAAGAGAGGGAATGATAGTTTTGTCAATAAAAAATTAATAATAAGATGTACTTTGTTTTCTTTGGTTTCACCTTTTTTTTCCAGGGAACCCAAGTGTACCACATTTTCTTTAATAATATGTTCTTTGTTGTTCCAGTTTTAAAATACACCAAATATAGGAAAAATACTCATCTCATTTTGTTTCATTCTAACTCGTATACCTGTCACCTAAATATAAATAAAAGTTATAATTTATGTAGACATGGCTTCATTTTTTTGGTATTGCATTGCAGCTAGTGTTTGGGTTTGTTTTGTGTGCATCTTGACTAATTCACTTTAGGCCTGTCTGTTTGTTAGGTATGGTCAATTTCATGCCAAAATGGCCTAAACAGACTTACCATTGAATTTGCAAACATTTGGGTTGTTCTGACTATCTGGTAGGGGTGTTCAAGACCCGGTCTGTTCATTCGGCCCGTCCCAACCAGTCTTCCTCGGGCCGGGTCTGTTTTTGTCCTACAAGAAAGAACAGGACCAAATCGGATCTCATCGGGTCTTATTTGTTGACCCGACATCGGGTTGAGGACGGGTTCGGGTTAACCTCCGGGTTACCCGACTCGTCCTTTATATATAAATATAATATTATTACTTATAATTCTCTATTATGTAAAGTCCTAACCTTATTTTTTTCATTTTAAATAGGGTTTTCGAGTCTAAGTTTCCTTATCTACCTTTAAAAATACATTCTATACGTAAAGTTATATAGTGATATAATGTTATTCTTATTTTAATAATGTCCCAAACTTTAAAATAGTCAAAAATATTGCATACGTTAAGAGGAATTTTATTGCATGCAATATATTTACTAACAGTATGTACTATGTTCTTTTGAACATTGTTATATGATCATTTTATGATTATATTTAGTTTATACATCGGGTTAACCTGGTCTTGTCCAACTCTGACTCGGTCTAACTTGGACCCGTACATCATCAGGTCTCTTCGGGTCTATGGACGAGCTCGGATCCATAAAATTGGCCCGATAAAAAATTAGGGCCGGGTTAGGGACAAGCAAAACCCGTTCCATCCCATCCCATGAACACCCCTGTCTGGGCCTTTGGGTGGGTCGATTTTCAGGTTGGGTAGGTTGGTGGGGCGGTTGCTATTGCCACCGCGTTTTTTGCTATTCCCACCCCCATGTTATTGTAAAAATTGAAAGAACCTAAAATACCCCCAGTAAATATTTTAAATCTATTTACTTTCATCCCTCCCTCTCCCATTTCACTCTCTAACTCTCTCGATTTCTCAGTGTTGTCGTCGTCGTTCCCTTTTCCGCCATTGAAGGAGCTCGAAGGAGGTTGTGGATTTGAAGCTTTGATCATCAACGGGTACTTTTCTAACCTTTCATTGTTGTGTTTTTGTGCAAATGGTAGATTAAATGTGGTTGACGGACAGGGTGGAGAAGAGAAATCAGTTTTACGGACACAGATTCTTGTTCGGACAAGGGTGTCCGGACACATTTTCGTAAGCAACGGACAACAATGTTCGGACAAGGGGAACAGACAAGGCTGTCCGGAGGAAGAGCGTGAATGGTTGGGCGGACAACGTTGTTCGTATAGCTTATGGATGACTGTGTCCGGAAAGGTATACGGACACTGGTGTCCGGAGGCGTGTATAAATGATGAGTTACGGACTTGATTGTCCGTGAACTCAACCGGACATTCATGTCCGTGTGTGGGACGGGCAAGCATGTCCATATGAATTAATTTCTGTTTTTTTTTTAAATTTGGTTCTTTTTATTTAATTGTGATTTATTTACAATATGGTTAAAAGAAAAGGTGCAAGAAGTGGGGAGGGTTCACCCAGCAGAGGTCGAGGTGATGCACAAGAGCGAATCCGACCTACTGCATCTGCCCGAGCACGTAGAGCGCGACAACCTGAGCAACCTATACAGCAGGATGACCCAACACCCATAGAGGAAGTGCCGCAACAGGTTGTTTACGAGGGAGGTCCTCGGGATACCTCTTTATTGAGGTCATATGAGTCTCACGTTGCACGCCGTTTGTGTTCGGGCGAGGTAGGTAAATTTATAATTATTAAGTTAAGTGTAAATGTCCATTAATTTATTTAGAAAGTAAAATAATGATTTTTTTATGTTTGGTACAGGATAGGGGGACGTTAAAGGTAATCACCCACGGGAGGAAGCTAAGAAGGCCAGAGAATGATTATGTCTGAGACATTGTGGATGACTATGGTCTGGGACCACTAGTAGAGGGTACCCACTCACTTGTTGACAGGAGTTTGTTGTCTGCGTTTGTTGAGAGATGGCACAAAGATACATCCAGCTTTCATCTGCCAGTGGGTGAGTTGACCATCACACTGGATGATGTGAACAACTTACTACATATACCGGTACATGGTAGGTTCTTCTTCTTGCCATCTTTGGGTAAGGATGAAGCGAAGGAGTTGTTGGTAACATTACTTGGGGTCTCATATAGTGACGCACATGAGGAGATAGAATACACTCGGGGCCCTAGTGTTAGGCTCAGTTGGCTTCGTAGCGTGTATAAGAACAAGGTGGAGCAGAACCGTTTGACATACGCTGCAAGGGCATATCTGCTCCACCTAGTAGGATGTACCATTTTTACTGATAAGAGTGCGTCGAATGTCCGAGTACAGTACTTAGAGATGTTTCGAGTGTTGGCATCAGTGGGCCAGATTGCTTGGGGTGCAGTAGCATTGGCTTACCTCTATGAGCAGCTTAATGAAGCCAGTTTACATTAGACTCTCCAGCTAGCAGGTTACTCTACTCTATTTCAGGTATAATGTAATAAATGTTAAGTTGTAACAATTTTAAACATCTTACTGCAATAGTTTACGCGTTAAATAAACTGTTTATTAGGCTTGGATCTTGGAACACTTTCCGCACGTTACACATGGATAGAGGAGCCCTGACTATGTAGAGGGCATGCCATTGTCTAGGAGGTTGAGGTCGCATCGTCCTGTGGCTGACGTTGTGAACGTACGTTAATACTTGCACCGGATACGCCACTCGGACTTCATATGGACACCGTATATCACGCATAGGGCATATCGTCCTTTCCATGATGTCTACTGGTATTATGGATACATCACATCTGGTGGCGCACCATTACCTTACCTTCCATACTGGGTACTGCGGCAGTATGGTCATGTACAGAGCATTCCCCCTTCACCACATGTGGAGTTGCCAGTGCCTCCCTCAGTTGATGTTCATGCCCATTTCCTCCACTACCATGACCATTTGTTGGATGAGAGTAGGAGGGGACCTCCTGTCACTCATGCAGGGGAGTGCACTTATGGATATTTAGACTGGTTTTGACTGGTTTCACATCCATATCTTATACCACGTGAGGATAGGGTTCATGATCCATTGCCTCGTAGAGTGCCGACAGTCGGTGGGAGCCAGGATATCCCTAGTGGGACCCTAGAGGATAGTTCTCATCAGGTATATCTTTGTGAAATTGTATTAAATCATTTTAACATATAAAATCTATTCGTTAATTACTTACATGTTTGTTATGATGTAGGTTCTCTTTGCGGGAATTACAGAGAGACTTCAGGCATTATTGAGTACGGACATGTGTGTACCAGGGTCGGATGGTGATATGCTGACACATTAGGCGTTGAGGATGGCCCAGTTAGGCCAGCAGTATGAATGCAAGAGGATCACTAGCACATACCAGCGAAAGAGGAGGGGCGGGGATGGTTCAACCTCTTAGATGATATGTTGTTTATATATGTATTTTGTATGGGCTGATAAACCCTGTTGGATTATCTAAATAGTATTATAAAGCTTACTCGTTCATTCATTATCTAGTTAACGTGAGTTTACAACAAATCAATGATAGTAGGTACATGTTGGGTCTCATTGTCACTAAATAAGCAGATAAATGCAGCCATTCTCTCATAATATGGAAATTTCCAAGTCGCGGCCTCTGGCAGACGATTCGCTCGCCACTGTAAAGCAGTGGGTGGTATAGGACATCCATCCTTCAATTCAACCTGCAAAGCATAATGTCAATATTAAATTAATATAAATATTTTATGATAAAAATTAATTTAAGAATAGTTTAATACCTGAACAAAGTGATTACCATAAACGTATCCAATGCAAATAATTTGATGTGATGATTTTGGATGTCCTCTAAGTGGGAAAAATGTCATGGATCCTGATTTCGACACTTTTTTCCCACAATCAACAAATAAAGACATCCTTAACTGGTTATAGCGGTCAACTCCACCAAATAATTGAATATATTGTGCACGAAAGTGTATAAGTTCTCTACTCAATTCATCACGGATCACAGGCCAAGAATCTTCACCAAAACCTAATGATGCAACAATTGCACGGTACCTACAATTCCCATCTGCTTCAACATCATCTACCCTGACAATAAATGGATGTAGAACTAAAGGAAATTGATCTGAAATAGTCACCTGTTTTTTGCATCTAGGTTGAGATTGAAAAGCAGCTGGCTGAGTAGAACAACTTTCATGTTGTGAATGCATGGCATCTACATGCTCGAAAATGAGGGATCACGCTTAGTGGAATATTTGGACTTGAACTTTCCCTTTACCCCACCTTTAGTCTTAACTTTGTCAGGAAGGGGACACATGGAAGTGGTCTCTGGAAATGCAACTTCCCGCATTTTAGACTTCAACACCACCTTTCCAGAAAGATCAAGTTCTTCGAATCTCCTTAAGACTTCATCACACTCAGGTTGAATTGATAATCCATAACCAGGCCCATCAATGCCCCCATCATTAAATGTCAGTTTCATCCAATGGGTATGAACCTCAGTAATAGGAATTTGGTATCCCATACAAACGTATCTTTCATTAGAAATCCAATTAGTTTAATGTAAAAATAACAAAGTGCATGTATATTAAAAGTTATTATTGTTACCGAGCTAGCTGGCATGCGCAAGGTAATCCATGTGTGTTTCTCAAAATGCAACCACAAGCATAATTGTCGATACCGACATAGTTAATGCGTTGCTTCTCATCATCAATAAGAGCCAAAGCATTACGGGACACTAAACCTCTAAGTTCATTGTAAAGAGGATTGTTGAAGCGGTGTTCAACTACCATTATGCTCCTCTGAAATGAAGCTTTAATTTCTGTATGCTGGAGTGTGATCATGTTGTTCATAGCATCCCAACAATTGCACAAGTCACCTCGAGAATCTTGAAGCATGTTCTTCAACCTTGAGTGAGCACTCTCAACCCTGTCAAAACAGAGATTACATTAATCTATCAATCTATGTACAAACCATTAACAAAACAATAACATCCATTTTATAAATTTAAATTATAATACCTATTAGTTGTGGTCATGCCTAGATGCATCACTTTATTGATCCATGCATCAACAAACTTTTCTTTATGAGGAATGAGCCAAGTATTTTTCACATAAGTCAAGAACAAGCCAAAAGGTAAGCACATTTGTTAGAAATACGCTAATTGCATCTCAAAATCACTTTCTGTGGAAGAATGCATTAAACACATCCAAACATCCATAATAGGTTGTCATTCTTGTGTGTAAGACACATAGGTTCTGAATTTCGCCTTCACATTCTTAGCAATATGAAATTGACATAGTACCTGAGTAGCATCAGGAAAAGCCTTTTCCACTGCATCCATCAATGCAATATCCCTATCAGTAACAATAACCTGAGGTGATACATCAAAAAATGGAATCATGCTTTTTAACTTCTCCAACACCCACGTGAAGTTATCTGATTTTTCTTGTTCCATGTAAGCAAAAGCCACTGAAAATGTCAACTCAGTGGAAGTAACACCTAGAACCTCAAGCAATGGCAACCTGTATTTGTTGGTTTTGTAAGTGGTGTCAATAATTAACACAATAAAAAATAAGTTTAGCAGCTTCAATGCATCCGGATGTGTCCATACAATGTCTCTAACAACATCTGAGTCCTCAGGTCTTCTATGCCAATATACATACTTATCTCTTTCCATTAACTTCATCAGGTGTTACAACTCTGTGCGTGGACCCCTTAGTGATGTTCGACAGGCTTGCCGGGCATTATAAATTTGTTTGATGGTAGTCACATTATCCTTATTGTGCTCCTTCAATGTCAGTAAGATATTCCTGGGCTTAACCATGTTCTTTGTCATGTCATTCACTAAGGATTACTCATTAGCATTTAGACGACCAACATAGGCATGACCCTCCAAATTTTCTGCTACATCATGGTTGTGATAACCACAAACTACATTCAGTCTCCAACCATCACTTGTACTTACTTGTCTGCCTCTCAGCCTGAAAGGACAATCACATTTTTTGTATCTATTACTTTACGGATCAACTGATTCTTGTATGGTTTATACTTTCCACTCCTTTCACAACCCAATACTAGCGTTGTTTTCTGACCATTCCCTCCTGTGTCTGACCTCACAATAAAAACAACAAAACCATATGTCATTGCCGTTTCCCGAACCCATTTCAACAATTCATCTCGATTGTCAAATATCCGGTGACAAATAGTTGAATATTAACATCACACAAATGACTTAAACATATGTATGAAGGACTTATAAATTTACTTAACTAACCTCATTCGTCGTAAAAGTATCTGAGTAATCAGTCATCTCCTCATCGTGTTATCAATCACATCAAACATCTGCATTAAATTCACATTTAGTATGTAATTTAATCCTAAACAATATATATATATATATATATATTTATTACCTCTACATCATTTTCATAGGCATATTCGGCTTTGAATTCTTCATAAATGTTGTCCCAGTAACTTCCTTCCATTACTGCATATTTTTTGAAGTTAAAACAATAACAAAAAAATGACAAAAAAATTGACAATAGGAATAGGAAGCTCTCCATACATATACGGACATGTCTGTCCGTATGCCTATCCGGATATGGTTGTCCGTATATGATCCTTTCTCCACTCCGGACACACGCGTCCCTACATACCTTCGGACACGTGCGTCCGTCCATGCTTCCGGACACTTTCGTCCGTAATATCATCCGGACAGATGTGTCCGTTTATACATTTTTTTTCAACCTACAGACACTGTTGTCCGTATAATCTAAAATTTTACAAGCATTTTTTCTACGGACAGGTTTGTCCGACCGCATTTATGGACAACGTTGTCCGTATATATTCAGGAATGACTTACGGACAACGTTGTCCGTATCATTCTCACAGACAAATGTGTCCGTAAATCATAAAAAATTGCGGTTCCAGTTCGAACTAGCTACTGTGCATCTAAGTGGGTAAAAAAATAGTAAAAAATAGTATTATAAGAACAAAGTGGCCTTAAATATTGATCAAAGTGAAGCTAATAGTTGATCAAAGTGAAGTAAATACTTGATTTAGTAGTATATTCCACACCACTTTGTAACCTGTGAACAATAAATGATAGCTGCTGTAGAAACGAGACACACTTTCACGGTTCATAGAGAAGGTGAATACTGAATATATTATTTATACACATAAAGTAACTTGAAGGGAACTTTTGGGATTTAAAATTTTCCAATAATATGGAGGGGTGGGAATAACAAAAAATGTGGTGGGAATAGCAATGGTCGGTTGGCGGATACCTCGACGCAATTTTTGAGAGTTTGGGCCCATCATTGGGTGTTTCCTATTTTTCAGGCCTATTTAAATATCAACCTTTACTTTTCCCACAACAGTTTTTGCTATTCCCACTCCCATAATATTTTTCTACCCAAAATACCCCCTCTTTCCCTCCCCCTTTTTGCAAAAAAACAATGTACGGACAAGGGTGTCTGGGAATAGTTGCCGGACAACCTTGTCCATATGTTATTTTTTTAAAAAAACAACGTACCGACACCCTTGTCCGTACGTACAAAAAACAACGTTCGGACAAGGGTGTCTATACATACAAAAAAAACAACGTACGGACAAGGGTGTCCGGGAATAGTTCCTGAACAGCCTTGTTATGTTATTTTTTTTGTAAAAAAACAATGTACGGACACCCTTGTCCGTACGTACAAAAAACCACGTACGGACAAGAGTGTCCGTACATACAAAAAACAACGTACGGACACCCTTGTCTGTACATACAAAAAAATAACGCACGGACAAGGGTGTCCGTACGTACAAAAAACAACGTACGGACAAGGGTTTCCGGGAATAGTTCGCGGACAGCCTTGTCCGTACGTTATTTTTATAAAAATAACGTACGAACAAGGCTGTCCGGGGATGGTTCCCGGACACCCTTGTCCTTACATTGTTTTTTTACAAAAAAAAATAATGTACAGACAAGGCCGTCCAGGAACTATTCCCGGACACCCTTGTCCGTAAGCCAATTAACTTAGAGGCAGTTTTGGGTTTTAAAAATTTTCAAAAAAATTTTGGGGGGTGGGAATAGCAAAAAATACGGTGGGAAAAGTAATGGACTTAAATATCTGAGTTCGACGAAAAAAAAACATCTGAACGTTTTTTTCTTTATTTTTTTTTAGTTTTTAAAGCCTAATATTCAAAATGGACTTGTTTGATGAATTGGGCCAATGAAAATTTTAATTGTCTCCAAATTCAAAGTTACATTACTTTGACAGTGCCTAAATAAAAAAGTTACATTATGTATAATCACTTGAAACTTATACTTTCTAACACCACATAAATAAACACCTCAACAGCAAATGAAGAAAACAATATAAATTGTCTTATGCATAGCTATACAGTTTCATGACAAGTCATTAATGGAGGTGAACCCACCACATACATTAGCATAGCCCTCACATCCATCTCCAATTTTAAAACCCTACATCTTAATTTCAGAATCCATTGCATATCTCCTTTGCCCCTACCACTTGCATCAAGTTCATCCACCCGCTTGAAGTAGCCACACTGCAAGTTGCAACTCCTTTTTTTACACTTGGAGCAAGTTAAAAACCATCTTTCAAGGTGTTCCATGGTCCTTGATGTTAGGTAATACACAAAGTCATTTGCTTTGTTTATTGTCCCTATCATTGAAACTCCACCAGCCTAATTGTTGTTAGAATGCAGTTAATTCTGGTTTTACAGTTAGTTAGTTAGTTGAATAAAGGCTTAGTTAGTTAACTCAATTTGTACTTGTATAAATTCTAATTCAACTAGAGCAGATTGTGTAATAAAAAGTGTGTGATTTCTAAATCTCTTTTCCAGTCCCAGTTTACCCCTTCTCTTCTCTGTCTTTTTCAAATACTATTTTCTTCTGCGATCCAACAACTGGTATCGAGAGCATTGGTTCAAGATCCTTGGGACGTGCGTGTTGCAGCTATTGTGTGGTGTGGTGTAAGTCTATGATTCTTGTGGAAGTATGACTGGTACAAGTGGGAATCTTCTGAGTAACTTGCCCATTCTTGATGGGAAGAATTGGGAGAGGTGGTGCGTACAAATGCGAGTCATTTTTGGCTTTCAAAGACGTTCTTGATGTGGTGCAAAATGGGTATCAAGAACTAGAGAAAAATCCAAGTGAAGCACAACTAGCAGCTCATAAAGATTCCAAGAAACATGATTGCAAAGCACTGTTTTTGATCCATCAATGCGTTGATGTGCAACACTTTGAGAAAATTGCAACAGCAACCACTGCAAAGGAGGCATGGGATGTGTTAGAGAAATCCTATGCAGGTGGAGACAAGTTGAAGAAGGTGAGATTACAAACGTTGAGGAGGCAGTATGAATTACTGCAGATGAATGATACAGAGAAGGTAGGTGACTTCTTTACTCGTGTCTTGAGTATTTCGAATCTCATGAAAGGTTGTGGGGAAAAGTTGACAGATCAAATGATAGTGGAGAAGGTATTGAGGACCTTGGCTCCAAGATTCGATTATATAGTGGTTGCAATCGAAGAGTCAAAAGATCTTGGGAGCATGAAGATACAAGAATTACAAGGGTCTCTTGAAGCACATGAACAAAGGATGAATGAGAGAAACTTGGAGAGATCATCTGTTCAAGCTTTGCAAGCCCAAACCTCAAAGTCTAAAGATTTTGATAAGAAGTGGTGGAAAGGAAAGGGAAAGTAGAAGAACTGTGACAATGTGAGCAATGACAAATCTCACAAGCATGAACAAGGAGAATCCTCAAACTCAAAGCAAAATAAGTGGAGTGAAAGAAGAGGCAAGAAGAAGGGAGATAAGAAATTGATAAAAGGAAGATTCAATGTTATAATTGTGGCAAGATGGGGCACTTTGCAGATGAATGTTGGGATAAAGGAAAAAGTAAAGAAGATGAAGCAAATCTGGCAGCTGATCAAGATGATTCTGACTCAGAGCAAATTCTGTTGATGGTTACAGCTGGACCTGAATCAGGAGGACCAAAGTCATGGTATTTGGATACTGGATGCTCTAACCACATGACTGGAAACAAAAGTTGGCTCATTGATCTTGATGAAACAGTGAGAAGCAAGGTCAAGTTTGTAGACAATAGTTCAATCTCAACCACAGGGATTGGAAAGGTGGTCATTAAAAGAAAGGATGGTGGGACAACAATCATTTCTGATGTTCTCTATGTGCCTTCTATGAAGAGAAATTTGTTGAGCCTAGGACAATTGGCTGAGAAAGGATTCTCAATGAAATTGGAGCATGGAATGATGAAGATGTTTGATAAGGGACAAAATTTAGTCATGAAGACACCACTATCTACCAACAGAACCTTCAAAGTCAATTTAGAAGTAGCAGATCTCCATTGCCTAACAGCCAAGGTAGATGATGAAGCATGGCTTTGGTACTACAGGTATGGTCATTTGAATTTTGGTAGCTTGCAAAAGCTTGGAAAGGAAGGAATAGTTAGTGGTCTGCCCGAAATCAAACTTCCAAGAAAAATGTGTGAAGGATGCCTGGTGGGAAAACAATCAAGGAATGCTTTCAAGTCCTCATGTCCTCCTAGAGCAAGGGAGCCCTTAGAAGTGGTGCCTGTATCTGACCAGAATTAAGGGTGGTGTGTTAGAATGTAGTTAATTCTGGTTTTACAGTTAGTTAGTTAATTGAATAAAGGCTTAGTTAGTTAACTCAATTTGTACTTGTATAAATTCTAATTCAACTAGTGCAGATTGTGTGATAACAAGTGTGTGATTTATAAATCTCTTTTTCCGTTCCAGTTTACCCCTTCTCTTCTATCTTTTTCATATACTGTTTTCTTCTGCGATCCAACAATTGTATCCAAACCTTTCATTTTAGCTAGGTGACACGGCTCCAGTCTTTGAAGATCACGATAATGCCCCCATGCTCCCCCCACCCATCATCTCTACTCTACTTCCTCTTCCTTTCTTGCTTTACTCGTTTTGGTTGCTAGGGATTTCAAGTAGAGTATCTTGTTTCGGTTTTAATTTTTTTGGACAGGTACTAAATTGATGTTTAGAAATTTATTACTATAAAATGAAAATCTAAATTAATAAAATATAGTTGACCAAAAATAAATTAATACTTCCTCATGTTATTTTTATGAGACACTTTTTACAAATTTCACTTTACAATTTCAAAACAACATTTATTACCATTTTCCTTATTTACCATTGTTAACTTTAATGTCTTTCCAACTATCAAAATGTAGTAGAGTTAGTCAATGATACTACCTCCGGTCCTAATTATAAGAACCTTTTAACCACTTCACAAGGATTAAGAAAGTGGTTAATTTAGTTGATCACAATAAATTTGTCATGAATATGTATCATCTTTACATAATTACCCTTGAATTTATTGAGACCCATTATCTTTCTCTCTCCATTTAATTACTCTATTGTGTCATTATCTCTCTATTCATTAATTACTCACCTATTTTCACTAGTGGGTATTTTTGTCAAAAAATAATTAGTGCAAGAGACAATCTAAAAAGGTTCTTATAATAAGGACCAAGAGCAACTCTAAAAAAGGTTCTTATAAATAGGACCGGAGGTAGTATTAAATAAGGATAAAATTAGAAAGTTAAATTATATTTTAAAACTCCAATAAAATTAACTAAATTTACTCACATTTATTAATATGTGTAATTTGGTTAAGTGTGTCTTATAAAAAGGACCGGAGGGAATAAAATATATTATTAAATTTATACTATATACAGTAAAGATCTAAAATAATCCTAAAATTAACTTTAAAAAAACTATTTAAGTGTGTTTAATTTCACACAAAACTACGTTTTAAACATGGATTCAGACTACCAATCCTCTCAATAGTATTTGTAACATGATTTTGATGAAAACCAAACACATTATAAGTCCCCTAACACAACCGGGGGCACAATATGTATCCAGCTTAACACTTAACATACCAAATTAACAATGTTATTAACGTTAAATGCATTAGCAGACAATGACTAACATGTCCAACACTTGTAAAAGTCAGGGATTTATTTTTAATTTTCACTAGTATATTAACTAGCGTAATACGCGGATAAATGTACATTTTTATTTAATTAAAATTAAATTTATAATAAATTAATATTTTTAAAATTTAATATTTGAATAATATATTATATTTTACTATTAAAATCTAATTTATATTAATATTTCATAATAGGATATAATAAAAAAATTAAGAATAAAGATTTATATATTAAAAAAAGATTGAAATAAAAAATAATAGGATAAAATTTTGAATTTTAATAAATTTTAAAATTTAAGATTAACATTTATTAGCATTTAAAAAATCAAATAAGGGAGAGAAATTAGTATTAATGATTGAGAAGGAGAATCTCACTCTCATATGTGAGTGTAATTCACCATCTATTGAGAGAAAAAGAAAATGTCAAAATTCATTGAAAAGGAGAGTGGAGTGAGTGAGTGTTTCACTCTCTAATGTGAGGTCTCAAAATTATAATATAGAAAGTTGATGTAATTCAATATATTTATTGTAAATAGCAACATATAATGACAATTTTTTAATATAATAATAAAAAAATGTGTGATAAAAAGAAAACAGAAAAAAAAAAGAAATCAAAATTGGAAATGTAAAAAGAGTGTGAGAGAGACTGTGAGAGAGAGACATGTGTCTGCTTGGTGGAAGACTTTTAATGTATAGATATAAATTACTCACCTTATAGACTAAGTGTCTGTTTGGTTTTAGAAATCAATGATTATAATGAATGATACATGTTTTACGAAACACATTGGACAAAAGTAATTTAAAATCAATTCCGCGAACCCTGATTTCATATTGTAGCACCTGGGAACCAAACGGACTATAATTCGATGTTTACTCAAAAATAAAAATTCACATACCTTAATCATGATATACCGCTATGGATATAAATTTTGGACAGATTTTGGACGCCGAACGCAGACCTAACAGGATATTTCATATAAAATGAATTACACCGTTCTGTATTTACTATTATTCTCATGATTCCGCTTTTTTGTCGGTGAGGATCTCCAAAGAAAAGTTTTCATCATCATCATCATCATCACTGTCAACTAAAGATCAATTGCAAATCTTTATGTGGGCAAAGAACATGGTAAATCTTTAAGGGGAGGCTCTAATTTAGTGATGTCCAAAACGTTCAATGTGTTATCCTTCATGAACACTCAGGTTCATGGTAAATAATTAGATCATTTTGATTGGACAGAAAACTACAATAGTTTCAGTCCACCTGTTACCTCATCTACAACTTCAACAGGTCCTGCAAATAAATATCAGATTAAATCAGCTGTAACAAGAAAAGGAAATGCTAAATTACCATGACAAAATATAAAAAATAAAAAAAATGTTCATTAGAGGAGAGTATTACCAAGAATTGCCATCACTGTTCTTGAATCTACAAGAGAAGAAAAAAATTAGAAAATAAACTATGATAAGCATTAATTAAAAGTACACATTTATACTACAGATACAAGAAGTAGAACATGTAACAACTAACGAAAGAAAAACCAGTTATTCATTCTAACTACTATTTAACATGTAAACCAAACCATTATTATTTTTCAGGTAATACACTCAATTTGGTTTTCATCCCTGTGGTTATGACTACCCAAGTTACATGGCATACACCGAATCATCAAAGGCAAAGGTTAGATCTCTCAGTGCCCCAAAACAAAGGCCACAGTATGAGAAGTCTGGTTCATCTAATAGGTAGTAATGGATTTGACGGGTCAAGATTTGCCACACAGAAGACATCTGCTACATTGCATGCAAGCTTCACCAGAAAAGGGATGGAATTTAGCAGTAAAATTATTTTTTTGCTTTTGGTCCTCAGAAAATAAGAAAATGTGACATTTTAATCCTTGTAATTAATTTTATTTTTTATTTCAGTCCTCACAAAATAGATGAATTTTGGTGATTTTATAAGTGTCAAGGACCAACTTTAATAATTTCTTATTTTACGAGGATCAAAACCAAAACATTATTTTTATAGGGGCGAAAATCAAATCATATGTATTTTATGAGGGCAAAAAACATATTTTAGCCTTATTTTTCACGTGGGTTATAGAGTTAGACTACAAAGGAACCAACTCCAGAATCTCTTCTTCAGAAATCAGAATGCATAGATGGACCGGCGTTTTCAAGCATGGATTAAACTTCAATATATAAAAGGATAATGAGATGACCATTTCATTTTAGGGGATGCTGGAAAACTGTCTCTAGTTTCAATTCTAGCTGTATATGGCTTCTGCAGATAATTTAATCAATATCTAGATAATTATACTTGACAATTGACATCAAGTGCAAGACAATACACACACACTACTGCAAGGAAGCATATTAACACAAACATTGGTAAAAATTCCAATTATGTGGCAAGCACTAAAGTCAATTAGCAACAAATTAAGGAAAGTTCAAAATACTCACTTGGTGCAATCTGTGTTCTCCCAGCATCGATTGTGATATGGGTGGGTAACTTCAGAAATTTAGCCCTTTCCTAACACATGAAACAACAATTTTTTTACTACAAAAAAGCCACCTTCAGACAGAGAACATGCATTAAAAAATTAAGATAAATGTGAAGAAAAAACACGTGGTAATGGCATTTGAGGGAAAGGTGAATATAATTTTGGAGATTTTGAAGCACGTTATGGAAGAATAGGACAATGCAGACCAGACTAATTGATTTGTAGACAAAGATAATAACAATCAATATACCAAATATAGTTTATATAAAATCAGTAGACAAAACAAAATAGTCTAACTACTTCAGATTCTGACAAGATCACAAGATGTTTATTTGATATTTGATAACATAATGAACCTTTTATATGTATTGTTTTATGTTAAAATGGAGGAGCTAATAATTTACATCCTCATAATATTACTATCTAACAAAGATTACTGAATCTTCCAAAGAAGTTGGCATTTAGGAATAATAGAAGACATGTAAATTACAAAATTAAGTCAAGCAGATAGAATCCTAGTGATTTTGGATAGAAGTTAAAATACAAAATGCCTCCTTTACTTTGAGTTCCAAGCTTCTTCATGAATGGTTCATCTTTCAGAGTGACCAAATTTTATACTATTCATACCTCCCCTCTCTCTGACCATTCATTGTTTATAGCCCAAATTACACTATCCCTTTCAAAGTCTCATATCTATCATTTTAAGTTTTTAACAACTGCAAAGTCCAAATAACTTCTTTTGTGTTTTCCATACAATCTAATCCAGTTTAAAAGTAAGTCAAATTATGTAATTCAAATAAGCTTTTCAGCCTAATAAATTTACCAGATATTTTTTCTTTTTAATTTAGAGTTTTTGCTTATAAAAAATTTCTGTTGTATAAATTTCCCCCACTTCTTCTCCCTGCACAATCACCATGTACAAACCTAGTTACACTTCTTCTTCCCCCACTTCTGTTGTATGAATTTCCCCGTGTCCGTGTCGTGTCCGTGTCGTATCATGTGTCACGTGTCGTATCCATGCAACATAGGTTATGACTTCCTTCGCCTTTTCCATATGATTCTCTGAAAATTAGTTATAGCGTTTCTTTTAAAACAGCATTTAAGCTGTATACAACTGCAGCTCCCAGTAAGTATAACAACACGTTTTCTGTGATTCATGCTCGCAAACAATGTATTTTCACAGTAAAGCTCAACACTAACTTTTTTTCTTACAGTCCTCCTTTACAAGAATTGAGGACACAGGCCTTACACAGTTCCTATAACAAAAAATAACTGACCCAAATATCCTTTTTTTTCCTAGTTCAAACGTGAAAAAGGACATGTATTTTCTATTTTACTTCTAGCTGCTGGCCCTGTCTTGCATATTTCCCCACAAAATACAAATTTGACCTACCGGTTGCACTTTTTACAGGATTAAATAAAAGAGAAGCAAATTTATATCATTTGAAATGAATTAAAGTAAATTAGTTTCCAATCGAATTAAGGGCCCGTTTATTTGTACTTATTTTGAGAAAAAAGTGCATTTTTAACTAAAAAATGTTTTAAAAAAATAATTCGAGAAGTTTTTAGAAATAAAAAAGGCAAAAACTTCAAAATCAAATTTATTCTAGTTTGCTTTTTCATAAGCTAAAAATAGTAGCTTTTGGGGAAAAAAAGTTTATATCATAAAAGTGCTTTAAAAAAAAACTTATCCAAAAGCATCCTTAATTTTGCTGTTACAATTATAATCAATAACTGACTAATGTGTAGCATGCAAGTATCCAAAACCAAAACAGATTCAACAAAAACATAGCTAATGTAGCATAAATTTCCCCTACAAGATACTTACTTGCAAAGCGAGCATATCTTCTTCACTTTCAATTTTGACAACAACCTTAGGCTGTGCAGACATCTCCCACCTGCACATAGACAATGGCAATCTTCAGAATGAAGTTATACAATTCAAGGTCACCTGTAAGTGCAACCAAGGTTGTGGCAGTACCTATTCAGAGCCTTTGGTGCTCGATTAAGGAGCTTTTTATAGAGACCCAATGTTGCATGACTACAAAAGGAGAGAGAAGGAGATAGAGTACTGAGTTAGAAGCACTAATCAGGATTTTATTCCTTTTTTTGTATAAAAGATAAATAATAAATGAAAAACAAAATAGAAGCAACAAATCAGCTCACAGGGATCTCTATGTCACTGTGCTTCTACAAACTGCTTCAACAAACTAGTGAAAATAAAATATTTAAGTTGGCCTAATGTCTCAGTCTCAGTATATCAAGTTATTTGTGAAATGTATTCAAAGTTTGAAAGAAACAAAGTAATAACATCAATCAAAGGTTACCAATACCTACCTGCATTGAGCAGCAATCTTTCCTTTACCCATTTTAAGATCGTTTCTAACTACGAGTATCTGCATGAAAAGCAACGATTTTTAAGCAACCCAGTAAGATTGAGTTTGTGGGTAGGGAGAAAAAGAAGGAATTTGTGGGATTACCATCTTAAAATCATCGAGAATTTCAGCGAGCTGTTCAATCTCAAGGGGATCTTTGAGTTTAGGTTTAGTACCATTCTTCTTCTTATTGTTGTTTTTGTTGTTGGCATCTTTGTCTTTAGCCAATAATCTAGGTGAGAAGAGAAAACGAGGGGGATACTGAGAACCAATGAAGTAACCCAAAGCAAGGTAACCAGCGCCCACCAAAATGGCACTCAACCATGTGAGTTCCATTTCAATCACTTTGCTCACTTCACAAAAAGTTAGGGTTTCACTCTGAATCAAACAGAGGATCAGGATTTTAGGGTTTCAGATAGAACGAAGAATCGCACACAGTCTCAGCTCTTAGGCTATTTTTCGGCAACGCCCACCGGACGAGTTAGAATAAGGTCAGGTCATATCATGTGCAAAGAGTAAAATGGTAACTTTGAATATTTTCTTTGAACATTTTTCATGATAAAATGTAAAAAAGTAAAATATATTTTTAATTCTCATAAATAAATTGAGTTTTATTTTTTTTTCTCGTAAATATTTTTTTTATGTCTTTACAAATATAAATTTTTTTAAATATATTTTTGTCATTAAAATTTTGTTAATGTTCACTCATTCGAATTTTATTTTTAGCTCTTTAAATAAATTTTATTTTTATTTTTAGTTCTCATAAATTATTTTTTTATTACGTCCTTAAAAAAAATCATCATTGTCGTTATAAACTTATAATTATAGCTGCTTTTTTTTCCTTCTTCTTTTTTTATTGTTCTATCTCCTTCGCATTCTTCTCCTTCTTTTGCTATTAATTCTCTTTCTCTTATTTTAAGTGTGATTTAATTTGAGCTCATTTTCAGAGTTGTAACTATATGAGAAATGTTTATTTAGGGTGGGTTTGATTTAGTTTTATTTTTTAGTTTTTAAATACACTTTTGTAAATGCATTTTAAAAACTGTTTTTGAGAAGTGAAGTAAAAAATAATTTGTTTAATAATTCTGTTTTGAAAACTATTTTTAAAATGAGAAAGTAAAAAAACTTGTTTGATAAATATATTTTTAAAAACTGTTTTTTTCAAATTAAAAAACTAAAATTGTTTGAAAACTATATTTATTTTTTATGTTTTTTTAATTTATTGAAAAACTTTTTTATATATATGGCAATCTTGTTCGAGCCGGGAACATCCACATCATGGTGGTGGTAGCTCCCCCAACAGAGATTTTTTCCATCACAAGACTCGAACTTGAGACCTTGCTTAAGGGGAATCAAACATGTATCGTAATTTAGCCCTCATCAAGAATAAAAATAGAATGTATTGTAATTTCCCAATCTTTTAATTCACTTGATTCTCTTTGATAATGGCCGCGACAATTTAAAAGACAGAATTTTCCACATAAATTTTGCTCTTATTATTTGAATTGAATCACTTCTTGAATTGAAGAACAAAAGTCAGAGTTCTTATGCAGGTTAGAGTTTTGTTTTATTTTTACAATTTATTAACGATAGTTTTATAAAATATTATAAAAATTTGTTTAATTTGTTTTTCTTTAAATAAAATTTTAAAATGACAAATAAAACATGTAATTAAAAATAGAAGTATTTTTCATTTCAGCACTATTTTAATTATTTTTATAATAAAATTGTATTTAAAGTTTTGTATCATGTCAATTTATCATTACAAATATATGTATTTTTAGTTTCTTTCAAAAAAGAAATAATAAAGTTAGGTTATAATATAGATTTAAATACCAAATAGTTGCGGCTCAATTGGTAACGCAGACTGAGTTTGTGAGAAGAGCTCCCGTGTTCAATCCTCACAAAACACATTCTTAGGAGGGATGAGGAACCTTAATTTTAATATAGGATGCCTATGGTGAAAATAATAAAAAATATTATAGATTTAATTATATATTTTTAAAAAATTATAAAATTTTCAATCAGTACAAATTTAGTTTTATATATTTTATTTTTTATTATTATAAAAAAATTAAGAAAAGCGAAACAAAACTGACACACAAGACCCTTGTGGAATCCCAATACGAATTTGGTTTGAACCATGAGTTCTTTCCGGCTCTCTAATCTAATTCATCTCTTATCCCTAATACCAAGTTGCTTAATATTACAAAATTGCCATTAATGAAAATACCCTCTTTCCCATGAGTTTTTTTTCTTCCCAAGAGAGAAATGAGAAAGTTAGAACTGAGAAGCAAAACATGTTTTGCTCTTTTGGTTTTAAAAACTGAAAATGAAAACTGTTTTAAAATCAGTTTTTGAAAACACATGCTTTCAAACAAGTTTTTTAGTTATTTAATTTTTAAAAACTAAAAAACAGTTTTTGAAAACAAAAATAAACAGGCTCTTAGTTCCTCTAACTCTATATCTATATAAAAATTTTCTAGTTTTAGAAAAAAAAAGTATGATATAGGAGGTGAGGAGGAGATGAGGGGAAGCGGTAGAGAAGAAGAACGAGAAATAAAAGGAGGAGGATGAGAAGGAAAAGAAAAAAAGAGGAAGAATCGTTAAAGTTAACACTATTTAACGGTAATGATCAATTTAAAAAAAATTATATTTGTGAGGAAAATGAGAAAAACATTTACGATGACTAAAAATAAAATTGACCCATTTACAAGGACTAAAAACATATTTTACCCCAAGTAAAATTATAATTGGAGAAGGAAAAATGAATGGTTGATATTTTAATAATTTAATAAAATTATATAATTTTAATAGTTATTTTCAATCAATTATTATTTTTCAATTTTAAAATGATGCATCATTGCATCTCCAATCATATTAGTTAGATACATATTGCTTTTTAAGGGTCAAATGTGCTTCATTCAAATGTGCTTAATTCCTTAATTTATATGTTTAGTTTAGTTGTAAGTTTCATCACAGTCTACTAAATTAAGTGTATGTTTGCTTTTTAATTTGGTAAAATTAATTATGGTAAAATTATATAATCAATAGCTAAAAATTAAAGATACAAGATTTATGAAATACGTTCAACGAAAGTGACTTAAAATTAATTTTATGGAATTAATTATGCATTGCTTCAATTCTACAATAAATTGGGCTAAATAGATACCATCCTTATTTAACACACCTTATTGCAATTTTTCTCTTTAATTTAATTTAGGCTTGATTGTATTTTTGGTCCCCCTATTATCATTAATCCGCGATTTTGGTCCCCCTACTTTTTTTTCGCGATTTTGGTCCCCCTATTATTCCAAATTCGCGATTTTGGTCCCTCTAACACATAGATTTTGAAAATAGGGAGACCAAGATTTTGAACTAAATCACGAATGTGGAATAATAGGGGAATCAAAATCGCGAAAAAAAGTTGGGGACCAAAATTGCGGATTGATGATAATAGGGGGACCAAAAGTGCAATTAAGCCTTTATTTATTTGTTAAAGATAATGGAATAACAAAAATAAAGTTATGTAATATATATGAAAAGGTAAAACTATCCAAATGTTAAAATTTTAAAAACAAATGTGCTAAAGTACTTAATCTTATTTTCGTATAATAAAAACAAATGACTTGGCACACTCTATTTGTCATTCATAACATGCTTCTCTTTCTTGCTAAGAAAATGTATGTTGTCTTGGGGTTTGGATGTGACACTCGTTTCTTTTGATCGCCAGACCTTCTCCTTCTCCATCATATACCTCTCCCTCTTTAATTGTTGGTTTCAATTTTTATTCCTCATAGTGTAGAGGCTTCGAATGTGAGTTAAGAGGTTTGGCGATGAAGTGATACGAGTTAAAGCCCTTCTATATTGGATTCTTAGTGCTAACTTGAACTTCATGCTATATTAGATTTGTTTGTGTTGAACACAGGGGAAACAAAAGAAGGGATCCAAATTGTGTACTTAATGGTGCAAGCCTAACGAGGCTTGTTTCATAGTGAAAAATCCTAGTGAGGTAGATAGTGGAAAATCCTATCGAGGTAGGTATTGGACCTAGCCCAAGTAGGGGTGTTCACGGGTCGGTTTGGTTCGGTTTTAGGGGAAAAACAAATTCGAACCAATCAAAAGTGTTTGGTTCAGTTCAGTTCGGATTTACTTATTTTTTTTTCATTGACCAAAACCAAACCGATCCAATTAAATACGAGTCGGTTCGGTTCAATCGGATCAGAAACTCAATAATGCCCACTTTTGTACCTGTTCGGGAAAAAAAAAAAAGAAAAAAAAAGAGGAATCCAATTTAGCTTATGAAAGTAAAGGTTTCGTTCTTCAGAGACAAGAGCTATACAAAATGTCCTTAATGTCTGAACAAATAAACTTGAGATCAAGGGTGGAAATTAATCACCAGAATCCAAATTCAATTTTCAACCATTTCCACTAATAAACAAATGTCAATGGACAGCAAAGCAATCAACATTTAAACAAACACAAGGAGCTTAAGCAAAGTTGAGCAATCAACCTTAAATATGTTGCTCCAGAGTCTCGGACAGCAGAGGTAAGATACTGCTGCAGGTGCTGGTTCGTGGGCGTGGGTACAGAGCAATCAACCTTAAATATGCAG
Organism: Sesbania bispinosa; assembly: GCA_026901365.1. Taxonomy (NCBI): domain Eukaryota; kingdom Viridiplantae; phylum Streptophyta; class Magnoliopsida; order Fabales; family Fabaceae; genus Sesbania; species Sesbania bispinosa. The sequence goes on from QLOH01000108.1 coordinate 1,641,814, forward strand.
GTGCGGGTGCTGCTCCAGAGTCTCTGATTCGCGCTCGAGCTCGAGCTCGAGTACAGGGGAAGACGGGCGATGCTGCTGCGGTGGGAGGCAGATAAACGATCGACGCTTCGCTGGGAGGAGGATGAGTTTACGGCAGCCGCAGAGAGGGTGACTGAGAGTTTGAGAGACTGGGAGAGTGAGAGGGAGGCACGGGCAGCCGCGTAGCGCAGAGAATGAGAGAAGTGAGTGAGTGAGTCTGTAACCCTAAGTACAAAACGCGTTTTTTATTTATATGTATAAGTGATTGGTTCGGTTCAAGTAACGGGTTTGGATTTCCCAACCCGTTACCCGAACCAATAGCCATCGGTTCTTATTGGTTCGGACCCGAATAACTAAACAAATCCGAACCAATTTGAACGGTTTGGTTTGGTTCGTCGGGTTCGTCAGGTCGATCCGAACCAATGAACACCCCTAAGCCCAAGGACTTTGTGGAAAAAAAAACAACATAAAAATCATTGTGTAGTATCTCTGACCCTTACTCTCTTTATTTTTCTACATGATATTTTATTTATCTGCTCACTTGAACTATATCACTATTTTGCTTCTAAACTAGAACAGATTTTGCACGTATAGTGATTGTGCTGCATTTCCTGAAAAATAGCTTTCATATCACTGAAATATACATTATGGAAAGTTTCATCATATTCCAAACTAATTCAGTCCTTTAGAAGCATAATTTACTATGTTTGCACATTAAAACACCTTATATTTTGAACATATTTTATCAAACGTACATAACAGTGCTTCTAAGACAATCTTACTTATACATTGATTGGATATTAACTAAATAAAAGTTCTACAAAGATTATAAATTTCCAACAAGTTTTAACCCTTTAGAATCAAACTGCTAGCATTCTAATTTCACTTTTCTTGCTTCTAAACATAATAGTACATATTAAATGTCATAATCACCGCGTGGCACTCTATACATATTATTAAGGTCATATTATTGGTAGTAAAAAATCTTGTGAACATAAGTTTCTTTAAAAGGTATATTTGTGAAAGTTTGTAAATTGATTTACATTAACATTATCTTCTAAAAACTTCTACTGATAGCCAAAAATCTTCTTGAGCATAAAATCAGTAAGGAACCTAGTTGTGCAGGTTGTGCCAAACGTTTTCAAGGGTTACCGATCAAGTATGATCCTTCGAACAGTGGTTACCGGTGAGATGTGGTTGTCAATGGAGGTTGACTCATACTCCGGTGGTGGTGTACATGCAGACACTCTGACGCTCAAGTCAGTTTGTGTAGCAGATAGTGAAGTTGGCTGGATGTCTCTAGAAGGGGGGTTGAATAGAGACTTTTAAAATTCTGTTCCTGAAAAATGCACACTTAAATTTCCAAGTTGAGACGTGATCTCAAGTCTGATGACTTGGAGTCTCAAATCAAGTTAGGTGAGATGCGGTTTCATTTTCAACTGAATGTATAATTTAAGATTAAGTATGAATTAGTTTAGTTACTCAAATCTGATTTTGTAATTTAATTAATCAAGTATTCACAGATTTGAGATGAGTGAAGAACAATGCAAAGTTAAAGTTAAAAAGATAAGGAAGAGAGATGCACAGGGATCTTATCCTGGTTCACCCACACCTTGGGCTACGTCCAGTCCTTGTAACATCCCAATATTTTAAAGATAAAATAAAATAAAATAAGAGAAATAAATAATAGTAATATTATTATTTTTGTAAATAGTGTTATTTTAATAAAAGAGGATGAGTGGGTTGAGGGTGGGCCCAGCCCAGTTAAGTATTTAAGTAAGGAGGGGTCACCAATTCACACTAATCCTTATTTTTCAAATCGTCAGAGAGCGAAACCATAAGGAAGGGAGAAACGACTTCGCAAGGGGAAGGTGTTGCAGAGTGATCATCAAAAGAGAGCCTGCCGTTGCTGTTTGATCTTCATCTCTAAGGTACGGGGGGAAAGGGTGCTGCTTATATCTGTATGTTGAGGTGCTTGGGTAGTGATGGGAAACCATAAGACCCTCTAAGAATTATAAATTCGAGAATTTATCTGTGAATCATGTATTGTGTGTTTGGAATATGATTGATTTGATATATAAACGTGATATTATTGATAAATTGAGTGATGGTAGCGAGACTATCGAAAAAGGGGACAAATTAGGATTTGGGGGTGAGATTCATAATTGAACGATTGTTGAATTAACTGTAATCTGTTGAAATAATTGATATTTTCAGTGAATTTAATCGGTAAAAACGAGTTTAATTGAATTAGGAACTTGAGGATTTGAGTAGGGATTGAAGAAGAGGGTAGAGGAAAGTCATTCCCGTTTTTACACAAAGTAGCGACTGTAAAACGGCGACTACAGATTTGTTCACCGTTGGATCGAGTTGCAATTTTGACAACTGGTTCGGAACATCTGGTTCTTCCTTCTGAACGGTTGGATCGTTGATACGGAGTCTGGGTTGGGAGATATTTAGTTCGCACTATAGGAAAATCATTCTCATTGTTTACACAGAGCTGCGACTGTAAAACAGCGACTACAGATTCGTTCACCGTTGGATCGGGCTGAAATTTTGAAATCTGGTTCGGAACATCTGGTTCTTCATTCTGAACGGTTGGATCGTTGATACGAAGTCTGGGTTGGGAGATATTTAGTTTGCACTGTAGCTGTATATTTGGGTTTTTTTTATGAAATTAAATTGGATGCATAGAGTGTATTAATTGTGATATGAGTATTGTGATGTGAATATCTTATGTGATATCCTATGTTTATAGTAATTGTTATGTGATGTGGTATGATTATAATAATAGAGGTTGTATGAGATATATGTGAATTGATGATGATGCGTTGAGCATAAAGATTCTATGAGGTATATGTGAATTGATGATGATGCATTGAGCATTGAGATTGTGTGAGAGATAAGAGGTATGATGATGATTGCATTGAGCATAACATTTGAGATGAGATGTGTGTGATGCATAAGCCAGACGTGGCTAGCATATGCCCTAGTCCTAAGGGGGGACGACGAGTTGGGTGACGACCATGATGGGGGACATTTGATGCATTTACTTCAAGAGGGAGTGTTTTTCAATGCGAGTCATCTAGCCTATAAGGGGTGGGTGATGATGACAGGGGGCGAATGTCTTTTCATGGGCCCAAGAGAGGTGTATAACTGTGCAATCTATCGGCCAAGAGGGCGTTAATGGTAGGGCCATCATTGGTAACAACTAGGGAGATTGATGAGAGGCGCCCATTGTGCGGAGCTCCAAATCATGATCCTTAGGAAGAGTTTTGTGCATGAACATAGAGTGAGCATTTATGACATTTTATAATTGCGTTAGAATGTGAATTTGTAATTATGAGGAACTTATATGTGTAAAGTGTAAAGAGTATGTGATGAGATTATTGATGATGATTATGTGATGAGATTATTGATGATGATTATGCGATGAGATTATTGATGATGATTATGTGATGAAATTAATGATTATGACTATGTGTTAGGTGAGGATAGGGAAGTCTTCGACATTGCATGTATGAGCATGTGTTCTTTTCCTCACCGTACTCTATGTGGTTATTTTATAGGTGACGAAGATGGCACGCAATGTGCCGAGTATTAAAAGGAAGGGGTCTCACTCTGATACTTGTGACATTTAGGGCTTAGTATTAGGAGTTTACTTTTATTCATGTTATTGAGTAGAGATTTAGAGAAACTGTTTTAAGTGCCTTGCATGGCCAAGATAGATTTTTAAGATGTTGATAATTTGATATTAAGGTTTTTTTGGAAACCATTGACTTTACCTTTTATTTAAATTGAGTTGACTTTGAATTAAATGGTATTTTTAGAGAGAGAATTGTGAACTTTTTTACCCGACGTGGAATACAACTTTTCCTTATATTTCAATTTGATGATTGTATTAGAGGTTGGGGTAGAAGGGTGTCACATTTAGTGGTATCAGAGCAGGTCGGTTCACTGACCTTGAGTTATGTGTTTGCTGTGTTTCCGTGGTGCTAAATTGTGATGTTGATTGAGTGAAATATATTGTTTCGATTTGACTGATTGTTTGATTGCTTTACTTTTCTGTGAATCAGAAAAGTGATGGCTGGAGGAGGTAGAAATGATCGTGTTATTGTTGAAGCCTTAATGGCTATGGCACAAGCTGTTGGCAACCTGAACCAACATCAAGAGGTGGATTGGCTTGCTCGGTTCCAGAGGAACCATCCACTTACTTTGCATGGGGGTTATGACCCTGATGGTGCTGCTGATTGGATCTTCGAGATTGAGAAGATTTTTAGAGCGATGGACTGCCTGTTGGTACAAAAGGTGACGTTGGCTGCGTTCATGTTATCAGGGATGTTGGATTTTGGTGGCAGAGCACCTACCAGAGGATGATTGATGAAGGCACCGCATTGAGCTGGGATAACTTCAAGAGATTATTCCTTGAGAAGTACTTTCCTCATGACATTCGTAACAAGAAACAGATTGAGTTTCTTGAGCTGAAGTAAGGGGATGGCACCGTGGTGGACTACGTATCCAAGTTTGAGGTGCTGGTTCATTTTTGTCCTACATATGAGGGAGCCATTAATGAAGAGGCAAAGTGTGTGAAGTTTATCAGCGGTCTTCGTCCGGAGATCAAGCAAGTCTTCAACTACCAGGGAATAGTACGATTTCACGAGCTGGTTAACAAATGTAGAGTGTACGATGAAGACAGTCGGGCTAGAGCTGCGCATTACAAGAGTGGAGGACCTATGAGAAACCAGAGCAAGTCTGAATCAATTAGCAAGAGTAAGTCGTATTCTCGTGCAACTGGGAGCTCCAAGTTTGGAGGGGGCAGTGAGGGTTCGATGCAGAAGAGGAGTAACGTTCCGACTGCTAATCAAGCGTCCAAGGGTGGAAGTGTGGGTTCTACCATTTTTAATAATTGCTTCAAGGGTGGGAAGTCGGGACATCGAGCAAACCAATGTGAAGATAAAGAGAGGACCTGCTTCAAATGTGGAGAGCAAGGACATATTTCTCGTGACTGTCCTGAAGAGAAACAAGGAACTGCAGCATCGAGTGGAGGTGCTAGTGGAAGTGCCAGTAAACCTAAAGCTACTGGGAGAGTATTTGCCTTGAGTGGTACTGAACCTGCTCAATCCGAAGACTTCATCCAAGGTACGGGTTTCATTGCGGGAACTCCTCTAGTTGTTTTGTTTGATTCTAGTGTGACTCACTCCTTTATATCACATGCTTGTGTGTCTAAATTAAAATTGCCTGTTTCTTCTTTGCCTTTTGTGTTGAGGGTGGAAACGCCAGCTAGTGGGTCAGTTTCTACTTCTGATGTGTGCTTAAATTGTCCTATTCATGTTGATGGTAGAGAATTCCTAGTTGATTTGATTTGTTTGCCTCTAAGTCAACTAGATATTATTCTTGGTATGGACTGGTTATCTTCCAATCATGTCCTATTGAATTGTGCTTATAAAACTATTGTTTTTGGTCACCCTGTTGAGAGTAAGAATAAGGACTTTTTGACTGCCAATCAAGTGAAGGCGTCTCTAAGGGAAGATGCCCGGGTATACATGTTACTATCTTCTTTGAATTCTGAGAGTAGTGCTATTGTTAGTGAGATACATGTAGCATGTGAGTATCCTGAGGTGTTTTCTGATAGTATGTCTAGTCTACCACCTGAGAGAGAGATAGAATTTTCCATAGATTTAGTACCAGGGACGGGACCTATTTCAGTTGCACCTTATAGGATGTCACCCATGGAGTTAACAGAGCTTAAGAAACAATTAGAAGATTTGCTAGAGAAGAAGTTTGTGAGACCTAGTGTATCACCTTGGGGAGCACCTGTTCTGCTAGTAAAGAAGAAGGATGGTAGTATGAGGTTGTGTACAAATTACCGTTAGTTGAACAAGGTAACCATTAAGAATAGGTACCCTTTGCCTAGGATAGATGATCTAATGGACCAGTTAGTGGGGGCTTGTGTATTTAGCAAGATTGATCTTAGGTCGGGTTATCACCAGATTAGAGTTAAAGAGGAGGACATACCTAAGATTGCTTTTAGGACTAGATATGGACATTATGAGTATCTTGTAATGCCTTTTGGTGTGACTAATGCTCCTACAATTTTTATGGATTATATGAATCGAATTTTTCATCCTTACTTGGATAAATTTGTAGTTGTATTTATAGATGATATACTAATTTACTCCAAAACTAAGGAGGAGCATGAGGAACATTTAAAGGTAGTACTTCAGATTCTTAAGGATAAACAGTTCTATGCTAAGTTGTCCAAATGTGATTTCTGGTTAGAAGAAGTGAGTTTCTTAGGCCATGTGATTTCTAAAGGGGGTATAGGTGTTGATCCTTCTAAGGTAGAGGTTGTGCTTAATTGGGAGACTCCTAAGTCAGTGAGTGAGATTAGAAGTTTTCTTGGGTTGGCTGGGTATTATAGGAGATTTATAGAAGGATTTTCCAAGTTAGCTTTACCTTTGACTGAGTTGACTAGGAAAGGAGTTGCTTTTGTGTGGAATAGTAAGTGTGAGCTTAGTTTCCAAACCCTTAAGGAAAAGTTGACTAGTGCACCAGTGTTAGTTTTTTCTGATCTTAGTAAATCATTTATAGTGTATTGCGATGCTTCTAAGATGGGTTTAGGTGGGGTGTTGATGCAAGAGGGTAAAGTAGTAGCTTATGCCTCTAGGCAATTGAAAATCCATGAGAAGAACTACCCTACCCATGATCTTGAGTTAGCAGCTGTGGTGTTTGTATTAAAAATGTGGAGACATTACTTGTATGGTTCCAAAATTGAGGATTTTAGTGACCATAAGAGCCTTAAGTATTTGTTTGATCAGGAAGAGTTCAACATGAGGCAAAGGAGGTGGCTAGAATTTCTAAAGGATTATGATTTTGAATTGAGTTATCACCCTGGTAAGGCTAATGTAGTAGCAAATGCTCTGAGTAGAAAATCTCTTCATGTTAGTTCTTTGATGATTAAGGAAATGGATCTCTTGACTCAGTTTAGGGATTTGAGTTTAGCTTGTGAGGTGACTTCTGAAAGTGTGAAGCTAGGGATGATTAGAGTAAGTAATGATTTGTTGAGGGACATTAGAAAAGCTCAATTAGAGGACCCATTTTTGGTGAGTAGGCGTGAGGCTATAGAAGGGGGTAGTGGTGGAGAGTTTGTTTTAGGCGCAGATGGGGTAGTTAGATTTGGTGACCGAGTGTGTGTACCTAGTGAACCTACCATTAAACACTTAGTACTTGAAGAGAGGCATATGAGTAAGCTTAGTTTCCATCTGGGTTCAACTAAGATGTATCAAGATTTGAAAAAGGTATTTTGGTGGCCTAGGATGAAGAGGGATATAGAGGATTTTTTTTAGTGCTTGTTTAGTTTGCCAAAAGTCTAAGGTTAACCTTCAGAATTGCTGCAACCTTTAAGTATACCTGAGTGGAAGTGGGATAGTATTTCTATGGATTTTGTAGTTGTTTTGCCTAAGACTGTAAGGGGCCATGACTCTATTTGGGTTATTGTGGATAGGTTAACTAAGAGCGCTCATTTTCTTCCTATTAACATTAAGTACTCCTTAGAGAAACTAGCTCAGATTTACATAAGTGAGATTGTGAGATTGCATGGCATACCATCTAGCATAGTTTCAGATAGAGATCCCAGGTTTACATCTAGATTTTGGGAGAGTTTGCAACAGGCTTTGGGAACCCAACTTAGACTTAGTTCAGCTTATTATCCTCAAACTGATGGTCAGACCGAGAGAACCATTCAATCCTTAGAGGATTTGCTTAGGGCTCGTGTGTTAGACCAAGGGGGTAGTTGGGATAGTTTCCTACCTTTGATAAAGTTTACTTACAATAATAGTTTTCACTCTAGCATAGGTATGGCGCCTTATGAGACATTGTATGGTAGAAGGTGTAGGACACCCTTGTGTTGGTGTGAGCCGGGAGAGAGCCTTGTGTTAGGACTGGAGGTAGTGCAGCAGACCACTGATAAGGTTAGGATAATTCAGGAGAGGATGAGGACAGCTCAGAGTAGGCAAAAGAGTTGTGCTGATAAGAGGAGGAAGGAATTGGAATTCAAAGAAGGAGATCATGTGTTCCTGAAAGTCACTCCGTGGACTGGGGTTGGTAGGGCATTAAAGTCTAGAAAGCTTACACCTCGTTTCATTGATCCCTATCAAATTCTCAAAAGAGTTGGCAATGTTGTCTATCAGATTGCTTTACCTCCACATTTTTCAAATCTTCATAATGTCTTCCATGTTTCTCAACTCCGGAAATACATTCACGATCCTTCACATGTGATTGAGTCTAATCATCTTGAGGTTAAGGAAAACCTTACGGTGGAAACCATACCGGTGAGAGTTGAGGATCGGAGGGTGAAACAACTTTGAGGTAAGGAAATTCCTTTAGTTAAGGTAATTTGGGGAGGAGCTACCCCTGAGAGTGCTACTTGGGAGCTTGAAGAGAAGATGAAGGAGTCTTTTCCAGAGTTGTTCACTTCAGGTAAAAATTCGAGGACGAATTTTCTTTTAAGGAGGGATGAGTTGTAACATCCCAATATTTTAAAGATAAAATAAAATAAAATAAGAGAAATAAATAATAGTAATATTATTATTTTTGTAAATAGTGTTATTTTAATAAAAGAGGATGAGTGGGTTGAGGGTGGCCCAGCCCAGTTAAGTATTTAAGTAAGGAGGGGTTACCAATTCACCCTAATCCTAATTTTTCAAATCGTTAGAGAGCGAAACCATAAGGATGGGAGAAACGACTTTGCAAGGGGAAGGTGCTGCAGAGTGATCATCAAAAGAGAGCATGTCGTTGTTGTTTGATCTTCATCTCTAAGTTACGGGGGGGGAGGGTGCTGCTTATATGTGTATGTTGGGGTGCTTGGGTAGTGATGGGCAACCATAAGACCCTCTAAGAATTATAAATTCGAGAATTTATCTGTGAATCATGTATTGTGTGTTTGGAATGTGATTGATTTGATGTATAAACGTGATATTATTGATGAATTGAGTGATGGTAGCGAGACTATTAAAAAAGGGGACAAATTAGGATTTGGGGGTGAGATTCATAATTGAACGATTGTTGAATTAACTGTAATCCGTTGAAATAAATGATGTTTTTAGTGAATTTAATCGGTAAAAACGAGTTTAATTAAATTAGTAACTTGAGGATTTGAGTATAGATTGAAGAAGAGGGTAGAAGAAAGTCATTCCCGTTTTTACACAGAGCAGCGACTACAGATTCGTTCACCGTTGGATCGGGCTGAAATTTTGACAGCCGGTTCAGAACGTCTGGTTCTTCCTTCTAAACGGTTGGATCGTTGATATGAAGTCTGGGTTGGGAGATATTTAGTTCTCACTAGAGGAAAATCATTCTCATTTTTTACACAGAGCTGTGACTGTAAAACAGTGACTGCAAATTCGTTCACCGTTGGATCGGGCTGAAATGTTGACAGCTGGTTCAGGACATCTGGTTCTTCATTCTGAACGCTTGGATCGTTGATACGAAGTCTGGGTTGGGAGATATTTAGTTCGCACTGTAGCTGTATATTTGGGATTTTTTTTATGAAATTAAATTGGATGCATAGAGTGTATTAATTGTGATATGAGTATTGTGATGTGAATATCTTATGTGATATCCTATATTTATAATAATTGTTATGTGATGTGGTGTGATTATAATAATAGAGGTTGTATGAGATATATGTGAATTGATGATGATGCATTGAGCATAAAGATTGTATGAGGTATATGTGAATTGATGATGATGCATTGAGCATTGAAATTGTGTGAGAGATAAGAGGTATGATGATGATTGCATTGAGCATAACATTTGAGATGAGATGTGTGTGATGCATAAGCCAGACGTGGCTAGCATATGCCCTAGTCCTAAGGGGGGACGACGAGTTGGGTGACGACCATGATAGGGGACATTCGATGCATTTACTTCAAGAGGGAGTGTTTTTCAATGCGAGTCATCTAGCCCATATGGGGTGGGTGATGATGACAGGGGGCGAATGTCTTTGCACGGGCCCAAGAGAGGTGTATAACTGTGCAACCTATCGACCAAGAGGGCGTTAACGATAGGGCCATCATTGGTAACAACTAGGGAGATTGATGAGGGGCGCCCATTGTGCGGAGCTCCAAATCATGATCCTTAGGAAGAGTTTTGTGCATGAGCATAGAGTGAGAATTCATGACATTTTATAATTGCGTTAGAATGTGAATTTGTAATTATGAGGAACTTATATGCGTAAAGTGTAAAAAGTATGTGATGAGATTATTGATGATGATTATGTGATGAGATTATTGATGATGATTATGCGATGAGATTATTGATGATGATTATGTGATGAAATTAATGATTATGACTATGTGTTGGGTGGGGACAGGGAAGCCTTCGGCATTGCATGTATGAGCATGTGTTCTTTTCCTCACCGTACTCTCTGTGGTTATTTTATAGGTGACGAAGATGGCACTCAATGTGCCGAGTATTAAAAGGAAGGGGTCTCACTCTGATACTTGTGACATTTAGGGCTTAGTATTAGGAGTTTACTTTTATTCATGTTATTGAGTAGAGATTTAGAGAAACTGTTTTAAGTGCCTTGCATGGCCAAGAGAGATTTTTAAGATGTTGATAATTTGATATTAAGTTTTTTTTGGAAACCATTGACTTTACCTTTTATTTAAATTGAGTTGACTTTAAATTAAATGGTGTTTTTAAAGAGAGAATTGTGAACCTTTTTACCCGACGTGGAATACAACTTTTTCTTATATTTCAATTTGATGATTGTATTAGCGGTTGGGGTAGAAGGGTGTCACAGTCCGAACAACACGTGAGATTTCTACTATTGACAATCACAGTCAATTACAAGTATTCTTACAGCCTCTTCAGGACGTCTCTCACACCAAGCCTAGGCACTCCTATCTTGGTTGAGCCACAAGTATTCTTACAGCCTCTTCAGGACGCTCACACTCACTCTGAGACTAGGCTTCCTCCTATCTCAGATGAGACTGGTTACAAATGATTAGTAGGATAAGATGAGTCTAGCTTAAAATCATACAAAGTATGATAGACAATGAGCTTAGCTAGGGTTTCTCTATTCTTTACAGGTAGAAAGATTAAAAGCTGAGAAGAGAAAATAAACTGAGACTACAATTGTTCTCAAGTTGAGATCATATCTTAAGTGTGATAGACTTGAGATGAGGACTTGAATGTGGATGAGATGTAAGGATGTTCAATATTCAGTGTAATCTCTCTCTTTTCTTCACTGTAGACTTCAATATTTATTTCAAATGCAACTAGCCGTTTATGGCCGTTATTCTGACCGTTAAGAGTCGTTGAAGGTGAGAGGGAACTTTCTGTTGAAAGGAAAGCTTGCTTTTCTGAGTTTGATGTCACTGTGTCAGCATGCGGTGTACTTGCCTTGACTCTGAGTTGACCTTTTTGTCATATCTTCTCAAGCTGAACTTGAGTCTTATCTTTTGAATCTGAGTCTGGCTTTCAACTCTTGCATCCGAGCTTGGCTCTCAACTCTTGCATCTGATCTTGGGCTTACGTCTCAAGCTGATCTGGAGTCTCATCTAAGATTCTTCTTACTGGATATGATCTTCTCATTGATTAAGGTTGAGTCTCATCTTTCAACTGGTCTTGTCTCTGAGTAGGTGATATTCAAACCCTTTCTGACTTTGCTTCTTATGCATGAGATGACCTCTTGAATCTGCATCTGATCTTGAGCCAGTGTCTCAAGCTGACCTTGAATCTCTTTCTTGTTTATTGTTTTTACTTTAAGTTTTGTATCTAGGCATTCTTCAATTCTGACTTTTATGCTTTATATGCTTAAAGATGATCTTTAAGCTTCACTCACTCGATCAGTTTCTGCATGAAGGGAATCAAGCATATGGTCAGGGTGCAGCGGAAATAAATGGATTCCCTCCCTTGTTATGATCGTTTTGCGAAAACACGAATCAAGGCATAAAAGGTATTGAAATGAAAGGTCGTACCTTATTAGGATTACAAACGAGGCAAGAGTATCCGCGTCTCTATTGGTATCCACGCCAACAGCCGTACTATGAAACCCTCCTCAACTCTGCTAGTAGCCTTAGAGAGTAAAAAGCGATTGCTCATGTGTATATGGGGTAGTGCATCTCATGCTTTATTTATAGAGTGGTGGCTAGGGTTTTACCCCCTCACTCACTTAACCCTCACACTTATGGGCCTGACCCATCATGTAATAATTCTAATTAAATTAAATTAGAATTATTATCCTTTCCTAGTGGCTTGTTCTATGCGTGTGACCCAATAGGCTTTTAATATTTGGTTATAATATTAAAATAAAACCCTTTTATATTTAATATCATAAATAATGAGCGGTATCTAGCAACACATCACTATCCAAATATTGAGATTATCAATAACTTTGATAAATCCTATTTTATGATAATAATTTATATGATCTATCCCTTTGTCCAAATATCTAATTGAACACAAGGGCATGGATTGTGTCAACCTTGTATAGTTCAATTTATATTTTCTTGATCCCCAAGTAGACTGTACAGAAAATAAATATCTCATATTTATCCTCCTGAGCATGGCCATGCATTTTGCAGTCTCACTTTATCAAGAGGCCTACAGATATAACTCCTGTTACATAGGAGGGACAAATCTCATCTAGGGCACTCACATTCCACCACATAATTTATTATATGTCCAGAAACCAACTTTATGATTACCCTGTTACAGGTAACGTTTGATGATAATTAAAACATATAATTCCTTATGTAGGAATCGTAGTGATTTCAGGTCGAAGGACTTCATATAACATTTATCAATTTAAGAAACGTTCATGACACTTATGTAACAACCTATGCAACGTTCTTAAGGTGGGTCTGTCCAGTACACCATCACTCTTAATGTGTACCTATGTGAACACATGATATCTCATATCCATGATCTGTGAGATATGATCATCTATGCACTCACATACTAGTCTAAATGCATCTTTGTCCTAAGATGATACTTGACTAGGGACTATTTAAGAATAGTTCTTCATAAGATCTCACGATTAAGTCATCTACTTGATTTCTTATGAAGTTTAAGCTTACTATTCTAAGGAAAATAATTATATTCTAAAAGAATAAGTTTGCCTTTATAAAATAACATGATACATGTGATGGATGTTCATAAATATATAAGTCTCTAATGCATATTCCTAACACTGCAAAATAAAGTCTAGAAATTCTGCCATATACTTGAGCACACAGTTAGTAAAATAACAAGATGCATCTCATTCAGTTCAACACATATCAAAACTTAATGGTTTGGCACATTAAAAACTTTTAGGAGTGAGTTTGTCTTAACAGATAGGGTATGTGTAATAGTGAGAAAGTGTACCTGATTTCAGCTTACTCAGCCTTATTTATATGCAGGTAAAAGGCGGGAATATTCGTTAGGCAGTTGTTACGGTAATTTAATAGGAGCACAACGCGCCTGAATTAAGGTGGACTCACGAGCCCCGAGACACATATGTCCGGATGTCGTTCCATGTCGGTTAGAGTCTGTATTGGCTTGTTGTACGCAGCCAAGTAAATTCGTGAGGTGGATGTCGGCACTTACAAGCCGGATGTGGATCTAGAACAATAGCCTCAAAGGTAGCATGTCAGTATCCCCCTATGCTGGTGGGCGTCTGTGTTCATAAGTCAGCTTCAGTTGACCTGTAATGGAAATGACATGAGGCGTATGTATTTCGGATGCCAGTCCAAAACAGGACTAAGCCCAAATAGATGTCGGCGGACGTCGGTCCTAATAGGTTTGATCATGGGACTGAGCGCGAAACAAAGTCGGCGCAAGCAGGCCAGTAGTTGGTCCAGAACAGTCACAATTCAACCCCCTTCTTGTGACTCTCTTAATCACTTCAGTTTTGGGATTTAGAACTGACACTTATTTCTTTTGACAACCACACCTCTTTCTCGACCATATATCTCTCCCTCTTTAATTATTGGTCTTAGTTTTTGTTCCTCATAATGTAAAGGCTTCAAATATGAGTCGAGGGGTTTGGTAATGAAATGATCAGTTAAAGCCCTTCTCTCTTAGATTCATACTTACATTTCCTCCCTTACAATCACTTCCTTTTTCGATTTGGGTTGCCAAACTGAGTCAACAAAACTCGGATTACCAAATTAGGCTTGAATCATTACTTGATTCCTTAAGGAGATAATTAAGGAGAGCTTTATTTATAGTTTGATGAGAATAATGAGTTCTCTATAAAATAGGTCTCCTCATTCAATATATGCATGGCCATCGAACCCACGACAAAGGCAGCATGGACACTCTATTACCTGCATTGTGAGGGGTAGGATACTTAATTTGATATGTTCATCATATTTTTCCATGAGCTTTGCTATAATAATTGGCGTAAGAAAGATAATTTTTTTTTCAATTAACATGTTAGTCCCTCTAACTTTCTATATATGCTTATTTGGGTATTATTATTGAATGCACATTTAGTGTCATGTGTTGGTTTTAATGTTGTGAATGTGACACCCTTCTACCCCAACACTTATATAATAACGTAGCGGAAGACTTTCGAAAATATAACAAGTTCACATTGGGTAAAAAGGTTCACATAACTCTTTATTCGAAAACCTCATTATTTCGAAAGAATAAAAGAATAAAAATAGAATTCAAATGTACTCAAATACTCAAGCAGCGGAATCTCTAAAATAAAATAATTAAACTTCCTACTTGCCGTGCAAGGCATCCAAAAGGGTTTATAAAAATATTCCTAACTAAAAAAACATAAAGAACACCCCAACAATATGCCCTGATGTCACATGTACCAGAGCAACACTCCCTTTAATTAAACTCGACACCAAAGGTGTCATCACCATTACCTGAAACAACAACAGTAACAGTGAGGAAAGAGCTCTAACTCATATATACACATAGGAGGCTACCCTATCATCACCCACATATAATCAATATCATCATTAACCACACCACGTACCCAAACAACAAGTAATCCATCAAATAAGAATCATCTATGAACTCACTTAACAGCTCATCAATATCATCATATAAATCTCACAACGTCATTCACCAAAGAAAGCACATACTCTATTCTCAACACAATATACCCATTTCATCATTATACTCATAACACCATCATATAACTCATTTACATCATCATATGTAATACAGATTCATCCATCATCCTATAACTCATTTCATCATAATTTATAACACATATTTATCCATCATCACATACACCAAAACTCATCAACATCGCCAATCTCATCATCCTCATCAATACTCTCCCGAGTTGCACTCGCCCCTCTTTAAGCTTATGCTCCTCGGTACTAACTCTCCCAAGTCGCACTCGCCCCTCTCTAGGCTTATGCTCCTTGGTACAAACTCTCCCCGAGTTACACTCGCCTCTCACTAGGCTCATGCATCCCGAGTACAAACTCTCCCCGAGTTACACTCGCCTCTCTCTAGGCTCATGCATCCCGAGTACAAACTCTCCTCGAGTTACACTCGCCTCTCTCTAGGCTCATGTAACCGAGTACAACAACAAATTCACCACAATTATATGCAACATGTAATTATTCATCATTAGCAACTCCCCGAATTACACTCGCCTCTCTCTAGGCTCATGCAATCCGAGTACCACCACTCACATGCTCAACGCATGATCAATCAACATAAGATTAAATGCATCATCCTCAACAACATAACATTATCATCAACAACATTAATCATCACACATCTCATACATCATCATCATAAACTTCAATGCATCAATACATCATCATCAATCCACATATATCTCATACAATCACTATACTCAATACATCATCATCAATTCACACATATCTCATACAATCTCTATTATATTAATCACACCACATCACATGACAATTATTATAAACATGGGATATCACATAAGATATTCACATCATAATACTCATATCACAATTAATACACACTATGCATCCAATTTAATTTCATCAATAAAAACCCCAAATATATAGCTACAGTGAGAACTAAATATCTACCAACCCAGACTTCGTATCAACGATCCAACCGTTCAGAATGAAGAACCAGGGATCCCGAACCAGCTGTTAAAATTGCAGCCTGATCCAACGGTGAACGAATCTGCAGACGCTATTTTACATTCGCAGCTCTGTGTAAAAACGGGAAGGATTTTCCTCTAGTGCGAACTAAATATATCCTAACCTAGACCTCGTATCGACGATCCAACCGTTCAGAATGAAGAACCAAGGGTCCTGAACCAGCTGTTAAAATTTCAGCCCGATCCAACGGTGAACGATCCGCAGTCGCTATTTTACATTGTAGCTCTGTGTAAAAACGGGAATGACTTTCCTCTACCCTCTTCTTCAATCCCTACTTAATTCCTCAAGTTCCTAACTCAATTAAACTCGTTTTTACCGATTAAATTCACTAAAATCAACAATCATTCCTATGATTTCCAATAAATTTAACATCTAATCAATTATGGTTCCTCATCTCTAAACCCTTATTTAACCTCTTTTTGCTGTTCTCATTATTCTCATTCAATCTACTCAAGATTCATCAAGGATCATACAACAATCAACAATCCACAGTTTTCATCATCATTAATCAACATCCACATAGATTCCATCAAATTTAAATCCTCAGATGGGTCTTATGGTCGCCCACCACTACCCAACAACCCCCTACATGCACATACAAGGAACACCCTTTTCCCCCTGTTACCTTGTAGTGGAGATCGAACAGTAAGGGAGATTCTTTCTTGGTTCTTGATGATCACTCTCCTGCAATCTCCTCTTGAGACTTGGTTTCTCCCCTCCTTAGCGTTTTGCTCTCTGACGATTTGACGAATAAGGATTAAGGTGAACTGAGAACCTCTCCTTAAATACATACTTAATTGGGCTAGGCCCACTCTCAACCCACTTATTCTATTTATTATTCTTATTATTTATTAAATATCCTTATTGATAAAATACGCTAATCTTACTAATATTATTATTTATTCTTCTATTTATTTAATTATTTCCTCTACTTATTTATTTAATTTAATTAATATTTTACTTAATAAAATTTAGGATGTTACAGTGAATGCAAATTTATGAGGTGATCAGTGCTCCGGTCCAGCTAATAAATAGTGGGTACCGGTCCAGTCCTGATTTGTCCCAGTAAAATTGTGACACGTTTTCACCACTCTCTTTTTCCTCCCTCCCATCCAACCCCTGTTCACAGGCACTTCCCATCAAACCCAAGCTATGTTCATTATCTCCTTCACAGCACCTGACCCCGCCATAATCCCATGCCAAATAAAACATGGATGAGATGAGCTCCACACCACTGCTCTCTGTAGTATCCTGCAAGTAGTTTTACTATCAGTTTGAGTATTAATATGCATGTCATTCATTTTAAATCTACAAACACTGAAACCACATTAAATCCTCATTTCAACAAGTTCATTTCTTTCCATCTTCCCAACTTCAATTTTCAACTTCTACTTATGGGTTTTGTTCCCTCCCTGCATCTTCTCCCTTTTAATTCCCCACATTTTCCCTTCCTTTTCTTTTTGGGCTTCCCCTATTTCTATAGATTCTTCTAGTTTCGTGCTTTGGTGCTTTCCCTTATCTACAACAACAACAATCCTTTATGCTTTGTGAATGACCAAATTAAAACTGACCCTGTGTTGAATCCTTCGCTGTCATAAATTCCCTGCAAAATTCCTCAACTAAAGGGATTGACATGAACCTATCACTTTCCTCAAAATAGTATCTGCATATTCCGCTGTCCAATCAAACCTTTGCGACCCTTTCTATCTTACTTTCGTATCCAAATAGAAAAAGAAAATAAAACCCATCGCACCACCATTGTGGAAGCTTTGCTGCGAGGCTGCCATGGTTGAATGAAGGAAGCGTTGAAGAATTTTTTTTTTTGTTTATAGCGAGTGCGTTCTTCTCTTCCAAGTAGTTCAATAATTACATGACAAGTATTGACTGAGCCGGTACCCATAAAATTGGAACGGGACCCTAAAATCTATCAATTTATAATTGTACCCAGTAATTTATCTAACAAACAAATGCTAGTGTCAATGATTATAGCATATTTGGTCATTATTATATTTGACAAACAAATGCTATAAATTAACATGGCACGCAAAATGAAACTAGCACATAAAGATGTGTAGATTTCAAAGGTAATAACAAAGCAAGCAACCTATTAAACTAACACAAACACAATTTACATGTTAGAACTTAAAATCAATTATAGAACATAAATTTCACATTCACATTGACAATGAACTTAAAACAATAAATACACGTTAACATGCAAATAGAAATTGAAGTTGTATGAGGAATATAAATAAAAGGAAATCATTTATTAGGATCATGAAGGTGAAAGTGTGCAACTATGAAAGTTAAACAAAAGTTTCTGCAAAAAATCTTAGAATTTCATTTGAAGTTGTCAAGACAAAACCATGTAACCAGAACCCTATTTGAGAATAATCTTATGTTCCTTCTATTTAATTTTAATATTACACCAATTGCCTAGCTATGACCATATGCTCACCACTATAAATACGACCAAGTTCGAAAGAATATATGGTGATGATAACGATGTGGGACGTATGGGCGGAACTTCTTAGTGACAGAGGAGAGTCAAACTTTTTCAAAAACAAATATATATATATAAATATATAATTAGTAAAAATTATCTATATTTTCCTTATTACTAATTAGATTTTTCATAATATTTAAAAACTCCCTACTATAATCTAAAGATATTTTATACATTATTTAATGAGTATGACAATCATGTGTTATTAAACTCAATACTGACACTCTTTCCATTTTAAAATTATCGTTATTATAACATTTTATTTATTTATTCAAAACTTTTGTTGTTTTAGAAATCTAAAACTAATTAATTTTTTTTAACTATACTTTTATTTAATATTACTCCAACAACTAACAAATTTAATTATATCTCTCATTTCCTCTCCGTAAAATAGTACTACATTTGTTCCTAATTAACTGGCCACTTAGACAAAAAAATATACACTGATTAAAAATTATAATCATTACTCTTATTTTCATAAAAAAAATTAAAATTTCTATTTTGTTCTTTATCTCTCAATATTTATTTGGTCTAATTGGTTTTGAATAGTGAGTAATTTATTATTACATCATAATTAATATAAGGGTAAAATGGAAAAAGAAAATTATTACTGCATAGGGTTTGTAAGCGGACACCTAAATATGAATAATTTTTTTCTTTAAAAAATGAATAGTTAACTAGGAACCTTGCATTTATATAGTTTAGGTTTTGCTGACTCTAGGGAAGATCCTTTCCCCTGGAGGTAGGTTTTGACTATGACTTTGTAGTTCTTTATTTTTTTTGTTTTAATTTCATATTCTTTACCAAAAAAAAAATTTAGTCTTTATTATACATCATCTCTCTATATGTTTCAAATTCTTTTCAATCAATAAAATAGATGAAGTATAAATGAAGTATTTTTAGTAAAAATTATATAAATTTAGACATAGTTAAAATTTTCTTAATTTTGTGCATAACCTTAAATGATAAGAAATTTGGAATGAAGGGAGTAAGACAATATATCATTGAATGACAATATAACATTTTGAGTAAACTAACAAATCGGTCCTTGACTTTTTTTAAGGCCATGCAGTTTAGTCCCTAAGAAATAAAGAACTCCAATATAGTCCCTGACTTCTTGCTTTTTTTGTCACTACAGTCCAACTGTGTGTTTTCTGTTAATTTTTTTAATGATGTGTCATGTTTCGTGACACTGTGTCACACTATTTGCCATCGGGACACAAAAATAACGTCATTAGGGTTGAGACCTTCCAATGAAGAAGGGGGAAAAGAGAGAAAAAGAGAGAATAAGGAAACACACGACAATTAGAGTTGTAACCTTTCAAGCTATAAATTTGACAAAATTACATCATTTTTGTACCATAGTGGATACTTTAGTGACAAACAATGTTACAGAGGGTCACTAAACGTGACACGTCGTAAAAAAATTAACAGAAAACACACAGTTGGACTATAATGAAAGAAAAAGCAAGAAGTCATGGACTATATTGGGGTTTTCTATTTCTTATGGACTAAATTGCATGACCCCAAAAAATTCAGGGACCGATTTGCTAGTTTACTCCTTAAGGAAAACAAAGTTAAGATTCAAAATGTAAACTATAGAGGTGAAGTAAATAAGAGGGATATGCTTTGATTAAGGAAATTGAAGTGAATTGATGATTTATATCATGGTTCACGTGGTATGTACCCCGTTAGGCTTCAACTAAAGTTGTTGCTAAATTTTGGATTTTAAGCGTAATGACCTATGTGCAATAATTTCATTATATCTAAAGTTATAGGTGTCCAATTTAGGTGATTCAAGTTGCATTAGAAAGTTAAGATACGGGGCTTCAGTTTGATATGCTACACGATAGTATTCCGGTCTCATTTTCACCTTCAAACAGACTTATTCTTGCTCAAGCGAGAAATCCCTCGCTTGAGCGAGGATTTCAGCAGAAACAGGGGAGGCTCTCTGACTTTGCACTCGCTCAAGAGAGCCAGAGCTCGCTCTAGCGAGCGCAAAGTCAGAGAGGGGGTTTTTCGCTACTGGGCGTTCCTCGCTCAAGCGATCAATCGCTCGCTTGAGCGAGTCCCAACTCAGAGAGCAGGTATTTTACTCGCTCGAGCGAGCGAATGCGATTTCAGTTTTTAAAACACGCAAAACCCTAACCCCCTTTCATTTTATACACTCTTTTACCAATTTAGAGAGAGATAGGGAAGAGTTATAGAGTGAGAATCAAGCTAATGGCAAGAAGGAAGCTTTCCAAGCCAAGGATCTCACCACCCAACCTTCTTCAACCTCCTTCCCCTCCTCTATTTTAGCTCTTGAGGTGAGTATAGCTCACACACCTCCACTCATTCATGCTTGAGTCACTTCCATGAACCCTATCTCCTTCTTTCCCCTTCTCTTAGTCTGTATGTTTGTGATTGGTTGATTGATTTCCATGATTTCAGTGTATGAGTGTTTGATTAGAGATATGGATTTAGAGTATGGTATGCTTAGGGTTTCACCCACCCCTTTTTATTATTGCCTTATACCTTTATGATTTATACTTAGAGAACATGCTATTATTGATTGTGGGGGATTGGGTTATGAGATTCATATGATGGGGTTTCATTGTATCTAAAAGAATGTTTAGATCTGGCATGATTCATGTACTATATGTTATGTGTGTGCATTGCATTAAGGACTTTGGCAACAATTAATTGGAAAATGAATTTGAGCTTCGAGACCCAGAGAAAAATTAATTTGGCTTCGGCCCCAGAAAAATGGCTTCGGCCCCAGATTTTGGCTTCAGCCCCAGATCACCTTAATTAAACAAGATTGGACTTCAGTCCCCAGAGTAATTGAACTTGTTAGGTATATGCACTAGAGACTTATATGTTTTGAAACATCCATCACATGTATCATATTATTTTATATAGGCAATTCATTCTTTTAAGAATACAATTAATGTCCTTAGAATAGTAAGCTCAAACTTCATAAGAAATCAAGTAGATGACTTGATCGTGAGATCTTATGAAGAACTATTCTTAAAATAGTCCCTGGTCAAGTATCATCTTAGGACAAAGATGCATTTAGACTAGTATGTGAGTTCATTGATGAGCACATCTCACGGATCATGGATATGAGATATCATGTGCTCACATAGGTACATATTAAGAGTAATAGTGTACTGGATAGACCCACCTTAAGAGCGTTGCATGGATTGTTACATAAATGTCATGAACATTTCTTAAATTGATAAATGTTATATGAAGTCCTTTGACCTGAAATCACTACGATTCCTACATAAGGAATTATGTGTTTTGAATATCATCAAACATTGCCTGTAACAAGGTGATCATAAAGTTGGTATTTGGACATATAATAAATTATGTGGAGGAATGTAAGTGACCTAGATGGGATTTGTCCCTCCTATGTAACAGGAGTTATATCTGTAGGCCTCTTGATAAAGTGAGACTGCAAAATGCATGGCCATGCTCAGGAGGATAAACATGAGATGTTTATTTTCTGTACAGTCTACTTGGGGATCAAGAAAACATAAATTGAGCTATACAAGGTTGACACATTCCATGCCCTTGTGTTCAATTAGATATTTGGACAAAGGGACAGATCATATAAATTATTATCATAAAAATAGGATTTGTCAAAGTTGTTGATAATCTCAATATTTTGGTAGTGATGTATTGCTAGATACCGCTCACTATTTATGATATTAAATATAAAAGGGTTTTATTTTAATATCGTAACCAAATATTAAAAGCCTATTGGGTCACACGCATACAACAAGCCACCAGGAAAGATATTAATTCTAATTTGATTAGGATTATAACATAATGGGCCAGGCCCATATATGTTAAGGTTAATAGAGTGAGGGGTTAACCCTAGCCACCACTCTATAAATATAGCATAAGATGCATAACCCTGTACATATGAGCAATCACTCTTAGTCTCTAAGGCTACTAGCAGAGTTGAGGAAGGTTTCCTAGTTAGGCTGTTGGCGTGGACACCACTAGAGACGTGGCTTTTATTGCCTCATTCGCAATCCTTAAAAGGTACGACCTTTTGTTTCATGTCTTTTATGCCTTAATTCGTGTTTTCGCATTAACGATCATAACAAGGGAGGGAATCCATTTATTCCGCTGCACCCTGACCACATGCTTGATTCCCTTCAGAACTTCGGTCCCCAGAGTAAGACTTGGACCTCGGTCCCCAGAGTAATGGTGGGATACGTCCCCAAGGAAGACGTTCCTTGTAGTCTGAGCTCAGGTCTAGCCCCAGAGAGAGTGAAAAGACCCCGTCTGCCGGGTAATGCAGATCATGCATAACATATTTAATGAGAGTTTGGCATTAGATACCATGGTTACTTTAGTTGAGTTATAATGCCATGATGAATTGTGATAGAACTAAACTATGTATGGTTTGCTGAATTATATGTTGCATCTCATATGCGTGCCTCCCCACACTACTTGCAAGCATAGTTATATTCAATGAGACATTAGTCTCACCCCGCGTTTGTGGGTTATATTTTAGTTATCCATGACTGTTTGACTGCAAGCTTGGACTGAAAAGTGATGTAAGGATGTTTCTTAATTGAACCCCATGAGGGGAAGTAATGTGTGTGTGTGTGTGTGTGTTTGTGTGTATGTTAGACTATGTTAAGTAGATTAGAAGTTTCTTCATTTAAGGATAGATTAATTATGAGCCACGGAGTGGCATTTGTATTAATATGAAATTTATGATGTCTAATTATTGCTTTCCACTTATGTAATCGTTGGAGTTACCTAAGCGTCTTGAGAGTGTTTGTTATCGATATCAGTAATGAAGCAAAATAATTTCAGAAATTTGGGAATTTGGTTTCCAACGGGTCTAATTCTCGGATTTAGAAATTAGGATGTTACACCAAATTTTATCAATAAGAATGTGACATGAGAATTCAAAGAAAGTTTAATCGAATTGCTCAAAGAATATAAGGATTGCTTTGCATGGGATTACCATGAGATGACTGGTTTGAGTCGAGAGCTTGTGGAACATAAATTGCCAACTTATCCTGAAAAAAGACCAGTGAAGCAAGCTCCACGAAGATTTGCACCTGATGTTGTATTGAAGATTAAAGGTGAGATTGAAAAGCTACTAAAGGCCAAATTCATTCGTACTACCAGGTAAGTTGATTGGATTTCGAATATTGTTCCTGTCAATAAAAAGAATTAGTCTTTAAGAGTTTGTATAGATTTTAGAGATTTAAATAGAGCAATTCCTAAAGATGAATATCCAATGCCTATGGCTGATATGTTAATTGGTTCAGCAGCAGGAAATGACGTACAAAGTATGCTAGATGGTTATTCAGGATATAAAAAAAAATTATTGCTGAAGAGGATATTTCATAAACAACTTTTAGATGTCCTGGAGAAATTGGTACTTATGAATGAGTAATGATGCCCTTTGGCTCTAAAAATGCTGGTGCAACATACCAGAGGGCTATGAATTCCATTTTTCATGATTTAATGGGAAAAATTATGCAAGTGTATATAGATAATGTAATAGTTAAGTCTAAATCAAAGTATAATCATCTTTTAAATCTAAAAGAAGCATTCGAAAGGATGAGGCTTCACAAATTGAAAATGAATCATATTAAATGTGCTTTTGGTGTATCAACATGTAATTTCATAGGATTCCTAGTGCATCAAAAGGGAGTAGAGATTGATAAGAACAAAGCCAAAGCTATTTTGGAAACATCTCCTCTTTCGAATAAGAAACAGTTGCAGTCCCTGTTAGGGAAGATCAATTTTCTTCGAACATTTATTGCAAATCTCTTTGGAAAGACAAAGGTGTTTTCATCTCTCCAAAAATTGAAGAAAGAAGAAGAATTCGAAAGGAAAGTAAACACCAAGAGGAATTCAAAGAAATAAAGAAAATTTTGAACAATCCTCCCATCATGACACCTCCAATTAAAGGAAAGCCACTAAATTTGTATATTTCTGCATCAGAAGAAACTCTAGGAAGTATGTTGGCCCAGGAAGATGAGAAGGGAATCGAAAGGGCAATTTATTATCTTAGTAGGGCTCTAAATGATGCAGAATTTGGACACTATGCTATAGAGAAATTATGTTTATGTCTTTATTTTTCTTATATCAAGCTCAAGTACTATGTGAAACCTTTCGATGTATATGTAATTTCTCATTATGATATAATAAATCACATGTTGTTGAAACATGTTCTTCATAGTCAGGTAGGAAAATGGGCTTTAGCATTAACAAAATTTTCTTTAACTTATCTTCCTTTAAAAGCAGTAAAAGGACAACTTGTGGCAGATTTCTTAGTAGATCATCCTCCAATTTGAATTGAAAATATATTTTTTGTAGGTTTAAAACCTTGGAAGTTTTATTTCGATGGATCGAAACATAAAGATGGGGTAGGATTTGGAAGTTTATTAATTTCTCCTAAAGGCTAAGCAACGAAAATTATGTTTCGAATTAGAATGGATCGTTCGAATAATGAGGCTGAATATGAAGCATTGATCTTAGGACTTGAAGTTCTTGTGTCTTTTAAAGCTAAACAAGTTCTTATTCGACGAGATTCACAATTAGTCATTAAACAATTGAATAAGGAATACAAGTGTTTCAATCCTAGGTTGTTAAAATATCTTTTAACAACGTTTAAGCTATTGAGTCTCAGAATTAATTTAAGTATTTAAACTAGATTTAAGACTCATTATCCTTAGGTTTTAATGATTAACAAATTAGATCATATAAAGACAAGTTCTACTGAGAAAGGTATTGTTTTGTGCATTGTGTTTCAGGTAACAGGATGAAGCATCCATCTGAAGACAAGAAGACAAAGATAGCCAAGGAAGCAGGCAAAAGACAGGAAGAGGAAATCCGAAGAAAGATGAAGCAAATCTGAACAAGAAGAAACACTGAAAGAAGAAATCTGCTAAAGAAGAACAAAGCAACAATAGAAATTTCGTTTGAATTTCCTTGTACTTAGATTTATTCTCTATATTCTGAGTTTTACTCAGTTATCCCTTTGTACATGAGAACCTGAGTTTAAGTTTTTCAGAAACTTAAACTTATCATATTTGTAAACACTGTAAAGTGTCTGAGAGCCTGGAGAGGCTTGGAGGAACAAAGAATACTTGTGTTTAGCCTGGAGAGGCTGTGTCCAAAGAATACTTGGTTTTAGCCTGAAGAGGCTGTGTCCAAAGAATACTTGTGTTTAGCCTGAAGAGGCTGGGTCCAAACAATACTTGTAATCTTGTGGGATTAGTGGAAAATCCAGTGGAGTGTTGCCCTGGGACTGGATGTAGCTCACTGTGTTAGTGGGTGAACCAGGATAAATTTATGTGGTCAAGTTCTCTCAACCCTTAACTCTTTACATTCTGTTTTAAACTAACCAAGGAGGGTTATAGAAAAGTTGTTTTATTAATCAAAGCAGAAAACAATCTTTTCTTCACGAGAAAAACGTTTCAAAAGCTTTTTATTCAACCTTCTGAGTCGCATCAACAAGTTGTTGAACTCCCAGTTTCGCAAGGTTGCTTAAACATTTCCAAATCAGTTTGCTTGTTAAAAGGTTTTCTGAAAAATCTGCAAAGAATTTTAAAACACTATTCAACCCCCCTTCTAGTGTTTCCTGTGGTTCTAACAGTTAGTATCCGAGCTTTACCTCGGGTTGAGCATCTAACAAGTGCTGAGGGAAGAAGATCCAGATGGAAACCTCAACAAGCTATGGTGTTTACATCTCAGAAGGAGCATCTGTATCCAGACCACCAATCTTCAACAAAAAAGATTATTCTTTCTGGAAAGAACATATGAAACTATTCATGGAGAGCTACAATCTTGATCTTTGGGATATAGTTACTGATGGTAATTATGTTCCCATGAGAAATGGAATGCCCATTTCCAAAATGGAGTGGTCCCATGAGCAAAAACTTAAAGTTCAACTAAATGCTCAAGCTAAACTTTACTTGATTTGTTCTCTGAACAAGTGTGAGTATGGTTTGGTTAAGGGATTCCACTTAGCTAAGGAAATATGGGAGTGGCTAGCTTCATATGCTCTTAAAGGAGATGAAGATTATGAATCATTAGAAGAGAAACCCACTGAAAATGAAGAAGATTCATCAGAAGAGGAGAATATATGCTTCATGGAAAATCAATCAGAAGATTCTGACTCTAAGGTAACATCTTTAACTCTTGATGAATATGATGATTTAGTTGATGGAACTAAGGAACTCTTCAGAAAGTATAAGAAGCTTTCCAGTGCCTATGATGCTGCATGTACTGAAAATAAGGATTTTGAAAAAGAAAACCTTATACTTAAAGAAGGGCTTCTGAAGCAAGAGAATAGTAAGCTCAAAAGTCTACTTGAAGAAAAACAGGGTCTTCAAGGACAAATTTTAGAACTTACTGAATACA
Organism: Sesbania bispinosa; assembly: GCA_026901365.1. Classification (NCBI taxonomy): domain Eukaryota; kingdom Viridiplantae; phylum Streptophyta; class Magnoliopsida; order Fabales; family Fabaceae; genus Sesbania; species Sesbania bispinosa. Next base: position 1,668,847 of record QLOH01000108.1, read on the forward strand.
TGGCCAACTTTACTGAAGGAACCAATAATGTTGACATATTATTGAAAACTCAGAAAAGATTGAATGATAAAAGAGGCTTAGGATTCTCTGGAAAACCATCATCTAAAACATTAAATTCTGATAAGCCTAAAAAGGAAAAGAAAAAGGTTGATGGTTGTCCTCACTGTGATAAAATAGATTGTTAAAAAATGAATGTAAGCAGGATGAGGAACCTATTCCTGTAACTGACCCTGGTGGACCCAAGAACGTATGAGTACCAAAATTGTCCATTGTTTCTCTTGCAGATATTCTTAACAAGGCAAAGAAAACTCCAAGAATAACCAAAGAAGAATGGGTGAGTGGAGAACTAAAAGGAAAGAAGGTGTACATGTTGAAAGCGTTAACCACAACCTGCTGAAGCTAAGCATCATTCTTTCAGAAAGCAATGTTGAGTCTTAACCTTATAAAAATCCTATTTTGTGGTAACATCTTTCCTATCTCAGACTCTCTAAAATTATATGCATTGCTTATGTGTACTCTCTGAAATGTCTCTATGATGATCTTGCTGAACCTCGTATTTGTTGAAAAATTATTTATTAAAATAATTATTTTATCAGAGAAATATGAAAGGTCTTTAAAATCCAAACGTTTTTGAAATACTTGTGACCTGGCTCTCTATGAATTGATGGCTCATCAACTGTCCCCTCGAAGCGGCACGATGCATGACTCTCCATGTCTGCGCAGTTTTTGTAACCGCTGTCATCAATGCTTCTGATGTGCCTATTTATAGAGTTTGAGGGATCATCATGAGAACTACACTTTCTCTCTGCTATAAAAAATCCTCTGAGCATCTAAGAGAACTTCTCCTCTCTCCAAGAACTTCAAGATTTTCAGTTCAGAACTCTATTTTCTTCAAATGGTTGTTGAGTCTGTTGCTTAATGTGCTCCTGCTCCAACCTATTTTAATGAGAGAATCATTCCTTCAAAAGCAGTTTGTTTATCTGAATTTAAAGAGGCAGGATACAAGATCACCGAATACTTTGATGCAGTGGGATGGACCCCATTTTTCAACAACATCTCCTCTCCATGGCATGAGGGGAGTGTTCTGGAATTCTGGAACAACTCTGAGGTTGTTTCTAAACCTGGACGCACTGGGTTAAAGACCACGGTGATGGGAAGATCACTCCTCATCAACTACAACTTGTTGGCTGAAGTGACTGGTGTTCCGGTCAGAGGAGATAACTTTTTCCAAAACTGAGAAGTTTCTCATGGAGCCTTTTTGGTGTACGATCAATTGTTGTTCGATGGCAGACGCTTTAGCCCCACCAAGCATTCTCAACTTCTGGAAATCACCAGAGTTCTTCTTTCTATTCTCAACTGCTGCATTCTTCCTAAAGGAAGTGATAACATTTACATCAAGGAGCTTGAAAGGTTTGTGGTGGCTCACTTGCTGATGAAGAAGAGGATTAGTCTTCCATGGGTCCTTCTCTACCAGATGATGTTCAGAAGAGAGTTGGATGTTGAGGACCTCTTTCCCCACAACACTTTAATCATGAAAATCCTGATTCACAAAGGATTTTCGATGAATGATCTCTTTGATCAAACACCTCCTTCCTTCTTCACTCTGGTTATGTATGAGCAGTTAAACCGGACTCAAATTGAAAGAGAAGAAGCCCTAGAGAACATGGTGGCTGAAGTTCCTCTTGTGGCATCCTCTGTCAGAGAGAGAAGGACAAGAGCTTCTGATCATCTGGGTGCTCATGGAAGGATCAGAAAGGTGTTTGCTGCATATAATGTGAAGAGGCTGCATGGTCGCGTTGGTTGGCTAGCCAGGAAGCTGAAGGAAACTCAAAAGGAGTTACTAAAGCTGAAGGCAGAGAAGGAGGGTGCAAGTGCTGCCGAGACCATGCCTGCTGATAGCCATTAATTTATTCAAAGAGCCATGTCACAGTCCTTTGATCCTTTTTGTTCTTTTGTTTTGAAAAATGCTTGTTAAAATTTCTACAATTTTTGATCAATATAAATGAAATTTTTACTTTCACCAAGAGTCTATCCTTGATGCTATATTTCAGTAATTGTGGTTTAATTCTCTGAATATGTTGAATTTAATCATTGGTTGCGCACATTTATTGATCTTACGCTTAACTTTCCTATTTTAACACCTAAATTTATTACTCTATTTCACGTCCTTAAGTTATCTAACTCCTTTTGAATAATGACAAAATGGGGATAAATATAACTAACAAATTACCTTGAAGCAAAGTTGTTTTTCAGAAACTAAGATTCCTTTTCAGAAGATAAATCTCCTGTTTAGGGGGAGTTAGCAAAGTTGTTTTCAGAAGCAACGAGATCAGGGGGAGTTTTCACACTCAACTTATTTATCTGAAAAAGAAGGAACACTCTTCTTTCTAAACTTAAATTTAAATCTTTCAGATATTTGTTAGTCTTATCAAATTTGTCATCATTAAAAAGGGGAGAATGTTGAGTCTCAATATAAATTAAGTATTCAATTTAATTCAAGACTCGTTACCCTTGGTTTTAATGTTTAACAAATTTGATTATATATAAACGGATTCTACTGAGAAAGGTAGTTTGTCTTTGCTTTTGCAGCAACTCTGAAATGAGAAAATCTTTAAGTTAAAGCAATTATCTGAAGAATTGATCAACCTGTTGAAAGTATGTGCGTACTAAATCTGTACCTGCTGAACACATACTCTCTGAACTATCACTCGATGACGTGGCAATTTGAGCTCACTGAAATGAAGAACTCTCTGAAGTGCTTGAATCTACTGAAGACTCTCTCAACCCTTTGATGACGTGTACCATTCCTTATACTGAGAAGTCTTACTAATTCACGCAACAAAGCATATGTCAAAGTCAGAAGGCTTTCTGCGCAAAGACTTAAAGGTCTCTAAACGTCTTTTGTCATCATCTACAAAAGGAAGCTTTTACAGAGTTCTTTCCGCATTTCATAGAACATCATACATGAAAAAGGAACCTCTGAACCTGCTATGTGTCAGAGCAGTGCTATCTCTGCACACCTACTCTACTCAAGTCAAAAGCTTTCACTAACTTGTCTCTCAACGTCTTTTTGCTCAACGACTATTTTTCTGGATGCTATATATAGCTCTATGAAAATCCTTGAAAGTGAGAGAGAGCTACAAAGAGAACATCACAGAGAGGTGAAACGCTCAAGAGAAAAGATCAAGAAAGCTTGAAAAGCTAGAGAAGCTCTCCAGAAAAGAAAAAGAGAAGAAGCTTAGCAAAAAGAGTGAAAAGGCCAAGTCAAGAGAAAAATCTATCAACCCATAGACTCTATAGAAATTTCGTTTGAATTTCCTTGTACTTAGATTTATCCTCTGTATTCTGAGTTTTACTCAGTTATCCCTTTGTACAAGAGGACCTGAGTTTAAGTTTTTCAGAAACATAAACTTATCATATTTGTAAACACTGTAAAGTGTCTGAGAGCCTGGAGAGGCTTGGAGGAACAAAGAATACTTGTGTTTAACCTGGAGAGGTTGTGTCCAAAGAATACTTGGTTTTAGCCTGAAGAGGCTGTGTCCAAAGAATACCTGTGTTTAGCTTGAAGATGCTGGGTCCAAACAATACTTGTAATCTTGAGGGATTAGTGGAAAATCCAGTGGAGTGTTGCCTTGGGACTGGTAGCTCACTGTGTTAGTGGGTGAACCAGGATAAATTTCTGTGGTCAAGTTCTCTCAACCCTTAACTCTTTACATTTTGTTTTAAACTAACCAAGGAGGGTTTTAGAAAAGTTGTTTCATTAATCAAAGCAGAAAACAATCTTTTCTTCACGAGAAAAACGTTTCAAAAGCTTTTTATTCAACCTTCTGAGTTACATCAGCAAGTTGCTGAACTCCTAGTTTCACAAGGTTGCTTAAACATTTCCAAATCAGTTTACTTGTTAAAAGGTTTTCAGAAAAATCTGTAAAGAATTTTAAAACACTATTCAACCCCCCTTTCTAGTGTTTCCTGTGGTTCTAACAGCTATGAGACATGTATTGTTTGTAAAGTTTGAGCCATTGCATGTTTTTGGCCTATGGCCCAGTTAAGACTAAGAAAATGGTTTTTTGTTTCGACCCAGTTTTGGCTTCGGCCCAATTTAATCTAAAGTGAAAAGATTATTTTCAGAAATTGATTTAAGACTTGGGTGATAAGTACCTAGAGATTTAAGGGGTGATTAGTGCCTAGAGATTTAAGGGGTGATTAGTTCCCAGAGATTTAAGGGGTGATTAGTGCCCAAATATTTAAGGGTGATTAGTGCCCGGTGGTGGTGATTAGTGCCCAAGGAAGACGTTCCTTGTAGTCTGAGCTCAGGTCTAACCACACAATTATTCCATATTTAAGTGATAAGAACCCGACGACCGGGTTATGCCGTTCATGCGCATTCATGTTCAGTTTATGTGCATATAAGTCTATTTGAGTATTGAATGGCTTGGATGATCATTATGTAAGTATATGCTAGTTTCCAATTATTTAAGATATGAAGGAAACGATTAGAATATTCAAGTATGATTTAATGAATTGTGTTGGGTGTTGCATTTCATCTACTTGATTTCCCCACACTGTTACCTCACTCACTGGGACGTAGTCTCGTCCCACGCTGTGGGAATTACTTTCAGTTGTGCAGGTTTTTATACAGGCTGATGGCGGAAGAATAGAGAACTCAATTGAAATAAATGTCAAGAATTGTATTTGTAAATTAGAAGATTAGTTATGTATTAATTTATTGATTTTGGTTTGGCCATGGAGGCCTTATTGTAGTTTGTTACTATATGGCGATACTATAAACTGTACTGGTAATTTTCTGAGTTTCCGGCTAAGTTGCAAAATTGGGAAATGTCCAATTTTTAGGGGAAACTCTGCCGGATTTCCGGTAGGAGTTTTATGAGCCATACACTCAAAGTGTAGGTTCGTCCCCTAGGTTCTTAATTAGGAATTAATATGGAAAATAATGATGTATGAATTTTGTGGAAGCCTAAGCAAACGTTGGATTGCTTAAGCGTTGCGTGATTTGTATGTCAATATACGAAATGCGCGAAATAATTTCAGAAATTCGGAATAATATTTCCAACGGACATTATTCTTGAATTGAGAAATTAGGATGTTACACTACCCCACCATTTTCCAGCCACCCCTCCCTACCATGAGTCTTACCACCTTTTGTCTTACCATCCATTCCAGTAAACCTTATGACCGAGCTTATAACTAGTATTACCTGTTTTTCCTTTATACCTTATCCTAATACCCACAGGTCTCTTTAATTACCCCCTCCTATTGCAATACTTTTCTTCCCGGTAGCATGGAGGAAAACACGATGACAAGTCATGACCCCGATGCTCCTCATGAAGACATTACTGTAGAGTTGGAGAGTGATTCACTTCAGAGTACACTCTTGGCAAGAAGGTCTCTAGTGGGGCGAATCTTATCCCGTAAGCTACTTAACAGAGGAGTTGTCAAAAGTATTTTAGCAAAGGCTTGGGATGAATATGGTGATTTCCAGATTACAGATATGGGCACAAACATGTTTCTTTTCTCCTTTACTAAACAGAAGGAGGTGATGCAGATCCTTCCGAAAGGGCCTTGGTATGTGATGGGCCACCTTCTAAGCCTACAATTTTGGGTCCCTGAAGCAACTCTATATGAGGTTAATTTTGATAGAGTTTCATTCTGGACCCAGTTCCATGGTTTACCACTCGATGTCATGAATACCAGTAATGCTGCGAAGATAATTAACAACTTTGGATAGGTTCTGTAAATAGAGAACCCAGAAGTTGAGGGACGACTAATGAGAACTTTTTTAAGAGTTAGAGCACTTGTTAATATTAAGAATCCTTTGGTTACTGGATGTTGTGTTCCTAGGAAGAATCTACCCAAAGTTTGGATCATTTTCAAGTTGAAAGATTACAAGCCTTATGTTTTAATTGTGGAGTCATAGGCCACAGACAGAAATCATGTAGGAGTGATAAGGCTATGTCCAGTTTTGATCAAACAACTCCCAAATACAATGCAAAACTTGGAGTGCCCCCAGCTAAACCAATCCTTCAAATTGTCCAGGAACACGGGTTGAAGAGGCAAAACAGAAACAAGATGCAAGCAGGAATGCATGAGGGCAAGAGTACAGAAGGGCAGGGAAAAAAGGTGACACACATGCCTCTACCAAGAGAGAGCAATATGATAACAAACCAAATCAACTTTGCTGAGGTGCAACCAACCTCAATGGGTGAGGTAGTGGTAGAAAAAAAAAAGAAAATGGGGAGCCACCCTCCAGATAGGGACAAGTGTCAAAATAGATACAAAATAAGTCTGAAAAGGTACGAAATCCCCTTGTTACTGTTTTACCTTATCCTCAAAGGTTATTTGTCTTCGGTGCTACTAGGCCTTGAGCAGGAAAAAAGACTCCTACTGGGGGATATTGGGCCAAATGGGCCTACACCCACTTCAGCTACCGGGATAGACATCCCACACCAAGAAGTAAGAGCAGGCTTAGGGCCATAGAATATAACTGACCTGGGACTAATCCATGAATTTTATGGCCCCCACAAGGAGAGGGTTCTCTATGACTTCCCAAGCCCAACAAAGGATAGATATAAAGGAGCCTAACTGGGAGCATCACACATAAACAAATTCAGAGAAAATATTATGAAGTCAGCAAAAGGAAAGTCAAAGATGGAGTCCAATGACATGAATGAAGAGAACCAATTACCCTACATTGTGGAATTTCCTGAGGATGAGGACCAGGGAAACTCCATTGTCCCTATACAACAGACCATTCAACTTGAGGAGGAATCCCAATTAATTGTGGGATGGAATAAGTCATTATCGCTAAAAAGGCAAAGGGAAGTTCCAGAAATCCAAAAGGAGGAGAACCAAGACACAGAGACAAATGATGCTGACCAGAAGAAGCGGAGGATTTTTAAAATGGAAGACAGGAGCTAAAATAGAGGGATCCTTAGGTGAAATCTTACCTTTTTAAGAAGTGACAAACTGGAAAACATGGCTAAGGAGGCGAGCCTAGCCATGCCCCACCCACAGCCATGAGATGCCTTAGCTGGAATTGCCAGGGAATAGCGACTGCCCCAACAATTCAAGAATTAAAGGAGCTATGCTCCAAGTACAAGCCGTCAATCATATTCCTGTCTGAGACTAAAACTACAGGAAACAACGTAGAACAACTGTAAAGAAAGTTGAGATTTCAAGAATATTTCTTCGTGGAACCAATTGGCCTCTCAGGGGGATAAGCCCTGTTCTGGAAAAAAAACTTTTGACATCCAGGTCACACAACAGTTCAACCGCAACTTCATTCATACATAAATCAACAACAGGGAGGATCAGAAGGATTGGGAGGCTACCTTTGTATATGGCAACCCAAGAGCTAAGGAGAGGCGCAGTCTATGGAGCATTCTGGGGGCATTACAAGAGAACAACCAAATTCCTTAGTGCATCTTGGGTGATTTCAATGAGTTGTTGTCCCAAAGTGAGAAAGAAGGTCTCCACCCCCAAAATAGCCAAGGTATGCAACTATTCAACAATTTTGTCTCTAACATGGGGCTTATAGACCTACTGAAGAATATGGTTGAATCACAAGAAGGGGGGTTGAATTTTGATTCTTTTTAAAATTCTGCAATTATATCTTCTAATAAAATTCTGCTCAAGATAAGTTCTTGGCTGTTTATTAGAAGATGGATATCCACAAGTAGAATTGTAAGTATTAATGCTTATTATGCTGAAAATAGGATTCCTTTGGTGGAATCAATTTAGTTGCCACTTACTTAGATATTATTAGTTTAGAAAGCTTTTTGTGCACATGCAGAAGTTAAGAAAGTAAGGGAAAGAAGAAAACACAAAGGTTTTTATACTCGTTCATCTCTTCCAACCTGAGGCTACGTCCAGTCCCTAACTTCTGTAGGATTTTTCTCACTAACAAATCAGTTATAACCTTTGGGTACACACTACCACTAGTATTCTTTTTCCACAGCCTCTTCAGGCATTCTATAGAATCACCAAACTCACAGAAATAGACCCTGACTTACTACATGACTTTCTGCAGAAGCACAGGTCCAGAAATCTGCAGAATTCCCTTCTGCAGACTCCAAACACTCACAGGCTCACACCAGAGCCTTTGCAACCTCTCCAAATACTTCACCTAATGTGTCACAAGAGATTTTACAACAGACCAATCTCTCTGACCTTACAGAAGCACAGAAACAGCAAGGTAAAGTACAAACAACTCACTATTTTACAATCAGAGCAGCATCAGAATTTCCTAGTGAGCAAAACTCCCCCTCAACAACTTGTATAAGCGGATTAGAAAGAATTTGAGGAGAGAGAAAAGGTTCCAGAAGCTGGCAATGAAAGAGCAGAGATTATTTTATGCTTCTGGAGTGAGAGGTGTGTTCCATGGTAAAGAGAGCACCTCCTTTTATAGTTGAGGAGCTTTGTAGCCATTGGAATGCAGTCAAAATGATCCAGCTGTGATGCTTTGACAAGTCCCTTTCAGGTACAACTGTCTTGTTGACTGGTCTTCATGCTTCTGCAGAACTTGCTTCTGCAGACAGCAAAACTAGCTCATTTCTTCACCAATGCTTCTGTGAATTTGCTGAGGATAATTTCTGAATTATTTCAAGTGTATTTCAACTTGTGTTACTCAGCTAAATCAGCAGGAGATTCATTTTAGACTTTCTGGTTTAATTTGCTACTTCTGTAGAGTCTATACTTGCGCATCCCTTCTGTAGAATTGCTTCTGATCAACTGTACATGATTCTCATGCTTCTGTGACATGTTTCATGTTCTGCAGTTGATATATCTTAAGAATGAAATTCTGTTTTTGCTTTCTAGTTAGAATTTCCTCCTAAAATGAATCTTCCTTCTAAAACAATTTCATTTGGAGTTCTTGAGATGCTTCTTCTTGTTTCTGGAAACTGTGAGAAGTGCTTGATAGCTTCTGAATGCTTGAATGAGTTACTTTCAATTTACTCATCTTTATTTCAAGTTTTCCTTCACAAATTTGTCATTCTTTCAACTTATTGCTTCTGTTATCCATTAAAATGAAGCTTCTCATATTTGTCCTTCTGCAAGATGAAACCTGTTGCTTCTGGATACATTCTCAAATGAAATGGTTAGTTCTTTTGGAATCAGAATTATGCTAAGTTGCATTTGATTTGGTTGTCATGATTAAAACCACTTTGAGGGGATTCTTGGACCTTACAATCTCCCTCTTTTTGATGATGACAACCCAATCAAGTGTCACTTAGATAATTCTGATTTTTAATACCAAACTCCCCCTGAATTTTAGCATTTATTTGGGGAATAATGATTGTTGCAGATTATATGATTTCAAGACTGATTTATAATTTATTTGCAGCAAATTGTATGATTCAATACAGATTCAATTTTTTTTTAATTTGATCATTTAGTAAACTTAGAAATATGCAGCAAACATCATCATTTGTCATTCATCATTAATCAAAAGGATTATACCAAAAAGTCATAATCATAATCATAAAACAGTCACAGTCAGAATCCAAAAGATATCAGCAAATATCAGCCCTAAACTACCTAGTACTACTTCTCCCCCTTTGTCATCAATCAAAAAACACAAGGGAAGTGTATGAGGAGAAGCAGAATCATCATCTTCATTTTGATGGAGAAGAATGGTCAGATGATGAAGAGGTAGAAGGCTGGAGTATGTTTTGAGGAGGCTGAAACTGTGTGAAGGGCATTGGTGGAGCTTGGGGTGCAATGATTGGAAGAACAAAGCTGTTTAGCCAGAACTGGTGCTGGGTAAACCTTTCTATCATCTCATTGATAGTGGCTTGAAGTGTATTAACATTGGTGAACAATTTCTTCATGTCAGCCTTAATCTTCTGGACATGTTTTTCAAGAGATTTTGAAGAAGATATAGATCCAGAAGCAGCAGCAGAAGCTTGTTTAGCTTGCTCAGCCTTGTCTGTCGGTTCAGAAGGAGGTGTGAGAACCTTCTCTGAACACAGCTGCTGTAGAAAGGTGTTCATTGAAGAAAGATGAGAAGAGATGATAGGGATGTTGTCTCTTAGAGGAGATGCAGCAGGTATACCAGAATCAAGAATTGGAGAAGCTAGGAACTGATTTACCATATCTGTTCCAAAAGTTCCTACAGAAGGGATTGAAACAGTAGCCTCCTTCTGAACTTCTGCTTCTTCTTTCTTCTCTATGGTTGGAGTGTCATCAGTTGGAATTGATCTTGTAGGGGATGGAATTCGTACTGGAGAATCAATCTGAGGGGAAGGAGGGGAATCAGGAAGAGTTTGAGCCAAATTGGCCAATGTATCAGTTGCCAATGCAGAAGCACTGATAGTTTCTTGAGATTCTGCATGCCGGGGTGCTTCTGTAGGTGGTGACTTGGGCTGAGAAACAGCTTCTTCCCCTGAAGTGGAGTCAAGAGACATAGATGTGGATTTAGCAGACACATTTGGATTTAAAGAAGGAGAGGAAACCTTCATATTTTTGTTTGATGGTTCTCCAGAAGCACCAACAGAATGACCTTTCCTCTTTCTGGAAAAGGTCTGAATCTTCCCTTTTTTTGTTCTGGGTGCTGTATTTTCCTATTCTTCAGTGTCACTTGGACTAGAATAGTTATGAGATGGCTCAATTTTAATCAGCATCCTCTGCACATTTGTTTTTCCAAAGAAGCTGCAAGTATCACTAGAAGCTTCATCTTCTAGAGGGATATTATTGAGTCTAAAAATCCTTGTGAGAAGCATGCCTTAAGGTAAACTAGCATATGCTCTCTGGGGGTTAGCTGAGGAAATCATGCTTCTCAGGATTAGATAAGATAAGGAGAAAGGTTTTCCAATAAGAAGATGATAGATTACCATAAGATCTTGATCAATGACTCTTTCTAGAGTACTAGCTCTAGGTAAGAGTGAATAGCAGCAGAGTTTGTGGAACAACCTACAAATGGGAATCAGTTTGCTGGATTGAAGTTGTGAATTAGAATGGTGAAGGACTTTCTTTGTAACTTCCTGCTTTGTCACACCAGCTGAGGCATACCAGTCATCAAATAGCTTGTTTTGGACAGCATCACATCCTAGGGCTTCATCAATAGTCTCTGGAGTGACTACAATTGTTGAACCCTTAATTTCCACTATTAAGGAATTGCCATCACTTCTATACTGGCTTGCAGAAGCATAAAATGCCTTTACAAGCCTCTCATAGACTGGTTCACTCATGAGGAGATAGTCTCCCCATTCTTGCTTTTGGACAAAATGTCCAATCTCCCATCCACATTCTTTGATTTCTCTGAGGAGAAATATCTTACCAGGGATGACTGTCTTCCATTCCCATTTTTCATAGAAGATTTTTAGTAATTCCTTGTCAGGAAAAAGGTCATAGTTGGAGTCTTGTGATCCTTCTGAGGGATCACTTTCTTCTTCCCTTAGACTTGAGTTCTCCTCTTTCTTTTCAGCAGACTTGGTGTCCTCATGGCTATCAGCGTGTGAGGGAGAGGGAGAGTCTATACTTATTGGTTTTTTGGGATCACTTCCTATTGTTTTGAAGGTTGAACCTGCACGATGCCTCTGAGACTTTCTTAAATATAATACAGAATCAATTTGTTTCTTGGATGGATTTTCAGCTGAAGGTTTTGGTGTGGTAGAGGGTTGAGAGGGTGTTTGATCAGGTTGAGGTTCAAAGGTTGTGAGTTCAGTAGGAGCAGAATCTTGCTCTGTTGAGTGGCTAGAAATAGAGGACTGAGTTGCAAGAGGCTGAGCATGTAGAGGGTCAATGTAAGGCACTATTTCATTGCCCATTATAATAAAATCATCAGATTCTGTGGAGGAGGAGTCTTTCTTCTCCAATGCGATTTGCTTAATTCTCATGATGAGAGAAGGATGAAAAGTAGAGACAGAGAGAAATGAGATGATGAAAAGAAAGTAGAGTATGGCTGGAATGTGAAATGTTTGAGTTTTGAGAAGCCAATGAGGTGTTCCTTCAACTTAGAGACTATCCTAAATAGTAGAACCCAACTAGTCGTTGCCTTATTTGAGAAGGAGAGAGGGAAATAGAAAATTCAGGGCGTGCGCGCAGTTTTTTAGAACCTTGGTAATATATCCAACGGTTATAAGCTTTAAATTTCCCTAATTATGTAACAACCACCCTGCACCTTTTTAGCTAGGGACAAAAGCTAGCTTTTCTTTGTTCCTTTTGTATCCTTGATAAAGTGAAAAGGTTGCTGACCCTACACAGTTGACTTACCAAGAAAGGTTTGAAGTTTATTGAAGCTCGTGATGGATAGAGACCTTTCCTAGGATAAGAGACGTGACAACATATGATTGTTGGTCAACAATCACTGTACAACTGTCTCACCTGATTAGCAGGTGGACAAAAACAACTGAGGAATTATCTTTTGCAGATGGATATCTGCAGAAGATGGATTTTTACATACATCAGATTCTGCAGAAGGTGAGGAGTATGTTTTTTATTCCTGAAGCTAAACATACTACTGTAATTGTTACAGTTTTATGTTTCTACAGAGAAACATGCTATTTTAAGCTTCTCCACATGCTTCTGTGGAACTTTCTAGTTCCAGAAGCAGAAAGATTTCATTGAAAATTCAAGAAATCAAGCATTTCAAGTTAATTTTATTTCTAAGAAACACAAATCTATCTTCAACAAGAGGTTTTGTAAAAATATCAGCAATTTGAAGTTTGGTTTCAATGAATTTCAGTTCAATGTCATGCTTCTGGACATGATCTCTAATGAAATGATGTTTAATATCAATATGCTTAGATCTAGAATGCTGGATTGGATTCTTGGACAAGTTATTTGCTCTGGTATTATCACAGAAGATAGGAATATTAGTGTACCTCAAGCAGTAGTCCTCCATTTGATGTTTAATCCAAAGCATTTGAGAACAACAGCTTGCTGCTGAAATATATTCTGCTTCTGTGGTGGACAAAGCTATTGTGGGCTGCTTCTTGCAAGACCAAGAGATTAATGATTCTCCAAGAAATTGGCAGCTTCCACTAGTACTTTTTCTGTCCAACTTATCTCCAACATAGTCAGCATCACAATAACCTGTGAGCTCAAAATCTGTGCCTTTCTTGTACCATAATCCAAGATTTGTAGTTCCAGCAAGATATCTAAAAATTCTTTTTATAGCTGCAACATGTGATTCTTTGGGAGAAGATTGAAATCTTGCACATAGACTTACAGAGTGTAAAATGTCAGGTCTACTAGCAGTTAAGTATAATAGAGATCCTATCATTCCTCTATATTCCTTTTCAGAAACATATTTACCATTTTCATCCAGATTTAAAATTGCAGAGGGATGCGTAGGAGTCCCCATGGATTTTGAACCTTCCATTTTATATTTCTTTAAGAGATCTTTAGTGTATTTTTCTTGGTTTATAAAGATTCCATGCTTCTCTTGTCTGATTTGAAGTCCTAGGAAGAACTTCAATTCACCCATGAGACTCATTTCAAATTCACTTTTCATAAGTTCAGAAAACTCTTCACACATTTTCAAATTAGTAGATCCAAATATTATATCATCAACATAAATTTGAACAATGAGAAGATCCTTATTGGAAGTTTTTCTGAAAAGGTTAGTGTCAATTTGACCTCTTGAAAATTGATTTTGTAAGAGAAAGGTGTTGAGTCTTTCATACCAAGCTCTAGGAGCTTGTTTTAGACCATACAAAGCTTTTTTTAATTTGAAAACATGATTAGGATGTTTTTTGTTTTCAAAACCAGGAGGTTGGTGTACATAAACTTCCTCACTTATGAAACCATTTAGAAAATCACTTTTCACATCCATTTGATAAAGATTAAAGTTTTTAAATGCAGCAAAAGAAAGAAGGATTCTAATAGCTTCTAATCTAGCTACTGGAGCAAAAGTTTCATCAAAATCAATACCTTCTTATTGGTTATATCCTTGAGCCACTAACCTTGCTTTGTTTCTGATAACTTTACCTTCTTCATTCATTTTGTTTCTGAATACCCATTTTGTGCCAATTATGGTGTGATTATTTGGTTGAGGTACAAGAGTCCAGACCTTGTTTTTCTCAAACTGGTCTAGTTCTTCTTTCATAGCTTCAACCCATGATTCTTCATCAAGTGCTTCTTGGATACTCTTTGGTTCAACTTGAGAAAGAAGAGTTGTGTCATTTCTTAGTTGTCTTCTGGTTTTTACACCTTCCTCAACATTTCCAATTACTTGGTCATGAGGATGGTAAGTCACAGATTTCCAGCTTCTGGGCAGATTCTGTTTTTGACAGTCAGAATCTTCTCCAGAAGCACCTAAGCTTCTGCAGGTTCTGCAACCTTTTCTGCAGAACTATGATTTTCAGAAGGCACTTTCTTTGACTGACTTTCATCATCAGAATCTTGCTTGTCACATGCTTGAGAAGGAGAGTTAGCATCATTGAAAATAATATGCATGCTTTCTTCTATTGTTTGATTTTTAAGATTATAAATTCTATATGCTTTAGAGGTGATGGAGTAACCAAGAAATATTCCTTTTTCAGATTTAGCATCAAATTTCTCGAGGTTATCCTTATTATTTAATATGAAGCATTCACTTCCAAATATGTGAAAATAGGCAATGTTGGGTTTTCTTCCTTTCCATAGTTCATATGGAGTTTTATTAAGGATGTTTCTGATAGAAACTCTGTTAAGTATGTAACATACAGTGGAAACAGCCTCTCCCCAAAAGTATTTTTGAATTCCACTGTCACTTAACATAGTTCTTGCCATTTCTTGGAGGGTTCTATTCTTCCTTTCTACAACTCCATTTTGTTGTGGAGTCCTAGGACAAGAGAAGTTGTGAGAAATTCCATTTTCATCAAAGTAGTTTTTGAAAAAATAGTTTTCAAATTCCCCTCCATGGTCACTTCTTACAGAAACTACCTTTTGGTTTCTTTCATTTTCAACTTTCTTGAGAAAGATTCAAAAGATTCATCCTTAGTAGCCAAGAACAAGACCCATGTGAATCTAGAGTAATCATCTACTATCACAAGCCCATACTTCTTTCCTCCCAAACTAGGTGTTTTAGTTGGACCAAAAAGATCAATGTGAAGCAATTCTAAAGTCCTTTTTGTAGTTATTACATTTTTGGGATGAAAACTTGACTTAGTGTGTTTTACCTTTACACATGCTTCACAAATTTTATCTTTATCAAATTCTAGCTTTGGCAATCCTTTTACAAGTTCTAGTTTGGAAAGTTTAGAGATAGTTTTCATGTTCAAATGGCCAACTTTTCTATTCCAGATCCATTTTTCATTTTCAAAAGAAGCAAGACAGGTTTGATGTGGAAGTTCTTCTAGACTTATGCTATATAGATTCTTGCTTCTGATACCTGAGAATAATACCCTTTTAGTAGACGATTCTCTAATTTCACAGAATGTAGGTTGAAACATAACTTCATAGCCACTGTCACATAACTGACTAATGCTAAGAAGATTATGTTTTAACCCTTTCACAAGAAGGGGGGTTGAATTGTGATTCTTTTTAAAATTCTGCAATTATATCTTCTAATAAAATTCTGCTCAAGATAAGTTCTTGGCTGTTTATTAGAAGATGGATATCCACAAGTAGAATTGTAAGTATTAATGCTTATTATGCTGAAAATAGGATTCCTTTGGTGGAATCAATTTAGTTGCCACTTACTTAGATATTATTAGTTTAGAAAGCTTTTTGTGCACATGCAGAAGTTAAGAAAGTAAGGGAAAGAAGAAAACACAAAACTTTTTATACTGGTTCACCTCTTCCAACCTGAGGCTACGTCCAGTCCCTACCTTCTGTAGGATTTTTCTCACTAACAAATCAGTTACAACCTTTGGGTACACACTACCACTAGTATTCTTTTTCCACAGCCTCTTCAGGCTTTCTACAGAATCACCAAACTCACAGAAATAGACCCTGACTTACTGTAGGACTTTCTGCAGAAGCACAAGTCCAGAAATCTGCAGAATTCCCTTCTGCAGACTCCAAACACTCACAGGCTCACACCAGAGCCTTTGAAACCTCTCCAAATACTTCACCTAATGTGTCACAAGAGATTTTACAACAGACCAATCTCTCTGACCTTACAGAAGCACAGAAACAGCAAGGTAAAGTACAAACAACTCACTATTTTACAATTAGAAAGAATTTGAGGAGAGAGAAAAGGTTCCAGAAGCTGGCAGTGAAAGAGCAAAGACTATTTTATGCTTCTGGAGTGAGAGGTGTGTTCCATGGTGAAAAGAGCACCTCCTTTTATAGTTGAGAAGCCTTGTAGCCGTTGGAATGCAGTCAAAATGATCCAGCTGTGATGCTTTGACAAGTCCCTTTCAGGTACCGCTGCAAAAGCTGACAGGTACAACTGTCTTGTTGACTGGTCTTCATGCTTCTGCAGACAGCAAAACTGGCTCATTTCTTCACCAATGCTTTTGTGAATTTGCTGAGGATAATTTCTGGATTATTTCAAGTGTATTTCAACTTGTGTTACTCAGCTAAATCAGCAGGAAATTCATTTTCGACTTTCTGGTTTAATTTGTTGCTTCTGCAGAGTCTATACTTGCACATCCCTTCTGTAGAATTGCTTCTGATCAACTGCAGATGATTCTCATGCTTCTGTGACATGTTTCTTGTTCTGCAGTTGATATATCTTAAGAATGAAATTCTGTTTTTGCTTTCTAGTTATAATTTCCTCCTAAAACAATTTCATTTGGAGTTCTTGAGATGCTTCTTCTTGTTTCTGGAAACTGTGAGAAGTGCTTGATAGCTTCTGAATGCTTGAATGAGTTACTTTCAATTTACTCATCTTTATTTCAAGTTTTCCTTCACAGATTTGTCATTCTTTCAACTTATTGCTTCTGTTATCCATTAAAATGAAGCTTCTCATATTTTTCCTTCTGCAAGATGAAACCTGTTGCTTCTGGATACATTCTCAAATGAAATGGTTAGTTCTTTTGGAATCAGAATTATGCTAAGTTGCATTTGATTTGGTTGTCATGATTAAAACCACTTTGAGGGGATTCTTGGACCTTACACCTACATCTTAAGAGGTGTAAGTTCACTTGGGTAACTAATCCAAGGAATGATTTTGTGACTAAAGAAAAGCTGGATAGAGTATTAGTCACATGGCTTTGGAGATCTCTTTTTCAGAATGCTATGGCCATTGCCCTTCCACCTATTGCATCTTATCACTCCCCTATTATCATGCGGACTAACCCAAAAATCTCTAGTGGAAACACTTTTAAATATGAGGCCGTGTGGGAAGAAAATGAGGAATGGGCATAGGTCATTAGAAATGGATGGGTTGGAAATTCTAATGAAGTCCCCTTGGAGATATATTTTTAAACAAAGCAAAAAACTGCAAGTCAGCCCTCAACCGGTGGCACCAAACAACTTTCAAACAGGCTGAACAACAACTAGCCCAGCTAAATAGGGAGCTTCAAAGGTTGTCGAATCATAGAGGATCATATGATGATAATTACTGGGGAAAAATTCAGGACTTGAGAGGACAAATTGAAAAAATTAGGAATCAATAGGAAATCTATTGGGCTCAAAGGTCAAAGGTAAAATGGCTTCAATAAGGTGACCACAACTCAAGCTTCTTCTATGCTTCCACTGAAGGGAATCAAGCATGTGATTAGGGTGCAACGGAATAAATGGATTCCCTCCCTTGTTATGATCGTTAATGCGAAAACACGAATTAAGGCATAAAAGGCATAAAACAAAAGGTCGTACCTTTTAAGGATTGCGAACGAGGCAATAACAGTCACGTCTCTAGTGGTGTCCACGCCAACAGCCGGACTAGGAAACCCTCCTCAACTCTGCTAGTAGCGTTTAGAGAGTAAGAGCGACTGCTCGTGTGTCTAGGGTAATGCGTCTTATGCTATATTTATAGAGTGGTGGCTAGGCTTTAACCCCTTACTCTATTAACCCTAACATATATGGGCCTGGCCCATTATGTTATAATTCTAATCAAATTAGAATTATTATCTTTTCCTAGTGGCTTGTTGTATGCGTGAGACCCAATAGGCTTTTAATATTTGTTTATGATATTAAAATAAAACCCTTTTTATATTTAATATCATAAATAGTGAGCGGTATCTAGCAATACATCACTACCCAAATATTGAGATTATCAACAACTTTGACAAATCCTATTTTATGATAATTTAAATGATCTGTCCCTTTGTACAAATATCTAATTGAACACAAGGGCATGGAATGTGTCAACCTTGTATATTTCAATTTATGTTTTCTTGATCCCCAAGTAGACTGTACAGAAAATAAACATCTTATGTTTATCCTCTTGAGCATGGCCATGCATTTTGCAGTCTCACTTTATCAAGAGGCCTACAGATATAACTCCTGTTACATAGGAGGGACAAATCTCATCTAGGTCACTCACATTCCTCCACATAATTTATTATATGTCCAAATACCAACTTTATGATCACCTTGTTACAGGCAGCGTTTGATGATATTTAAAACATATAATTCCTTATGTAGGAATCGTAGTGATTTCAGGTCAAAGGACTTCATATATTTTTTTGTCAATTTAAGAAACGTTCATGACACTTATGTAACAATCCATGTAACGTTCTTACGGTGGGTCAGTCCAGTACACTATTACTCTTAATATGTGCTTATGTGAGCACATGATATCTCATATCCATGATCCGTGAGATGTGATCATCAATGAACTCACATACTAGTCTAAATGTATCTTTGTCCTAAGATAATACTTGACCAGGGACTATTTTAAGAATAGTTCTTCATAAGATCTCACGATCAAGTCATCTACTTGATTTCTTATGAAGTTTGAGCTTACTATTCTAAGGACATTAATTGTATTCTTAAAAGAATAAATTGCCTTTATAAAATAATATGATACATGTGATGGATGTTTCAAAAAACATATAAGTCTCTAGTGCATATACTAACATCCACAGTGCAGAGATGCGGCATAAACAAATTATATAGACTAAAGGATGAGTCAGAGGAGTGGCTGGAAGGACATGTGATAGCAGACACGTAGTGGATCTAGAAATGAGCAAAGAAAATTGGTTAAGCGCATTTAAATTCAAATTTCTACCAGAAAAAACAGTAAGTTAAAGTGCAACAAATGATAGAAATAAAAAGGCAAAGTGGAGGAGAAAAGAAGTGGAATGGCACCACTGATGAAGGCAACCCCTTCAGCAGATAAGCCAATAGTGTTGATTCGCCACCGACTCATGGAGCAAGATAAGAATCACAATGGTTTGAGCAAGAACTATCAAGCCTCTCAATATCACAAGGGAGAAATAAAGAAAAGCTTTCTATTTCTATAATGATGATTAGCTTACAAATGAAGAGAAGGCCCCTTTTTATAGCCTAAGTGGGCGACCAACTCAAGGAAGAAAAGAAAGGAAAATAATTTCTATCCTAATGGGGACTTGAACCCATGTCTCCTAATGCTTTTAGTAAAGTAACCTCCTAGCCACTAAACCCATGCATTTAGCGCCCAAAATGAGAGTAGAAGGTAGAAAATTACAATAAAATTCAAATACAAAGAAATCCTATCAAACTAAGGTTTAGAGGCCATGACTAGGTGGACCTCTATTTTAGGGAATTCAAATCACAAATATAATGATGGAAATTATTTGTTTGACCAAGAGTAACATGGTCAATGTGGACTTAATAAAGTCAACTCTCTTAAGATGGGCCCTCATGCTCCTAAGCTTTAATGTTGCTGGCCCAATCTCTCTGAATCCCAGCTGCTTCCATCAGCAACATGCCATCAATAGGACGAAATGGAAAAGTTAGTCCTCAAATATTTCCAAATAATTTACAAATCTGATGGAGCGGTCAATTTCTAGGAGTGTGAAAATGTTGTCCAGCAGAAGGTCTTAGCTGAGCTAAATTATGAACTTTTGCGTCCAGTAACATAGGAGGAGGTTAAAATGGTTGTCTTTAATATGGGAGCTATGAAGGCCCCGGCTCTGATGGTCTCAATGGCCTTTTCTACCATAAACATTGGGAGGATCTGAAGACTGATGTTACATGTGTAGTCTGTGATTTCTTTAACACTGGGAATCTAATGGAGGAGCTAAATGATACGTTGGTTGCTCTAGGGCCAAAAATTACACACTCATAATGCATGCAACAATACAGACCTATCAGTTGTTGTAACTACATTTACAAAGTTTTCTAAAAAATCTTTGTTCACAGACTTAAAGCCCCACATTTATGGCATGATTTCTCAAAACCAAAGCGCTTTTGTGGGTGGAAGGCTAATGCAGGACAACCTCGTAATTTCTCAAGAGGTTTTCCATAGTTTAAGGTAAAGAACAAGACCAAGAAAGAACTACAAAACCATTAAGCTAGACTTATCCAAAGCCTATGACCATTTATAATGGCCTTACCTAAAGCAAATTCTCCTAGCCTATGCTTTTAGCCAAATCTGGGTGGATAGAATCATGACCCTTGTCACCACAGTCTCATAAAAATTCAAAGTAAATGGTTTCCAAAATAAGAAACTAACTCCAGAAAGAGGCTTACGACAGGGGGACCCACCGTCTCCCTACCTTTTTATCCTAGGTATAGATATACTGTCTGCTCTTTTTTAGGTTACTAAGGAGAAAGGGGAAATCTCAGGGTTAACCCTTGCACCCATTTCTCCTCCACTAACCTATCTTTTGTTTGCAGATGATGCAGTTTTATTTGCAAAAGTTGAACCACAGGAGATCCTACAGATTGTGAAAATACCCAATATCTTCACCAAAGCTACCGGCCAGAGAATTAACCTGAGTAAATAAGGTATCATTTTTGGGAGAGAAGTACAACCAAACAGAAGAAGACAAATATCCACACTCCTTAATATGCAGGAATGGGATTCACCTGGCAGATAACTTGGCCTCCCGGCAGACTGGGGTAGATCAAGGGTATCTAGCCTAAGTTGGCAGAAGGAAAAAATTCAGTAGAAGATTGGAGGTTGGGGAGAATCATTGCTAAATCAGGCTGGGAAGGAAGTACTCATTAATGTTTTGTTACAAGCAATCCCTGCTTATGCTATGGCTATTATTAGATTTCCTAAAAAAGTTTGTGACCAGCTATGTTCGCAAATTTCAAGATTGTAGTGGAGTCCAAATAGTAAAAAAATAGGGGAATGCATTGGAAAAATTTGGGTTTCATGACTAAACCAAGATGGGAGGGGGTTCTTGGCTTCAAGGAATTTTCTCTAATGAATTCTGCTCTACTAGCAAAACAAGCTTGGAGAGCCTATAAGGAACCTTCCTCCTTGTGGGAAAAAATTTAAAAAGACATTTATTTCCCAGACACAGATATTATTCATGCCAATAGGAAAAAGGGGTGACTCTTGGGTATGGGCTAGTCTACACCATGAAGTGGAAGCACTCAGGAAATGCGGAAGGTGGTTAATTGGGTTAGGAGACAATATCATAATTGAAAGGGACAATTGGATCTTCATAGGTGAAAGAGCACAAATTAGGGAAAACTCAGAAATTCTCATAGTGGGAGAGCTTCTTCATCCATTTTTTGGAACTTGGGATACAAATTCTGTCATTTCAAACTTTCCACAAGCCCAAGTCAAAAATATCCTCCTAACTCCTTAGGCAGTCCAAACTGTGATGACACCTTCTTTTGGCCCCCTATCTAAAAATGGCCAATACTCAGTCAAATCAGGTTACTATGCCCTAAAAAACCTAAAAGATCAAGAGTCAACCTTACAACCATCATCATCCATGACTAGATAAGAACTATGGAAGGGAATTTGGAAACTCAACATTCCTCAGAGGGTTAAAATTTTCCTAAAAGCTAGTCTAAACATTCTCCTTGTCAAAGAAAACCTATTTAGAAGGAAACTATCAAAGAATCCCGCATGCCCTATCTGTGGACAGGAAGACGAAACCATTGAACATCTATTATTCTTTTGCCCTTGGACACAACCATTATGGTTTGGATCTCAATTGCAGGTGGTACCTTCTAGGATGGGAGTGACGAATTTTGGCTCCTGGTTATCTATGAAGCTTACTCAATTTAAACAATGGGAAGACAAAGGGATCTTTGATGGTGCCTTGTTAGGTAGTACTGTATGGCATATTTGGAAAGAGAGGAATAAATCAGTTTTTGTATAGGGTTGCCCAAACCCACAAGGGGTCCTAATCAAGACTAACCTGATGGTCAAGGATTGTTTTAGCAAAGAAGACATTCAAGCACAAACCTATCCTCACTAGGCCCCACACAAACTGAAACATAGTTGGAAGGCTTTAAAACAGGGTATAACTAGCATCAACACTGATGCTAGTTTCTTACACCAAAACTATAAAGGTGTTGCAGCAATCATAGGAATAGATAACAAAGGTATACTAGAATTGAGTCATACCTTAAAGATCCATTCCCCATCTCCATTAATAACAGAAGCTCTAGCGTTGAGGGAAGGAGTTCCATTAGCTCACAACTTAGGGATTACCAACGTGTTTGTGGTAATAAAATCTAATCTCGAAAAATTACTTTATCACGTTGATTCTAAGAACAATCTGGGGATTAGAATCAAAACCTCTTACGGGACTCGTTTTAAAAAGTAGATTTATGGTGTTTCTGATTTATAGAAGTAGTAAGAAAAAACTTGATTTTTCCAGAAACTTTCAAAAGACTTGACTTTTCTAGAAATTACAATGATTTTTCCAGAATTTGACTTCTAGAAATGAAAGAACTAAAGTTAATTGATTCAAAATTTTATCAAAGAACTTATCTTTCAAAAAGCTTAGAACTATTTGATTCAGAATTTTATCAAATAAAGTTCTAAATTGGACTCTTGAAAATTAAAGTTTCAAAGAAACAGAAAACATAGAATTTGAAAGAAAGAAAGAAAAAGTACGTGAAATGTAAATTGCAGAATGTAAATTGCATAAAGTGAATCACGGAAAGTAGATTGCAGAAAGTAAATGAATTGTAAGAACAATTTGCTTGAATTGAAATGTGGATGGGTTCTTCACATACTATTACTCCTTGTAACATGTTTGTCGCAGTGAGATCGGACGTATAAGGTGTTTCAGAGTTTGAGTATAATGATTTTCCAACCCTTATTACATAGAAAGTTCACCTATTTATAGATTTCTATTCCTAACGGCTAACTAATGTACAATTGACACATCATCTAGCCCTATGTGTTGGCAGCGTGCATTCTTGCCACGTTTTCTTCTAACCAGAAAACTACCTTTCTTCTTTGAACTTTTTCAAATGCTTTCACTGAAATGTTGACATCTGTCCTTGATCAACCAACTTCTGTAACTTCCAGTAATTGTTTTCTTCTATCTTCTGTTTCCTCGAAAATTTACTTTCAGATTCAGAAATCTCCTAAGTCTTTATGCATCCCGTTTTCGAGTTTCTGCTTTCTGCAAACTCGAAACCTTGCTTTTCGATTTCTCGAAATCTTCTTTCTAAAATTCTGACTTCTTATACTCGAATTCTGCTACCAGAACCTCGAAATTATCTTTCTGAGTTTCGAAATCTTCTATCTTTGAAACTTAACCTTTATTGAAACTTGAACCCATTAAGTCTTTTCTTGATTTCGAGATCTGATTGCATCCCCTTGTATGCCACGTATCAAACTCTTTACTGGCTGAATCAAAAGTCATGAAGACCACCGTCCACCATCCATTCAACTTCATTAATGAGAATTCTTCTCATTAGACATTTATAAAGGTGCATTTATGAATCTTAATTTTTCTAACCCCTATAAATAGAGGTTCTATTTGGATTCATTTCTCAATATTCTAAACTTTCTTCTCCCTTCTTCCAAATTCTTCGTAGAATATGAAGAAGTACATTCCTTTGGCTGTTGCGTATAACCTAGTCTGGAATGACTTCATTTTTTATAAGGTTAACGCAATAGCCAAAGCTATAGGCTTTTTCAATCTTTCTCTTTGGAGGATTTTTCTTAGGTTAAACGTAACAGCCAAATACTAATTCATTTACAATTAAATGAATTTCTTTGTTAGTTCCCCAAGTACCAAGGTGGTTCAACAGATTGGAATAGAAATTCTTTTTTGCCTTGGCTCTATAAAAGCTTGTGGAGGAGGAAGAAGAGAAAGAGGTCCGGAAAACATGAGTCAAGTACTCATTTTAGCTTAGGATAGTTTCCTTTCTAATGTATTAAGTACGTAATATAGTTTCCTTTCTAAGTGCATTTCCAATGTATTCGAACTTGTGTAATTCGAATTTGAATTATGAACACAAAAACTATCATTTACTTTTCTGAATACTAGAAATACCATATTTCTCGAATTCAACTTTATCTTCTTTTCGAATTTCTGAAGTTCTTCTATTTATTGACTTCAACCAAGAACTTTCTAAGTTGTCAAACTTATTGTCAAACTCGAAAAAGTCAATTTTTTTTAGTATTTTCTGTAAATTCAAAAAGTACAAAGAACTTACAACTTATGGAATTCGAAATATCTCCCAACACAACGTTGTGTTTGAGTGTGACTCTTTGGAGATTATAGAAGCCTGCGGGGATGGGAAACACAGGGGTAAGGTTCTCAATATAGTCCAGGACATTCTAAATTATAGGTCACTATTTACTGTTAGGACCACAGGAAACACTAGAAAAGGGGATTGAATAGTGTTTTTAATAATCTTTACAAATTTTTTGGAAAACCTTTCGAAACAAGCAAAACTGATTTGAAAATATTTGATCAACCTTCTGAAACTGGGAAGTTCAGCAACTTACTGATGCAACTCGGAAGGTTGAATAAAAACCTTTTTAAATAATTTTCACTTTAAAGAAAAGATTGTTTTCTGCGCAGATTAATAAAACAACTTTTCTTTCACCCTCCTTGATTAGTTTAAAGAGATATCAGCGGAAAGTAAAGAGGTAAGGTAAGAGAGAACTTAACACAAAGATTTATACTGGTTCACCCACTAACCCAGTGAGCTACATCCAGTCCTAGGGCAAAACTCCACTGGATTTTCCACTAATCCAGCAAGATTACAAGTATTATTTTACCCCAGCCTCTCCAGGCTTAACAACAAGTATTCTTTGTTTTCAACTGCCTCTCCAGGCAACTCATGCAGTATTCTTTGCACACCTGGCCTCTCCATGCCCAACGAGCATTCTTTGTTTTCAACTGCCTCTCCAGGCAACTTAAGCAGTATTCTTTTACAGACAAGCCTCTCCAGGCTCAATGAGTATTCTTTTACAGACAAGCCTCTCCAGGCTCAAACGAGTATTCTTTTACAGACAAGCCTCTCCAGGATCAAACGAGTATTCTTTATTCCTCCAAGCCTCTCCAGGCTCTCAGACACTTATGAGTGTTTACAACATAAACTAAGTTTAAGTTTCTAAGAAACATAAACTTAGGTTCTTCTTGTACAAAGGGGTTACTGAGTATAACTCAGGATACATGAAATGAATTCTAAGTACAAGGATATTTAATACAACAGAGTGTTTAGGCTTGAAAGTATTTTTCTCTTTGAAGTAGCTGAATCACTCTTTCTCTGAGACTTTTCTTCTCTTCCTTTCTAGAAGAGCTTCTCTTAAATTTTTTAAGCTTCCTTGTCTCTCTTTTTGGAGCGGTTCACCTATCTGTGAAGATTTTCTACTTTTCTCGCTCTTTTTCTTTTTCTCTACTCTTGGGATTCTCTCAGCTATGTTTTCTACATTGAGCTCTCTCCTCACTCTTGTTGGTCAGCAGGCTTCATAATATTTCTTTAGGAATGTGGCCGACGCCTTCAAAGGCTTGTGAGAAGCTATTTATAGCATTCAGAGAAATAGGCGTTGAGAAAGTAGTCGTTGAGAGATAGGCATGTAGTTCTTTGATAGCCTTTATCTTGAGCAGAGTAGGTGTGCAGAAACTGTACCGTTCTGACACACAACAGGCATAAAGGTTCTTTTTCATGTACTATTTTCAGTAAGCGCAGAGAGAACTTTGTAGACTTCCTTGTTGTGTACGCTTTGTAGAAGACATTTAGAGACTTTTGCGGTTTGAGTAGAGTCTTCTGTCTTTGGTAGTATTTTGCATAGATAGTCTTCAGTAGGTCCAAATACTTCAGAGAGTCTACTATTTCAGTTGATTTGTCTTGCCACGTCATCAAGTGAAATTTCAGGGAGTATGTGTTTAGCAGGTTCCAATACAGCACGCACATACTTTCAGTAGGTTGATCAATCCTTTAAAATTTTCTTCTTTAAGAGGGTTGCTTCATCTTTAGTGTGTTGCTCTAGATCAGCAGGTTGCTTCAAGCTTGTTTTAGCCAGTTCAGTGTAAGCTATATTCAGTTTGTTTGGCACAAGAAGTTATAGTATTTTCCTGCAACACAGAACAAATACCTTTTGAGCAGAATCTGTTTCTTAATTAGATAATGTGATCAAAAAATTTGATAATCATTAAAACTAAGGATAATGAGTCTTGAGTTAAATTGAATACTTAATTTATATTGAGACTCAACATTTACCCACTTTGGCTTTACCTGGGTTGGAAAGGATGGAAGCAAAGCTACTCACTGCATCGCCCAAATGGAAAGAAAGGGGTTCTCTTCCGAGGAATTGGGCTATGTGCCCCCCCACCGGATCTCCTTCATATCTTGAATGAAGACAACTTCAATGGAGTTAGGTTTCAACGCTTGGGATCTCATCTACAAGGAGCCACCTCACCTCAACTTATCCTTCCCAGGCATGACCCCCAGTGCCTCTGTTTCAAGATCTAGGAGCTTCCACCACGAGCCAGACTCCTGCTCCCCCCTAATGACCTTTGTCTTCGCTGCTTCCGGAGCAGCATAGATCTAGGGATGTTAGTGCTTTTTCGTTTGTACTTTGCTGATTCTGAAATGTTTTTTCTCCCTCTCTCTCTTTAGTTGCATAAAGGTTAATCTACGCACATATCTTGGTTAGATTTGTTTTTACTTTTGATGATACTGCAGCTCTTTAGGCCGTCTTTGGGCCTTAACCCTTGTATTTTCTTTCCAGAATTAATGAATCTCTTTACAAAAAAAAAAGCAACCCGAAACAGACACAAAATCAATTTGGTACCTTTTTTCATTTCCTTTGTTTTTTCAAAACATTATCTCTAAGTTAAATTACATACTCTTGTTTCTCCCACCAAAGCCAAAACTAAAAGATGACTACATGTTTGGAGGCCTTGACCCATCAACTTATAGATACAATTAGAGTTAAGCATTGGTAGAGGAACTGGTATTGCAACACTATGAATTATTGAGCTTACAACTATGGTAGCCAATCAAGTTGCTATAGATGTGGCATATTGAAAGATGCTTTTTCTTATGGATTTGGGGAAAACATGGGAGCCTCTAGAGGATGTGGATCTAATTGTGATCCCCCCTAGTTTGGACAATTGGTGATCAAATTTGCACTAGGTCAATGCGCATTATCTACATATACAACAATGATATTTAGACACTTAACAATTTTATACATCATTTAACACCCCTCATCTCTTTCGTCTCCTTATTCATGTCTTGTCCCATCACCTATCACATTCATCACTTCCCTCCCTTCTATTCTTAACTCTTCTTAGATGTAGACACCCTATGAGTGTTTATCATTTTTTTCCCTACATATATATGAGCATTAAGTTTTTTTTTTTGTTGGAACTATTTTCTTAATCATGTTAGTTTGGTCAATAGCCTGAATTTTGTTTCCATATCTAGCTATCATAAAATATGAACAATATTATTTAAGAACATGCAATTAAGTTCACTCACAAAAGATGCGTTTAACATATTAAATTTGGTATATTGCTTCTTGTTTTCCACCTAGAGAGATAGAGTTAGACTCACGCCTTACACATAGACTAATAGACACATGTACTAATAATGTGAACAAAAGGTGCAATATTTTTATACGCAAATGTTAGAAAAAGGATTTAAATTGATAGTAAGGACTATGACTATAATTGAGAAAGAACATATTAGTGGTGGTCAACATTAAAGAAATTTGTTAATTATATTGCACAAAAAGAAATATGAAATACTATAAAAACACTTTTTCACCTTTATTTTTATTTGTTCCTAATGTACCAAAATTGGTTATGGAGTTCATAATTATAAATGTTAATAGGACATAATGTTTCAAATGCAAAAGCCCAAAAATTTAAGTAAAAAAAGGTTTATCCTTCATTACATATTTTATATACTCATTTGAAAATTATTGACATGTTCGTAGCATATGCTATACAACCTTACATCCATGGTACATCTAGTGCTTCTTTTACAAATGGTGCAAACTAAAAGAAGAAATTCTAGTTATCACTGACTCCCCTTAGATAAAAGTTTAAGATTAAGGGCAAGTAAGGCTCCTCTCCATCATGAAATGTTGATTTATGGCAAAAAAAAAAGTTAAGCAAAATGGGGAAGGGGAAATGGCATAAGATTACAAGGAAGGGGAAGGAAAGGACTGGTCAACAAGGGTGGCTAATCATCAAACCAATAAAAGGAGATTAAGAATAAGTATATTAACTAAGGGGATAGAACCTGATGATTAAAAGAGGGGATAGAACCTAAAAGTTAGGATGAAGTAAAACTCAAAGGAAGAATCCCACACCTAGTAGGAATCACCTAATCCTAAACGATTTTTGAAGAACAAAACCATTGTACTTCTAGATATTTTTTTCCCATGCATGTTTTTTTTTTTAAAAAAATATTTTACTAATCTATCTCAATATCTAGGCAACAAGTAAAAACAATAGGGTAATCAATTTTTCTGTTCAAACTCAAGGAACACTGATTTGTGTTCTCTTAGTCTATATGGTTTATATAAGTTCCTACTAGACTAATTTATAGACTTTGTAACTGATGAACACATTTTTATTCATACTTAGCACATTTAGTCTTAGTTCTCTTGGACTATAATTTTGATTAAATCCATTGTCTTAATTGGAATTTACCTAATTGGGCTTATTTGAGCTTTAATTGTAAATGTTGTTTAAATTCGGATTTTCAAGCCTACTAACCTACTTGTCTTGTTCTGATGATATCTGGAGTTGTAGGTGGGCATTTTGGGTAATTCTAGTGGTCTTGGAAAGCTAAGATTCATAACTTCAATTTGAGATGCTGCATAACTATATTTCAATAAGGAATTGAGGATTCATTTTGCTTCTGAAGTTAACATTCTGAGCATCGTCTAAAGTTGACGCGGGAAATTACAAGCTTCTTAAGTAGTGTAAATGTTTTGGGCCTGATACTTGTTAATCAAGGCCCAATTACTTCTTTGAATCTGATGGTTTAGGAGAGTAGTATAAAAAGAGGCAGTTACAATTCTGTTGGAGACATTTTTTCTAATTTTGTAAAACTTTTTCCGGAGAGAAGTTTTGGAGACGCTTAGTCTCTCTGCTTTTTCTCTGGTCCTCTTTGATTTTCGTTTCATTTTCCTTTCTCTGCATTTTTATTTTCTGTTCTTCGTCATGGAAGGTTAAACTTCTGGGGATTGATTCTCATGTGATTTTACATTGGATTCTGAGGTTTATTTTTAGTTCAGTTTCGTACTTCAATTTCTGCAACAGATTCAGTTTTATCTTCTCCTTTCGAATTCTAGGATTTGAACTTGAACTGGATTTGAACGCTTGATGATAATTCAGTTATGTTCTTCACTTGGAATTCCCGTTTAGTTTCTTTAATTCTAAACAACCTACTGTTTGCTTAATTCAGGAGGTAAAGGATTAGAAATCTCACACCAGTTCGCTTAGTTCTGGTCTTGCAAGTTTGCTTAGTTCTTGAGTGAGATAATTGATAAATTGATTGACGCTTGTTTGGTTAATTCGAATATGTTCTGGAATTTGAGGTTCATATATTTTAACTGATGAAGAATCCAATCGTAAATGAACTAGAGAATCAATTTGTTTTCTTACATTATTTTACCCTTCTTTATTTACGAAATTCTATTTCTGAACAACAATCAAAACCCCCTGTCTGAAATTTGGATTTTATTTATTGTCTGAAGTACTTATCTGAATACATTGTATGAAGTACTTGTCTGAAGTATACCGTCTGAAGTTTTATTTGAAGGACTCGTCTGAAGTTTCACGTTCTGAATTTCTGGTCTGAAATCTGTTATATGAATTGCTATTGAATTCCTTGAGAGACAACTTTGGGTTATCTAACCCTCACTACACTTTAATTCATATTATTTGATTGAGTACGACCTCGATCAGTAACCCATTGTTTTTTCTCTTGCATTCATGTCACCTTGAACCGTTCAGGATCATTGTACTCATGCATGATTTCCATGTTATAATAGCTAAGATTATGGAAAAAAAACAATTTTTGAAAAATTAAAACTAGTATTGTGTGTGTTGTTCTGTTGAGTTTCTTCGCATATAAACAAGGTGTTGTTTTTGTGATTATTGGAATTGGATTTAGATAGAAATAATTTTGAGGAAGAAAATTCCATTGTTTATGAAGATATTTTTTATAACATCATTAAGGAAAGCAATGCCTAATTACATGATCGAATGCTTATCCAATTTCATCTAATTAGTAGTTCAAGGTGTTCCTTTTAGAAAATAAATAATTGTCTTTTTGGTTTACTAAACTAAATTAGTTTATTTGCTAAAACCCTCTTCATCTTGACCATATATTTATGAATGATTTTGTTCGATTGGTGAAATCTTCAAGCTCTTACTTATTGATTAAGTATTAACCACTCTAGGCCATAATGAATTTATGTTATTGGAATTGTATTGCTGTTTTATTTTGTGAATGTAACTAATTTGGATTTCATGATTTAGTCCCAACCAGGGTAAAGCATTGAAGTATCCCTAGAGGGGACATAGTAGTAGGAAATAAAACCTACTTGAGGAATTTCCAACTTGTTGTGGTAAAGGGCACCATAAGTAGTGTTACTTGGCTGCTTTGATTAAAAAAAGCGTAGTTAATTATTTCTATAATTATGGCTATTTTAGTTATTACATTGTTTAGTTTGTAAGTTATTTATACTCCCCTTAGATACACTTGGTTTCATTATGAATAAATTGTATTCATATTAAATATAGTCTTGCTTTGGTTGCTTAATTTGAAAAAATGTATGGTTAACTATTAAAACATTTACTGTTGGTTTAGTTAGTGCATTGGATAATGTAAAAGTTAGTTATACTCCTCTCAAATATACTTGATTTAACTATGAATATAATTGAATCCACATTAATTGTAATGCTAATTGTTTTCTTCATTTAGCTCACAGTTAAGTACGCGCTACTAAATTTGCGATTAATTTCGCTACTAGATTGGTGAATATGCAATTTAGTTCTACTCCCCTGAAGTACACTTTAACTATGAATACAAAAAAATCTATATTGTAACGTCCTAATTTCTAAATCTGAGAATTAAGCCCGTTGGTAGCCAAATATCTAAAGTCCGGAAATTATTTCGCACCATTTAGATACTGCAATTACATACATCATATATCGCTTAAGTATCAAACGATCACTTAAACAGTATATGAAAACATCATCTGGAAATGTATAAATAATTGCCCATAAGGCTACAAGTTCAACCAGTATACAATAGTCATTTGGGATACCCCATACATGTGCCCTAGCAAAGAGAGGGCCCAAAGGCTGCACATGTACGGTCATATTCCACAAAAGAATAAATATACTATACAATCATAATCTAGACATTTAAGGGCTTAAAAACTCAAAATATTCATAATCTTAAGCCCACAATCAAAAGGCATCAAGAACTGCTCCGAAGGTCCCTGCTCATGGACCGGTGCGGGGAGGAACTTGTGCATCTAAAACTTAGTCCACAAAACGTGTGGTGAGACGGGTGTCTCAATGAATATAACTATGCAACAAGATAAGTAAACAATTCATAATCATGATGTCTCATCTCTAAACATAAACATGAACACGCATGACCTGCATTGCCCGACAGACGGGGTCTAATCACTAGACTGGGCTAGACCTGAGCTCAGACTACAAGGAACGTCTTCCTTGGGCATAACACCATCAATTACCTGGGGGGCGAAACCCGTGTTTTAACTGGGGACCGGAGTCTAATTAACTTGGGACGAAAGTCCAATTTTATTTAGTTAAGGTGAACTGGGGCTTAAGCCAAAACTGGGGTCGAAGCAATTTTTACTGAAGCCAAATTCATTTTCTCATTATTAACTGGGGCCAAAGGCCATAAATGAAATGCTCAACCACAACTCAGTCCAAGAATCACGTGATATGAATCAATATACCTCAATACAAGGAAACCCTAACTTAGGGAAAACCCCTATCCATGCTACTAGTTCTATACCACAATCCAATACAAAAGAGAATCCAAAACACAACAATCATCCACAAGATTTAAAAGAAAAGGGAAGGGAGGATAGGGAACATGGAAAAAGAATCACACGAAATGAGTTGTAGAGTGTGTGAGTTATACTCACCTCTAGAGCTCAATTGAAAGAGGGAAAAAGTTTAGGAAGGTTGGAGGGTGAGGTCCTTGGCTTGATCTCCTTTCTTCAAGCTTTAATGGAGTCTCTCTCTCTCTCTCTAAAATGGTGGTTGAAGGGTATTAATGAGGGACAAGCCCTAACTCAAGCGAGAGAATGCTTGCTCGAGCAAGAACATTCCAGAGAGCAACTCTTGGAATTGCGCTCAAACGAGAGAATTCTCGCTTGAGCGAGGGAATTCCAGAGAGCAACCCTGGAATTTCCCAAGAATTGCGTTCAAGCGAGAGATCCTCGCTTGAGCGACCAAACCGGCTGAAACATGTTTCCCCCACTTTTACTGATATGTTCGCTCAAGCGAGCTCCTCTCGCTTAAGAGAGAATATCAGTACCCAAAATTCTCCCCTTTTTCTGATATGCTCGCTTAAGCAAGACCTTCTCGCTTAAGCGAGGATACCAGAATCCTATTTTTCCCACTTTTAATTCTTAGTTCCTTTTCTCCTAATTCCTTTTATAAATTATCTTCCCTTATTAGTTTCATTTACAAAAATAGCTATAACTTTGGATGTTACATACATCATTTGGAGTGTTAGTTGTATGCTTCACTTGAAAATGTATGTGTTTGACTATTACTATATTCAAGATTAATTTAGTTTTTATATTATCAATTTGCATGATGTTTATACTCCCTCTAAACTTAGTTGTTTTAATTATGACTAAAACTCAAGCTAAGTTAGTAATTTAGAGTTAAATGTCTACTCAACTTGAAAGCATTTTGTAGTTAAATATGACCATTTAAGCGGTTAATTTAGTTCATATGATGGTTGACTTATAAGTTTCAACTATTCCCCTCAAAATAAAATTGATTTACTATAAAAGAAGATAGGCCTTGCTTTGTTGGATTATTTTCAAGTCCCTTCAAAATCTAAGTAGTGACAAAATTGAAGGGTTTGAATCTTGCCCTATAATTTATTGCCCATTTATTAATATTTTAGTAAGGTGTATATTAGTTGCAGGTCATGGATATCAGTGAGATTGATTTAAAACAACGAGAATTGGTTGTAGTCTTGTAATATCTTGAAACAAGTTAATCAAGTGATGCAGTTGACAATACAAAGTTTGAGAATCGTGAAGAAGGAAATTGAATGATTGATGTGTTATGACAAGTGTTTCTAATCAAGAGTTTTTATTATCTAATAAAGAGAAGCATTAAAGATAAAGAAAGAGCTAAGCTGAAATATATAAGGGAACAAAAAAAATTGATTAATGAAATGGATGTTGATTTGAATTTGAACTTCAAACTAGCATACCATAAAAAACTTGATACTAGAGGTAATTAAACAATATATGAATTACATTAACCATAATTACACTCATAGTTAATCACATATGTTTTCTCTTTGTGGTTAGTACATCAAAAAGTCAGTACCCTTTGTCTAGCAATAAAATATATGAAATCTTTTTTATTTCATGAATTTAATATTTATACACTGTCAGTGTAAAAGAATTTTACATACACATTCAATGATGTGTTGCCACATCATTTAATGAGTTTAATAGTACATATGAGGTGTCATATTCATTAAATGAGGTGACGACACACAATTGGATGTCTATGTAAAACTTTTTTACACTTACAGTGCTAATAATTAAACTCTTATTTCATTACAAATTCCGTCGAAGAAAAAGACTAATATTGAGAAAAATACTAGTAGAAAAATTAAATAAAATAATCAAATTGATGTTGCATCTTAATTCTCCTCAACCTTCATAATATAATCAACTAGGCTTGAGTAGTGAAAAAAATATGGTTAATTCATTACCTTCGTATAAAATGATAAATGCATAGAATAAAATTCATAAATTACAACCATTCATGCTCATTTTGTTCACTCACATTATAGAATGTATACAATCTTGACCATTTGTAATATTCTTAGAATCTATCATATGGTGTAAACAATACTACATAAATTTGTCAAAGCTGTTGAGTCTCAGAATTAATTTAAGAAATTGAAATTAGATTCAAGACTCATTATCCTTAGTTTTAATGATTAACAAATTAGATTTTATAGAAACATGTTTTACTGAGAAAGGTATTGTCTTTTGTATTTCAGGAATCCTGCAGAAGCATCCATCTGAAGATGATCAACCTGCCGAACTGAAGAAGCAAGCATCAGTGGCAAGAATCTGATGAGAAGAAGAAGAACAACTGCGCAAGAAGAACTGAAGAAGAAAGTCATCAGAGATCAACAATAAAAAGAAGAACTCATAGCAAATGAAGAATTAATTTCTGTTTGAGCAAGCTACCGAAGAGAAGAAGAACAACCGAGCAAGCTGAATTGAAGATAAACTTAAAGCTAATGGAAGATCACAAAGAACAAGGAAGAACAGTGCAACAACCATATGAAGCAAAGAAGAAGCAATTCGCTGAAGAAAGGAACTTGCTGAAAGCGTCTCCATAATTGAAGAACTAAATTATGTTGGAGCTATCCAACCTGCTGAAAGTACGTGCGTAATGAAATTGAAGCTACTGAACACATACTCTTTGAACTTGATGACGTGGCATTTCAAACTCTTTGAAGAATCTGAAGCTAGAGACGTCATGCTACTCTCCGAAGACTTGTGAGTCAATCTGAATGATGCTTTAAAAGACTCAAGTATCAGCAAATATTAAAGGTGAAGATGAATTGGTGCAAAGAAAAACAAAGGCTTTCGGGCACAACTTCATTTCCCGTCACAAAAGAGGAAGCCTACTGCAAAAAAGTAGATAGAGGTCAGAGATAGAGTCAGCGCTGCTGCAACACCTACTCCTGTACCATCTCTGCAATACGCTATCAGAGGCGTGCACCTCAAGTGAGAAGAAAAGCTAACTCACAACGGGACAAAGCAGAATTTTAACGGATCTTAGCATCCTTCCTTCTTTACACTCACAGAGAAGAGAAAGAAAGAAGAATAGAGAGAGAAGAATATCAACCTGCTGAAGTGCTAAGAAAATCTCTCAAGCAAAAGCAAGATTAAAGAGCCTACCTGTTGTGTGTTAAAACTAATTCATCTACACACCTAATCTGCTTAAGTCAGAAGCTACCAAAGAGAAGTTATTTCACAACGGCTCCAAGAGCATCAATCATTCCTTCTCAACGGTATACTAAGCAATCTTCAACGGCTATATTTCCAGAACATATAAATAGCCTCAAAAAAGGATTATGAAGATTGGCGGCATTGAAGCCCAAGGCGGCCATGAATTCCATGATATGATTTGGCAAACCCATAGTAAAGTGGCGAGAATGTAGCCAAAGGGAGCCAATGGTCAAGCCCAAGAGAGAACCGGCTGAAGCTCAATTCAACATCATATCAAGCCAATTCTCTAAGGAAGTTATCCCTCATACAGAGACGAGATTGTACCTAAATTCATACACATGTATCTCAGTCTTATCCTTGTACTTAGAATTCATTTCATGTATCCTGAGTTATACTCAGTAACCCCTTTGTACAAGAAGAACCTAAGTTTATGTTTCTTAGAAACTTAAACTTAGTTTATGTTGTAAATTCTCTTAAGTGTTTGAGAGCCTGGAGAGGCTTGGTGGAATAAAGAATACTCATTTGAGCCTGGAGAGGCTTGTCTATAAAAGAATACTCGTTTGATCCTGGAGAGGCTTGTCGTTAAAAGAATACTCGTTGAGCCTGGAGAGGCTTGTCTGTAAAGAATACTGCTTAAGTTGCCTGGAGAGGCAGTTGAAAACAAAGAATACTCGTTGGGCCTGGAGAGGCCAAGTGTGCAAAGAATACTGCATGAGTTGCCTGGAGAGGCAGTTGAAAACAAAGAATACTTGTTGTTAAGCCTGGAGAGGCTGGGGTAAAATAATACTTGTAATCTTGCGGGATTAGTGGAAAATCCAGTGGAGTTTTCCCCTGGGACTGGATGTAGCTCACTGGGTTAGTGGGTGAACCAGTATAAATCTTTGTGTTAAGTTCTCTCTTCCCTTATCTCTTTACTTTCCGCTGATATCTGTTTAAACTAATCAAGGAGGGTGAAAGAAAAGTTGTTTTATTAATCTGCGCAGAAAACAATCTTTTCTTTAAAGGGAAAATTATTTAGAAAGGTTTTTATTCAACCTTCCGAGTTGCATCAACAAGTTGCTGAACTTCCCAGTTTCGGAAGGTTGATCAAATATTTTCAAATCAGTTTTGCTTGTTTCGAAAGGTTTTCCAAAAAAATTTGTAAAGATTATTAAAACACTATTCAACCCCCTTCTAGTGTTTCCTGTGGTCCTAACAAAAGCTAGTAGATGCATATTGAATTAAGCACCTCATAGGATATTAGAATGTATGCGCCACTTGCAATGTTTACATGTTGTGAATATATGTCTCAAGAGTATTTTGACATCAGAACATTTAGTTGTTAGATTAATTAACCCGCCCATGACACGTACATAACCTTAAAAGACTGTAGTTAATTCATGACACTTAGTAACCTAATGGGTTATTTCATTCACATGGATGAAAGTATACTTTTAAATAAAATTAGTTGTGGTTAATTGTTACTATATTCTTGGTTAAATTAGTTTCTATTTTGGTTAGTTTAGTATATAATTCATCAATCACCCGAATTCAAGTGTTTGAACTATGATATGATTCTACGATAGGTTAATGTAGTCAGTCATGGAAGGTATACTTCCTTTAAAAGCATGCATGGTTAACTATTACCATAGATGTAGTTAAGTTTTTTACTTGATTGGTTATTTTGCCATAGGAGTTCAATTCACCATAAAATAAAGTGGTTTACTATGCTTTGTTACAATGATACAGGTGGAGGCATTCTTCTAATAAAATAATTATGGTTAATTACTCATATATATGTGGTTAAATTACTTTACAGTTTGGTAAGTTTCGCATGTAATTTCAACTGCCCCTAAATTCAAGTGGTAGAACTACGATTCAAGGATGGGTTAATGCAATTAAACACCAAAGATATACTTTCATTGAAAATGTGTGTGATTGATATCACCAGAGAGGTAGTATTGTTAGTAACTGAATTGGTAAACTCATCATGTGAGTTCAACTCCCATAAAATCAAGTGGTTTAACTGTGACTAAAAGAACTTCATTACAATTATAATGATAGAGCTGACAAAATGGGTTAAGCCCATTGGGTCGGCCCGAGCCCGCTTGATATAATTATAATGCTTAGGTTCTAAATTTTGAGTCGAGAATCAATTATATTTGTTATAGCCTGACCCAATAAAGTCCGTGTCTTAATCATGCTCGGGCCGAATTAGCCTGATCGGGCTCGGGCTGCCCAAAACATTCTTTTTATGATTTACAAACTCTACGTCTACGCAGCTACCAATATTACCCTATTTATCATAATCATTAGCTGGGTGAAGTGTGCTCATCATTTTTGTGGTTGACAAACTTATTAACTGCTCTCACCATCAAATATTGCCCCCACATTTTTCTACAAGTGACAACATTCGTTGATGGCTTTCAATTGCTATGTATGAGTAGCCATCACCCTCACCACTCTTTCAATCACCTTTCACATGCAATAAGACAGTTCTGCAGTTTTTTTCTTTCCTGAGTTTGCTGGGAAATTTCTTCATAATTCAAATAATATAACTAGTTCCTGATATCTTTGATGCTTTTCAACTTCAGTATGAGTAGCCACCACCATCACCACTCTTTCAGTCACCCTTCTACATGCAATAAGTCAATTTTACAGTTTTTCTTTCCTGAGTTATCTTGGAAATTTCTTCATAATTCAAAAAATATTATTCTCCCCTTCTTCGGGTATTGGGATAGGATTAGTTTTAGCTTTTATATGGGTTTCAACTTTCAAGTTCAACTCATGGTTTTCCTTAGGGAATGCCTTTGTTTGATATACTCTAGATTGCTCTTTTGAAATATCATAAATTTTTTTTCTTTGCATTCTTATATTCTCTGTTCTAAGAGGGATTTGCCTTTTATGATTGAAGAGTTGTTAAAAAATTATGTTGACCTCCCTTGGGTTTAAGAAATATATGCAAACACTCTCTAATAGACAATTAACCATACTCAAGTCTACATGCATGTTATCTTTGGATATACAAACACATTTACTAAGTATGTCAATAGGTCTCTTTAATGTCATTAGTTATAAGCAATGGTCCACCTTTGGGTGACTCAAATATTCCTTATAAAATCATGAGCAAACAATAAACAAAAAAATATATTGTATCCTTTAAAGTATTGCATTGTAATAAAGTCCAATTATTATAATTTGAAATTAAACAAATTAAAAGATTTTACCACTTTGATGATTAAAACCTCCAATTTACATTTAATTCCAAATTAAACATATAGTATTTCATAAATAAAAAAATATTTATCATCACAATATAATCATTTACTGATCGCTAATCTAACAATAAAATATTATTAGCCTTTACAATAACTTTTATTGCAAAAAAAAATCATCGTACAACCCAAATAAATAAAATAAAACTAATACAATTCATTTATATGTATATATAACCCTACCATCCTATACACGCAACTTACAAACAATGCTCATGAAAGAAAAATCTTCCCAGAATTTTTAATGGACCTCTTCACCATAGAGTATGGGGATTGAAGTTTATCGTTCCCCACAGACGGTGTCAATTGTTCTATCAATAAATCTACTCCATTATGTTTCAGCTCCTTGAATCTCCAAGCTCCACTCCAAGTATGAAAGACTAATGTGGGGTGGGCCTGCAAAGACACTCAAGAGTGCTGGCAAAATAGAAAGATATGTGTACCTTATTTTTCGTATTGAATGATGGTATTTATAATGTTCGTAGAAGCTTCTACACACGTGTGAGTGGAATGTGATTTGACACCACTAACTTTGAGATGGTTATGCCATGTGTCTTTTCAAGTATGGAGAGAATTTTGCTTTTGGTAAGTGTTTTTTTTTTTATAATTTTGCCACGTAGGAGACATGTGTCCTTTAATATGCATGTTATTTCGAGGTTGACCTCTTTTAGAACAGCAGTTGATAAGTTGATAATTCATCCAAGTAAGCTCCTCTTGTCCGAATAAGCCCTTTTTCATCTGAATGACATTTATCCAAATAAGCTCCTATGATTCGGATCCGAGTGTTCCTCGGAACAGTAGGAATGATGAAATTTTCAATAATAAGATTCAAATCTTGTGGGAATCCTTCAGAGCTATTTTACATTTAACTGGAATTATTGATACAGTTTATTATTCTCCTCCCATTCATCGTGCTCCAACTTTGGTCAGATGGGATCCTACTTTGGTGGGTCAGTTTTGTTTAATGATCCTCTTAACAAGTTTCATCATTATGCTTCTACTGTGGCTGAAATTAAGAGGTTTAATGGAGATGAATTGGTTGGTTGCTATTCATCATATCTACATGGAAGGAAATCATAGTGCAGACTATTTAGCAATTAGCAAAGATGGGTGTGGACTCAGATCATAAGCTTGTTATTCTCTCAATTCCGCCGGCTGGTTTGCGGAATCTTTTCCTAGCTGATGCTACAGGGACGAGCTTTGAGAGGGGATAATTGTGGTTTTTCTGTGTAATTTTTTTGTTCTTTCTTTTAGCCTCAATTACCAAAAAAAAATCTGATACATAGGATGATAAGAAAACTAATGAAAATTTATGTCGTAGATTGATTTCAAGTATCTTATTTGATTATTATACTAAATACTGAATACATAGCACAATGCTATAACTCTCCCTAAACCCAGCTAGGCCTTCATCCTCCATATTTGTGTTGCGAACCATCCACCTTAAACACCGTGTTGCACATATCCCCTATAACCTCCATTGTCATCCCCTGAAAATCGCATCTGAGCACACCGATCTCGCCCCGGTGTCCATCCCCATCGTTATCACGCAACATCGTTAGCTATGGCACCAAAATCGTGTCATCATCTGTGTGCCGTCATAAGTTCCACCTTATAATTTACCTCCTAATCCTATATTGATTTGTTGAAAAAGAATAAAGGATTTGTAGAAGCTGTGAAGTCTATTAATCAGTTTGAGCATTCAAACTTAACTCAAAGACTTAATATCCTTTAGTTTTAATGATTAACAAATAAGAGTATAATAAGAACAAATAAGATTATATAAACAGATTCTACTGAGAAAGGTATTGGTTTGTTGATTGTAATTCAGGTTGAAATATTCATTAGAAGAAGAAGAAGATTTGATGAACAGAATCAGAATCAGAAGATAAGGATCAGAAGAACAAATGCAGGATTTAATATAAAGGTTGTCTGAAGTAAAGCAACTCGTCTGAAGTGCAGAAGCTGTCTGAAGTAAGCAACTCGTCTGAAGCATAGAAGCTGTCTGAAGAACACAAGCCGTCTGAAGTGCTGAAGCCGTCTGAAGTGCTGAAGTCGTCTGAAGTGCTGAAGCCATCTAAATACGTGAAGACCATCTGAAGACGTGAAGACCATCTGAAGACGTGAAGACCGTATGAAAACGTGAAGACTATCTGAAGAAGCCTACAAACAGAATCAAGAATTTATCTCTTGAAGACGTTGCTAAAGTGTAAAGCACACTCTACCAAAATGAAGTACACTTATATCAGTATAAAAGCTAAACATGCTTTTATGCCTCAATCAAAGTCTTGCACAAATGAGGAAACTCTGCAATGACTTTCTCTAATGACTGTTGCACCTGCAACAAAAGGCATTTCAATATAAAAGCTAAACATGCTTTTATACCTCGACCAAAGTCTTTCACAAATAAGGAAACTCGGCAAAGACTTTCGGCAACGCATGTTGCACCTGCAACATAAGGGATCTGCGTGCGCAGACCTGCACCTGCGACTGCTGCCATACAGAGGTGATCAGAAGACTAAGAA
This sequence comes from Sesbania bispinosa, assembly GCA_026901365.1. Classification (NCBI taxonomy): domain Eukaryota; kingdom Viridiplantae; phylum Streptophyta; class Magnoliopsida; order Fabales; family Fabaceae; genus Sesbania; species Sesbania bispinosa. The sequence continues at coordinate 1,710,069 of QLOH01000108.1, forward strand.
AAAGCAACCAGAAAGATGTTTGAATAAAATATGTTAAATTCAACATCCTTATTCATCTACATCTCAGAAGAAGAAGAAATTAGTGCAGAGGTCAAAACGATGATTCAACGACTATAATATCATATATCTTTATTCAAAAGAAGAAATTGCAACAACAGCTATTCGACAAGACACCTCACTCAAAGAAGAAAGAAGAAATGGTGTCAGGAAGCAAACTGAAAAGGAGCATATACAAAATAAGAAAAAGGACAAATCCAACGGATATCTCCTCATATACACTCCTAAGAAAAGCAGAGGAAATCAGAAGTCAACTGAGGAACGCAGAAGAAATCACAAGACAGCTGAAGAAAAGCAAAAGGATATTAAGAGAGAGAACATGCAAAATAATATCAAGAAAATCTCTCTAAAGAGCTCATCTACAGAAGTGCCAGAACAGGACTGTCTGAACACTTATTTGCTTAAGAAGAAGCAACAGTTTGAGACCCTATTACACAACGGCTATATGAGTCACATCATCAATTATCTCAACGGTATTATGAATCATCTTCAAACGGCTATATTCCTACAGAACATATAAATAGCCTCAAGGAAGAATTTGAAGATGTTGAACTCATTCACTTGGTTCAATCAGTTGATCAAGATGTATCAGAAAAACCTTATTGGTTGTTGACCATGCTTACTTGAATCAACCAAGTTGAGAAAGTTGAAAAAGAATCAACCATGCTGCTGATCTATTGATCAGTTAGTCAAAATTGTAGTTGTTCAGTTGAACAACCAACCAGGCTGTGCTTAATCTCAAATGAACCAAGAATGGTTTGAAGTCGCAAGTATACCTTGGTTATTCCAATGATACGGGTGAGAATGTAGCCCATGGAAACCAATGGTTGAAGAACAAGGCTGAAGCTCAAATCCAGTATCTATCTAGCTAATTCTCAGAGGATGTCATTCCTCACATCAGAGACAGGATTGTACCTAATTTATACACTTGTATCACTGTCTTAACCTTGTACTTAGAATTCAACCTTTGTATCCTGAGTAGTACTCAGTTAACCTCTAGTACAGGAAGAAATTAAGTTTATGTTTCGTGGAAACTTAAACTTAGTTCAAATTGTAAACACTTTATGTGTCAGAGAGCCTGGAGAGGCTTGGTGGAAGAAAGAATACTCATACACTACTGTGGTTAGTGTCTGAGAGCCTGGAGAGGCTTGGTGGAAGAAAGAATACTTAGTTGCAAAGCCTGGAGAGGTTAGACTGAAAAAGAATACTGCATATGTTTCCTGGAGAGGCAGTTGAAAACAAAAGAATACTTACTCGTAAAGCCTGGAGAGGCTAGACTGAAAAAGAATACTGCATAAGTTGCCTGGAGAGGCAGTTGAAAACAAAGGAATATTTGGTGATGTCTGGAGAGACTGTACTCGTGTTGTCTGGAGAGATTGTACTCGTGATGTCTGGAGAGACTGTACTCGTGATTTCTGGAGAGACTGTACTCGTTGTGTCTGGAGAGACTGTACTCGTTGCGCCTGGAGAGGCTGCCTTCAAGAGAATACTCATTGAGTTGCCTGGGGAGGCAGTTGATAAGCAAAGAATACTCATTGAGTTGCCTGGGGAGGTAGTTGATAAGCAAAGAATACTCATTGAGTTGCCTGGAGAGGCAGTTGAAAACAAAGTAATACTTGTGTTGGCCTGAATAGGCTGTGAATAATACTTGTATCTGTGGATTCAGATAGTGGAAAATCTAGTGGTGGTTTGCCTCTGGGAATGGATGTAGCTCACGGGTTTGTGGGTGAACCAGGATAAATTTTGTGCCTAAGTTCTCTTTCCCTTAATCTCTTTATTTACAGTTTTCATATTTATGTTGGGGATTGAAAAGTTATTTTCATAACAAACTTAACACAACGATTTCAATAAAATGATCTTTCATAAGAACAAAACATGAGATGTTTCTCATATCACATGAAGCATTACAAAGAATGTCTTTTGAATTACTTCTAAAACAATTATCTGAAGTGAGTCTAGAAAGACCTCAGTTCAGAAATCTGGAACAGACTTCAGACAACCTATAGTCATCTGAAGTATTTCAGAAACAGTTTTGAAAAACATTCAATGTAATAATCTTCAGAAGATATCTTGAGAAGTATCTGTCTAAAATAATCTTAAGACTTAAAAGAAACTTTATTTTTCTTATCTTCCGCACGTTTTAATTATCTCTGATCTTAAGATTCATTTTAAACATTATTCATCTTCATGAGTTAAATAAAAGATTTACAAGATTGACACGAAAAGCTTAAAACACTATTTAACCCCCCTTCTAGTGTTTCCTGTGGTTCTAACAATTGGTATCAGAGCTCACCTTCGGGTTGAGCATCTGACAAATGCAGAAGGAGTAGATCCTCAGAAGATGGAAATCTCACCAAGCTGAAGCAACTCTGAAGAATGATAATGAGAAAAGAAAATCATTTTCTTAAAACTCATTATTCATATAAGGCATCTTTCAGAAGGATATAGCTGGAAAAGTAAAGTGTATCTATCTCTAGATCACAAACGGGTAACACCATTCCTGTCTTTGTTTAAATCTAAATTTAAGTATAACTGCTTATCTGTTGAATGTTTTGTTTTATTGAAATTGTTATTACATAAGTGTACTTGTGTGAAAATAAATAAATGCATAACAACTGTCCTATATATGTATGCATATTACTTGTTTTGTGTGTAAATTATCTGCACTGCATGCGTGAATATATGTGTGTAAATGAAGAGTCATGTATGTTTATCATTTAATATGAAACGTCACGTTGAGGGATAATGGATCATCAAACGGTTTCTCATAATTGGCACGATGCACAACTCTCAATAACTGCTTGGTGCATGTAACCGTCACTCCTCATTGAACGAAGCAATGATCACTGCCTATTTAAAAGGAGTTTGGATGATCATAATGGAAATTACACTTCATTCAATCATTTTCTTAAAAAGGTCAAAGCTTCCTCAAAGCACCTATTCTCATAAAGTTCAACAGTTCAATAGTACTCAATGGCCAACATATCTGCATCATCAAATGACTCAAACCATCCCGTGTTTGATGAGAGAATCATATCCTCTAGAATGGTAAAACTCTATGATTTTGATGAGGTTGGGTATAATATCACAGAGTACTTTGACGCTGTGGGGTGGACTCCTTACTTCAGCAATATCTCCTCACCGTGGCATGAAGAAAGTGTGCTAGAATTCTGGAACAACTCCAACATTGTGTCAAATGATGATTGGACCGGAATTAAAACAGAGGTAATGGGAAGATCAATTTGTGTGGACTACAAATTGATTGCAGAAGTGATTGGTGTGCCTGCTAGAGGAGAACAGTACTTTCAGAGGTGGGAATCCTTGCATGGGGGAACTTTCACCTTTGATGAAGTTCTCTTTGGAGGAAGACGTCTAGCACCCTACCGACCTTCTCAACTTTTGAAGATTCCCAGAGCACTTCTTGTTGTGCTAAACTGCAGCATCCTCCCAAAAGGACGCAACAGGTTAGAAGCAAATCAGCTGGAAAGGTTCGTATTGGGACACTTGCTGACAAAGAAGAGAATCAGTCTTCCCTGGGTGCTGATGTATCAGATGATCTTCAGACAAGATATGAGCAATGAAGATCTCTATCCTCACAACACCCTAATAATGAAAATACTGATGCACAAGGGCTTTCCAATGGAAAGTCACTTTGACCAACCGCCTCCTCATTTCTTTACTCCGGGAATGTATGATCAGTTAGACCGGACTCTAATTGATAGAGAAGAAGCTCCAGAGAATCTGGTGATTATTCCTCCCTTGGTTGCTCCACGCAACAAAGGAAAAAGAGTTTTTACTCATCTGGGTGCTCATAAAAGAAAAAGGATGGTGTTGGGTGCATACAATCTGAAGAGGGTGAATGACAAGGTGAATCGGCTTGCAAAGAGGCTGAGAGTGGCTGAGAAAGAGCTGCAAGAGCTCAAAGATGAGAAAGAAACTGCCAACGCCACTGAGAACCCATCTGATGACCATTGAATCCATTTCAAGTGTCATGTTTTTTTTTTGTTATTATTTTTCTTGTTTTACATCTTAAATAGTATAAATATTTTTATATGATTATCAAATCTCTTATTGTCCGTATATGTTTAAACAATGTGTCTTTTATCTTTGAATGAATCTTTAACTCAACACAACTTTTTCTTGGTACAACTACTTGATAAAATCAAATTAACTTAATAAGGTAAAGACAAAATTAAGATTCATCCACTATAAAAAATCTTCTAATAATTTAACCTGTTGAAATTTGATAAAATTAAAATAATTAATCTAAGACATTTGTTTTAATGTTTAACTAATATGATTAAGAAATATCAGATACTACTGAAAAGCATCTTTAGTTTATGTTTAAGAAAAACAGGTTTTTGAAAATAAACTCAAAGAAGATCAACCGGAGGAAATGCCATGTGTAAAAAGATGAATCAAGGCAACATCATCTAAAAGAATGTCTAAGTGTGATATCATCTCCATTGTCTAAACCTGTTCAGACAGTTCACAATGAACTTACTGAAATTGTGGGTCAGAAATGTTAAGATGGTTGATACACAAAGCACTGAGCCTACCTCTACGCTTGAAAAGATAATTTTGACTTAGTAACATCTCTACTTTCTGAACCTGTTCAGAAGGCTCCCGGTGAACCTCCTGAAATTGTGGGTCAGGAATGTTAAAGTAATGGAAACTCAAGTCATTAAAGTCTATTTCAATCCTTGAGGGACAGGTTAAGATGATTGTTCAAAGATTCTCTGACGCACAAAAAGACAAAAGACTAAAAGGAGGATTTGCAGACATCAAGCGACCTCAGAAGAAGAAAAGTCTTCAAAGAAAGGTGCAATGTCAGAAAAGCATTCTTCCATCCAGAGAATAATGGTAACATTACTTCACCTTAAAACTTAAATATCTGTGAAAAAATTGTCCTCTAGTAAAGAGTTTAATCAACTAATAAAACTTTAATTAATGAGTAAAAACTTAAAAGACTCAAAATTTTAAAAGCTTCTCAGATAATAATAATCATAAAATCCTTTGTTCTGATACCATAAAAATTTGTTTTAAAAGTTTTCCTCGTAAATGTTTTCTCACATTTTCTCTTCTATTTTTTTTATTGTTTTGTTCTTTTCCGTTTCAAAAATATTTCAAAAAATATTGTTCTTTTCTGCTTCTGTCTCCTCTTAATTGCTTTTTCAAAAACGTTTTCAAAACATACTTTATCAATGCAAATGACTCGACTTCCTATATACAACACCTGACCTATCAATGACATACGTTTTGATATTCTCAAAACAGTCATTATTGTGGCCACAAAGAGCATCTCTGTATCTCGTAAAACAACCATCCATAAGGATCAATCTATGCACTTCTCTATTTTACCCTTGCTTCAAAGTCCTATAAATTCACAAGAGCACTTCACACAAGCTCATATCTGCAAAGCTCTTCTATAGCTTTGTCTAAGATACTGAGTGAATTTGCTCCCAGAAAGACCATGAAGAAGCAAAGGAAAATAAGAGAAGGAATTCTAGAAGGAACTGATGAGGAGACCAAATCATCTAAGATGATGTGTGGAATAAGAAGTAAAAAGGAGGTTTCTTATGGAAACTTGTCTTTCCTTACTTCGACCATGGAAGCTCTCCTACATCAAGGAGTACAAAATCTACCCACCGATAGATCCCAGTATAGCCAATCTTATGAAGGGAACCACTTCAGAAGTGGTCCTGAGGATAGAGCTTGTTGCAGGTGACCTTAACACGGAGTTAGGTAATGTACCTCCTTCATTCCAGCCCCAAAAAGGAGATTGAGTGCTGCTTGGCACGGTTGAGAAGAGTATACATGCTCTAATCAACACTTCTAAGGATTTAATCCAAGGAGGAAGTGGTGGTTGAAGAAGGAAAGGTGTTGTTGATGAGGCTATGCCTCAATCTTCATAGGAAGAAAAGAGAGGATGTAATGATAAATGTATTTTCTGTTTGATATAGTTTTCCCTTTCTTTTTCAAAACCTGCTTTTTGTAAATATCACATGTTTTGAAAAAAATTTAAACTTGTGTATTTCTGTTTTTATTTCAATTTATTTTGTTTATCAAAATTTTTTTATTTATTAACAATTGGTATAAGAAGTTACTGTATTTTTTTTAACAGTTGGTATTTATTTAAAGTGTATTTCAGTTTCTCTTGTTTCATTTATTAACAGTTGGTATTTATTCCTTAATCTTTGGTATCTGAATAATAATAATAACAATTTGAGTAATAACGTCCCTGCAAAATTAGAACAACTAATTCAGACAATGAGTAAAAACTTTAATGTAAGATAAAAAGGGGGAGAAATATAATCAGTAAAGAAATACGGCTAAATGAACTTAAAATAGGGTGATATATATGAAACTCAACAATATGAAACCATGAACCTTTTTAATTAATGACAAAAGGGGGAGAAATATAAAACTCACAAAATGATGTTAATATGTATGTACTGAAAGAATATAAAAAAAGGGGAGAAATAGGGGAGAAATATAAAAATAAGGGAAAAATATATAAATAATAAAATGATGTATGTCAAAAAATAACAATTGGTATATGTAATAACAATGTAATTATATAACAATTGGTATCTGTGATAAGTTAACAATATGTGGTAATATTAGTTTTCAATGAATAACAAACAATAATAATTGGTATCTAAAAGATTAACATCCAGTTTCTAAGAAGTACTAACATTTGGAATCTAAAGATTAACATCTAGTTTCTAAAGGATAAGTTAACAAAATGTATCTAATCTTGTTAGTAGTTAGAATAATAACAATTGGAAACATTTAACAAACTAAAGAATAAATGTTATTCTGAGGGGGAGTATTATAGATAGGGGAGTCTTCTATATACTTAACCATCTTTCCTTAAAACATTTTGTAAGTTATACATATCTTATTTGTCATCATTAAAAAGGGGGAGAATGTGAAGTCTATTAATCAGTTTGAGCATTCAAACTTGACTCAAAGACTTAATATCCTTTAGTTTTAATGATTAACAAATAAGAGTATAATAAGAACAAATAAGATTATATAAACAGATTCTACTGAGAAAGGTATTGGTTTGTTGATTGTGTTTCGGGTTGAAATATTCATTAGAAGAAGAAGAAGATTTGATGAACAGGATCAGAAGAACAAATGCAGGATTTAATATAAAGGTTGTCTGAAGTAAAGCAACTCGTCTGAAGTGCAGAAGCTATCTAAAGTAAGCAACTCGTCTGAAGCATAGAAGCTGTCTGAAGAACGCAAGCCGTCTGAAGTGCTGAAGCCGTCTGAAGTGCTGAAGTCGTCTGAAGTGCTGAAGCCGTCTGAAGACGTGAAGACCATCTGAAGACGTGAAGACCGTATGAAAACGTGAAGACTATCTGAAGAAGCCTACAAACAGAATCAAGAATTTATCTCTTGAAGACGTTGCTAAAGTGTAAAGCACACTCTACCAAAATGAAGTACACTTATATCAGTATAAAAGCTAAACATGCTTTTATGCCTCAATCAAAGTCTTGCACAAATGAGGAAACTCTGCAATGACTTTCTCTAATGACTGTTGCACCAGCAACAAAAGGCATTTCAGTATAAAAGCTAAACATGCTTTTATACCTCGACCAAAGTCTTTCACAAATAAGGAAACTCGGCAAAGACTTTCGGCAACGCATGCTGCACCTGCAACATAAGGGATCTGCGTGCGCAGACCTGCACCTGCGACTGCTGCCATACAGAGGTGATCAGAAGACTAAGAAAAAGCAACCAGAAAGATGTTTGAATAAAATATGTTAAATTCAACATCTTTATTCATCTACATCTCAGAAGAAGAAGAAATTAGTGCAGAGGTCAAAACGATGATTCAACGGCTATAATATCATATATCTTTATTCAAAAGAAGAAACTGCAACAACAGCTATTCGACAAGACACCTCACTCAAAGAAGAAAGAAGAAATGGTGTCAGGAAGAAAACTGAAAAGGAGCATATACAAAATAAGCAAAAGGAAAAATCCAACGGATATCTCCTCATATACACTCCTAAGAAAAGCAGAGGAAATCAGAAGTCAGCTGAGGAACGCAGAAGAAATCACAAGAAAGCTGAAGAAAAGCAAAAGGATATCAAGAGAGAGAGAACATGCAAAATAATATCAAGAAAATCTCTCTAAAGAGCTCTTCTACAGAAGTGCCAGAACAGGACTGTCAGAACACTTATTTGCTTAAGAAGAAGCAACCGTTTGAGACCCTATTACACAACGGCTATATGAGCCACATCATCAATTATCTCAACGGTATTATGAATGATCTTCAAATGGCGATATTCCAACAGAACATATAAATAGTCTCAAGGAAGAATTTGAAGATGTTGAACTCATTCACTTGGTTCAATCAGTTGATCAAGATGTATCATAAAAACCTTATTGGTTGTTAACCATGCTTACTTGAATCAACCAAGTTGAGAAAGTTGAAAAAGAATCAACCATGCTGCTGATCTATTGATCAGTTAGTCAAAATTGTAGTTGTTCAGTTGAACAACCAACCAGGTTGTGCTTAATCTCAAATGAACCAAGAATGGTTTGAAGCCGCAAGTATACCTTGGTTATTCCAATGATACGGGTGAGAATGTAGCCCATGGAAACCAATGGTGGAAGAACAAGGCTGAAGCTCAAATCCAGTATCTATCTAGCCCATTCTCAGAGGATGTCATTCCTCACATCAGAGACAGGATTGTACCTAATTTATACACTTGTATCACTGTCTTAACCTTGTACTTAGAATTCAACCTTTGTATCCTGAGTAGTACTCAGTTAACCTCTAGTACAGGAAGAAATTAAGTTTATGTTTCGCGGAAACTTAAACTTAGTTCAAATTGTAAACACTTTATGTGTCAGAGAGCCTGGAGAGGCTTGGTGGAAGAAAGAATACTCATACACTACTGTGGTTAGTGTCTGAGAGCCTGGAGAGGCTTGGTGGAAGAAAGAATACTTAGTTGCAAAGCCTGGAGAGGCTAGACTGAAAAAGAATACTGCATATGTTTCCTGGAGAGGCAGTTGAAAACAAAAGAATACTTACTCGTAAAGCCTGGAGAGGCTAGACTGAAAAAGAATACTGCATAAGTTGCCTGGAGAGGCAGTTGAAAACAAAGGAATATTTGGTGATGTCTGGAGAGACTGTACTCGTGTTGTCTGGAGAGACTGTACTCGTGATGTCTGGAGAGACTGTACTCATTGTGTCTGGAGAGACTGTACTCGTTGCGCCTGGAGAGGCTGCCTGCAAAAGAATACTCATTGAGTTGCCTGGGGAGGCAGTTGATAAGCAAAGAATACTCATTGAGTTGCCTGGAGAGGCAGTTGAAAACAAAGTAATACTTGTGTTGGCCTGAAGAGGCTGTGAATAATACTTGTGTCTGTGGATTCAGATAGTGGAAAATCCAGTGGTGGTTTGCCTCTGGGAATGGATGTAGCTCACGGGTTTGTGGGTGAACCAGGATAAATTTTGTGCCTAAGTTCTTTTTCCCTTAATCTCTTTATTTACAGTTTTCATATTTATGTTGGGGATTGAAAAGTTATTTTCATAACAAACTTAACACAACGATTTCAATAAAATGATCTTTCATAAGAACAAAACATGAGATGTTTCTCATATCACATGAAGCATTACAAAGAATGTCTTTTGAATTACTTCTAAAACAATTATCTGAAGTGAGTCTAGAAAGACCTCAGTTCAGAAATCTGGAACAGACTTCAGACAACCTATAGTCATCTGAAGTATTTCAGAAACAGTTTTGAAAAACATTCAATGTAATAATCTTCAGAAGATATCTTGAGAAGTATCTGTCTAAAATAATCTTAAGACTTAAAAGAAACTTTATTTTTCTTATCTTCCGCACGTTTTAATTATCTCTGATCTTAAGATTCATTTTAAACATTAATCATCTTCATGATTTAAATAAAAGATTTACAAGATTGACACGAAAAGCTTAAAACACTATTCAACCCCCCCTTCTAGTGTTTCCTGTGGTTCTAACAGAAGCTTAGAGAAAGAATTTACAGTGGCTCAACAGAGAAGAAAAAATACAGTAACGAGGAAATTGTGGAAATAGAGTGAAATAGGATTAGGATAATTTTGGAAATAAATTTTATAAAAAAAAGAGGGGAGGTGTAGTTCATAAAGTCACGATGTTAATAACAACACCCTTAAAAGATTAGGTCCACATTTGATTTTGTTTTGAATAGGCCAACCCAAATTACCATTATTTATCCCATTAGAACTTTAATAATCATAAAAAAAACAAAAAGATTTGACAAAAAAAACAAACAAAAAGATTAAAAATATTATAGTTTAATTTAAAAATTTAAAACTATTATTACCTAAAAATATTTTTATCTATCAAATAAGATAAAATATACATATATATTCTTTTATATTAATTAATTAGTTTAATAATTAATTTCATTAAATACTTCTATTTCAATAAATTAACTTAATAATTTTCAATTTCAAACTACCAATTTCGAACTAGAATTTTTTTTAATTAGCTTTTCAACCATATTAATTAGCTCATGAACCATTTTCTTCCTATCACTATCAACATTAAAGGCAGTTGTCCAATAATAAGTATTTTCCAAATGCTTCACCGAGCTGTCTTAATTGCTGCCTTGACTTGACTTCTAATTGACCAAGTGAAACGCAATGTTTTTATTTTTTTTTTGTGTCTCATTTTATTTTTCCTTTTTTTCTCTCTCTTGATTCTTTCACCAACCCAAAACGTTAAAGTTGGCAAAGAAGCTTCTTTTGCGTGAGAAGGCCTTATATACATAACAACACAACCCTTCATGCTTTGAATATTCCTCTCTTCCTTGTTTTATAGTAACTCTGTCTAACCACATTGCCAAACTTTTCCTAGTCTTCCCTTTCACTCTTCACCAGAGCAATGATTAGGACCAAAACATCCTAATATGCAACAACAGGGCAAAGCTTCGATGGTATTTTTTTAAAATCATTGCACTTTTTATTATTATTTCTCATTTTTATTTGGGTGCATCGGGTATATTTATATTTTTTTAATAATTTTTTCCGTGAAATTACTGACCTTTCTTTGTGATACCGGGGGAGAGGTGGCCGGTGCGGTATGCTTTTTCCCTTCTTGTTTTTTAATTGCATTGCCTAATTCGATCGGTAAGAGTAAAAAACCCTACATTGATTTTGAAGAATAATTTGTCTCAAATTTGTCAATGACATAATTAAATAAATGCAGTAATAAAAAGCTTCGATGCCTTACTTGAGAACGGTAACTATGTTGACAGGTGATAACACAAGGGTACAACCATAATTATATGAGTAATTATATGCCAAGTTTCTACTTCGCATATATGCATCGAGCTTGTTATGTATATAGTTGACCTAATGACTCTATAGGATTTGGTGAAATATTTGCCTGTTAGTCATCAAAATTTTTATGGGTCTTTAAATCTCCATGGGCATAGTTGTGGATTAACCGTCAAGCTGGTATGGTGGTGGGTTAGATATTTTCCAGAGTGGTGATTCGGGGATTTAAACCCTCAGGTTGTATATAAAGTTCGTTTTGAATTTTCTAATGCAATTGCAGATTCTTTGAAGTTGAGTTTTCTTACTAAGTAATAATCAATTTGAATGACCTTTTACTTTCATGCAAGATTAGATTTAATGGCCTTTTCCTTGGTCTAAGTCGTATGCAAGAAACTTTACTTTTTCCACTTTAGAAGGATGGTCTGAAGATTTTGTATTAAATTAAACTTCTTGCAGGTTGAACCTTGCGATATATGTGGTTCTGCTTGCCGACCTGAAAAAATTGTTACTTGCTCTAAATGCAACATAATTCGTGAACATTGGTAATGATCGATTTCCCATTTTAATTTCCCTTCTTATATTCTATCTTTGTGTGCCTTTGATTTTTCTGGCATTACTACATTTTTAGTTTATTTCCATAAATAAACATTTTTAATTAATTAATACTAAAATGTATATATGGCAAATGATATATGTCCTTGATTGTCTATTTGAATTTATATACTTTTGTTGAAACCTTTAGCACTTAATTTCGAGGGTTTCTTTGTTTTTAAACCTTATATGTGAATTCTATTGTCAAATGCAGTAGAACTTTTATTATTGGATAAAAGAAGAAAAATAATGAGTAAGATTAAATGAAGATTAAAAAAATAGGAAATTTATAATTTAATCTTATCACTTAATTTTATACATTTTCTTATCAGATTACAATTATTGGTTTTGAAATTTTACTTCTAGATTTTCTATATGCCTTTGTAGTATTAATGTTGCATAGAATATTGTTCTGAATCAATCTATGCAATTTCTGTCTCATTTCAGTTATTGCATACGAAACACTCTGACGGAACTTCCTGACTATTGGCTTTGTGAATCTTGCCTATCAGAATATGGTATAGCTTCACTACGTAAAGTGAATAAGGAGACTAGTTTAAAAAATGTTTAAAGCCTTTACGTTGCAAGTTTTCAGTGAGATTTGTTTGTGATTTCTGTTTGAGATTATTGATCTTGCAGAACTAACAAAGGAGCAGAATTTTGTATCTCAACACAAAGTAGGTGAAGTGATACCTACTATGAAAGCTCAAACCTTTGATCTCCAAATAGAAAAACCTGCAAAAGAGGCATATGGAGCTTTATCATCAAGAAAATCTTTATCGATTGTTGGTTCTGGTAACAAGTTTTTCTTGTTATGATTTAATTCTTTTTTTTATGCATGTTATTTTCCTCTATTGATTGTTGCATTTACTCAAGTCCTAGCATCTCAATATGCATATGTAGACATGAGATTGTGGATCTTGTAAAACAAATAAAGATGCATAAATGTGCATCTCAACAAAAAGTAGGTGCAATGATACTTTTTGTTATTATTTTCCATTAGAAGAGTGTTCTTCCACTTCTTACTAACACACTATAAATTCCAAATTGAATACAACTACTCATAAGATGTCCAACCGGGCATGCCAATTTGCTTGTTGTGAAAAATATCAAAGGAATTTCGAAAAATTTTCACTTTGACTCTCAAAGTATATTTTGGCTTCAACTTCTTCTAAAATTTGCTAAGTCTTCTTCAGAGAAATCCTTCAACTTCGAATCCTTGAATTCTTGACATATCTGGCTTTTGACTTCAAAATCTTAATTTCTTGACAGATCTTGACTTTTGACTTCGAAATTTACCTAACTTCAACTTTCATAAAATCTTCTTAGTTTTTCCATAGGAATCCTTTAAATTCAAGATATGACTATTCGTCAGATAATAACAGTACCTTTCGAGACTTATATATCCTTTGAATTGTTCTTGTGTATTAGAACTAGAAATACAATCTTTGCTTCGAACTCGAAGAATTATATCTGTAAATAACTTAGAAATTTTTTTAAATTTCACTCTAACAAATTCCCCCTTATAATATTGGTTTCGAGAAAAGCGTTTCAGATTTTCGTAGAAACCAATATTTTAATAGATCAAAATCCCAAGAGATTTTGTTTATCTATGATAATTGATTTATCTTTTCACTCAACTATCATGCAGTAAACGCGCCCCCTTTTCAAATGATAACTCTAAAAAAACGAGGCATTAATCATTTCATTTGATTTCATTTTTTCTCTCCAATTTGCATCTATGAATACTCAACCTAAAACCCTATCTTCCTTCCTCATTACGTTTTCGGAGTTCACTGATAAAGAAACCTTTCTATCTTCCTCTTGCTAAAAATCTCTCATAGAGAAACTCCATTAAAACCTCTCAGTTTCCTTCCCTCATAAATTTCCTTCGTTCTCATCTCCGTTTATACATCATTGTTGCTCTTTTCTTCAAGGTAACTCAATTTCTTTTTGCATTTTTATTCTCTTCGATCTTTTCTTTGTTCTTCTATAAAGATCTTCTCTTTTATCAAATGGGTTTTTTTCCTGGTTTTTTCACTCACTTTCCTTTAGTCTCTGCATCCTTTCCTTTCTCAATCTTGGTTGTGTTTTAACATTTCTTTCAACCAAAAGATCTCATTTTTGGGTTTGTATCTTCTTTTAGCTAATTTATTTCGTCTGCTATATAACAGCTACAAAGGCTCCTTCAACTCACGAGGAAGAATCTGGGGAAGAGAAAAATCCCAAAAAAAAAAAATCAAAGGTATTTTTCGATTTCTTCATACCTTAAATATTTCAATTTTTTTATCCTAATATATCTTTTCTTCGATATTTAGACTGCGTCCATTCCTCAGCAGTCGAAATCGAAAAGGTCCAAAGCCACACCAACAAAAAGTGCAGTTTCAAAAGCTACACAAAGAAAAAACACTGAAGATTCATCTCAATCTTCTAAATCCACACCACATGTATGTATCTCAATATTTTCTCTTATTCAATTATTCATTTCAAAATTTTCTCTCTTTACATTTGATATTCATACTTTGAAACTTTTCTAGGCTGACGTTGAACAATTAAGTGAATCTTCCTTTGAGCCTGAACAAATCCCCTTAAATAAAAAGAAGAAAAGCCCTATGAAGCTGGATAAAGGAAAAGAAAAACAGAAGGAAAACAGGAAAGATAAAGGCATTGATGAGGAAGAGAAGGAAACTTCGAGTGACGAAGAAGCTCAAACTCCGCCTGCTAAAGGAACTCCTCGACCAGTTCCTTTAAAGAAAAAGAATACTGGGGCCTCTAAAGTAAGTTTATTTTCGATTACTATCTTCTCTCGAATCAATAATCTCGAAATTATTCTATTTTACTTACCTTTCATTCTTTTAGATTGCTCGAAAGAATTATGCTCTTCGAGTCAAACATGTTGCTCCCAAGAGGAAGAAATTGAAAAAGTCTCTTCCTGAAAATGTTGATGTATGTTTTCAATTTTATCACACTACATACACTCATATACCCTTGTATTTTTCAATCATCACTCACTTTCTTTTTGCGTGTGTAGGTTCAAATTCTTGATTCATCTTCGAAATATGTTGCTGCCCAAACCACTGTTGAGCAATCTCCCCCTCATGCTTCTCACGAAGAAGAAGATCGAAAACCAAGTATTAGCTCTCCTCAGGAGGAGCCACTCAATGAAGAGATCCTTATTCCTACTAAGGGTGGAGAACCAGTTCGAACATATGGTGGAGAAAAAAATAAAGAAGATGCAAGGGGTCAACAGAATGAAGAACCAACTCCCCCTCCTACGAATCAAGAAGCTAAGCATCAACATCGAGAAGAGACAGTTGCTTCGAATCCTCCTCCTGATAATACCAGCGTCGATGTACCTCTTGGATAATCGAATAAGGATCACTCTAAAATAAATAAAGAATTAGAAGTGCAAGTTGATCCTCATCTTGAGAGGCAAATTGAAGTAGTTGATCCAGACCCAACGCAAAAAGTCAACACAACCTCAAACCCTTCAGAGACAACGCCAAGTTCTTCAAGCAAATCTCAAATGCCTTCGAATTTAAAGGAATGCCTCAAAGTCCTGGATGAAAATCCTTTTGCGGTGCTTGACCTTCTGACTAGTGAAGGGTCTATACCATCTGCTCATTCTGACTCTCGATCTTATCAGCCTTCCAACAAAAATGTCCAAGATCATCTAGAATCACTAAGGAACCTAGTTTTTGAATATTCTTTCTTGGAGTTGCTTCCGAGAGACGTAGAATATCAATATAGGATCCAAAAAGAGTTTGAAATGCTATCAGCTTTCCAGAATGATTTGACTCTTGATCAGATAAAAGGGTTGGATTCTCTCAAGACCCTTTTCGACCAAGCAATGGAGATTCTTAGAGAACATCAAGAAATTGCCCAAAAGGCTTTTGATGTCAGGGTCGAAAAGGATGACATGTTGGAAAAAATTAAAGACTCAAGAAATAAAATGTCTAAGTTCAATGAGAGTCTTGGAACCCTTTCGCATCAAATAACTGAAGTTGTTGATAAGAAGAAGGTCATTGAGGAACGAATGAAAAAGCTTCGAGAGGAGGAAGAGCAACTGTTAAAGGTAGAAGAGAACTACAAAGCTTCAATGACACGCCTCCAAGCAAGGAAACTTGAACTGCTTACAGCTGTTAAGTATGTATCTAGTGAACTGGTGAAAGCCAGTAAGAATCTCCAAAATCTCGAGGCCAAAGACGCTTCATTATTAAGACAATATGATGGTCTCAAACAAGCCTACCAACCCCTTCGAGAATGGCCTCCTTTTTGAAGACAACAATTTCTTATCATGTAATTTTTTGAATTAACAATGTTGTTTGGTGCTTTAGAGTCACCACTTTTTGTTCAACTTAAACAATTTCCCTTATGTTAATTACATGATTTTCTCTTCACACATAGTTGGCTTATATTCTTTTAAATATTTTCCATGAATACTGATAATTCGACTAGAACCTCCTATTTCTCGAATTGAGTAAGCGTTATTAGAAAACACTTTTCCCGAATTCGAAAGGTCCTTCCTAATTGGGGGACCATTTTCCAAACTTCTTCGACTTTTTATCCATGGGAAGAATAACTTTTTAAACGAAATCACCTTCTTCAAAACTTTTAACTTTTAATTTTCGACTATATATCCTAGAAATTTGTTCTTTTTATCGCATCATACTTTACAATGAGTTTAATCTATTATCATCTAAGAGATTTAACTCATCCATCATCATGTGCCTATAATCTTCAGATGGCAATTCGAAAAGCTTCTGAATTTGAAACAATTGCAAATGTATTTCAATAACTAACACATAATCATGACCATAAACCAACTTATAAGGGATAGTTCCTGTGGCATCTCAAGGGGAAATTCGATATGCCCATAAAATTTGACTAAGTGTCTTATGCCAATTTCGAGGTTTTTGACCATTATGTTTTTTAATAAGGAATATGATTGTTTTATTCATTGTTTCGACTTAACCATTGGCTTGTGCATAATAAGAGGTCAAAGAAAGTAACTTAATCCCTTGCTCTTGAGCAAATAACTTAGTCTTTTGACTAGTAAAAACGGTTCCTTGGTCAGTTGAAATTGGTTCAACAATACCAAATCGAAATATAATATTTTCCTGAATAAAATCAATAACATTTGTTTGAGTTAAATCTTTTAATGGAATTGCTTCTACTCATTTCGTAAAATAATCAACCGCAACAATAATGTATTTATGTCCTTTCGAAGAGGTAGGATGAATTTGTCCAATTAAATCTATGGCCCAACCTATAAATGGCCAAGGCTTACAACCAAATGTAATTCACTAGCAGGTATTTGTTGTATAAAACCATGTTTTTTACATTCTTCACAAAATTTTGCAAAGTCATTGCAATCTTTTGCCATTGAAGGCCAATATAAGTTTTTGTTTTTTCAAAATCCATTGCATCTTTCTACCTGCTTAATGAGCACCACAAATTATTTGGTGAACTTCGACTAAAGTCGTGTATGCTGTTGTTTCACTTATGCATCGAAATTTTTTTC
This sequence comes from Sesbania bispinosa, assembly GCA_026901365.1. Taxonomy (NCBI): domain Eukaryota; kingdom Viridiplantae; phylum Streptophyta; class Magnoliopsida; order Fabales; family Fabaceae; genus Sesbania; species Sesbania bispinosa. Next base: position 1,727,555 of record QLOH01000108.1, read on the forward strand.
CATTAGGAGCCTTTATATATAATTCAATCGCTAATATCACATAGTGTAAAGCTCTGTACTTTAATTTTCAATCAACTGGCATGTTGTGATTCTTTAAATAATCTACCAAGGTTTTCCTCCAATCTCCTTGGTCAATTGTTTCAATGTCTAAAGTTTCGAATCCCATTGTAGGCATGTGCCTTTGTAATTCAATAATGCTTTCAAAGTTAACTTTAGCAATTTTATATTCAAAAGCAATTTGAGCCAATTCATTAGAAATTTCATTATTCATTCGAGGTATATGTTCGAATTCCACTTCAATAAAACATTTAAGCAGCTTAAACACTGTTAAAAGACATTTTAACAACCTAGGATTAAAACACTTGTATTCCTTAGTCAATTGTTTAATGACTAATTGTGAATCTCGTCGAATAAGAACTTGTTTAGCTTTAAAAGACTCTTGAACTTCAAGTCCTATGCCATCTTTATGTTTCGATCCATCAAAATAAAACTTCCAAGGTTTTAAACCTACAAAAGTTATATTTTCAATTCGAATTGGAGGATGATCTATTAAGAAATTTGTCACAAGTTGTCCCTTTACTGCTTTTAAAGGAAGATAAGTTAAAGAAATTTTTTTTAATGCTAAAGCCTATTTTCCTACCCTACTATGAAGAATATGTTTCAACAACATGTGATTTATTATATCATAATGAGAAATTACATATACATCGAAAGGTTTCAAATAGTATTTGAGCTTGATATAAGAAAAATAAAGACATAAACATAATTTCTCTATAGCATAATGTCTAGTTTCTGCATCATTCAGAGCCCTACTAAGATAATAAATTCCCCTTTCGATTCCATTCTCATCTTCCTGGGCCAGCATACTTCCTAGAGTTTCTTCTAATGCAGAAATATACAAATTTAGTGGCTTTCCTTCAATTGGAGGTGTCATGATGGGAGGATTTTCTTTATTTCTTTGAATACCTCTTGGTGTTTACTTTCCCATTCGAATTCTTCTTCTTTCTTCAATTTTAGGAGAGATGAAAACACCTTTGTCTTTCCAAAGAGATTTGCAGTAAATGTTCAAAGAAAATTGATATTCCCTAACAGGGACTGCAACTGTTTCTTATTTGAAAGAGGAGATGTTTCCAAAATAGCTTTGGCTTTGTTCTTATCAATCTCTACTCCCTTTTGATGCACTAGGAATCCTATGAAATTACCTGCAAATACACCAAAAGAACATTTAATATGATTCATTTTCAAGTTGTGAAGCCTCATCCTTTCGAATGCTTCTTTCAGTTGTAAAAGATGATTATACTTCGATTTAGACTTCACTACTGCATCATCTATATGATGGTGTATGCACTACAGACTTATATGTTTTGAACATCCATCACTTGTATCATGTTATTTTATAAAGGCAATTCATTCTTTTAGAATATAATTAATGTCCTTAGAATAGCAATCTTAAAAACTTCATAAGAAATCAATTAGATGACTTGAGCGTGAGATCTTATGAAGAACTATTCTTAAAATAGTCCCTGGTCAAGCATCTTCTTAGGACAAAAGATGCATTTAGACTAGTATATGAGTTCATTGATAATCACATCTCACGAATCATGGATATGAGATATCATGTGCTCATATAAGTACATATTAAGAGTAATGGTGTACTGGACCGACCCACTTTAAGAATGTTGCATGGATTGTTACATAAGTGTCATGAACGTTTCTTATATTGATAAATAATATATGAAGTCCTTTGACCTGAAATCACTACGATTCCTACATAAGGAGTTGTGTGTTTTAAATATCATCAAACGTTGCCTGTAACAAGGTGATCATAAAGTTGGTATTTGGACATATAATAAATTATGTGGTGGAATGTGAGTGATCTAGATGGGATTTGTCCCTCCTATGTAACAGGAGTTATATCTGTAGGCCACTTGATAAAGTTAGACTACAAAATGCATGACCATGCTTAGGAGGATAAACATGAGATGTTTATTTTCTGTATAGTCTACTTGGGCATCAAGAACAACGTAAATTGAACTATACAAGGTTGACACATTCCATGCACTCGTGTTCAATTAGATATTTGGACAAATGGACAGATCGTATAAATTATTATCATAAAATAGGATTTTTCAAAGTTGTTGACAATATCAATATTTGGGTAGTAGTGATGCATTGCTAGATGTCGCTCACTATTTATGATATTAAATATAAATGGGTTTTATTTTAATATCATAACCAAATATTAAAAGCCTATTGGGTCATACGCATACAACAAGCCGCTAGGAAAGATAATAATTCTAATTGATTAGAATTATAACATAATGAGCCAGACCCATATATGTTAGGATTAATAGAGTGAGGGGGTAAAACCCTGGCCACCACTCTATAAATATAGCATAAGATGCATTACCCAAGACATACGAGCAATCGCTCTTACTCTCTAAACGCTACTAGCAGAGTTGAGGAGGGTTTCCTAGTTCGGCTGTTGGTGTGGACACCTCTAGAGACGTGGTTGCTATTGCCTCGTTTGCAATCCGCAAAAGGTATGTCATTATGTTTCAAGCTTTTTATGCCTTAATTCGTGTTTTCGCATTAACGATCATAACAAGGGAGGGAATCCATTTATTCCGTTGCAACCTGACCACATGCTTGATTCCCTTCACTATATACACCTGCATAAATTTTCCTATTAAATCATGAAAAATGGAATTCATAGCCCTCTGGTATGTTGCACCAGCATTTTTAGAGCCAAAGGGCATCATTACCCATTCATAAGTACCAATTGCTCCAGGACATCAAAAAGTTGTTTCTGAAATATCCTCTTCAACAACAAATTTTTTTATATCCTGAAAAACCATCTAGCATACTTAGTACTTCATTTCCTACTGCTGAAACAATTAACATATCACCCACAGGCATTGGATATTCATCTTTAGGAGTTGCTCTATTTAAATCTCTAAAATATATACAAACTCTTAAAGACTCATTCTTTTTATTGACAGGAATAATATTCGAAATCCAATCAACATACCTGGCAATACGAATGAATTTGGCCTTTAGTAGCCTTTCAATCTCACCTTTAATCTTTAGCACAACATCAGGTGCAAATCTTCGAGGAGCTTGCTTCACTGGTCTTCTTTCAGGATAAGTTGGCAATTTATGTTCCACAAGCTCTCAACTCAAACTAGTCATCTCATGGTAATCCCATGCAAAGCAATCCTTGTATTCTTTGAGCAATTCAATTAAACTTTCTTTGAATTCTCATGTCACATTCTTATTGATAAAAGTTGGTGTAACATCCTAATTTTTAAATCCGAGAATTAGGCTCGTTGGAAGCTAAATTCCCAAATTTCAGAAATTATTTTGCTTCATTACTGATATCGATAACAAACACACTCAAGATGCTTAGGTAACTCCAACGATTACAGAAGCGGAAAGCAAAAATCAGACATCATAAATTTCATATTAATACAAATGCCACTCCGTGGCTCAGAATTAATCTATCCTTAAATGAAGAAACTTCTAATCTACTTAACATAGTCTAACATCTATATATCTATATATCTATCTATCTATCTATATATACACACACACACACATTACTTCCCCTCATGGGGTTCAATTAAGCAACATCTTTACATCACTTCTCAGTCCATGCTTCCAGTCAAACAGTCCTGCATAACTAAAATATAACCAACAAACACGGGGTGAGACTAATGTCTCATTGAGTATAACTATGCATGCAAGCAATGCGGGGAGGCAGGCATATGAGATGAAACATATAATTCAGCAAACCATACATAGTTTAGTTCTATCACAATTCATCACAACATTATAACTAACTAAAGTAAACATGGTATCTAATGCCAAACTCTGATTAAATATGCTATGCATCATTTGCATTACCTGGCAGACATAGTCTTTTCACTATCTCTGGGGCTAGACCTGAGCTCAGACTACAAGGAACTTCTTCCTTGGGGACGTATCCCACCATTACCCTAGGGACCGAAGTCCAGGTTTTACTCTGGGAACCGAAGTTCAATTACTCTGGGGACTGAAGTCCAATCTTGTTTAATTAAGGTGATCTGTGGCCGAAGCCAAAATCTGGAGCCGAAGCCATTTTTCTGGGGCCGAAGCCAAATTCATTTTTCTCTGGGATCCTCATCCAAGAAGGGAGAAAGTTGACTTGATTGGTAAGAAGTTGTTTCACGTAGAACTGGAGGAGGGAAATAGACTCAAACCGCGTTGTTATATTGATGACATGGTACTGAATGATCTATGGGTGCCTTGGATGGATGTTGTTATTGTCAAAATTCTTGGCAAGAATTTGGGGTTTCTAACTATGAAGGACAAGTTATGATCAACTTGGAGGCTTCAAATGGATTTTGATTTAATGGATGTGGGTAATGGATTTTTCATGGTAAAGTTTGATATTGTGGCAGATAAAGAAAAAGTGATTGGAGAAGGTCCGTGGATGATTTTTGACCACGATTTTTTTTGTTCGTCCATGGGTACCTGATTTCATGGAACAAGAAGCACAGATTAATAGTACTTTAGTTTGGGTACGATTTCCAAGTTTGGGCATAGAATATTTTGATGAAAGTGTTCTACTTGCTTCAACAGTGGGGAAACCTTTGAAAGTAGATATCATGACCAAATATATCTTGTGGAAAGTTTGCAAGAGTCTACGTAGCGATTGATCTCAAACTTTTGGTTGTAGGAAAAGTCTGGCTTAGGGATCATTGGTACAAAGTGGAATATGAGGATCTTTACCTTCTTTCTAAGTGTGGCCGCTATGGTCTTGTAGTTCGCCATTGTTCTCGTCCAATGCAAAATATAGTTCAAAATGGTGACAATCATGCTACAACGGCCACTCAGGAATTTCAGGAAGTCAATGGAGGAAGACATGAAAACCCTAGCTCCAATGATCATGGGATGGGCCCAAATTGCGATCTTCATGAGGATTGGTTGGCAGTTACAAAAGTTAAGCGTCCCTCTAAGCCAGTGGAAAGCAGGGAGTTAATGTTGGTTTGAATAGAGGAGCAAATTTCGAGGTTACTAAGGAATCTGCAAGTAACCGTTTTAAGGAACTTAACTCTAAAATCAACCAGGATCATAACGTATGCAATCATGCAGATTTTCAGTTTCCGTTTAATGCGCCTAAGGGTCCACAAGGTGTTTAAAAAATTTGGACACGTAAGAAACGCATGCGCCCTGACCCAGCTGCAATTCCTATGCCAAAAAATGTTACTGATGCTACCTATCAACCGATTCTAGACAAGATTGACCTTGCTTTCCAACAGTCAAACAAAGAAAACAAATCCTCATCATCTTCTAATCATGATGGAGCTACGTCTAAACATGTGCAGCAAGGGAAGGATGATAGCGACAAAAGGGACTTTCATGTAAGCATGCATACACTGCAAAGAGAAAAACGTGATGCTAGAATCAGAAGATGGATCAGAATCGGAAGCTATGAGTGGCTCTGATATGGATGAATAGTGAAGATGATAATGAAGTTGAGAGCATGGTCCCTAAAACTATGTCGTAGAGGAGTTGTCGTCCTTTCTATTTCCCTTTAATTTTGATCATGAATCCATTTAAAAAGTTTTTTATTCTCAGTTGGAATGTTCGTGGAGTGGCTAGTTTCAAGAGTCATCGTCATATTCAGACTCTCGTTTCTAAGTATCAACCTTCTTTACTAATTCTCGTGGAGACGCATACTGCTTTTTTCGTATGAACAGCGAGGAGGTAATTTTGATATGACTTGAGCAAACGCCTTTGCAGATGTCATTGATAATTGTAATTTTATATATTTGGGCTGTTTTGGTTCAAAGTTTACTTCGCAGCGGACGGGTCCAGGTGGTAGGCTTATTTCTTGAAGGCTTGACCCTGCTCTTAGGGATCAAGTGTGGTGTCTTGCTTTTCCAGAAGCTACTCTTGATCATCTTTGTCATCTGCATTCTGATCATAATCCAATCCTTCTAAGATTGAGCTGTGTTCATACTAGAAATGGGGAGCGTCCCTTCCGGTTTAAGGCTGCTTTGGCAACCCACTCCCAATATAAGGAAATTGTTAAACTTGCTTGGTGGGAGAGAGGTGATGATGTTATTAGTGCTTTGCACCAACTCTAATCTGAGTCTGTCTCCTTCAATAAAGAGGTATTTGGTAGCATATATGTTGGAAAGAAGAAAATTGAATCTCGTCTTTTGGCTATTCAAAGAGCCTTGGAGATAGTGGACTCGGCTAGTCTTATTCTTCTTCAGCAAGATCTTCAACAGGAGTACAATACTATACTCTTTCAAGAAGAAGTCCACTGGTTTCAAAAATCTCGTGAGCAGTGGGTAAAATTTGGGAATATAAATACTACCTTTTTACACGCTCAAACTGCAACGTCCTAATTTTTTAACTCAAGAGGAGACAAAATTTCCGAATCTCTGAAATTATTCCGCGCCGTGATCGATATTGGTGACAAACACGCTTAGGTAACTCCTTGGCTAGATAATGATAATATATGTGACTGTGTGCCTTTTGTGGATATTCATGATACAAATCTCATGGTTCGTGATCTTTATCAGAATGGAAATTTCAATTTGGATCCTCTTTGGACTCATCTTCCTCGAGATGTGGTGGACTGTATCATAATTACTGTTATCACTCTTAATGATCATATTGAGGACTTGCTTGTTTGGAATGATACTCTCTCTGGTGAGTATACTGCCAGAAGTGGTTTTTCTTGGCTTCTTCGTGATTATGGGAAGCTGATGCCAGAGCAAGGTTGGAGTTGGATTTAGAATTCACTACAAAAAAATTGACTAATAGTGACCGATTTTTCGGCCACTAATTACGTAAAATCGGTCGCTAAATTATTTAGCGATCGAATTAGCGCCTGAATTTAGGAGTCACCAAATGCTTGGTCTCTAAACCTGTGGTGACGGGTTTAGTGACCGATTCTTTAGTGACCGATTTATAGAGAGACAAAATTAGTGACTGAATTTAGAGATTGCTTTAGTGACCAGATTTAGAGACTAATTTTGAAACAAATTTAGTGTCTGACTTTATTAATTTTTTTAATTAAAATATATAATTAATGATTATATTAGTGACTGATTTAGTGACCGAAGTTTTTTAATATAAAATTAGTGACTGATTTAGTGACCGATATTATTTTTTAAAAAAGATATTTAATGGCTGATTTAGTGACCGATTTTATTAAATTTTTTTATTTAGTGACTAATTTAGTGATCGATTTTATTATTTTTTTAAAAAATATTTAGTGACTGTTTGAGTGACCGGTTTCATTAATTTAAAATAAAACATTTAGTGATTAATTTCATTTATTTTTTTAAAAAAAATGCATATAAATATCATGAGAATCTTGAGCAAGTAGAAACCATTGTAGTTTTAATTAAGTTGGAAGCAGTGGCAGCATCACGTACTTCCTATATGAAGTCATGAATCAAATGCTTACTTTATATTATTTTACTAGCTAACTAGTAATCTGCATGGAAACATATATTAAAAATAAGCCAAGAACTCTACTACTGACCAAACATTTGCTTCTATATGACTTATAATTAAACCAAGGTTTAACAAAAACAATTCTTTGGTTAACAGAAGTGTCACTGAATAGCATAACAGATAAAAATCAAAATTACAAAATGCAAAATCTTGTCTTGTAGCTGCAAGGGAGACAAGTACTTGCAAGCAAATGGTACAAAGATAAATTGATTCCTAACTTATTTTGCAACTTTAACAAGAAATGCATCCACCAAGTTAACATAAAAAGAAAAGTCACCATAAGGCTTAGCAGTTGTAGTTGGGCGAGGAGCTCAGTTTCTGAGCACTCCAGTTTTGCATTGCTTCAATTGATTTTCCATGGGACTAAGCCTTGAATTCAAAGAAGCAAAATGACAAGTTAAAGCATTAACTATTACATATCTAAGCCTTAAAACAATATATTCCAACTATACCTTGAGATAATAAACACAATGTATAAAAATAAAAATGTCTTTTAAAAAATCAGTATTTAATATTAATACGTTAAATAATATAATTTATAAGTAGATTGAAATCTGAAACAATATTTCTAATTTATGTGAATATATCAATTGCTAGTTAACTAAACAAATCACACATTTAAAAAATTAAAATAAATTAAAAAATAGAGTAAAAAGAGATATTACCATGTTTAAAATCCAAGTCACATTAAATAGGTTTGTCCACACTTGTCTTTCTAGATATCATTGTCACTCATGGTCATGCCCTCTCTCAATTTTTTTATAGTCATCTCATCAGTGTTCTCAAAGAAGAATATATATTTCACCTAATTCATGATTGGTGAAATAGGTTATTTGCAGATACATAGAATCAGAGTTATAATTAAAAGGAATTGAATTGAAAGATATAATCCAATTAACATCGATCTAGTTGGGACTGGAAGCACGAGCAATCTAAAATCATGTAACAGACATGAGTATCTTTGACTAAAGTAAATAGAATTCTAATTACTCTTGGAATATATATACTAATAATAAGAAATACAAAGTAGTACTTTAGTAAGAGATCCCCTCACCGTTTAAAACTTTCAAAGGGAACATCTGCAGGAACCTGAGCTTAATGATATATATGATGTCTTGTGCATGACAATGACATGGAAAGTAATAATAGAGACTATATATATATATATATATATATATATATATATAGTAAAATATTGAGCAGCTTCGAAAAATAAATAGATAGGTATGTAGATTTCAAGCAAGGATATAAAAGATAAAAGGAGTCTTACTCACAGTGTTGTCAGTAAGGTTATACGGCGGATGGCGGCAAGGACCTTTAAGCGTCATACTGCCATGGCGGACGCCATGGCGGTCTATGGTGGACAAAACAACAAATATATATATATATATATATATGATGCAAAGACAGCAAAATAATAAACAGATATATTAAAATCAACAATATAACAATCTAAAATTCATGGCATTCATAATCCTAACCAACAAAAGGATTAAATATCCATCAAAACAAAGAAACGATGTTAAAAAACAGTAAAAGAAGTAGCTTGTGTTGTGCTCGAGCAAGAGAAGGTGCTTATGTTGTGGTTGTGCTCGCACGGAGAAGAGAAGAAGAAGGATGGGGACTGCTGCAGAACCGTGGAGAAGAGAAGAAGAAGGATGAGGACCTGTCGCAGACAGTGGTGGTCGCATCGGAGGCGGCGGCGGCGGCAGAACTCGTCGGAGGAGGCGCGCGGTGGACGTCGCAGGGAGGAGGCGCACGGCAGAACTCTCTAGAGGATTTCTCGCGCAGCAGAATTAGGGCTCTAGAACCAGAGAGGTTTGGGGAAAATGGAGAAAACCGGGTCGACCTGGGCCCAAACCCGGAAAAAAAAAGCCCAAAATGGGTGCCACGACCGCCATGCCTGCCATCCACCGCCATGTGATACCGCCATAACGGCCATAACGGCCGCCATATGTGAAATGGCGGACCCGCACCATATAGAGGCCAAACGGCTATAACGGAACGCGGCCGCCGGCGCCATGCCGTTATGGCGCCGCCATAACCGCCATTTGATAACACTGCTTACTCATGCTCCAAAGTTTGTTCTTCTATTATGCGCTTTCGAGGATCATATCTGCACATGAATACACAGACCATATTATTAAAAAAACAAGAAAAGAATGATTATGAAAATAATTAATGCATGTTTATGGGATAGACAGTAATTTTAACTAGTCAAAAATTACATTTTTATTAGCCACAATGGAAATTATATATAACCATTTTTCAATTTTGTTAGATGTCTAGTAAGCTGAGACTACCACTACTATATAATAATTATACTATGAAAAATATATAATAGAAACATTCACAGAAACCCATGACTCATTCAAGTAAAATGGGGGAAATTCATATACCACAACTATATAATAATTGCTTGAAAATGGGCTTTAGCAACATCTTTCACATTGACCCATCCAAAAGATTTATTTGGAAATTTTGCACCTGCATCAAACAATTCAAAGGACTCTTCTGATAAGCAACAAAATATATACAATTGTTTTAATCAAGTGGTTTTGGACACAATCTCACATAGGTATAAAAAAGGAGTCCATCTAAATCGTTGACACCTGCATGTAGGAGTGAACTTGATCTTCGCTAAGTTCTCTGACTCGAGCTTCTCTGTCATCTTTAGAAGGTCTGGTATAATGGATAAAGAATCAGGTCACTTCTTCTGAATTTCTCATATTTGTGTTGTATCCAATCAGTGTAAATGTATAGGCTTCATAGATCAATTGTTTTCCAGTCGCCTAATTCGCTAAATTCTACCATGGAAACATCGATTCATCACTTCAAATAAGTAAATGATAGTATATGCACGAAGTTATTGATCCAAATTACAATCTTATGTTCTCTGTTAGACAAACGAAAGCAGAACAAACAGCAGCTAGTGCACCCTGCATAACAAAAAAAGATATAGGGTAAATGAACATACCACAGACTTGAGCAGTTCTTCTCTAATTTCCTGAGCCTTATGTCAACAATATGGATGAGTGGTGATAGGAGTGTTTTTCCATGAAGTAAAAGCTTTCTTAGCTATATTAACTGTAGCTTTGAACTCTTCATATGTAGTTAAATGAACTTGAGATACAACTTCCTGTGTTGCCTAAGCAAAGACAAATATTTCAAAATTACTTTTAAAATAACTCAACTATGATAATGTCAAGAAAATTCAAATAAATATCATTGAAGATTGTATCAACGTTAAGAGGGGTTATATCAACCGCAACTAAATAAATGTGGCCACCAAATCTTCATTTTCTTGTAGTGAAAACTAGAGTGATACTAAAAATCAAAATAACAGGTACAATATGACCCAAGTTTGATTGAGCCTCAGAAGAAAGCCTTTGGATCAGGACATGATTATCCATGAAAGAAACATTTAGAGCAGTAGTTTCAGCTATGTTTGACAAATAACCCTCCTCTATACTTAACCAACAATGTTTAGTAGTAGGCTGGAGTCTTCATACTTAGGGTTTTAGGATTCTAAACCTCATTCTTTTAGGATGAGTCATAATATATCCATTCAAACAAATGTGACTCTTTCTTTTAAACAGAATATCAGACTTATGAAGTATAGCAGCATTTTGCTATCTGCGAGACTCTGACACAATCAAATCCTAGATGTAATAATTGTACAGATCATATTGCTTTGACAGACATCATTTAAAATTCAACCCATCAAGGCCCTAGTTCATTCTTACTTTAATTGTTCATGAAACCCATCAAATGCCACACACTAATTCGTTGGTAATGTTCACAGTAACCAAACAAACATCAATCCAACCACAAAACCCATCCAATAGCTTGCAAATTTCCCTTGCCAGAACAGACACCCAAGGATTTGTCATTCACTCATTATCTACCTTTGGTTCCCTCATTCTGATTTAAATCCTATAAATCCTACTTCCATTCAACATCACCGGAATGAGACCAGAAAGGTTTGCTGCATAAAAATGAACACTTATCAGATAACCATAACTTATATGTTGTTATCACTAGACAAGTTATACCAACTTACCAACTAAATAACATTTTCAGCATATCAATAAAATATGATAGTGAAAGCTTACCAGTCAGATCCTCCTCCATATTTGCAGGCTTTACATCAACAATATTAAAACTTTGGTTGCTAATTTGCAGGTTCCAAAGATTTATTCGCAAATCATCAGCTGATATGAAAGTTTCACCATCGCTAGAAGATAATATATTGTAACATACCATCATCCAAATGTGATCAAATTTCAGAAAAGCATGCAAGACAACCAAAAAAAGGGCATAAAAATCAGAGATATGAAACAACACTAAAGAATGGACCTTTTAAGTTACCCTACCTAAATTTAAATAAGCAACCTTAACAATCATGATGACCAGTAAATATGTTTCTTGTATTTATACCAGGCCGAGTAAGTTCAACCAATATCTTCAATGATGTTTATGATATATGAAAAGGATATGATTACAATTACATCTCCTTTTTGACCCCCTCCCCCACAATAAAAAAAATTGAAGAATGTTGTAATTCTGTTCAGACAGAAAAAAGGTCCACTGTATGCATTACTTTTCTTGATTCATAATACAAATTCTTACTATGAAACTTTATATATCCAAGATTATGTAACTAATAACAACAGTGTTTGAACTCACAGAGTTATGGATGCTCATACGCATAGAGGTGTCAAAATGGGCTACCCGGCCCGGCCCGGCCCGGCCCGCATCGGGTAGCGGGCTTGTGCGGGTAGGGCTAAAATTCGGTCTTGTGAACTTAGTGCCCTAGCCCGGCCCTATGCGGGTAGCGGGCTTGTGCGGGCCGGCCCGGTTAAAAAAAAATTAACTTATTCAAAAATGTTGCTCATTAAAAATTGTAAATAATTATACTTTTACAAAACTAAAAAAAATTAAAATTTAGTTATAAAAATCATTTAAAAGGGGAAAAGCAAAATGAATTTGCATTCGATGAATCGAAATTGTTCCAAGATTTTTCCATTTTATAATAGTACTCAATTGATATGTAATTAAATTAAATTAAATAAACCTATACTGCACCTGTTCCAAAAATTGTTCTTCAAAATTGATTCTAAATTGTTCCAAGATTTTTCCATTTTATAATAGTACTCAATTGATATGTAATTAAATTAAATTAAATAAACCTATACTGCACTTGTTCCAAAAATTGTTCTTCAAAATTGATTCTAAATTGTTCCAAGATTTTTCCATTTTATAATAGTACTCAATTGATATGTAATTAAATTAAATTAAATTAAATAAACCTATACTGCACCTGTTCAAAAAATTGTTCTTCAAAATTGATTCTAAATTGTTCCAAGATTTTTCCATTTTATAATAGTACTCAATTGATATGTAATTAAATTAAATTAAATAAACTTATACCGCACCTGTTCCAAAAATTGTTCTTCAAAATAGGATTATAAAATACATATTTGACAAACTTGGATTTGAGGAAGTATATATATGCACTAATATAATAATATACTCGATCATAATTGTTTTAATTAATTAGTTATCTATCAAAAGAAAATCATAATTGCTCACCATATCCATTGACTTCACAGTAGAAATTTCAATTTTCAAAACTTCAAACATTTTTAGATGGAAGAAAAATAAAAAATGGGTCATGCCAGCGAACTTAAGCATAACTCAAAAGCAAGGCAATTTTTTTTTAAAAAAGCGGGCCGCCCGTTAGCCCGATCGGGTAGCCCGGCCCGAACCCGCTTAAGACCGGGCTTTTTCATTTCCGGGCTAAAAAGCCCGGCAAAAATTCGGGCCTCTAATTTAAGTGCCCAAGCCCTCCCATATTGCGGGTTCGGGCGGTCGGGCCGACCCATTTTGACACCTCTATACGCACACACAAACTAAAATGAATTTAGTTTGCTCACACGCGCGCGTAGAGGTGTCAAAATGGGCCGGCCCGACCGGGCCGGCCCGCCCGAACCCGCAATATGGGAGGGCTTGGGCACTTAAATTAGAGGCCCGAATTTTTGCCGGGCTTTTTAGCCCGATAATGAAAAAGCCCGGTCTTAAGCGGTTCGGGCCGGGCTACCCGATCGGGCTAACGGGCGGCCCATTTTTTTAAAAATAAATTGCCTTGCTTTTGAGTTATGCTTAAGTTCGCTGGCATGACCCATTTTTTATTTTTCTTCCATCTAAAAATGTTTGAAGTTCTGAAAATTGAAATTTCTACTGTGAAGTCAATGGATATGGTGAGCAATTATGATTTTCTTTTGATAGATAACTAATTAATTAAAACAATTATGATCGAGTATATTATTATATTAGTGCATATATATACTTCCTCAAATCCAAGTTTGTCAAATATGTATTTTATAATCCTATTTTGAAGAATAATTTTTGGAACAGGTGCAGTATAGGTTTATTTAATTTAATTACATATCAATTGAGTACTATTATAAAATGGAAAAATCTTGGAACAATTTAGAATCAATTTTGAAGAACAATTTTTGGAACAAGTGCAGTATAGGTTTATTTAATTTAATTTAATTTCATATCAATTGAGTACTATTATAAAATGGAAAAATCTTGGAACAATTTCGATTCATCGAATGCAAATTCATTTTGCTTTTCCCCTTTTAAATGATTTTTATAACTAAATTGTAATTTTTTTTTAGTTTTGTAAAAGTATAATTGTTTACAATTTTTAATGAGCAACATTTTTTAATAAGTTAATTTTTTTTAACCGGGCCGGCCCGCACAAGCCCGCTACCCGCATAGGGCCGGGCTAGGGCACTAAGTTCACAGGACCGAATTTTAGCCGGGTATTTTAGCCCTGCCCGCACAAGCCCGCTACCCGATGCGGGTCGGGCCGGGCCGGGCGGAGTAGCCCATTTTGACACCTCTACGCGCGCGCACACACACACTAAGATGAAGTAATTGCCATTAGTATATATATGATGAAAGAGCAACATATAGTTGAACCTTATTCTTATTTACTAATACTCTCTGGGGAATATAAGGTAGGGAAGTAACATGTTTGAATGCAAAATCCACACACTATTCACATCCAACATTATCTCAATCATCTAACCTAATGAAAGAAAGATGTTATCAATTATGCAGAGGTGAAGTACACACACCTGAAGAGGAACACAATAAAAATTAAGTGCTTTGTGTATATCTGAATTTGCAAGACATCCACGAGCCAAAGTTTCACGTGCAACATCTAAGAAATATGATACTGGCTCAAGAAGATCAACCTAAATTTAAGAACAAACAGATTGTCTATTAACTTAAAATATTTCTAACATATCAAGCATGAAAGGCTTCCGGATTGAATTTAAAGAAAAAAATTATAGACCATATAAGAAAGGCACATACATACAAGGGACATCATGATAACAAAAAAAATAAACGCTAGGTTGCATCTCTAAGTCAAAAGTAATAAAAATAGTTTATTCCTGAAAAAGAGGAGAAAAAGAAGAAATAAAGAGGTGCAGACATTGACAATTTGATAAGGCCACCAATATATTAGGAACAAAGAACCAAAAAAGATTAGCATTCATATTATATAGTTAGTAAACGCTAAGATAGGTTTGATTAAAATGCTCAACCTGCACACAACATCCAGAGCGACGAGCACCCAGAGCGGCGAGAACGTAAAAAAGGTGAGAACCCAATGAGTGGTGAGTAATCAGCAGCAGCAACTTATGCCAATGGCTAACGACGGTGAGGGAATGAAATCTCGATGTGTCTGCTCACTATCATCGTTGCGATTTTGCTCTGTCTTCATCTTGCTTGCGAATGAAATGGAAATTCAGAAGTTAGGGATTTGGTGAAGTTTCAGTTTATGAATTTTAGGGCTTTCGCGGCTGTAAATAAGGTATTTCGCGGGTTAACAAGGGGCAAAATAAATGGGAATGGGTATAAATGAGATAGTGAGTTAGTGACTGAATTTAATGGTGTCTAAAATATTATTCATTTAGTGACCGAAATTATCGGTCTCTAAAACATTAATATTAATATTAATAATGTAATAGCTGAAATTATTATTCTTTAATATATTAATAATAATATGTAGATTTTAGTGAGTGAAAATTTCGGTCTCTAAAATATTAAAACTTAGTGACTGAATATATCAGTCTCTAAAATAGTGATATTATATTAGTGATTGAATAAATCGGTATCTAATAATTTGAATTTAGTGACTGAATTTAACAATCTCCAATAGTATTATATAAAGTGATATAGTGATTGAATATATTGGTCTTTAATATTTTAAATTTAGTGACCGAAATTTATCAGTGTCTAATAAATTGAAATGAAGTAATATAGGGATTTAGTGATGAAATATATCGGTCTCTAATATTATGAATTTACTAATAGAATAATATGCAATGAGATAGTGAATTAGTGACCGATTATATTGGTCTCCAAAATTTTAAGAGGCTTGTGACTGAATTATTCGGTCTCTATCATTTATAAATTTAGTGACTGATTTTTCAGTCATTATCTTTTGCCACCAATTTAGTGACTGATTTTTTAGTCACTATTTTTGGTCACCCAATTTCGGTCACTAAACTATTTCCCTAATGTTTGATACCTCTTCTCTGTTTTCTGGTTTGGTTGCTTAGCAGAAATGCTCTCCCCACGCGTTCTCTTCTAATCAAATGAGGGGTTCCTATTGATCCTATATGTACTCGATGTAGTTTATTTGATGAGGATCAATGGCATAAGAGATTGTTGTCGTAGTGCTGGCATTTGGGCTATGATGGGTCTTAATCATAACTCTTGTTTCTCTCATAATGGAAACTTTAGGGAATGGCTGCAGGAGAAATATAAGGTGGCTGGAACTCTGTTTTTGTCTACTCTTTGGGAAGTTTGGTGTCATAGGTGTTCTATCAACAAATCTACTCCAGTCTGTTTCAGCTCCTTGAATCTCCAAGCTCCACTCCAAGTATGAAAGACAAATGTGGGGTGTGCCTGTGAAGACACTCAACCCAGAAGTCAGTAAGGATTTTGTTAGAGTGCTGGCAAAATAGAAAGATATGTGTACCTTATTTTCGTGTTGAAGGATGGTATTTATAATGTTCGTAGAAGCTTCTACACACGTGTAAGTGGAATGTGATTTGACACCACTAACTTTGAGATGGTTATGCCATGTGTCTTTTCAAGTATGGAGAGGATTTTGCTTTTGGTAAGTGTTTCTTTATAATTTTGCCACGTAGAGGACAAGTGTCCTTTAATATGCATATTATTCTGAGGTTGACCTCTTTTAGAATAGCAGTTGATAAGTTGATAATTCATCCGAGTAAGCTCCTCTTGCCCGAATAAGCCCCTTTCATCCGAATGACATTTATCCGAATAAGCTCCTATGAATCGGATCTGAGTTGTCCTCGGAACATATGCCCCCTAGCTTTGCCGAATCTGGAAGTGAGGCGAAGGTAATGTGACTTTGACTTGTTTTAGGCGCCAAAGTTTTTTTGAAAATTTTTTATTTTCCCTTGTCCGTTAAGGCATTTAGTGCACAGAGAGTCTATTCCCCTTCTTTGACGGTTACCTGCAATTTAATATGTGGCGTTTATCAAATGGAGTGTTTATCTGCATGGTGTGGATCGTGCAAACGTTTTTCGAAAACCGCTTTTTGTAATCATTATTTTTATGGGTACTTTGGTAATTTATACCCCCTCTCCGTATCATATAAATTCAAAACTTGTTCCCTTTTCTTCTTCTTCCTTCTTCTTTGTCTTTTGCTCTCCCGGAGTTTTCCTTTCCTCTCTTCAACTTCCGCCATTGTTTCTTCAAGGTGTTTTTTTCCTACCATTGGAGGATGGTCTGCCGCCAGCAAAGCCTCCAACAATAGTGTTTATTTCGATTCTAGGGGTTTCTCCTTCACTCATTTTGTTCATCATAGGTGTTTTTTCTTTCTTATCAACATGATGTGTTTTTCTTCTCCGAGGAGAAGCTGACCTTTTGCTTCCCCTATGTCCCTTATTATCAGGCTTGGAGATTTGTCCCTGAACCTTCTCTTCTTCTGGCTTTCATCGTCCCCTGTTCTCTTGACATAACGCGCTAGCCTACCAGCCCTTACCAATTATTCTATAGTGTCCTTCAAATGAACGCATTTGTCGGTTTCATGACCATGCCCTTCATGAAAAGCATAGTACTTGGTTTTGTCAGTGTTTGCATACTTCCGGACCGGAAATGGACGCTTCATTCATGCAAACTCTATACTGTACGCTTCCTTGAAAATCCGAGAGGGTTGTGCATTCAATGGGGAATAACTATCATATCTTCCCTTCAGTTTCTTTTTATCTTTCTTAAAATCTTTCTCCCTTGTCTCTCCTTCAACCTTCTCTTTCCCCTTATCCGAGTGTTTATTCGGATTGGATTCCTCCAGATGCATCTCCTACTGTACAAATTGGGCAGCCTTATTTCTAAAGTCGGTCATGTTACTGACTTTATTTTTGGCTAATTCAATGGCCAGTGGATCCTTAGGCTGGAGGTTGGATTGGGCTATGTGTAACTGCACCATCTCATGAAGATTAGGGGTAAGAGTTGCTTCCTTATAAAATCTTGATAAATATGATGTCAAGGATTCCCTTTCCCCCTGCTTGACTTTGTTAAGTGTTTGAGAATTCCTCGAAACTTCTCCAGCTTGAGCGAATCTTTTAGAAAAGGCTAAACCCAAATTCTCCCAGCTATCTATTGAGTTAGCTAGTAAAGACTTAAACCAAGTAAAAGCTTCCACTTGTAACGATCGAGGGAAAATCTGGCATTGTAAGTCCTCGTCAGCTTGCTGGAATAGCATTTCGTTCATAAAGACATCTAGATGCCTTCCCGGATCTACTTCGCCAGTGTAAGGAGTAATGGATAAATTCATCTTTTGGAATCTTTCAGGGATTTTGGATTTCATGAGCCGAGTAGTAAATGGTAACGAGTAAGGGCGGAAAGTAGAAATTTTGAATTGATTGACTACTGGTTTATCATCATCTTTTTTAGCATCAACGCTCGTGCCGGCTTCAACCTTATTAGCTTGTTGACTGTTTTCTCTTGTCCGAGGAGACCTATCTCTCCTACTTCCTCCACCAGATCTATGTTGGTGGCTAGCTTTTCGCCTCGGACTTCTACTTCGATCTCTTCGACTTGTACGAACATAACTATAATAAGAATCTGTGGATAATGTTTGGGACGCAGACCTAGCTGATGATGATGAGGTCAGAGCCCTTGCATGTCTCGAGCTTCGCCCATGTCTTGATCGAGACCTTTGGGAATCTCTACTCCTCCTCTTGGAACGTCGATCAGAACAGGTATTCTCTAGTTTTTGAATACGCTCCAAGAGGTGTAAGATCACTGGATTTCTCTGCATTTCTGGTTCTGGCTGCATTTGAGGAATCACCGCAACAATATTCACAGGGGGAACATTGATAAGTGCAAAATATATGATAAATTCTTGTATAATTATTGCACTTATCAAGGGTAAAATAGTAAATTTATTCCCCAAATTACCTCTTTTTAGTAATAAATGCAGATTTTGTAATTATTTAATTCAAATTTGAATTTGATGCTATTTTAATAGAAAATCTGTTGATTTTGCAGATAAAAGGGAAAGTTTTAAATGGAGAAACAAGATAGCATCTATTTGAAGAGAAAATCTGCAGATGAGATCCTAAATGGCAGCAGATCAAGATAAAATCCGCAGTCATTTAAACAAGGATTCTGAAGATAAAATTCTTAATTTGAATTTGAAGATCAAATCAGCACAAGATCAAGCTAAAAAGAGGGAAATAAGGAAAGCAAATCAAACAAGGATAAGATCAGGAAGAGATCAAGCTGAAAAAGAGGAAATCAGGAAAGCTGGAACGAGAACTACACTCCACCTGCGCTGAGCGCAAGTGGAGCGCAGCATTTAATTAGCTCTTTGTTTCCTGCGCTTCATCTGCGCTGAGCGTAGATTCAAGCGCAAGAATACAAAAACAGTTTTTAAGTGGATTTCAAATAAGATTCATTCCAGACTTCAGATGGCTTTCCAACCTCTATTTAAAGGAACCTTTTGCACAGATCAAAAAAGAGAAGAGAGACGGCGGAGCAAAGCTAGGGCTGGAGAAAAGTGTGACAGTTTCTCCGTTGGTTTGTAATGGCTACCATGCGTAGCTAAACTCTCCGATAGGATTGAATGTAGTCGATTCAATCCCCAATTGTATGTGAATTCTCTTTACTATTTATGAATCCCTATTTTTATGATATCGGTATTTTTATTATGTGCTTAATGCTTATCTTCGGCCTGTGTGCCGGAGTTATAGGTTGATTTTATGGGGCGCATTGGAAAATGGTTTTGTAAAATCAATAGCGAGTTTGGGGGAGCCTAGGAATAGGAAACTTGAACTCTGATTGGTAAAAATACTCATAGTAGTTGCTGAGCAATCAGGGCGAATTGATAGCGTATACAAATCGAAAACAGATCTTTAAAGTCGGGGTAATTTGCACTGGGAGAACCCGTATGAATTATTTCTGAGTATTTCACAATCCGGGGAACCTACGTGGAATAACTTAATTAGTGCTAAGGTATCATAATTACATATTCATAAATATTACTGGGGTTCACATACCAAATGGGTGCGATAGACGAAGTTCAATTCTAGTCCAAGTAACTTACTCTACCTATCTCAATTTAATTTCTGTTTTTATTTACTTTCGCAATTCTCAACAATCAACAACTATATTCTCTACTTGATAATTGTGACTAGAGCTGGGTATACGGGCCAGCCCGGTCCGTTTAGGCCCGGTCGCGTTGGCCCGTATCTTTGCGGACCAGGGGGCGTTGGTCCGCGATATAAATGGGCTTGTTTTTTGCTAGTCCACGTCCGCCCCATTTAGTTCGCGGGCTAACGAGCTGGTCCGCGGGCCCATACATTAGAAAACAAAAAAAAAAATCTATTTATTAAAATCTGAAAATTTAAAAAAAAAAAAGCAGTGGTTGTACGTTGAAGCAGAAATACATCTAGCTAAAAGAAAACCAAACAGGTTTGTACATTGACGCAGAAATACATTCAGAATTCATAAATACATTCAGAAATTCATCAGGGGTTGGACCACGTTTGCAGGTCAAGCAGAGACGACGAAGACGCGGACGATGATTGCCAGAGACGCAGAAGCACGACGGAGCTGCGTGATATAAACGAAGACGGTGAACGCAGCCGGAGAACAAACGCAGACGGCGAACGAACGCAGACGGAGAACGAATGCAGCCGGAGGAAGGGACGAAATCGCCGCTTCGGTGAGGAAAGTAACCCTGGACAGGCACAACAGCAGCTACTCAGAGACAGAATCTTCATATTACACAGCTGCCTCCGTTGAACGGTGATCTGCGTGCCGGAGAAGAAGATCGGAGAAGATGACCGGAGCTCACCTTCTTGCTGCAGCGGGCGGTGCGATGAGATCTCAGATGTCCCTTGTTGAGCGGCGCAGAGAGAGAGCTAGAGAGGAGAGTGTTTTGTTCTTTCAAATTTCTAAACCCTAGCTTGTTGGCTATTAGTTTACCTGATGCGCGTGCGCTTCTTGGGCCTTTACATTTTTTTTTTGTAAAATACAGGCCAGCAGCAGCGCTGTAGCCTGTTAATTTTTAAAAAAAAAAAATTGTTTGTCCGCGGGCTGGTCCGCGAACCCGCGGACATAAACCCATTTAACCCGCGGATAAATGGACCGAGCCAAAAAAGCTAGCATTTAAACGGTCCTGTATTTTTGCTGGTCCTAACCCACGCGGACCACGGGATACGCGGGTTGGTCCGCGGGCCCAGGCCCATATACCCAACTCTAGTTGTGACCACTGATCTTTATAAATTGAATCGTTCCCTGTGGATACGATACTCTTACTATTATACTACTGGGATTTTGGTACGCTTTCCAGATTCTCAACAAACATGCAAACCCAAATCTTGCTCAAGATTTTTATTCTGGGTTTAGGGGGATGAAGTTCTGACATAAACTTGTCTCTGGTGTGGGTGTTGGGCGTTAATGTGTCTATTATTTCCCCCTTGGTGGTTAAGGCTCAGATTAGTGTTTAGATTGGTGTTTAGGTTTGTGTTTGGATGATCCATCATTCGTAACGAATAATGGAATGGTTTGAAGGTATATTTTTAGGAGAGTAAGAGGTTGCAGGGGTTGTTTTTAGAAGAGAAAGATGTTGAGAACTATACATGCAACTTACGAACAATGCCCATGAAAGAAAAATCTTCCCATAATTTTTAATGGACCTCTTCACCACAAAGTATGGGGATTGAAATTTATCGTTCCCCATAGACGGCACCAACTGTTCTATCAACAAATCTACTCCAGTCTGTTTCAATTGCTTAAATCTCCAAGCTCCACTCAAAGTATGAAAGACAAATGTAGGGTGTGTTTGCAAAGACACTCAACCCAGAAGTCAGTAAGGATTTTGTCAGAGTGCTGGCAAAATAGAAAGATATGTGTACCTTATTTTTCGTGTTGAATGATGGTATTTATAATGTTCGTAGAAGCTTCTACACACGTGTGAGTGGAATGTGATTTGTGTGACACCCTTCTACCCCAAACTCTTATACGTTTAATAAATTGAAGTGTAGAAAAGGTAACGTCCCACAGTGGGTAAAAGGTTCACATAACTCTCTTATTAAAAACCTCATTAGTTCAAAAACAACTTAATTAAAATAAAACAAACTCAAATGTATTCAAATACTCATGCAGCGGAATCTCCAAAAAAAATATAAAAATAACTAAACATCCTACTTGCTGTGCAAGGAATCCAGAACAGTTTACAAAAACCTTCCTAACTAGAACATAAAGAAAGAACCCCCAAAATTATGCCCTGATGTCACATATACCAGAGCACACTCCCTTAATCAAAACTCGACACCAGTCATGTCATCATCAATACCTGTAAAAATATCCACAGTATAATAGTGAGGAAAAGAATACCACTCATACATACACAAAGGAGGCTACCCTATCCTCACCCACATATAAACAACATCCACATACCCAAACATCAAATAATCCATCAGATAATAATCATTTAAAACTCAGCATATAGTTATTCATCTATATCCACATATAAATCTCATACCATCATTCACCAAAGGACTCACATACTCACATAATATTCATTCATCATTAATACTCATAACACTTTATAATTCCATACCACATCAGATATCACACATATACATCCAACATGTATGCACCAAGACTCATTATTATATAACTCAATTCCATCGTTGAGTATTCCAAATTAACATATGCACCAAAATTCGTTATTATATAACTCAATTCCATCGTTGAGTATTCCAACTTATCATATGCTCCAAAATTCATCTTATCACCTACCCAAAGATCATGACTTGGAACTCCGCACAATGGGTGCACCTCGTCAATCACTCTATTTATTACCAAGATAGTCTACCGGTGTCTCCACACAAACCGATAGGTTGTACCCCCTCTATGGGCCCACACAACGACATTCGACCCTAGGTTGCACCCCCTCTACAGGCCAGTACAATCTGATGGCACACTGCTAGAAGCTTGGACCTGCAAGACCTACATTGGAGGATATGCACCAACTTCAAGCCTGAGCTTCAAGCAAGGAAGAGTTGGAGAAATTAGTGTCCTACAAATAAAGGGTCACTACCCTACAAAATAAAGGTCACTACCCTACAGAAGGACACCTTGACCCTGGATAGGACCCTTGTCCTATGGACCACCCTTAATTAGGACTCTCTTATATTTTCTTTTTATTAATTGTAATTTTCTTTTAATTCCTCCTACTTGGGCACTATTTTTAGTGGGTTTATTGGTTAGTAGGTTGCCTTACTATAAGGCTTAGGAGGTCATGGGTTCTATTCCCACATAAGATAGAAATTTGACTCATCTTGTATTTTCCTACATGAGTGGGCGCCATTTTGAGAGGTTTATTGGCTTAAGACTTAGCTTAGCCATAAATCTTGGGGGTAATGGGTTCAAAACCCACTTAGGAGTGTTTTCACTCACCTTTTATTTTCTTTCTTTTTGATGCCCCTAAAAATCCGCCCCTCTCCCCCTCTTTTCCTATAAATAGGAGTCCTCTCCTCTTGTAACACACATTGAATTTTGAAGTAAAGGCATTATGCCAAATTTTCTCCTCCCTTTGTGAGTTGAGTGAGGCTTGGTGGTTGTTGCTCAAACCATACTGAGACTTATCTAATTCTCCTGAATTAGTGGCGTTTGGCATTGGACTTATCTGCTGTAAGTGGATTCTTGCTTCAGTGGCGTCCTTCCCATTTCTTCCTCTCCACTTTTTCTTTCATTTTCTCTCATTTTTCTTGCATTTTCTTGCGCAATTATAGTTGCTGCCCTGCACCTATAATTCACAATTTTAGTGCCTTTAATTGATTCTAATCGGTTGGTTTTGCTCAATTCTAGATCCTACACCTATCCGGCTATCACAATCACTCCTAGGTTGTACCCCCTCTATGGGCCCGCACAACCCAGTTCACCTCCTGAATTGTACCCCCTCTATGGGCCCGCACAATTCAGGTCTCATCATATATGCTCAAGGCATCTCACCTAAGTTGTACCCCCTCTATGGGCCCGAACAACTTATGTAACATCATTAAATATTTTGCATATTCACCAACCATATGCATACCAAAATAACATCCATATATTGCATATTCACCAACCATATGCATGCCAAGATAACATCAATTACATTGCATATTCACAACCATATGCATACCAAAATAACATCCATACATTGCATATTCACCAACCATATGCATGCCAAGATAACATCAATTACATTGCATATGAACCAATCATTATGCACACCAAATATCATCAATATATTGCATAAGCACCAACCATTATGCACACCAAACAACATCAATTATATTGCATAAGCACCAATCATTATGCACACCAAATATCATCAATTATATTGCATAAGCACCAATCATTATGCATACCAAATATCATCAAGCATTATTACACCCATCAATACCATTAAATAATCAGGATCTCAAAATCCACTCTGGTAATCGATTACCAACCTCTAGTAATCGATTACCAGCAAACAAGGTCTCTAGTAACCGATTACAACCACCTCGTAATCGATTACCTGCAACCAAACACTCTGGTAATCGATTACAGCATCCCTGTAATCGATTACCTGCAAACAAACTCTCTGGTAATCGATTACTACAATCCTGTAATCGATTACCAGCGAACAAACAGCACTTCTGGGTTACCCAGAACACACAGGTAATCGATTACCACTCATGGTAATTGATTACCCGCGACGCATATCGCAGATTTCACGATTTCTAACACTTCTACATCACTCTATTCAACCTCTATTCGATCTTTTTCGATCAAACACCATTCATAATCATTAATATTCATCAAACTCATCAAAATCATCAATCTTTAATAGTTTTACATGGTTTTCCCATCAAAACCCCAAATCATTAACCCCTCTTCACTATTCTCTTTATTCTCATTCAATCCAATCAAGATTCACAAAGATTCACAGAATTAATCATCAATCAACATGTTTTCATCATACAATACTCAATATATATATATATATATCAATTTCGAATTTATAGTCTTAGAGGGTCTTATGGTTTCCCTCACTACCCAAGCACCCCTGCATGCATATACAAGCAGCACCCTCTCCCTCACCGTACCTTAAGTGAAGATCGATTACAGCAAGGAAGTCCCTTTCTTGGTTCTTGATGCTCACTCTGCAGCAATCCTCTCTTGAGACTCGTTTTCTCCCATCCTTAGTGTTTCGCTCTCTGACGATAATACGAATAAGGATTAGGGTGACTGATAACCCCTCCTTACTAGAATGCCTAATTGGGCTTGGGCCCACTCTCAACCCCCTTCTCCTCTTTTTAAATTTAAAATAACTTTATGGATAAAACTAATAATAATATGGATCCTATTTTTTATTCATCTATTTAATTAATTATATCCTTTACTTATTTATTTAATTTAATTAATATTTTACGTAATAAAATTTAGGATGTTACAATTTGACACCACTAACTTTGAGATGGTTATGCCATGTGTCTTTTCAAGTGTGGAGATTATTTTGCTTTGGGTAAGTATTTTTTTTTAATAATTTTGCCACGTAGGGGACATGTGTCCTTTAATATGCATGTTATTCCGAGGTTGACCTCTTTTAGAATAGAAGTTGATAAGTTGATAATTCATCCGAGTAAGCTCCTCTTGTCCGAATAAGCCCATTTGATCTGAAAGACATTTATCCAAATAAGCTCCTATGATTCGAATCCAAGTTGTCCTTGGAACAGTAGGAATGATGAAATTTTCAATAATAAGACACGAACCTTGTGGGAATCCTCCAGACCTATTTTGCATTTAACTGGAATTATTGATACAATTTATTATTCTCCTCCCATTTATCATGCTCCAATTTTGGTTAGAAGGGATCCTCCTTTGGTGGGTCAGGTTTGTTTAATGATCCTCTTAACAAGATTCATCATTATGCTTCTACTGTGGCTGAAATTAAGAGGTTTAATGGAGATCAATTGGTTGGTTTCTATTCATCATATCTACATGGAAGGAAATCATAGTGTAGACTATTTAACAAAGATGGGTGTGGACTCAGATCATAAGCTTGTTATTCTCTCAATTCCGCCGGCTGGTTTGCGGACTCTTTTCCTAGCTGATGCTACAGGGATGAGCTTTGAGAGGGGATAATTGTGGTTTTTTCTATGTAATTTGTTTGTTCTTTCTTTTAGCCTCGATTACCAAAAAAACCTATACATAGGATGATAAGAAAACTAAAGAAAAGTTATGTCGTAGATTAATTTCAGGTATCTATTGTTATTATTATACTCAATACCGAATACATAGCACAATGTTATAACGCTCCCTAAACCCAACTAGGCCTCCATCCTCCATTTTTGTGTTGCGAACCATCCACCTTCAACACCATGTTGCATAGATCCCCTATAACCTCCTTTGTCATCCCCTGAAAATCGCATCTGAGTACATCGGTCTCGTCCTGGTGTCCATCCCCATCGTTATCGCGCAACATCGTGAGCTATCGCAGCAAAACTGTGTCATCATTTGTGTGTCGTCATAACACTGTGTTCCACCTTATAATTTACCTCCTAATCCTATATTGATTTGTTTAGAAAGAAGAAAGGATTTGCAGAAGCTTAGAGGAAGAATTTGCAGTGGCTCAACAGGGAAGAAAACAATACAGTAATGAGGAAATTGTGGAAAGTGTAGAAACCACAGGAAACACTAGAAGCGGGGGTTGAATAGTGTTTTATAATTT
The DNA here is from genome assembly GCA_026901365.1 of Sesbania bispinosa. Classification (NCBI taxonomy): domain Eukaryota; kingdom Viridiplantae; phylum Streptophyta; class Magnoliopsida; order Fabales; family Fabaceae; genus Sesbania; species Sesbania bispinosa. The sequence continues at coordinate 1,754,415 of QLOH01000108.1, forward strand.
TAAACTGATTTTAGAAAAACCTTTTACAAGCAAAACTTTTCACAAAGAAATATAAGTAACTTGCTGAAAACTGGGAGTTGAGGTACTTGCTGAAGTTGCTTCAGCAAGTCTAAGAAAACAGTTTTAGGAAATTTGTTTTAAATACGTTTGGATTTGTTTCAGTTTCAACTTATAAAATAGTTTACTCAAAACCCTCCAAGTTAGTTTAAATTGAATTTAAAGAGATAAGGGTAAAAGAACACTTAGCCACATAATTTATACCGGTTCACTTACTTCCACTATGAGCTACGTCCAGTCCCAAACTCCCAATGCCAAACCAGCAAAGGATTTTCACTAATCTCAAGAGATTAGAAGTATTCTTTTACAATCAAGCCTATTCAGGCTCTATACAACAAGTATTCTTTTACAGTCAACCTCTTCAAGCTCTATTCAACAAGTATTCTTTTACAGTCAAGCCTCCTCAGGCTCTACAGAAACAACGTATGAAAAGAGATTGCTTAAGCTTTGAAACTACACAAGTTTAAAGCCTAAACTAGGTAAGATGTACACATAACTGAGTATAACTCGGGATAAGAAAATGTTGTACAGATGAAATAAGATGAAGATATTTCTTAGAGAATTTTGACAGCAATTCAGCAGGTTGGTTCGTTCTATTCTCTCTCTTATTTCTCTGCATGAGACTTCGTATTTATAAGAGAAGAGAGATGAGACCTGTAGACATCTCTAAATCCCGTTGAGGGATAACTTTCTTCCCGTTGAGACACATAGCTCTGGTAGCTTGCAACGGCAGGCACAACGGGAGTAGGTGTTAGCAGCGCTGACTCTACTTTTCTAAGCACAGTGTACTTTCACAACAGGAATTGCCTTTTTGGTGAACAGTGATTTGAAATATACCAAAAAGCAATTGTTCTGACTTTCCAGAGAAGGATGAAGCACAGAGAGCTGGGGAAAGCTACAAAAGACTTGAGTCTTCAAAAAGGATGAACAGGTAAACTCTTTTCCAAAAAGATACAAGTTTCAGTACGACGTTTCCTGTCTTCAGAAGGTTCACTGGTTTCAGCAGGTCTTGATCCTTCAGTAGGTTCCTCTTCTTCAGAAGGTTGCACCACATCAGAGGGTTGCATGACTTCAAAGGGTTGTTGTATCAGAAGGTTGTTGAAACACAGAAAATACCTTTAGCAGAAACTGTTCCTTCTTTTAGAAAACTTAACCAAATTTGTTAAGCATTAAAACTCAGGGTTATGAGACTTAAACATTATTAACCATTTAATAATATTTTGAGACTCAACATTTTCCCCCTTTTTAATGATGACAAATTTGCTTAAATTATCAAATATCTGAAGGGAAATTCAAAACAAAATAAATTTAAAGAATTCTCCCCCTTTCTCAGATACTTGAATAGGATGAATTGCTCCTTCCTTCTTCTTCAAGAACTTAACCAGAAAACTTGCTTTGCTCCCCCTAAATAAGACATATCTTCTCTGAAAAGTACTTAACTTCAGGTCTTGTTAATTTATATTACTCCCCCTTTTGTCATCAATCAAAAGGGTTGTTAGAGCATGATGAAGAAATTCAGGGTGAAGAAGCTGCTGATAAATTATACAAGTAATAATGCAGCAAAAACCAGAAAATTTCAGCAAGTAAGCATATGGCAGTAAGTTTAATTTTTCAGATAATGCAAGAATGTGCATATTATCTCTAATGAACTTAAACCTATCTTCAGCAAGAGGTTTTGTGAATATGTTAGCTCATTGATGCTCTGTGTCAATGAACCTTATATCAAAAACATCTTTCTTAACATAGTCTCTAATGAAATGATGTTTGATTTCTATATGCTTAGCTCTAGAATATTGAATGGGATTTTTAGAAAGATTTATGGCACTTGTATTATCACATAATACAGGAATAGATTTAACAGGAATGTTAAAATCTTCAAGTTGTTTTTTTATCCATAGCAGTTGTGAACAACAGCATGCAGCAGCAGTGTACTCAGCTTCAGCAGTTGAGAGAGTTATGGTGCTTTGCCTTTTTCTAGCCCAACTTATCATATTCTCTCCAATGAAGTGGCATCCTCCACTTGTAGATTTTCTTTCAACTCTATCTCCAGCAAAATCAGCATCACGGTATCCTAATAATTTGTAGTCCTTACTTTTCTTATAGCATAGACCAAGATTAGTAGTACCATTGAGATATCTGAAAATTCTTTTAATAGTCTTGTAATGAGTTATTCTTGGGTCTGATTGAAATCTTGCACATAGCATACACTGAACATAATGTCAGGTCTGCTTGCTGTAAGATACAACAGAGATCCAATCATGCCTCTATACATGGTCTAGTCAACACATTCTTCTCCTTCATCTTTACTTAAGATTGTTGAAGGGTGCATAGGAGTTGACATGGGTTTGAAATCATGCATGTTAAACTTCTTAAGCATTTCTTTTGTATATTTCTCCTGATGGATCCATATACATTTAGAATCTTGCTTAATTTGAAGTCCTAAGAAAAATTTGAGTTCACCCATTAAACTCATTTCAAATTCATATTGTATAAGCCTTGAAAACTCAGTGCACAGAGAAGAATTAGTTGATCCAAAGATAATGTCATCAACATATATCTGAACTAGAATCAGGTCTTTGTTAGACATTTTTCTTAAAAGAGTTGTATCAACCTTTCCTCTTTCAAAACCATTTTTGAGAAGAAAATTGCTCAATCTGTCATACCGAGCTCTGGGAGCTTGTTTAAGACCATATAGAGCCTTTTTTCAGTTTAAAAACATAATCAGGAAAAGTTAAGTTTTCAAAACCAAGGGGTTGTCTAACAAACACCTCTTCCTCAATGAATCCATTTAGGAAGGCACTTTTTACATCCATTTGATATAGTTTGATGTCATTATTGGCTGCATAGGAAAGTAAAATCCTAATGGCTTCAAGCCTTGCTACTAGTGCAAAGGTTTCAGTGAAGTCAATACCTTCTTGTTGATTGTAGCCTTGAGGAACCAGTCTGGCCTTGTTTCTTACCACTTGACCATCTTCAAAAAGTTTGTTTCTAAACACCCATTTGGTTCCAATAATAGTTTTCCCATGGGTTTAGGAACAAGAGTCTAAACATCACTCCTGGAAAATTGATTTAGTTCTTCCTGCATGGCTAGGATCTACCCTTCATCATGCAGAGCTTCATCAATGTTCTTTGGTTCAATCTCAGAGAGGAAGGAAAGATTATTGACTTCTCTAAGTCTTGATCTTGTTCTTACACCTTCTGAAGTATCACCAATGATTTGCTCTCAAGGATGACGAGTCCTGTATCTCCACTCATGCCTGCGAGGAAATACATGCTTAGTCTGAGACTCGACATTAACTCTGTGAAGAGGATCAGTTTCAGCAGGTTGATCAAGGAGTTGTTCAGAGGGTCCTTCAGTAGGTACTTCATTCTTGACCTTTGGAGTCTCTGACGTAGGATTCAGCTCCATTCCTGCAAAATCATCTTCTAGATCTGATAGTTCCCTATCAGTCTCTTTAGCATCATTAAATCTAACATGAATAGATTCTTCTACTGTCAAGGTTCTAGAGTTATAAACTCTATAAGCCTTGGATGTTTCTAAATAACCAATGAAAAATCCTTTATCATATTTAGAATCAAATTTACCCAAATCATCTTTGGTGTTAAGTATGAAACACTCACAGCCAAAAATGTGAAAATAAGAAATGTTGGGTTTTCTTCCTCTCCACAATTCATAGGGAATTCTCTTGAGAATAGGTCTTACCAAAATTCTGTTTTGAATGTAGCAAGCTGTGTGAACAGCCTCTGCACAGAATGATCTTGGTGGGTTGCTTGAAATGAGCATGGTTCTACCCATCTCCTGCAAGCTTCTGTTCTTTCTCTCAACAACCTCATTTTGCTGAGGTGTTCTGGCCACAGAGAAATTGTGTGAGATCCCATTCTCATCACAGAACATGCTGAAGCTTGAGTTTTCAAACTCACCACCATGGTCACTTCTGATTGCAGATATGAAAAATCCTTTTTCATTTTTCACCTTCTTGCATAATTTTGTGAAATTCTCAAAAGTATCATCCTTACTTTTGAGGAATATAACCCATGTGAATCTTGAGTAGTCATCAACAATGACTAAGCCATACTTCTTACCAGCCATGCTTTTAGTTCTTGTAGGACCAAACAGACCAATGTGAAGTAGTTTTAAAGGTCTTGAGGTAGACACAACATTTTTACTCTTGAAAGAGCTCCTTATTTACTTATCTTTAAGACAATTTTCACATAAAATATCAGATTTGAAAGAGAGTTTGGGCAGTCCTTTTACAAGGTTGTGTTTTGTAAACTTTGAGATTAATCTCAAGTTGGCATACCCAAGTTTCTGATGTCAAATCTGTTTTTCATCTTTAACAGAAAGTAAACAAGTCACATTTTGATATGCAAGTTCCTCGAGATCTATTTTGTACACACTACTGTGTCTCTTGGCAGTAAAAATCACTTGATCAGAAGCATCTTTGACTACAAAACCATCCCTGGTGAAAAATACAACATATCCACTATCACATTATTGACTTACGCTTAGCAGGTTGTGTTGAAGACCTTCAACAAGGAGAACATTTTGAATAACAAAGAGAGGGGATATACCTACTAAACCAATACCAGTGATTCTACCTTTCTGGTTCCCTTCAAAGGTGACCACCTGCGACACCCTTAGTTATACCGCTAAGAACATCACATTATAATACGTAACCGTCGAACTTACTGCTTTTAGAAATGTCAAAAAAAACACGGAATATTTTTTTTTAAAAGGATTTAGTCGTCATCAATCTATTACATCTCAAATTTTCATTTTAGGTATTCATGAAATATTCTTTCCTTAATATGAAACTCGTTTTCCGAAAAACATCTAAATGATTATCAACTCGTGCACACACATAACATAGACGCAATTATAAAATCAATCATAAGAAAAGGAAACAGCATGAATATATACATACAACATAATAACAATATGTCTCTTGAGCCATCCTGATATCCACATCAAAATATGAGTTCTGGTAGTAGACCAAATAAACAAGACCTCGACCAAATACAAAATAAGAGGTCGCTAAATCAGAGCTGCTACTACCTAGACTCAAAACTACACTGGTCTCACATCTATGCGAGATGTCCGTCACTCGCCAGGTTCCTCTGGGCATCCATCGCTGCTGCACTCTCATCGATGTCATACTGAAAATCTCCGATGCCGGCTATCGACGTAGCGAAGGAACACAATAGCAGAAAATAACAGAAGCAGAAAGGAAGGGTGAGAACATCGCATGAACTCACAGCATGTAGGATACAACAAACTAGAGCAAACACTCAGAGGCAATCCACACAGTCGAATCAATAAGCAATCACGACATCTCATCATGGTGTACTCATATGAACGCAACTTTTACTATTATAATGCAATATCTAATGCATGCGGGCCCAGGGAAACATCACCATAGGCAGAGCACATAGCAGCTGCCCGACCATATATACACAGCACGTCAGGAGTTAGAGTCTGTACTAGCATTGGTACAAAGAGCATTTCTCATACATTTTGGCCAAATCATTTAAGCGTTCTTCCAGACAATCTCAACTGACCCGAAAATCATGAGAGCGACAGGAATAGCTAAGCTGGGTTCCCCAATCTCGACAGTAGGGAGCTAATCTACGTCACCTGAGATCTTCCGGGAGCTAGGCTATCCTCAGGGCTGGCGTCCCTTTTGAGGACCCACTGGCGTTCTTCGCAAAACCCAGTTGCACCCTTCCCAACCGATTTCACACTGTACCAAGTGCTACTGTTATATAGGTCATAAGGTTTTCAACCTCGAACATCAACAATGCTTCATGATGCATGTCACACAACAATGCTCATAACATTCACATCCTTACAGGCAAAGCCCATTGAACCATTCAACGTCACCACATCCCCGTGGCATGGCCCGAATTCAATGTCTTTCCTTCAAGGAAAACCGAACCCTACCTTGGGTTGGAAACGCACTCTCTCACTAAGCTTCTCAAGTTTTATGAAGAAAGAGGGTGTTGGTTATAATCTTTTATAGTAGTTTGTACTAATGTTCTTAATAATCATGTTCACTTAAATCCTATAATTTACTAAGACTTATGATTGTGTCTTATGGATGGTATTACTTATCCTAATTCTTCTTGTATAAATAATTAAGATTAGATTTAACTTTTAATCAATCTTCATTAACTGGGCTATGATTAATCTTAATCCTCCTTAATTAAGTCTTAATCTCTTCCTTAGTTTTTGACTAAGCTTTTAATTACATTTGATTAAGGTTAATCATAGTTAGTTAATTATTAATCATCATTACTAATTAATTACTTAATACTTTTATTAAGGTTAATTAACTTTAACCTTAATTAATCATCTGTTACTTAATTAACTTAAGTAGATTATGTTAATTTAACTTAGGTAATTAGATTAGCTAAGTCTACTAATTAATTTCTAAGTTTTAATTTCTTAATAACTTGGACTAGAGTTGAAGTCCAACTCTAATCTAACTTTTAATTTCATAATCTAATCTTGATTGACTTTTAATGAGTCTTTAACTCCTTTTCTTAAAGGTTTTAAACTTAAATTAAAAGCCTAAAGGTTTTATAACTCTTAGGAACTTATTTTTAGTCATGGTAACCTAAAATATTGACCTTTAAGTTGACTTTTACTTGGTTGGAATTGGAAATCCGAATTTGTTTTATTTATTTTTAAAGACTCATTCTTAATTGCACTTTAGTCCTTTTACTTGTAAAATTGCTTCTTAGTCCTTTTGGACCACCAAAGCCCATAAACATGTTTTCAACATACCCTTGACCTTTTTAAGATCAAAAAGGTATTCTTGATGAGTTTCATCAAGCACAACTCATGAACATCAAGAACAACTTGAATGTTCATCAAAACTTCAAATTTTTCACAACATCCAATCTTCACCAAAACTTCACACATTCATCAACAAACAATCTAAATGCCAAATATCATACTAATTCACTCAAAATCATCCACATACACATTAAAGTTCATAACTCCATTTTCAAGCTCATAAACACTATTTTTCAAAGATCAATCATCCAAAACAATTGTATACCTTCAACCAACTTCATGCATGTTCATAGATTCATCATACAAACACATTCCAAGCACCAAAAAAATTTTGAAACACATGCAGCCCCAAAATCCCTCAAGGCCGAGAGCTATTAGAGGAAAAAGGGGAAAATTTTTCCAAAATTGTTTCTTGGCTTGCATGCACCAACAATCACAATCCAAGCACATTCCAAGCATCAAAATAAACTTAAAAACATGTAAACAACCCAGCTCCAAGAATCCGAAACATTTGCTCAAAGAAAAGCTCAAAAAGTGATTTTTTTCAAGGAGAACAAGAGTAAAAACAAGGATTTTAAGGGCAAATCCTTGACTCTAGTTACCAATCCTACTAGAGTTCAAGTTCTCCCCCCTTTTACCTAAGGAATTTTCTGTAAAAATAAGGTGCATTAACAGCCCCAAAAACAGCTCCAAGATCCTCCTCTTGATCACCAACAAGGACTTCTACAAGGTTGGAGGCTAGGCGTTTAAGCTTAGGTTCAAAAATGGAACCTTTAGCTTGAATGTGTTTGGAAGAAAAATGGAAAACTTGAGAGAAAATGGGAAGGAAGCTCACAGCTGCAAGTGGATGAGAACGAGTGAAATGAGAGAAAAAATTCTGGTTTGCATGTGAAAGGAAAAGGAAGAAAGTGGAGTTTTTGCTTTAGGAAACATAAATGACACATGGCTTATTTGCTTGCACACTTGTCTTGTAAGGAAGGAGAAAATTTACAAGTGTCTCCCATGCACATTATTCTGCATGCATGGTTGTTATGATGTGTCAAGGTGAGTCAGTGTAAATTTTTCTGACCCGGATCAAGAGTATTCGGGCCCGGTTCAAGGGACGGGAGGGGCAAAAAGGTCATTTTCACAAAAAAACCCCAAAAATTCCCAAAAATTCCCTAAAAATAGGAAATTTAATTCTAAATCCAAAAATATAAATTTTGATGATTAAAAATAATTTTAATCACTCAAAATTCAATAAAACACTCAAAACGGCAAAAACGGCAAAACGGTAAAAACGCGGGTGTTACACCACCCCTCCATCCTTAGGTCTAAGGTTTTGGAACAAAGACCTTTCTCCTGTCATGTGTCGCGAGCAACCACTGTCCAGGTACCATTTGTGGTGTCTCCTTTGTCCTATTAAACACATCTGCAACAGGAATAATCAGAGACTTAGGTACCCACATCTTTTTGGGTCCTTTTTTGTTAGCAACAGGTTTGCCCCTTTTTTTGTGCTTGCACTGAGACACACCGAGTCCAGGCTTTCCACAGAGAGAGTATCCCCTACCTTTCTTAGCTTTTTCAGCAGGTTTAAAATTTGAATCATGTGATGATTCACTGTCTGAATATCCCAGACCACTTTTGTTCTTGGAGTTGTTTTGAACACCCAACATTTTGTTGAGGTTCTTAGTTCCATTAACAAAGTTGGCAAGGTCTCTAGTAAGTTCAGCAACTTGTTTCTTTAGTTTCTTTGATTAAACTTTCTGAACTACTAGCCTCAGAGTTCGTCAAGAGTCTTTCCTTAAGCAAAAGATTTTCAGTCTCAAGAGCTTCATTTTTAGTTGCAACTTCAGTATATGCTTTATACAAATCTTTGTACTCTTGGAAAAGCTCTTTAGAACTTTCCAGCAAATCATCATACATGTCTTGTAGAGTTTGAGGGATTACCTCAGATTCAGAACTATCTGATGAAGGAAGACTTGCCATCAAACAGAGGTTGGCTTCTTTAGCAGACTCGTCTTTCACTTCAGAGGTTGAATCATCTAGATACTCCCAGGTGGCCATCAAACCCTTTTTCTTTTTAAAGAACTTCTTCTTCCTAAAGGAGGGTTTCTTCAGCTTGGGACAGTCAGCCTTCATATGTCCTGGCTATCTGCATTCATAACAGATTATCTTGTCAGTAGATAAAGATTCTTTACCTGACTTACAAATTTTAGTTTCAAAGGATGAGCCTTTTCTGAACTTTCCCTTCCTCTGAAGCATCCTCTTGATCTTTCTTCTCATAAGAGCTAGATCATCATCATCATCAGAGCTGCCTTCAGAGTCCTCACTACCTTCTGAAGTTTCTTCAGCTTTCATGGCTTTATGTGGCCCATGCTTCAGCGGCTTGGACTTCGCATTCAGAGCCAGTGACTTCTTCTTTGGAGCATCTTCATCAAGTTCTAACTCATGAACTTTGAGGGATCCCAATAGTTCCTCCATTCTTAGAGTATTAAGGTCTTTAGCCTCTTGAATGGCAGTAACTTTGGGCCTCCAAGCCTTTGGTAGACTCCTAAAAATCTTGTGATTGTTATCACCAAAATTAAAGGTTCTACCTAAAGACTTGAGTCCATTAGTTATGGTTTGAAACCTCCCAAACATTTGATCAATGGTTTCAAACTCTTGCATCTTGAATATCTTATATTGATGAACAAGCATGCTGATCTTGGATTGCTTGACATTATCAGTCCCTTCATGGGTTGATGTCAATGTATCCCAGATCTCCTTGGCTGAAAAGCATCTATGCACCTTCTCATATTCAGATTTACTCAAGGAGCAAACTAAATAGAGTTTTGCCTTAGCATTAAGTTGTACACGTGCCTTCTGTTCACTAGTCCATTCTGCCTTGGGTATGGGCACACCACCATGGGTAGGAGTGTAATCACCATCAGTGACTACATCCCAGAGATCTATGTTGCTACTCTCAATAAACAGCTTCATACGATCTCTCCAATAATGGTAATCTGTACCATTAAAAGCCGGGGGCCTTGAGACAAAAGCTCCTTCTGCAATGTAGTGAGGATTGCTTGTTGAGGTTTCCATCTGGATCTTCTTCCTCAGCACTTGTTAGATGCTCAACTCGAGGTTGAGCTCTGATACCAACTGTAGAAACCATAGGAAACACTAGAAAGGGGGTTGAATAGTGTTTTATAATTTCAAACTGATTTTAGGAAAATGATATGAATCAGAGGGAGTGGTTTAGGATTCTGATTATGGACCTCTAGGAAAATTAGCTTGTTGCCTTGATAAAATTAGACAAAGGAAACAATTTAAATCCAATACCAAGATGGACCAGAATTTGACATAACATAAAAGAGAAAGAAAAGAGGTTAATTTGTGCAATTCAACACCAATCAGATTGCTTAGAATTGGTACAAAATAAGTTCCTTTTAAGCGTTTAAAATAAGTGAATAAAAGGTGCAGATTTTGGATAAAAAACAACGCACAGTAGGGCCCAGAATTAAGGGAATAATCCAGCGACCAAATTACCCCCCAAAGTTGTAGTTTTAGAACACACAGATTGCAATGAAATTTGAGGGAACAATGTGCAGGTTTATATCACAATTTAGCGCCCAATTGAAGTCTAGAAAACTTGCAGAATTTTAATCAAACCAAGCGCACATGTATGGTCAAATTGATACAGCCTTGCGTATGAAAATATAAGAAGGAAAGAATTGGAAGCGTATACCAAAAAGCAACTATTCTGACTTTCCATAGAGGGATGAAGCGCAGACAGCTGGGGAAAGCTACAAAAGACTTTAGTCTTCAAAAGGGATGAACAAAGAAACTCTTTTCCAGAAAGATACAAGTTTCAGTACGACGTTTCCCGTCTTCAGAAGGTTCACTGGTTTCAGCAGGTCTTGATCCTTCAGCAAGTTCCTCTTCTTCAGAAGGTTGCACCACATCAGAGGGTTGCATGACTTCCAAGGGTTGATGTATCAATAGGTTGCTGAAACACAGAAAAGACCTTTAGCAGAAATCGTTCCTTCTTTTAGAAAACTTAACCAAATTTGTTAAGCATTAAAACTCAGGGTTATGAGACTTAAACATTATTAACCATTTAATAATATTTTGAGACTCAACAGAAAGGGGGTGAAATAGAATTAGGGTAATTTTGGAAATAAATTTAGTACAAAAAAGAGGGGAGGTGTAGTCCATAAAGTCACGGTGTTAATAACAACACCCTTAAAAGATTAGGTCCACATTTAATTTCGTTTTGAATAGGCCAACCCAAATTACTATTATTTATCCCATCAACACTTTAATAATCATCAAACAAACAAAAAGATTTGACCAAAAAAAAACAAACAAAAGATTAAAAATATTATAGTTTAATTAAAAAATTTAAAACTATTATTACCTAAAAATATTTTTGATACATATATCAATAAATTAACTTAATAATTTTCAGTTTTAAACTACCAATTTTGAACTGGATTTTTTTTAATTAGCTTTCCAACCCTATTAATTAGCTCATGATCCATTTTCTACCTATCACTATCAGCATTAATGGCAGTTGTCCAATAATAAGTATTTTCCAAATGATTCCCCTGGCTATCTTAATTGCTGCCTTGACATGACTTCTAATTAACCAAGTGAAACGCAACGTTTTAATTTTTTTGTGTCTCATTTTATTTTTCCTTTTTTCTCTCTCTTGATTCTTTCACCAACCCAAAACGTAAAAGTTGGCAAAGAAGCTTCTTTTGCGTGAGAAGGCCTTAAATACATAACAACACAACCCTTCTTGCTTTGAATGTTCCTCTCTTCCTTGTTTTATAGTAACTCTGTCTAACCACATTGCCACACTATTCCTTGTCTTCTCTTTCACTCTTCACCAGAGCACTGATTAGGACCAGAACATCCTAATATGCAGCAACAGGGCGAAGCTTCGATGGTATTTTTTAAATCATTGCACTTTTTATTATTATTTCTCATTTTTATTTGTATGCATCGGGTCTATTTAGATTTTTTTTAATAATTTTTTCCATGAAATTTTTTGCCTTTCTTTGTGATATCGAGGAAGAGGTGGTCGGTGCGGTATGCTTTTGCCCTTTTTGTTTTTTAATTGCATTGCCTAATTCGATCAGCAAGAGTAAAAAACCCTACATAGATTTTGAAGAATAATTTGTCTCAAATTTGTCAATGACATAATTAAATAAATGCAGTAATAAAAAGCTTCGATGCCTGACTTGAGAACAGAAAGTATGTTGACAGGTGATAACACAAGGGTACAACCATAATTATATGAGTAATTAGATGCCAAGCTTCTACTTCGCATATATGCCTCGAGCTTGTTATGTATACAGTTGACCTAATGACTCTATAGGATTTGGTGAAATATTTTCCAGTTAGTCATCGAAATGTTTTTGGGTCTTTAAATCTCCATGGGCATAGTTGTGGATTAACCGTCAAGCTGGTATGGTGGTGGGTTAGATATTTTCCAGAATGGTGATTCGAGGATTTAACCCCTAAGGTTGTATATAAAGTTCGTTCTGAATTTGCTAATTCAATCGTAGATTCTTTAAAGTTGAATTTTCTTACTAAGTAATGATAATCAATTTGAATGACCTATTTCTTTCATGCAAGATTAGATTTAATGGCCTTTTCCTTGGTTTAAGTCGTATGCAAGAAACTTTACTTTTTCCACTTTAGAAGGGTGGTCTGAAGATTTTGTATTAAATTAAACTTCTTGCAGGTTGAACCTTGCGATATATGTGGTTCTGCTTGCTGGCCTGAAAAAATTGTTACTTGCTCTAAATGCAACATAATTCGTGAACATTGGTAATGATCGATCTCCTATTTTAATTTCCCTTCTTATATTCTATCTCTGTGTGCCTTTGATTTTTTTGGCATTACTACATTTTTAGTTTATTTCCATAAATAAACATTTTTTATTAATTAATACTAAAATGTATATATGGCAAGTGATGTATGTCCTTGATTGTCTATTTGAATTTATATACTTTTGTTGGAACCTTTAGCACTTAATTTCAAGGGTTTCTTTGTTTTTAAACCTTATATGTGAATTATGTGTTCAAATGCAGTAGAACTTTTATTATTGGATAAAAGAAGAAAAATAATGAGTAAGATTAAATGAAGATTAAAAAATGGGAAATTTACAATTTAATCTTATCACTTAATTTTATAAATTTTCTTATGACATTACAATTATTGGTTTTGACATTTTACTTCTAGTTTTTCTATATGCCTTTTGTAGTATTAATGTTGCATAGAATATTGTTCTGAATCAATCTATGCAATTTCTATCTCATTTCAGTTATTGCATGCGAAACACTCTGACGGAAATTCCTGACTATTGGCTTTGTGAATCTTGCCGATCCGAAAATGGTATAGCTTCATTACGTAAAGTGAATAAGGAGACTAGTTTAAAAAAAATGTTTAAAGTCATTACATTGCAAGTTTTCAGTCAGATTTGTTTGTGATTTCTGTTTGAGATTATTGATCTTGCAAAACTAACAAAGGAGCAAAAATTTGTATCTCAACACAAAGTAGGTGAAGTGATACCTACTAAGAAAGCTCAAACCCTTGATCGCCAAATAGAAAAACCTACAAAAGGGGCATATGGAGCTTTATCAGCAAGAAAATCGTTATCGGTTGTTGGTTCTGGTAACAAGTTTTTCTTATTATGATTTAATTCTTTTTGTTATGCCCGTTACTTTATTCTATTGATTGTTGCATTTACTCAAGTCCTAGCATCTCAATATGCATATGTAGACATGAGATTGTGGATCTTGTAAAACAAACAAAGGAGCATAAATGTGCATCTCAACAAAAAGTAGGTGCAATGATACTTTTTGTTATTATTTTCCATTGGAAGAGTGTTCTTCCACTTCTTACTAACACACTACAAATTCCAAACTGAATACAACTACTCATAAGATGTCCCACCGGGGATGCCAATTTGCTTGTTGTAAAAATTATCAAAGGAATTTCGAAATATTTTCACTTTGACTCTCAAAGTATATTTTGGCTTCAACTTCTTCTAAAATTTGCTAAGTCTTCTTCAGAGAAATCCTTTGACTTCGAATCCTTGAATTCTTGACATATCTTGGCTTTTGACTTCAAAATCTTAAATTCTTGACAGATCTTCACTTTTGACTTCGAACTTTACCTAACTTCAACTTCCATAAAATCTTCTAAGTTTTTCCATAGGAATCCTTTAAATTTGAGATATGACTATTCGTCAGATAATAATAGTACCTTTCGAGACACATATATCCTTCGAATTGTTCTTATGTATTAGAACTGGAAATACAATCTTTGCTTCGAACTCAAAGAATTATATCTGTAAATAACTTAGAAAAATTTTTAAATTTCACTCCAACAAATGCCCCCTTATAATACTAGTTCCAAGAAAAGCGTTTTAGATTTTCGTAGAAACCAATATTTTAATAGATCAGAAACCCAAGAGATTTTGTTTATCTACGATAGTTGATATATCTTTTCACTCACCACTTATCAACACATGGGGATAAGCGCACATAACTACCGTGCAATAAACGCGCCCCCTTTTCAAATGATAACTCAAAAAAAATGAGGCATTAATCATTTCATTTGATTTTGTTTTTTCTCTCCAATCTGCAACTATGAATAATCAACCTAAAACCCTATTTGCCTTCCTCATTACGTTTTCAGAGTTTACTGATAAAGAAACCTTTCTATCTTCTTCTTGCTAAAAAGCTCTCACAGAGAAACTCCATTAAAACCTCTCAGTTTCCTTCCCTCATAAAGAAAGATAAGAAAAGCCCTATGAATTTGGATAGATGAAAAGAAAAACAAAAGGAAAACAGGAAAGATAAAGGTGTTGATGAGGAAGAGAAGGAAACTTCGAGTGACGAAGAAGGTCAAACTCTTCCTGCTAAAGGAACTCCTCGACCAGTTCCTTTAAAGGAAAAGAAGACCGGGGCCTCTCAAGTAAGTTTATTTTCGATTATTATCTTCTCTCGAATCAATAATCTCGAAATTATTCTATTTTACTTACCTTTCATTCTTTTAGATTGCTCGAAATAATTATGCACTTTGAGTCAAACATGTTGCTCCCAAGTGGAAGAAATTGAAAAAGTCTGTTCCTGAAAATGTTAATGTATGTTTTCAAATTTATCACACCGCATACACTCATATACCCTTGTATTTTTCAATCATCACTCATTTTCTTTCTGCGTGTGTAGGTTCAAATTCTTGATTCATCTTCGAAATATGTTGCTGCCCAAACCACTGTTGAGAAATCTCCCCCTCATGCTTCTCACGAAGAAGAAGATCGAGAACCAAGTATTAGCTCTCCTCAGGAGGAGCCACTTAATGAAGAGATCCTTATTCCTACTGAGGGTGGAGAACCAGTTCGAACATATGGTGGAGAACAAAATAAAGAAGATGCAAGGGGTCAACAGAATGAAGAACCAACTCCTCCTCCTACGAATCAAGAAGCTAAGAATCAACATCGAGAAGATCCAGTTGCTTCGAATCCTCCTCCTGACAATACCAGCGTCAATGTACCTCTTGGAGAATCGAATAAGGATCACTCTAAAATAAATAAAGAATCAGAAGTGCAATTTGATCCTCATCTTGAGAAGCAAACTGAAGTAGTTGTTCCAGACCCAACGCCACAAATCAACACAACCTCAAACCCTTCAGAGAGAACGCCGAGTTCTTCAGGAAAATCGCAAATGCCTTCAAATTTAAAGGAATGCCTTGAAGTCCTGGATGAAAATCCTTTTGCGGTGCTTGACCTTCTGACTGGTGAAGGGTTTATGCCATCTGATCATTCTGACTCTCGATCTTATCATCCTTCCAAAAAAATGTCCAAGAACATCTAGAATCACTAAGGAACCTAGTTCTTGAATATTCTTTCTTGGAGTTGCTTCCGAGAGACGTAGAATATCAATATAGGATCCAAAAAGAGTTCGAAACGCTATCAGCATTCCAGAATGATTTGAATCCTGATCAGATAAAAGGGTTGGATTCTCGCAAGACCCTTTTCGACCAAGCAATGGAGATTCTTAGAGAACATCAAGAAAACGCCCAAAAGGCTTCTGATGTCAGGGTCAAAAAGGATGACATGTTGGAAAAACTTAATGACTCAAGAAATAAAATGTCTAAGTTCAACTATTAAAGGTTGTTGAGGAACGAATGAAAAAGCTTAGAGAGGAGGAAGAACAACTATTAAAGGATGAAGAGAACTACAAAGCTTCAATGACACGCCTCGAAACAACGAAACTTGAGCTGCTTACAGCTGTTAAGTTTGTATCTAGTGAACTGGTGAAAGCCAGTGAGAATCTCCAAAATTTCAAGGCTAAAGACGCTTCATTATTAAGGCAATATGATAGTCTCAAACAAGCCTACCAACCCCTTTGAGAATGGCCTCCTTTTTGAAGACAACAATTTCTTATCATGTAATTTTTTGAATTAACAATGTTGTTTGGTGCTTTAGAGACACCACTTTTTGTTCAACTTAAACAATTTCCCTTATGTTATTTACATGATTTTCACTTCACACATAGTTGGCTTATATTCTTTTAAATATTTTCCATTAATACTGATAATTCGACTAGAACCTCCTATTTCTCGAATTGAGTAAGCGTTATTAGAAAACACTTTTCTCGAATTCGAAAGGTCCTTCCCAATTCGGGGACCATTTTCCAAACTTCTTCAACTTTTTATCCATGGGAAGAATAACTTTTTTAAACGAAATCACCTTCTTCAAAACTTTTAACTTTTAATTTTTTATTATACATCCGAGAAATTTTTTTTTTTATTGCATCATACTTTACAATGAGTTTAGTATATTATCATCTAATAGATTTAACTCATCCATCATCATGTGCCTATAATCTTCATATGGCAATTCGAAAAGCTTTTGAATTCGAAACAATTGCAAATGTATTTCAATAGCCAACACAGAATCATGACCCTAAACCAACTTATAAGGGATAGTTCCTGTAGCATCTCGAGGGGAAATTCAATATGCCCATAAAATTTGACTAAGTGTCTTATGCCAATTTTGATGTTTTTGACCATTATGTTTTTTAATAAGGAATATGATTGTTTTATTCATTGTTTCGACTTGACCATTGGCTTGTGCATAATAAGGGGTCGAAGAAAGTAATTTAATCCCTTGCTCTTGAGAAAATAACTTAGTCTTTTGACTAGTAAAAACGGTTCCTTGGTCAGTTGAAATTGGTTCAACAATACCAAATCGAAATATAATATTTTCCTGAATAAAATCAATAACATTTGTTTGAGTTACATCTTTTAATGGAATTGCTTATACCCACCTCGTAAAATAATCAACTGCAACAATAATGTATTTATGTCCTTTTGAAGAGGTAGGATAAATTTGCCCAATTAAATCTATGGCCCATCCTATAAATGGCCAAGACTTTACTATCGAATGTAATTCACTAGCAGGTATTTGTTGTATGAAACCATGCTTTTTACATTCTTTACAAAATTTTTCAAAGTCATTACAATCTTTTGCCATTGAAGGCCAACATAAGTTTTATCTTTTCAAAATCCATTGCATCTTTCGACCTGCTTGATGAGCACCACAAATTCTTTGGTGAACTTCGACTAAAGCCATGTATGCTTTTGTTTCACTTATACATCGAAAATTATTTCCATCATGAGCCTTTTTATATAATTTCGTAGCTAATATCACATAGTGTAAAGCTCTGTATTTTAATTTTCGATCAACTAGCATGTTGTGATTCTTTAAATAATCTACCAAGGTTTTCCTCCAATCTCCTTGGTCAATTATTTCAATGTCTTTTCCTCATTCTTAAATCATTGAGATCCTCTTTGATCATTTACTAAATTCCTATCTAAATTCACATTCAAATCTTAAACATCTCATACCACATCCAACTCTCTGTTACTTAGATGGAACCACCGTCTGAAGCTATCACTATAGTTTCTAGGCCCTAATTTTGGGATGTTACATGTAGGTCTTTAGGGGAACAAAGGTAGCAAAGGTGGAGTTATGGTTAACATAGATGAAAGTATATTAAGTTAAAAGGTAAAGGTGGTAGTGAAACGGTTTCTTGCTAAGGTAAACTAACAAAAAATCGGTTGGATCTCCCTTGAGGAGATAGGAAGAAGACCACTCCGCCTTTCCAGAGAGAACTCTAGCTATCCTAGATAGAGTATCGTGGGACTTAGACCTAAAGAGAGTATCGTTGAGTTGCTTAATTGTTTTGACTTGGGCAAAGAGCAAGTTTGCAATTTGGGAAAGAAGAACAATTGCAAGTTTGTTCACTGTGGGGTTTCTCTACTTGAAGCTCTACTTTTTCATCTTTCTTAAGTCATTTCCAACCCAACAACTCTCAAAAGTTTTTTAAACCAATATTTTATAATTTTTCACATTTTCTCATATTTTCATATTATTTTTATTACTTTAAGCGGCTCAATCATTTTTTATCTCCAAGATTCCAACCCAACAACTAAAAAAGTATTTTAAATGGACTTCACATTCTACCCCACACTTATATATTTCATTACTTTATAAATAAAAAACTAACAGTTTCAAGACCATTATTTAAAAATAAAATAAAATCCTGATGCAACCCACTTTTTGAATTGCTGCAGATAACAACCCACTATTTTAAAATATAACTACTAGGGATTCATTCCCCTCTAACAAGGCAATAAAAACAAGTAATGATCTTAATGTCTGAGCATCCCAATCACAAAGACTGTTGGAGATGCTCTTAGAAAAAGAAAACATGTTTCCTAGTTCAATTTAAGAAGGAAAATTTGATTTTGGTGTTTTTCTCCTTCTAAGATGCCTTCCTACATTAGTTGGTGATGCAGTAAAAATAACATGCAATAGTGTCAATCAAGTGGGTGCCTCTAAATCATTTTTGTTCTTTTTCACGACATTAATCCCTCAATCCTAATGTATGAAAAAAAAAATAGAAAAATGGTTTGTCCACACCTAATAGTGTATTACATCTAAGAGAAATAAAAAAAAAAAAGATAGAAGTTGTTATAGACCAATAATATTTGGACCTGCGCAAATTAGCCCAATAAGGTCCAAAAACAACTATCGCACGAAGTTAACTCAATTACACAAGTCTGCTTAATCCAGTAACCAAGGGAAACCCTCATGAGAGCACCATGGACACGTCTATACAAACCTGTATTGGATCACACCTCATGGGTAACTCCTATGCCTAAAATCCTATAAAGTTCCCTATAAATATCGATGATGTCAGAGGTCATGAATCCAAGATTTCTTGAGCTCCGAGTTCGAGATCCTTGGAGAAGTTCCATACTCGAACATTAATGATAAATGTAGTGTGTTAGAGAATAATATTGGCCCATGATTTTGATGTAAACCAAAGATTTCCATACTCGAACATTAGTGATAAATGTAGTGTTAAGAGAGTATTGTTGGCCCATGATTGATGTAAACCAAAGATGCTTAATAGATGATATGATAAGAGTGTAAATGAATGACAACACGACATATCATTGAGCAGAAGCGTAAAGCCTCACAATCTTCCACCGAAAAAAGTAAAACACATAAAATAATAATCATGAAAAGCTCGTGCAAGGGAAACTGCGGTGGTAGGGCGCCACATCCCCAGCTTATTTCCAAGCTCATTCCAAATTTTATTATTAAGGGTGTTATCTGCTTATAGTACAGATATTTTGTTTCCGACTGTCCTTGCTCTTCGATCACATAATTTTGTGACACAACCTTGTGACACGGCTACATAGCGAGGCACTAACACGTATCATATCCATCAATAATTTGAATCACGTGTTATAGGCGAAAAAGCTAAATTGTCAAAAAAAATCTATGAACAACACAGATCCTTTTACAAAATAAGTAATCTTGTGTAGAAAATAAAAATACAATGGCGTGTAAAATACATAATAATTTCTCATTTCTGTGCTCTTGTGCAGTGCAGTGCGTCAGTAGCGTGTGCAGGACACAATTTTGATCGTTTTTTATGTTAAAAAGTGGGTGAATCATGAGCAAGAGAAGAAAAAGCGACACTATATATTAATTCAAAATTTGTAGTTTTTGGTAAGTATAAGGGTGAATTAGCAGTGCTGAAATAGATTAACATTTTTTAAAGAAAAAAGGGAGTTCAGGAACAACAATGTTGCTTTTTATTTTTTTTAATCGCGTACTGAAAAGAGAAATCAATCCCTCATATAAATTACTTATAAATGAGCACTTAGGACTCAAAAGTAGCCCAAATTTAAGGGAATTTCTCCCGTTGGAAATTCTAATCATCAATCACAAGAGGTTAAAAATGAAAACTTGATCAACATTTGAGTACTAAATTCAAATTTCAAAAGCAAAACAACAAAGCATAGATTTAGGGATTAGGGATCAGAGACTAAACTTATTATGTGAATAATCCTAATTTATTAAAGGTAGCTCATCATTTTTATGTTTATCATCACAAGACTCCACTCTATGAACCACATACTGATATCAGAAAAAGTAAAAAAAAAAAAAAAAGGTAGGGTTTGGTATGATCCAGAGAGAGTAGCAGCACCACTACAATCCCTAAGATCAAGAAAGAGGAAACGATAGCAAATAGGAAACACAAGTTGTCTAGATCAGATTCAGATTCAGAGCCACCACAGCGAGAACCACAAGGGGGGTGGTCAACATCGTCTAAGAGAGTTGACCGCAATCAGCAATAACCACCGGCCTAGCGGTCTTGCCAGAGCTTGACCCAACCTTCTCGATCTCCTTCACCACATTCATTCCATCAACAACCTGTCCGAACACCACGTGCTTTCCGTCAAGCCACTCGGTCTTGGTCGTGCAGATGAAGAACTGAGATCCGTTGGTTCCAGGACCAGCGTTTGCCATAGAAAGCACTCCGGGACCGGTGTGCTTCTTGATGAAGTTCTCATCGGCGAACTTGGCGCCGTAGATGGACTCTCCTCCGGTGCCGTTTCCGGCGGTGAAGTCACCTCCCTGGCACATGAAGTTAGGGATCACACGGTGGAAGGCAGAGCCCTTGAAGTGGAGAGGCTTGCCGCTGCGACCGACTCCTTTCTCGCCGGTGCAGAGGGCGCGGAAGTTCTCGGCGGTCCTAGGGGTGACATCGGCGTAGAGCTCGAAGACGATGCGGCCGACAGGTTGGCCGGCGATGGCCATGTCGAAGAAGACCCTAGGGTTTGCCATGGTTGCAGAGAAGTAAAGCTATGCGTTTCACTCACAGTAGGGAAGAAGTATAAGAGGGAAATGGATTAGGGTTTGAGCTTCGAGATCGACGAGGACATATATTTATAGTGGCGCGTGCGTGTGAATATCTCCCGAAGTGACCGTTAGATTTGGACACGTGGCGATTTCTGAGATTGGTGAAGTAACTGTGGTTAAGTTAGGAATTGACTAGGGTTGGTGGAGCGGATCCGAGGACACGGATATGCTTTCGTCTTTATGCCAAAGCGTTTTATAAGTGGACTTTTTTTCAGGCACAAACAAACGACGCCGCTCCATGCTTTAATTTAATGTGTCTATTTTTATTTTCTTTTTATTTTTTAAAGATAATCAAATTGTTTATATATATATCCGTTGCGTGAGAATTACTTGATGTAAGAAAACATGAGTGTAGTGTAGGGACATGGAGCCAAATGAATGTGGACAAGGATTAATCTCTAGATGGAGTGTCTAGATTGGACAAGACTCAACGGTGTCGATTCTTCAAAAATTGGTCTATGTCAGGTTCAGAACCTAATGAGGGAGCTTTGCTAGATTTTTATAGCAAAAAGGGTCGAGCAAAGACATATCATGTCAAGGATATCAAATAAAAAGCATATTACTGAAAAATAAATAGCAAAGATTAAAGACACTGAAGTGATATTTTTTTGGAGTGGGGCACACAAGGCCAAAGTAGAGGTCACAAACACAAGCATTTGATTTCACGATGGACCCTCAGCGACGATTATTAGAAAAGTAGGGTGCAAAACATGCATTGGATTTCACCGATTGGCCCCTCAGCAACGATAATTAGAAAAAAGAAAAAGTGCGCAAAGTCCGTTTATAATTGCAAATCAGTGATGCCATTGTCACAACACTTTCCATAGACAATAACTGTAACTAATAACTGGTTGGGAGAAAACATTTATACAGTAATAATAGTAATAATTAGTTAATTACAATATATTACACACTTTTCTGCTTAGGGAATGAAAACTATGCTTTGTTAATAAAAAAAAAAAAACTATGCTTTGAAAAACATGCTTCCGACATTTAGAAGTTTTATAAGAACTAAAATATAAATATTATATATAAAAACCAAAACTATATTTTAACCATTTATTAGATTATAACATCATAATCCAACCATGATTAGCCAAGGTAATAGTAGATTCGTTATACCTTTCTCTAATATTAGAAATTTGGATTTGGATCCTAAAATACCACTCTACAAAAGACCTTCCTTAACTATATCTTCAACATGAGGATTTGTCTCACACACATGCACTCACATTCACCACTTTCTTTTTAGATAGCATTTACCATACCTCTTCCCATAGTTTTATTAATTTTTATTATTTATTAATTAATATTATATTCAATTATGAGACAATTATAATTTCATTACCTAAATTTTTTAATTTTATGTCTATATTTAACATTATATACTTAAGATATCATTTATGTTATATATTGAGTTTTTTATTATATAAATTCGATATACTTTATGACAAAAAATCAGACAGACAATTCATGATTTGAATCGCGTTTTAATTTAATAACTGTTATAGTATTTTCCACAATTATTTAAAAAAAATAAAACGATAATATTGCAGAATTATAGTTCTTTAGAATCATTCTCTAGCGATATTTAAGATATAAAGCCTTGGCATTCTTCACCTCAAGTACACCTGTTCGAATATGGCATAACTAAAATTTTATGCCAACAAAAGTATACTAATAAAATTATGTATAAGGTAAACATTTTGGGCTATGATTTACAATACAATTCCACTTGTATGATAACCTTTTACTACAGAATCCACATTTATATATTAACATGAGGAATATCTAGCTACACATGGAAGAAGAATTGAAGAAAGCTGACTGCTTGGCACTAAGAAATTATGTACAATTAACAACGTTCTCTTTTGTCCACAGTAAAATCTCATATCAAATTCTCTGCTTGCAGTAATCCAGGATAGATAAATGATATCATCTGTTTTAAAGACTTGCAAGATGCTTTTAGAAAAGCATGGACCTCCAATGCTGCACAGGATATCAATAAATGTTTAATACTTCCTCAGAAGACAGAAATTTTAAATAATTAAAAAAATAGCAGAAGTCAATAAAATCAATAAAAGGTGCTACGGATGGATGAAGAATAATATTACCACTAAATAAAGCTCTGGCTTCCTTTGAGAAGTCCTCCACACGCCCTAATACAGGTCTAATGCCACAAATTTGTAGAACACAAAGTTCCAAGTGCAAGGCCATTTCAAGTATTTGCAACATTAAGTTGCAAACATTCTGTGTTTCTGGAGATTCCCTCAGTTTGGTGGCTTGACAGAGCTCCGTAACAATGGAAATTGCTTGATCCTGCACCCAAAAGGAAAAAAAACTCAGACAGACATCCAATTATTTGTTTCTTGGATTCAGGTGCTCCGTAACAATTAATTTTCTGCATAAAGCAAGGACTAAGAACAGTTCATAATCAAACCATTGGCAGAACTTTGCATTCCTCTATATTGTGAGAAAATTTCCAGTACTCCAGTAGTACTAAAACTCAGTACTCCCCCTCTTAATAACCTTAGATGTGGTCAGTACTTCTTTATTTTATTTAGGGAAAAAATTAAAACAGAAAAAGCTAATCATGTAAGACTGGGTGTCAATATTATAGTGGAAGCAGTATGTACTACAGTACTAAAAAATTTTCACTATATATGGGCATATATTTTTAAAAAATGAAAACAGTATACGCATGTGATTTGTGAAGTTTGCTGTTTCTTGGATTCAGGTGCTCCGTAACAATTAATTTTCTGCATAAAGCAAGGACTAAGAACAGTTCATAATCAAACCATTGGCAGAACTTTGCATTCCTCTGTATTGTGAGAAAATTTCCAGTACTCCAGTAGTACTAAAACTCAGTACTCCCCCTCTTAATAACCTTAGATGTGGTCAGTACTTCTTTATTTTATTTAGGGAAAAAATTAAAACAGAAAAAGCTAATCATGTAAGACTGGGTGTCAATATTATAGTGGAAGCAGTATGTACTACAGTACTAAAAAATTTTCACTATATATGGGCATATATTTTTAAAAAATGAAAACAGTATACGCATGTGATTTGTGAAGTTTGCTGTACCTGCAGTCCATGCAAAATTTCTGGCATTGGAAGCTCAGGAAAATGTGCAAGATCAACAAATCCAACCTCCTCAGCCCTTCTAGCAGCACCCTCAGCTTGTAAACAGAGAAATTTTAAAAGAAGAAATGTAATTCTATATACCTGCACTGCAACAGTGTCAGAGAAAAATGATTTTGGAACAGGATCAGTACTCTCAGCTGCTTGACCATAGATAGATAATGCAGTTGAGAAAGAAGAGATCTTCGGTTTTGGCACACATCCAAGTGGTGAAAGAGCAAACCATCCATTTTTGCTATTGATAAATGAAGGTTTTGAGCAAAATTCAAATTCCTCTTTAACAGTAGGTGGACATATGAGAGGAGCATTTCTGCTTGATGATTCACCAAGGCGTTGAGTTCCCCTGCTAATGAAGGCTAAAAGATGGATACACTTCTCTCTAAGCTGTCTATCTACATTTTTTATTGCCTTAATCCATGAATTCCAATGTTTTGCTAGCTCACACATGAGCATCAAAGTATGTTCTGTTTCTTTAAGAATAGCAAAAGAAATCCATGACCTCTGAGCCCGAGGTCTTTTCTTGTCATGATCATCAGAAGGGAGGTCTGGGGCATTTAGAGAATAAAAAATAAGATGAGCTTTCTCTGAAAAAAAGTAAGGCAACATGCTGTCCACAATAGCAGTGCCAGAAGAACTGTCTCCCAAGGATTGAACCATAGCAGTAACCACAGCTAATCCAAGTCCCCAAATGTCTTGAGGTATTTCAAACTTTTCATGTGAGCTGCCCGGATTCTCACTACCAATTCTTGAGAAAGCCTCACCAGATTCAGCAAACAGCACTCTCAAAGATGACAAGAAGCCAGAACAATAAAGCATCTCAGCACCTCCTCTAACCCGTGC
This sequence comes from Sesbania bispinosa, assembly GCA_026901365.1. NCBI lineage: Eukaryota > Viridiplantae > Streptophyta > Magnoliopsida > Fabales > Fabaceae > Sesbania > Sesbania bispinosa. The sequence goes on from QLOH01000108.1 coordinate 1,779,521, forward strand.
AAGGGTCAAAAAGAACTTCAAAATTATTGGAATGGAAGAAGGATTTTTATCTTGGAGTTTTAGCATAACAAACTGCAATTGAAGATGATTCTGCAGGACAGGTAACCAAGTCCTGGGCATCAGGAAGCTTCTCAGTATCAAGTCCATGACTGACAGGGACAGCATGCAATGCTCAGAAGTCGCAATGCAGCTGCAAAGAATGGGTAGTAGGCCTAGGGTTGCATTTGAAACCTTTGAGAAATCCTCACCAGAACTCTCATCTGTTCCCCCACCTGAATGTGAATTGAGGGAGTTGGACTGAAGTACTGAAAGCAGCAATGTGAGTAATAGTTTTATGATCAAATTAGCCTCAGAAGGTAACAGCTTAAGTTCACTCAATAGTTTAAGACCTGAACTTGCACATTTCAAAACAAGTAGAGATACAGATAAGGATAGGCTTTTGGAGACAGTTCTTGTCAATAGGAGGAGTAACTCTGCTTGACGTGCAAGAAAATTTAGCATATCATCAGAAGCATCTAGAACAGGTATTAATGTCTCAATGGTAGCAAAGAAAGATTGGCATATATTATCTATGCAAGTGACTATAAGTTCATCTGAGATCCTCTCTCCTGTAGTAGCTCTCCCTAGTGACTGCATGAACATGAGAAAAATGAAACATTGAGCAGAAATAAGCCACCATCGAAGGGTGGGGAGAAGAAAATTGTGTAAGAATGAAAAAACCAAAAAACAATTCAATTTATCTAGAAAATATGGAAAGTACAAGAAAACTGGAATATCAATGTTTAAATACCTTTTCACAATACTAAAATGCTTCTAATGGTCCATAGTCAGATTTTCTTTCCTCATGCATTTAACATTGGGATAAACTCCCAGGCAAAACTTTTAGCACAATATCTCCTTTTATTGTCAACAAAAACCAACGTCAAATTATTGAAAAAATTTGTGTCACCTCACTCAAAAGAATCAACTAAACTCCATCACAAACAGACCCTTTTATAATACTTCCTATTTGACACCTGGTGTCATGCAACTAAAATTATAAAGCAAAGAATCCTGCTGATGACTTCTATTATCATGACAAAACCAATTCAATCATAGAAGTAAGAAATTATTAACAAACAAGTTTCTAATCAGCCCTTGGCAGTTTAATCTTAATAAAATGAGGGAAAATGTTTAGAACCCTTATGTTAAAACAGGATCCTCCTTTCCACATATAAGAATCATGCATAAACATAAACCAACTGCAAGGCTCAAATTCATGACCATGAGAAAGCAGCATTGGAGCAGTTGAGCTAGCACATGAACACTTCAATTCATAACTTACAACTCTCTAACTCTATTATTCAGATAGGAAAATGCAATGAAAGGAAAAGAGAAATTTAATTCTCACATCATCATGGTAGACAGCCAACACAGCTATCAATCCTTTTAGTGCAGAAAGCTTTGAATTTGAAAGCAACATAACTGAGTTTGCATCCTGCAGGAAACGCAACATGGTTTCTGCAATCTCCTTGGATGTTCTCCAATCAGAACAATCCCACGCATCTAATCTTAAATCTGCTCGCAACTGTATAAGGTCAAACAAGTAGACATTCTTTGCAAAAAAATCATCATTGAACTGGTGTTGATAGGTTCCCAAAAAATTTGTTTCGACAAGATACTGAGCTAATTCTTTGAATGGTCCAATACCAATTTTTCTCCCTTCTAGCTCTCCTTGTAAATGGTAATAGAGATCGTTAAGAATCAATTTCTTTAGTTCCTTGCCCTCGCTGCGCAAATTAAGGGAAAAAAAAAAACATTATGATCGATATACATAATAATAGAAAATATACATCTGTTTAAGTTAGACAAGATAAATTCACAACATGAATCATATGGTAGAAAGAAAAAGCATACTGAGGATTTCATCAAAAAAGGTGTTTTTCTCGGTCTCCCAATTCTGAGATACAACGATAGTGAAATCAAAGTCAAGTGTTCTAAAGTTAATTTATTATCCATGAAAAAGGCATGCATGATTATATGGAGAAAAATTAATTGTTAATTTATGTTCCAACACTGTCACAGATAACATGTAATTGATATAGAAGACCTTTTAACTAATATCATAAGATTAGCATCCATGGATAAAGTCTAGTAACCTGTAACCACGTTGTGAATACTGAGATAGCAATTCAGAGAAAGCAGGATGAATGCTCAACTGCAAACAAGAAACATTTCTACTTATTAGAAAATATCGACAAAATAGTCAGATGAAAACAGATGCCAATTATGTAAGCCAGAGGTTTTGACATAAAAGTTTCAATTTTTAGAAGCCTTAACATGTTCATAAAGATTTGTATGATATGTAGACTAATACCCTTTAACATGTTACCATAGTAAAGCAGAATTAATAACTTTCTTAAATAAAATATTTTAGATGTTGGACCTTCGTCAAAATTCCATGGATCTTCTGAAGCAATGACACAGATAAACTTCCAGAGTCGCTAACTGCTAATTTTACCATCACATGAACAGAGAATAAACTGGTGGCAACCTGAAAATTACATCCACATACACAAAATAAAAATATACATTAAATGCTGGAAGTAAATGAAAAAAGGAAAGAAGTTTATAACATAAATCTATAATTGCGTCACATATAAACACAATGAAATAAAAAAAAAAAAATTGTTTTGCATTATATGAAAGACCATGTAGACACTCAACAGTAAGATCAGAAAAGTAGAAAATGGAACATGTATTGAACGTTGAAAGCATAACAAAACCATGACACAACACATGCAAGGAATTGTAATAAAATAGAATTGCTATAAAATTAACCCTATTACAGTAAAGACTATCACACCTATTAAATCAACAAGGAAAATAACATCAAGCTAACCTTTGCACCATGATATATATCATTATTATATCCACAAGTATATGACTTTATTAGTTTCTCTAAAACAGAGTCTTTGAACCATGAAGACCAAATTCCCTTAAGATCATGAACATCTGTGCCTTTAGACTTGTCAGCTTTTGTGGCATTTTGCTCCTTGTCCTTAGATTCAGCCATATTCTTCACAAGTGACTCTGCATGCAACAACTTTTTCTGCAAGAACAATTCATATGCCATGATTCCCAGTATGGCAGATTGACAACGGAAACTGTACGCCAGATTGAAGGCATCTTTTTCTTTCAGACTCTCGAGTAGAGGAGTTTCACTGCTAGAAATATTCGAGATTGCATTGGCCAAGTGTTTCCAAAACTTTTCATGGCTTCTTACAGACTCCAAGAGATTTTCATACTGGGGAGCCCCTTGCCATAAGGCAACCATGAAGTTAAGTACACAAAGCAGTATGCGTGGGTTGCTGGAGATAAAGAGAAAAATGCAATGAGCAACTTATTGAAATTTAAATGTATGACAGCAAGCTAACCAGCAATAAGGATGGAAACTAAAGCAAAAAACAGATAAAGAACCACCCCCCCCTGTCAAAGGGGAAAAAAGAGACTACCTCTTGATCAGATCATCTGCCCTTTCAACATAGTGCATAAGTGCATCTACTAGAATCGAATTTTTAGAAACTAGTGGTACGACAGAAGTTTCATTTCTCTGAAGCTTTGCATCACCAATACTTGAGTGGTCTTCATTGTTCTCTGGACCCAAGACAGCAACAATAAAAGAAGGCTGCAAAAAGGAACATTACATAAGATATTCATGATTGAATGCAGCTGTGTATGATGAAAAAATCACTTTGAGCCCACTTCCTTCCCCAATAAGAAAAAAACTGATAGAGTTTTAATACAGTAATTTGAAATCAGTATATACAAGATTCTAAGTTTTCTTTTTTTTTTCTTTTTGGTCTGAGAGTAGGTTCTTTAGGAGCATCAATGAGAGGCCTCAGTTTTTTTTTTTTGCCAAGGTCATAAGCATTGTTAGAATATACGAATAATATATCAAAATATTAACAGTGTATCTTAGAAAATTTTAATGTGTATTAGGTGATCGCTTAGTACTACTGGTTTCTATATTTCAGCATGTTTCATGATTTATTTTCTTATCTAGTGCAAGTACAAATAAGGATTAATGTTTTTTTTTTTGGTACAACATCATAACACATCCACCACCACCATGTCATTATACACCCATAAGAAAAGATATTACTAAGAATGTCTATTTTCTCTCCTCCTTCCCTACCAAAATCCCTATAATTTGCTTGCCAGGAAATTGCCACTGATGATCATTCCAAAGGAGTCTCTTCCCTTGGCAGTTATGCAACATTCCAACTAGCTCTCCAAGCTAAAGTCATTGCAACAATATTGCTGAGTTGTCTTTCGAGCAACGCTGGTCTCTATGGCGCCTCCAGCATCCCTAAGTTGTCTTTCCATCCATGTATTGTGGTGCTCGAATAATATTTTCCCTTTTAAAAGATTCATTTGTAACAAGCTGAAAGCATAGTAAACTTTAGCTTGAGGGGGAATGTTAAAACATATAAAAGTACCTCATTATATCAATATTGTATCTTCCAGTTTATTTAAAGTATTATCTCTTCGGATTGGTTGCCATATTTCCTTACATTTTATGATTTGTTTCCCTGTTTTATTCGGATTAAGATTTAAGAGTCAAGTATAAATAAGGATAGTGTTTTGTCTTTTGTATCACATCATAACACATCCATCATGTTATTGACTTTTTATACACGAGAATATTATTCAGTCTCTATTTCCTTTCTCCCTCCTACCTTACCTAAATCCTTAAGTGACTGATACTAGAATTTACAGGAAAAAAAAAATATTGCCAGCACCAGACAAAGCAAAAAAATGCTACCAGTGCAAGTAACCTTTTAACTTCTACATAAAAAAGGTGAAATCCAATTCTTTAATTCACTATACATGATTCAAACCTGGGAATGTGCTGCAGAAGTAAACATATTAACTGTTGCAACAAAGAGATCTTCATTTGATTCTGACTGCTCCTGCAGTATGTAGCTCACAGAGTGCCTCAAATTTAAGATCTATAACCAATGACCAATTAGAAAAAGTATCACTTAAATTGAACTTATAAACTAAAAGAACAATAAGCTGAAAAAGCTAAAACTAACACCACAAACCTCCTGATTATCTGGAGCAAAGCATGTGGTTCCATATGAAAATGGTTGAATACATTCTGCTATGGCAAATAACATTGAAATAAACTTGACAGCACCAAATTGGATGGCCTACATAAACAAGGTGTCTGTTGTCAAGCAAGACAATAGAAAATAGGTATTATTAAGTACATATTCACTGAAAGGAAAGTAAAATATATAGCAAATAATCTATCAACAAATATATGTAGAGCCCACTTGATTAAGGCTTCAAATCAAATCCATGATTAAATATATGCTTAATGGATGAAATGTAATTTTAAATACAAATAAGGCAATACAACATGGAAAAGAGAGATGAAAGGTCGAGAATCCTAGTGTAACCATGAAAACTAGAGCAAATCTAGCAAACATGACAAATGTGATCAATATCATTTCCTTATGTAGCTAAAACCATTATAAATACCTAACAAATATGTGCTTCAAGGATCACTAATTGATGGAAGAAAAGATAACAAAAGGAGAGGCATGTTCATTATTGTTGAACAAAAACCCATTACCACCACTGCAAGTGTGTAGTAATAGTAGGCAGGTGTACAAAAGAAACAGAAAAATGCAATGACACAAATTCAAGCAAGGTTAGAGTTCATACAGGATCTCGAAAGTATGAAATCAAGGATATAACAGAAGTGACAACAGGAACTGATTTCGTTGTGCATGAGAACACTGCCTGGAGAAAAACAGGAATGCTGGATGATGTATCCTGTACAACATAGAATGATTTCAGTGTTTTCATAATGTAAAGATATCATGAATATGAACAGTAATTAGAAAGAGGAAGTTATGAATAATAATAGAAAATAAATTAAACTATTGATTTATAGTACAAAAATAATAATGCTTAAAAACATCAAAGATGAGATGGATAACAGATAAATATGATATTATCAAGAGAATTTTTGTAATCATATATGCAACTGATAAAACCATTCAAATTTATAATGATAATTCAAGATAAATTTTTTGCAGTTTGCCTTTGTACCTTAGAAAGTTTGGTCAGCATGGCTGAAAGAATATCTAAAACAGAACCTATAGCAAGCTGTAACCCTTCAATTTCCATTGGATCAAGAATGCGGCTTACGTGCAATTTCTGTTATAAATGCTTTGTCAATAAGATGAAGGAATAAGGAAATACATTAATAAATTGATGATAAATAAACCCAAAATAACTTCCACTTGTGTCACCTCCAAAGCATGTGCAGTAGTGCAAGCAATTTGGAAGAGCGTGTTGTGGATGGAAGAATCAGAGAATAACACATTGTGTATGATCTCACCCAATTTTCCATAATAAGGCATTGATATAATGCATTTTTTCATCAACTCAAGAACCTGCAGTAGTATCTCAAAGTTTAAATTAATCAAAATAGCATAATCTTAAGTCTTATTGCATAAAACCTACATTTATTAATTATTTCCCAGAATCACATCCCGCTGCCCTAGCAATGAATTAGATGTGACCAAAATACACTTCAGAGTTCCAAAAACTAAATCAAATAATTTGTCTAGGAAATGTTTTCCGAACAGCAACAATAAAATCTGTATCAAATAATCCACAGTGCACATAATAAAATCTTAAATTTCAGTAGACCACAGGAGTGGAAGTTAACCAGTCAAGATAAAACATATCATAAAACACCTTTCCTGATCAACAAATGTGCCAACAGAGAACCACTATAAAGTAGAAACACATACTGGCAGAATTCAACAAGTATGAGGCATTCATCACAAGTTCAACATGAAGAGCACATATAAAGCACCCAGCCAACAATAATTGCAATGAAAGAAAAAAATTATGAACCAAAAAACTGTTTTGAAGCAAAAGGAAAAAACTTATTATTGCTTGTTCAATTCAGTATATCAAAAATAAGAGAATTAGCAGCATATATTTCATGAAGAGGCACAAGCAAATAATATTCTGAACTAAGTATTGGATAAGATTTTACTTATAAATTCTGTTTCTTGTGTCTTTATTCACATTAAAACCAAGCTAGCAATTAACAGAAAGAACTGTGAAGTATTCCATTATGGAATAATTAAAACTGAGTACAAAATTGTATGACTACAAAGGGAAGCAGGACATACCTTCAATGTTATTTTCCATCTAATATGCTTCATCTTGTATTTCCAATACTCATGATTGACCAGGACATACTGAAATGAGAAAATAATCAATGCCAGGAGAGCATCATTCTCTATTCCTGTTTCTACAAGCTGTATGGTGAATTCCAGCACTGCAAGATTCAGACCAGAACATAACACTATGAAGAAAATAGATGCAATATCGCACAAAACTTCACAAAAGCATGCCAAACCAACAAATTCTATTGAATTAATTTTTTGTTGCAAATTTAAATTAGCTTAGATCTAATATCAGTGTATTGTCACAATCTACAGGAGTTGATTATAGAATTTTTTTTCTTCCTTTTCTGGTTATTGGTCATAGTTAATTTGGTATATTGCAGCAGTAAAAGGAAAAGGCACAGCATCTTATCAGAATGCTAAGGCTACCGTAGCAGCAACACTCACAAAAACTTTTAAATCAAACATCCAACATATTTAGTGGCCCATGTTGTCAATGAGGCTGTCTGCATATCAATAATAAGGAAGAAAGAAGCAAAAAGATAACAGAACAAAACCAACACAAATAATTGGGATAAATGAGACCTATCTTGATGTAGTCCAACTTTCAAAGCAAGCTAGATAAGCACAAGAATTAATTAGACACAAACAATCAGAAACTAATACATATCATCATAGCACTAAACTGGATGAGAAACCATGTTAGAAATACCTGATATTGCCAAGGGACAGTCATTATTGTTTTGCTCACAGTCAATTAAAAGCAGCCTAGCCAGTCTGTCAGATAGCAACCATGACCCACTGGAAAAGGACAGAATAACTTAGGAGATGTAACTTCATATTCTATAAAATAAATCAATAACAATAAGTAACTCTGATACTACATGACCACCAGAATAAGAAAATGTGATGTCACAAAATAGAGGACAAAAGGATTAACAGGTCCATTTCTTTTTAAGTAAGCACAAAATTTGAAACCAATTTTGTGAAGACAGTAAGCTACCTAAGTGTATATGCATGCTATGTTAAGAAGTGTTTTACCTTGACAAGCCATTACTGCCTACACTGAACACAGCTGTCTGCAAGTTGTATCGAATAGATTTGAATTTAGAGTAATTGGTGCAACATTAGATGGAGAACTGGAAAGGAAAAGAAAACAATTAGTAAGCCCTTCCTCGATAACATTATGAATTCAAAAATAAATGAAGGTCAAACAACAAAAATTAATGATGAAGAGCTAACAAGGAGAAAGCCTCAAACAATCCATCCAAATATATGTTTTTTACTCGAGAGTCGAGACTCAAGACACAACTACAGATCAGATACTTGACTACCACAAACTCTGCAACTTCTACAGAAGAATTAGTTCAATTACCAAATCAACATGATCCCCAAAATCTTAACGCCCATTGACATAAGTGCAGCACCATAGGAATTCAAAGGCAGATTTTTTACAAGATTGCAAATTATCTCAACCACCCTGTCAGACAAGGAAAATAAATCATTTAATAAACAAAGATATCATGGAGAGAAAAATGTAATAAATTACAAAACTAATCAAAGGACGATCATTTAATGGAATAATTTACCAGACATTCTTTTTAACCTGCTCATTGATCAAACCAATAGCATGAAATTGCACAGAGTTGCCAATGTCCATCATAGCAAAACAAACAGCCTGCATACAGTAAGAGAATCTGTGAGATAAGTAAGGGGACAAAGTCATTATTCAGAAAAATACAATTTTATATAAGCTTGGGACCCCATTACTGTAAAATGCTTTGGAGCCTAAGCAGCCAAAAGTTTCAACAGAGTCCATACATAGCTCAGTCAGGCTGGTTGGTAATGACAAAGAGCCATAACAGGCTCCTATATCAGGGCTTAGCTAAACAGAATATCATAACAGTGAAGCAGAGCCATAGTCCCTATGCCAGACTAGAAAATATTAAAAGCAAAATCTTGATAAATGTAGGGCATACCATGATACTAACAAAGGAAAAGCTTCAATGGAGCATGGACCAAAAATATAAACCAGTTCAAAAAGGCAGGCTGGCAGTTCTTTCAGTCTTCTAACTTCTAAGAATAAGTAGATTCTTTTTTTCTATTTATATTTGATAATTTTATTTACTAATTAGTAATTACTACAAAGCTGAGAGGGGATGAAACCAACTAGACTAAAAGACTAGAAGCATAGATGGTAACTAAGGCTGGTCTAACAAATAAATACAACAAAGGTATAAGCAGATCCAATTAAGTCAAAAAACAATAACCAAATTCATTAGGAAGACAAAAATATTACTTCCAGAACAATTGATGCACAAATCATATCATTAAAATTACTACTCAAAATCTTTTAAGTTTCATCCTACAATGCCATCAATGAGAAATATCATAGTGAACAGTTCATTATATATCCGTGAATCAGTCATGAAGACAGTTGCAACAATTAAAAAGAAGTGGCTGTATTCTTCCAAAGAACCAAAGTGGAAATAAATGGCCATTTAAACTAACCAACTTACAGTGTTAAAAGACACCAATCTACTGAGTAGGTCAAGAGTGAAAACAGTTTCCTCCTTGCTATTTAAATACATCCCTTGAGCCAATTGTAGGAACAACACATACAGTCCAGATGGTGAATACTACAAAATGAAGATTTTGTCAGCATGAATACTAAAATTTTTAACAAGTATAAAACATAAGCAACAGTTATATTTTCCAACTAAATAATCTTGAAGAATGGAGAACTGAACATTAGCATTTATTTGATTATTACTAAAGAATAATATTTCAGATTGCAAAACCATCGCCAGAGAATTTACAAAGACTTCAATATTTTTCTAGTGTTAGAATAATAAGAAAATATCTTACAATATCTTAAATTATCTCTTAGGATTAGTATCATATCTTAAACTACCTTAGAAATCATCTAGGATTAGTCTTTTATGGGTGCGGTTGATTCAGTTTTGTTTTTTAGTTTTTTAAAACTGTTTTACAAAATAGTTTTGAAGAACGGTTTTTTACAAATAAAATGATTTATTTACACATTTCCATAACAAAAACAGCAAAACTAAAAAACAGTTTTCCAAAACATCTCAGAGTAGTTTCAGAATTTTAGTTTTTAAAAACAAAAAAACAGACACTTTTTCAAAATTGTTTTTAAAAACTATCTGTCAAACAAGTTTTTCAGTAACAGAAAACAGTTTATAAAAAATGTAAACAAACAGGCCATAATTTCTTCATATCCAGGATTTGTTTCCTTATTCAAGTAGAATTAGGATTCTGGTATAATTTGTTCCTGTTGGATTTGGAGCCTTGAATTAGTATAAATAAGGGTCGGTGCTTAGTCTTTTGTATCAATCATATCATTGTATCACATTACAAGAAATATATTCATAATTATTATTTCTTTTCTCTCCTTCCTTATCTTTAAAACCCTATAACTTTAACAACTAGTTCGGATTTGGCAAGCAAGTAATTTAGTTGAAAGTAACCATGTGTAGATAAAACATAATTAAAATCAGTTTTATGAACTGCAAAATATTGCTTTTAGTACTATACAATATTCATAATAAAAAATTTATCTCTTTCTATTAGAAGCTTTCAGAACCAGCCTCATTAGATGTGATTGGAAGGATTTTCAGGTTATTGGTCATTCCAAGCCTACCCCAAGGCAAAGAGGAGACAGAAAAGAAACACAAGAATAAGAAATAACTTGAGTCATAAATTTCCAGACCACCAAAAATTGGTTGTGAAGGAAATTTATGATTATAGATCATCAATAAGGCTACAGGAGGCACTTAGAAAAATAAATTAAAAGCATAATAAACAATATGTGGATCACACACCTCCCATCGTACAAGGGCAATGTTCTCTCCAACAACTTTCAAGACACGCCCACGAGTTCCAGATGGAATAAACAAACCTTCAATCCCAGGAACTTGCACTGCCTGTCGTGCCTCAACAATATGAGAGACATCATCTGCCTGCAAATCACTACTAATCTCGAACAAGGATGACACACCAACAGACCTATCTAAAAAGTTATACCTGTTGAAAAACTGCATCCATAAGAAAGGCTACCAACAATTTAATAAAAAAAATGTGCCTTTAAGTCTGAGAGGCCAATGGCAGTGCCATACTTATTCCAATATATGAGATAATAGAACAACAACAATTAGTTATGTACTTACACACACTCTGCAGGCCAAGTTCCTTCACAAAGGGATGACAAGAGTCTAACAAGTTCTACTGTCCTGAAAGGGAACTCACTCTCTAGGTTGCAAAGAAGAGACCGAATCGGACCATCAATAAAACTTTCCTTGTCCCAAAACTGAACACATAGTGATTCCTGAAAGTTGGAGCACAGTCCTTTGATCAATAAATGATCACTAGCAGATATCATGATATGAAGCATTGAGAGAACTGAAGGGCAATGATTATACATCCAAACCTCTCCACGGTAAATCTTGCAAAGAATATCCAGTATCAAGTGGGATTATTGTCCTCTGGCTGTACCTTGGTTGAAGCAAGCCAAATGAGAAAGGCATACATAATTGATAATTCCGTTAAAACTAACTATAGATTCTACAACGATACCTGAAGGTTGATCTCATAAGATGCAATAAATGCAGATATGAATGTCCTCAAAACACTGCGATAACCAGACACTGGGCCCTGAATGGAAGGGGGGAAATAATTTATTGCACAATAATTTATACAGCAGAACATACAAAATTAAGAATATACACATTCTGTACTACCAATATAATATGAATATAAATATTAAATATACCATGCTTGGTTTGCTTACTATAAAGTATAAACACAATTTAGTATAGTAGAAAGCTGAATGCTTTATAATAGGAGAGGCACAAATCAAGATTTAACTAAAATTCATCTATTATAACCAGTTGTGCTACCCAAGTAAGAAAGACGCACATCATAATCCTTCAAAATGTCACACTGAAGAATTTCAAGACAATAACATAAGGATCCAGCTTCAAAGGCTTGACGAACATAACCAATGTGATCAATCTCCTGGATGCAGAGACAAGAAAAAGGGTCAACTTTGTAATACATATACATGCTTAAGTAGTAAATAGAATTTTACATATAACTTAACCACATACCACGAGCTCATTGTTTTCATCTTTTTCCGGAAGTGTCAAGAGTAGGTAAAGAAATACTGCCCATGCAAGAACTAGAGGACCAGCTTCATTCATTTCAAAAGCACTGAAGGTAGAAACTACTGCATCCATCTCTTGGATATCAGTCAAGGAAAAAGTAGACACGCCTTTCCTGGAAGTCCAAACAGATTTTGCAACCAAAAAAAAAAATCATATTAATTTTTTTCCAAAAGGTAGTCAATTTATGCCAGGCTATAGAACTGCTATAATAAGAAGACCACAGTCCAGACAGGGAATATAGTTACAAATGAAAAATATCAATATAACCAAAATAGATATATTGAATTATTGGCAAAGTCAAAGAACTCTAACAATGACTTAGAACATATAAAATACATCCCAAAAAGTAACAAAAGTAGGAGACTTCAAGGTGAGAATTGGATAGATTTCACTAATGAATAGAATAGGGCAAAGTATGCAATTTCTTCCCTAGTTGCAGATTGAAAATTCTACTGGGTATGTAAATGAAACAGCATGTTTAAGGAAGGCAAGCCTCAAAGAATGGAACATCCGCCTCATGATTGCCTCAGAGTGAAAGATATTTTCACAGATAAAGTGGAATTTATTTTAGGTTCAAGCAGAGTATTGCAAACCAGATCCAGTTCAGCATTTATCCAGTCATTGCATCAGAAATGAGGCCTCAGATTAGGGCCTCACAATTCACAGGATTTCATTGGTTTAACCAAATTGTCCCACATTGTTTTTCCATAACTAAAAAAAAGTACTGACCATGATGTAAATAAACACCGCTACACTAGTCTAACCTGTAAGGTATTTCATCATGAACCATTTGAAGAAGATTCTCCAAGTTCAGGGTTTCTATTAAAATAAGCAGCAGCTGAACTTTAACGTGATAAGACAACTGTTGTGCTTCTGTAGTGATGGCCAGCTTCCCAAGTTATAATCACCGGTTAAGATCCCCTGGACCAAACAAAGATTTTGAGCAAGCATTTGATTTATGAAAACATCACAAAGTACCAGCAGAAGTATATTAATATACCTTGTAAAGAGCACCAAACTTCTTCCATATTTTACCACTACAGGTACAAAATGAGTCATAATATGTCAGGAAAAGGATGTCTAAAACCAGGTTGTCTTCAATTAGAGTTTCCTCAGCCCAAAGAGTAAAAAGATCAACATCCTTCAAGCATTCCAAAAATCATATACTTTGAGTCATCAAGCAATAAATTTTTCAGTCACAATTCATTTCATGAAGATAACAATCGAAAACAGTAAAATCCCATACAGATATAAAAAAGAATAATTTTCCAATGTTTAGTGTTTCACATGCTCCATAGGGTAATATACTGTTACAGCATCCCAGGGTTTGGAGACACATTGTTAGGATCCAATTGCAAGGTATGGGACTTGAGTCCCACATCGGAAGTATGGGATTCCGGAGTGGGGTTTATAAGGCCTTGGACTCTCCAACTACAATAGCTAGCTTTTGTGGTGTGGTTCTCCCAAGGTTTTTATCAATTGGTATCAGAGCTTTCCACCATGACTTGCAGCTGCAATCGAGCGGCGCGGGTGGTGACGCCGGCATTGCAGTGTTCGCCCGGTACTAGTCAAAGGGGCTAGTGCACAGCCAGCCCGCGTGGGCGCCGGGGCTGCAGAGCGCGGTGGGATGTTAGGATCCAATTGCAAGGTATGGGACTTGAGTCCCACATCGGATCGGAAGTATGGATTCCGGAGTGGGGTTTATAAGGCCTTGGGCTCTCCAACTACAATAGCTAACTTTTGTGGTGTGGTTCTCCCAAGGTTCTTATCACACATAGCATACTAATCAAGACACTGAAAGAGTGGCAAGACAATGCTATACAACAAGACCCGAGTATTAGCTTTACAGCATGCACAATGGGTTAAAAGAATTACATCTAAGTTATGTGAGGATTGCATATCATACACAAGCTACCCATCTTATATAGTCATGTGAAATTGAAGGATGGTACATGGAGACTGAACATACCATCTGCTCTGGGTAACTATAAGACAAGAGACCTTCAAAGAGAGATACTAATTTACTTTCTAGTCCATCGTGAAACAGCTTTCTTGCCTCCTCCTTCACAGCATTGTTTTCAGATACAGGACCAATGTATACTACATGAAGAGTCAAAATCCAAAGTAACATCAGCAAGAAAAGTCAACTAAGAGTAAGTGGAAATGTTTACTAAACCTATAGAAACTGAATGTGTGAGTGTGCACATTCAGGTATGTCTTCCAACACAGAGAATTGACAGAGCAAGTACTGAGTGGCCATAGAAACAACATGCTACTTACTAGCATGCATGAGAATCCACCTGATGCACTTTAGCATACACTGTCGCTCCTTGTAATATTGAATTAACATCTTCATGACAAGATAGAAAATAAATCAGAAACAGGAAATTAAATGAAAGTATCATACATGGAATACTATCAGCAATCTCACACTCACACAACTTTTTTGGCAAACACTTCTCCACATGAACTATGTATCTGAAACAAGACTTTATAAGTTTTTGAACAAGCTAAAATGCCAATATATTTTGAACTCTCATATGCAAGGATGGCAATCTAGAGAAGCAGAATATGATTCATAACATACGCACATTAATGATAAGAGACAGAAACAGGAAAAGCCAGAAAGGTTTCACATTGAGAGAACACAGAGACAGGGTCATATATATATATATATATATATAGATGGGGGGAGAGAGAGATCTTGTAGTGAGATATTGGGGGGGGGTGGGGGGGGGGGGGGGATGCATAAGCATGGAGTTTATGGAATAGATAATCAGGGATTATGACATCTTTAGATCTGTTAACCCAGCTCATCATGCTATTTAACACCCAAATGAGGGCATTAAACCTTCTACCGAAGTCCAAATATGTAACTTGAAATGTATTGTGTGCACAAGTATAAACCATTCAAAATATTATGTCAAAGCTTTGACCTTCCAACCAGTACTCTAAAGTCTCAAACAATTAATGTCACATAAATTTTACATATAATTTTTGGGAATCCATCAAACTATAACTTCATATAATTCACTTTAGTTAATTATTTGAAATTGTCAGTAAAAACATATCAGATCAGCTAAATCCTTCAAAATAGAATAGTACAACATATGACCATTGTAGATATCAGCACTTGACAACATCAATGTCATAAGGAATGAGCAATGGGATTGAGCTACTAACTTTGTGAAGAAAGTCTGGAGCCATGGAATCAGCAGCTGCATTGTTATGTTTGATGTTCCTTTCAACGAGTATGTATGATTGAACCTCATCTAGTTGCTGAAATAAACAAGAATAGCAATAGAAAGCCACCATGAGGCTATCAGCAGAATATGTAAATGTAAATTCCCCCTAATAAAGAGGACGAAAAACAACACTCATCCACTCAGTAGCAACACAAATATAGGATAACATCACTTCCTCCAATCACAGAACAAATTTTCAAATTTCAATGTCAAAACATAATTCCAGTTTTCCCCCAGCAACGAAAATGTTTCACTCCATCATAAACTCCTGAATCCCAAACAAAAGATAAAGACAATAATGATGACACGGTAATGAATAATGATTCATTAAGGGCAACAATGTAGACAAGCAAAGACGAGGAACCAACTGACCAAGCAGGAGCTAATCTGTAAGGCTTTATCTTTCAGTTGAGGTTGAATAGTCAGCTCTTGAGATCCAATTTTCAGCTTCTTTGAATTCAAAGCTTCCTTGGATTTTTTATTGGGCGGTTTGAAGCGCGAGAGTGTATCCACGAACCAGCCATGGTTGTCCTTCAACTTCTTCGCCTGAATAAACACCAAAACTCGATTGAAGTAAATGCACAAATTCAGGTGCAGGAAGACATAGATGGTTGAGAGTGTACCAAATTTGGTGGGAGATCTGAGGAGAGAGAGGTATTTTCGAGCTCAGTGAGGAGGAGAGTGAATGAGTCCCACCACAGAGAAGCATCGACAGAGCTGGTATCGGCCATTGCTGGAGGAGAGAACGAGAACGACAACGAAGAAGAGAGGTAAAACCCTAGCACTGCAGAAACCCAGAAATGTAAAGGGTTTAGTTTAATCTTTTTGATTTGATTTTTTCTCTTTTTCGCGCTGTCTATGCCCTGACTGGGATTGGGTTCAAGCATGGACCATGGTCTGCTCTCAAGTTTAAGCTTTTTCTTTTTCGCATATATATGAAACTATGTGTGGTGCACAAGTTTAAATTCTTACTCAGTATAGTAGGTTATTAACATGTTGCAAAATATTTATATTATTATTACAAAGTACATCAAATTTATAAATTATAAAAAGATCCTTTTTTGAATTAGAATTTGAAATATATTTTTCTTGAAACAATGATCGCCTAATCTTAACGGAACAAATTTATCAATTCTTCATCTTCATCACTTATTTTTCGTAAAGCTTGCAAAGTCATGTTCTTCATAATAATTCCTCGTAAAGCTTGCAGACTGACTCGAGAAAGCCACCACGTCGTCGCCGCTTGAGGCTGTTTTCTGATTCCGCAGTTTCGTTCGCACGTTCATTCTTGAATTTGCACATTCATTGCTCGTGGAGGCTGTTTTTCTGATTCCACAGTTTCGTTCGCACGTCATTGATCTCGAATTTGCGCATTCATTGCTCAGGTAGTTTGTTCCTAGTTCCACCGTTTGGTTCGCGCGTCCATCATTTTTGAAATTGCGCATTCATCGCTCAGGTAACACATCGCTCAGATGGGATTCTCACGGTTTTTTTTTTCATTCAATTTGTCTGCCCATTCAATCACTACTTGTGTCAATGCTTGCTCTTTATTGGTCTTGTTCTTCCACTGCTTTTGGGTTCAGTTTGGGTGGGTGCTTAGAATTAGACATGACACGGCATAGGGGACACCGAAATTGAAATTGCTTAATGTCTCTATGGGGTATTTTTATTCTTCCCCAATCACTCAACCACTCAACTACTTCATTTCTGTCTATGGGGTTTGAGTTAATTCTCATTTTTTTTGCTCTTTGTTGGATTTTGCTTTGTCTCTACATGAAGTTCTAGCTTTTGATAAGTTGAAATGCACACTATGAATCATCACTACTGCCTATTATGTTGCTTCACTACTATTGGCCCCTGCTAGTGCTGCTATTATATGTTACTGATTCATGCTTTCTAATGTTCTAGTTGGCTATTAACATTAAATGCATGTGGTTGACATATGTTGTAGTGTCAAGTCTTGTTTGCCTTTCTAATTTTGTGGTAGTCTAACTATTTATGTTTGTGGCTCTCATATTTTTCTGCTACTAAATTGGTCTTTGTTCTCATTCTCTATTGGTCTTATAATTATTAGAACCGTACAATAGTTGTTGTCACAGTTGCTAGACCCACAACTATGCCTTTTGAGACTTGAGTATCAAAATGACCCTCTACAGATATAAAATTAGCGGCTGAGTTTGATGATATATGTAGAGTGCATATTCTTTGTAGGAATCCAAATATTAATATAAGGTTTATTGATCTTGTCCTCACGACTTGTGTCATTATTTTCTTATATTGGTTGCTGACATGTTTAGGCCATTTGGATAGATTTGCAAAACACCGAGGAAGAGGAAATGTCCATGTTCGAAGAAAATGAGACATCTATGGTATGTTTTGATGATGTGGAATATAATATCAATGTCATAAGGTCTGCAATTATTTGAAGTCTAATGTCATGGTTTAACGATTGTTTATGTTGTTGGCAGGGTTTGGACGATATAACCTCTCAACAGGGTGACGATTATGACGGTAGTCGAGGTCCATGTGATGATGCTATTGGGTTTGATGAAGGTGAAGAATTCTTAGGTGAAGAGAGTGTGCAAGATGATTGTTTGAAGATGTTATTATGATAGATGATTTTAATGATATTAAGAAGATTGATATGAAAAATATCGGTGAAGATGATCTTCGTAAATATGATTTTGCCGATCTAGATGTGGCCCACAATTTCTACAGATGGTATGGTAGGTCGAATGGGTTCTCTGTTCGTAAAAGCAATGTAGTACCGAATAGTAAGGGTGACATTTTGCAGCAAACATTTGTTTGTTCTACACAAGGACATAGAAGGGCTAGGCGTTCCACAAGAAGTTCTAAAAAGAGACAATCGAAACCGCTAACAAGGTTTGATTGTAAAGCAATGTTTCGTGTTCACATCAACGTTAACTCAGGCCGATGGTATGTGACGATATTTGATGATAGTCACAATCACAAATTGTTGGAAGAACAGCATTGTGGCATGTTACCAGCATATAGAAAGAGGACAGAATCTGACATTATGCAAATTAACAATTTCAGAGAAGTTGAGATAAGACCCCCTCATATCTATGGTTCATTTGCTAGGCAGTCAGGGGGCTACCAGAAGATTGGATTTTTGAAGAAAGATATTTATAATGAGATAGGCAGACAAAGACAACAACAAGCTTTTGATGCTAGTGGTGCTCTGGAGTATCTTCGACAGTTGCGGTTGAAAGACAATTTGATGTTCTACAAACACATAACAGACGAGGATGGGAGACTCCGGCACCTATTCTGGTGTGATGGGGAAAGCCAAATGAACTACCAAGTTTTTGGTGATGTGTTAGCCTTTGATGCTACTTATCGCAAGAACAAGTACATGTGTCCTGTAGTGATCTTCTCTGGCGTTAATAACCATAATCAGACCATTGTATTTGCAAGTGCTATTGTATCTAATGAGACAGAACAAACATATGTTTGGTTGCTGGAACAGCTTGCACAAGTAATGAAAGGTAAGGCACCATCATCAGTAATAACTGACGGTGATTTGGCAATGAGGAACGCAATAAGGAAAGTATTTCCTAATGCGCACCACAGGTTATGTGCTTGGCATTTGCTTCGCAATGCAACAAGCAATGTTGGAATTCCTGATTTCATGGCTTATTTCAAGAGGTGTATGTTGAGTGATTGGGATGTGGCTGAATTTGAGCAAAGGTGGAACAACATGCTTTCCATGTTCGGTTGGAAGACAATACATGGCTTAGGGAAATGTATGAGAAGAAAAATATGTGGGCTACAGCTTATATCCGAGGGCAATTTTTTGCTGGTATAAAGACTACATCTCGTTGTGAAGCTTTGCATTGTCACTTAGGCAAATTTATACACTCGAGGATTAATTTGACCGAGTTTATGTAGTAGTTTCGTTGATTCCTAACCTACTTTCATTTTAGAGAAGTGGAAGCTGACTTTAGATCTGTGCATGGTGAGCCAGTGTTGCAAACAAATGTTCATACCCTTGAGAGGTCAGCTTCAAGACACTTCACAAGGAGTTTATTTTCATTGTTCAGTGCAGTTCTTAACAAAGCATCTCTAATGAAGGTAATTGATTGTGAATACATGGACACATATCATATATACATAGTGTAAAAGTATTGTTCTTCTGGAAGCATATGGAATGTGTCATTTTGTTGCAGAGCCCATTCAAATTAACTATTCGTGCCTACGAATGGAATCCATAGGCTTGCCATGCGAGCACATCATAGTTGTATTGGTTTACTTGGACTTTTGTGAACTACCAAAGTGTTTGATATTGGATAGGTGGACAAAGAGTGCGAAGGCTTCTATTCGTGGGACTTACATTGATGGTTCATGTTACTGGGATTCTCATTTGATTGCTAGATATGCAACTTTGCTTGAACTTTGTAGAGAATTGTCCGAACTTGCATCTCATGATGATGATGACTATAACCATATAGTTAATTTGGTTACTAATGAACTTCATAAGTTGAGGCGGAAGAATAGGGTTGCATGTGTTATTGACAATAATGCATCACAAAATATGCATGGAAACTTACGAGATCCAGCACCTGTCAGAAGCAAGGGATGTGGTCCAACCACAGCTGCTACATCAACAAGATGCAGGCGGGGTCGTCATTGTGGTATTTGTGGGTGCCAGTGGTCACAATAGGAGGTTGTGTCCAATTGGTAGACAAAATGTTGATGAAATGACCCCCTCCACTTCCAGGCATCCGTTTGTAGGTGAAGATGAAGGTTCCTTTTATCACAATAACAACCTAAATAGTGGCTTGGTTAGTGCTTGAGTAATAAATTTATATGCTTTGGCTATATTTTATCATGTATCATGCCAAGTAATTATTCTCATGTTTCTATGTTGACATTTTTATGATCGTATAGGATTCTTCCCAGTTACATGAACAACCACACATGTTTGCATATTCAACCAGTCAAGATGTTGATGGAGGCAATAATTAGTTTGGTTGAGGCAAATAATTGGGTGGCTGCTGAAAAAAGGTGTGTATTGTGTATTTTCTTGTTTAACAAATGCTTCAACATAGTTTGGAAAGATCGGACATAGGCAAAATGTCACTGTGATGTTTAGGATTTATGTAGGATTGGTCAGAACCATTTGTAAGATTGGTTGTGTTTAGGGTAATTATACATGTGTTTGTATGAATTTTGTTCAGCAATGGTTTTGAGCAACATGGTGTTCATTTTATACTCACATATAAAGACAATTAATGTGAACCTATTATGCTTATAGAAATAAAATGCCTTAGATTAGGTTCTGCTTTATAGCATTTGTTGATAAATAATGTTAATATTTTTCTTGCATGGTGTGCAACAGGTTGAACTTTCCATTTAACAACAGGATTCAACTTTGGCAGGTGGATAAGAGTTTGCTGATGGGAATGGCTCTTTGATGGTTGAGGAAGGGATTTTAATAGCAACATTTTATTAGTACATTGCTATTTTAGTGATTGATTTGTTTCCTTAGTGAGTAGAGTTGTTTTACTAATTTTAAGAGATGCACTCATACAGTTATGATCAACATGTGTTACTCTGTTCAAGTTCTATATTCACATTTTAGTAAGGCACTGAACGCTAGTGGTCCAAATGTCACTCTATGGTGTGATGTGCAATTGACAAAGGATGGAGTTGGGATTTGCTTTCCAGAACTCAAGCTGGACAATGCCACTGACATGACATTTCCATTGCTTACCCTGGCAAATTAAAGGATTACTCAATTAATGGGGTTCCAACTCGGGGATGGTTTTCTGTGGATTACAACTTAAGTCAAGTAGCAAGTGTTTCCCGTGAGTTCAATCTATCTCGATACCTGAACATTTTGTTTCTATAACCAGCTAGGGTATTCTTGCTTGGATAAATTTAACTCTTTTTACTATCAAATAAGTAAGGTTTTTTTATATTTCCAAAGATAAGATGGAGATGGTATCTGGTAATTACATTGATTTCTTAAGTATGGAACTAGTTCTTGGTGGTTAACTTTGATCATAACATCTCAGTAGTGGGAAATTGTTTCCTGCTGCTGCCCTTTTTTGCTTTGATATTATAGTCACTTATATTTTTCTTGTTATTGGGACAATTGTTCAGGGAGTGTACTCTCGAACTAATAAGAATTGATGGCAGTAAATATCACATTCTCAGTGTACAAATTGTAGCCAAAATAGTAAAATCACCACCGACAGGCCTGTGGTTAAATGTTCAAGTATTAGACACAACAGCCATGCTCGGGGCAGTTCCTGCTAGATATAATTGGAACGGTGGGGAGATTGGCTTTGATATTTACTTCTCCATGGCAAGAGGAAATGCATTTGTACCAACTATGGAAATGACCAAGTGGTTTGACACCAACTAGTAAGTTACCCCCCCCAATGTATTTCTTAATCTTTTGTTATTTGTTATACATACTATTTAATTAAAAAAAAATTGAGGAAAGGTGTAGGTTAGTGTATGAATAGAGATTTTGATCATAGTTATACAGAATATATTTAGGAATTTGAATAACTGAAGGAATATATGTAACTGATATACATTCCTCACTGCAATTGGTTTTAATATATAAATTCAAGTTGAATTTGGAAATTTGGTTTCATATTTTCCATAATTGTAACAAATTTTAATCTCTTATTGTACAACCATTTCATTATTCCTGAATTGGGTCCAGATGTTAAGTTCTCATATGCATCGCACAAGGCAGTGGATGAATACAAGGAGGCCAAAGTTATAAGTTGATAGATGTTTTAAGTACAACCATCTTAAATTTGATCTTAAAATATTAATGATGAACTACTGAAGACTCTGGTCTTGGAAGAATTTTCACTACCTGGCCAATGATCTTAAAATATAATTTTGAACTATTAATTTCATTTGTTGATGTTTATAAAGTGCTTCTTTCTACTATGTAGCTGGGAATTAATACTGTACCTGTACTTGTAGGACCAATATCCTACTTGTTGCTTTCAAAACCAACTAAGGGTGTTGAGAAGTCATTTTCCCTTCTTTCCCTAATTGACAAGATCCTTCCTGTCTACAAGTATGGCCTTAATGTACAGATATGTTGCTGAATCACATGTTAAAGTTGCTTTAATCATACTTCGTAATTTTTTGTAGGGAAGTTGTGGCTGAATTGAAGGTAGCCGGTGCTACTTGGATCCAATTTGATGAACCTACCCTTGTCAAGGATCTTGATGCTCACCAGTTACAAGCATTTACTTATGCCTATGCTGAGCTAGAATCAACTTTATCTGGTTTGAATGTTCTGATTGAGACATACTTTGCTAATGTCCCTACTGAAGCATACAAAACACTCACCTCTTTGAAGGTTGTTACTGCATATGGGTTTGACCTTGTTCGTGGAACAAAGGCACTTGATTTGATCAAGCACGGATTTCCATCTAGAAAATTTCTTTTTGCAGGTGTTGTTGATGGAAGAATATTTGGGCCAATAATCTTGCATCTTCTCTGAACACCTTGCAGGAACTTGGGGACATTGTTGGGAAGGGTACTTTTTATTGATTATTATCTTTTTTATTAATGTATATATTCAACACTAATGTGAATTACCATTTTTTTCTGCAGACAAAGTTGTCGTTTCACATCTTGTTCTCTTCTTCACACTGCAGTTGATCTAGTGAATGAGACCAAGTTGGACCAAGAGATTAAGTCTTGGATTGCATTTGCAACACAAAAAGTAGTTGAAGTAGTAAATGCCTTGGCCAAGGCATTGGCTGGACAAAAGGATGAGGTACATCTTACCCGTGAGGCCATGACGGCTTTTTGACTCATACTTGATATTTTTTTGCTTCTTATTGCCTGTCTTTATGCAAGTTTTCTTCTCTGCTAATACTGCTGCCTTGGCTTCAAGGAAATCCTCCCCGAGGGTAACAAATGAGGCTGTCAAAAGGTTGTTAGTGCTCATCACTCATCAGGATTTCAATTTGGTTCTTACTACTGTATTTGATAAATTATAAACTAGTATAATTCTTAAAATGTTAGTTTCTTTTATTTGGCTGCTGCTCTGAAGGGCTTTGATCACCGGAGGGCCACCGATGTCAGTGCCAGTTTGGATGCCCAACAGAAGAAACTGAACCTCCCCATTCTTTAGGTTTCTAGAGCAATGTAAGATTGAACCCGCAACCAAGCAGACTTATGTTGCATTCTTGAATGTGTAATCTGTTGAGACTGAGCTGCATGTAACTTTCTTTCTACCTTGTGAATAAGAACTTGACAGATAAGTTAGTGTTTGGTAGACATGTTAGAACAAAACAGAATAGAGCATATGAAATATGTTCTATGTTTGGTGCATACTTAAAGCAAAACAGAAGAGGACATTAGATTGGAAAAGTGGTATATTTTGGTTCCATCAGAAAACAGAATGAAATAAGTCATTCTGATTCATTTTGTCTAAATGTCAAACGCTACCTAAGTGTTATCTTTATCTAATGCTATAAAAAATTATATGGTATCTTATTGCAATCAAAATCCCATTCAGATTCTGAAATTTCATCTCCTATTGCAGATTGCTTTTCTAGCCTAGGGGAAAATGCCAAAAAATAAGGTATAATTAATTGTGCTATCTATTGATATAATGATATATTTCATTTCTTTACTGTTGACAACTTAGTTTTAGAATGTCTTGAGGAAGCATAATATTTAAATTATCTTTATTTACCTGTTCCTGCCTCTTCATATTTTTCATGCTAAAGTGGAGACTTTGGTTATCACAAATATGGAGCAAGTGGAGACTATCCTGGTTGTGCTGATCTTGCATATAGCAAGCAAAATCAGATAGAGCAGATGTACTTGACTGTCCTATTCAAATAGTTGTTGCAAGTATCATTAATTCTTGCATTATGTCTAGAGGTTGCTTGAAAACTCAATGTGAATTTTACATTATTAATTTCTTGACTCCAGATCTCAGTTCTCTAGAATAAGCATAAGTAAGTGATTGCTAATTTTACAAATAATGATTACTAAGTTTATCAGTGATATAACAAATGGTTTGTCATTTGGTATCAACCAAGATCAATGTAATTCAAGTATCATGACCTAGTTCTTCAAAGTTGTCCTCTGTTCAGTATATATTCTGACTTTCTGATGTATATATTATTTCATTATTCTGATCAAGCTTTAAAACTTCAGTAACATAATAATACAAGGGTTTACCATTCTTGCACCAGTGGACTCTCCCAACACTGATGGGATAGACCTAGGTAATCTGTTTATTCTTCTACTATATACTTATTTCAGTGGCTTTTGATGGAAAAGTGAGAATGAGAAAATGAGGGAATTTTTTTCTTTGGAGATAAGTCATATAATGATGAATGATATTTGCTTTATTTTTATGTAAGTAATGGAAATTGTAACAATCATATCAATTACAGGACTAACTCCACTAGTTGACATTCATATCCTAATTATTCCCACCTTTTTTCCTCACCAACAGATTCATGTACAATGTTAGGATTGAAGACTGCTACATTGTCTGACAGTGCTATGATTGCTTTAGGAAGTGAAATGTCTGGTGGAATCTAAGATGTATGAGCTGAAGATATCACAACTATCAATACTCAATCACCTGTTAGAAGCAAAACAACAGTTGGCAAAGGAGCATATGTAAAAGACATATTGTTAAAGGAATGAACTTGAACACCATGAAATACGTATTTTGGATGACAGGCTCTTATGGATCACATCCAGACCCTGGCTTTGATCCCAAAGCACTTCCTACAATTACTGGAATAACTTATAGGTATGTTGTTGCTAATAATGTCACATACTCAGCAAGACTTGAAGGGATTTCTAGTGACCCTTTTATAGGAATCTGCATTTCTAATGTGGCTATTGAAGTGAATGAAGAGAAAAAGAAGCTACAATGGAATTGCACTAATAGTGCTGGAGTTACAAATAATGTCTATCCTAAGCCTTGTGAATTGCTGCCAGAGAAGGAAGGGAAATTTGAGTGTCCTTTTCCAAATGACAAACAACCCATTGAAAGTGTTCAGTTCAAAACTTGCTCCTAAAGGTGTCATCTTCTAATAATATGGATGTATTTGAACTCCGACTCTATTATAGTAGCAAAACTGTTTTCAGCCATGCACGGTTAAAGAAACAAAATAGAATGGAAATAACTTATTTGTATTGCCTATTTTTCTTAATATCATATAGATTCTGCATAAGTTGCATGTTGTTAAGGTTTGAGCAGTTTGTACTCTTCCGGTCTTAACTCGAGCTAATTATATTAGATTTGAGTGTCATTTTTTTTGTTAGAACCCTGAGACACATATCTTTCAACACAAAAAATTCAGAATTTTTATCCATGCTCATCAATGCCAGTTTTCATTTAAAGGACATACAAATTCTGCATAAGTTGCATGTTGTTAAGGTTTAAGCAGTTTGTACTCTTTCGGTCTTAACTCGAGCTAATTATATTAGATTTGAGTGCCGTTTTTTTTTGTTAGGACCCTGAGACACATATCTTTCAACACAAAAAAATTCAGAATTTTTATCCATGCTCATCAATGCCAGTTTTCATTTAAAGGACATAAAAATTCTGCATAAGTTGCATGTTGTTAAGGTTTGAGCAGTTTGTACTCTTCCGGTCTTAACTCGAGCTAATTATATTAGATCTGAGTGTCGTTTTTTTTGTTAGAACCCTGAGACACATATCTTTCAACACAAAAAAATTCAGAATTTTTATCCATGATCATCAATGCTAGTTTTTATTTAAAGGACATACAAATTCTGCATAACTTGCATGTTGTTAAGGTTTGATCAGTTTGTACTCTTCCGGTCATAACCCGAGCTAGATACATTATATTTGAGTGCCGTTTTTTTGTTAGAACCCTGAGACACATATCTTTTAACACAAAAAAAAATCAGAATTTTTATCCATGTTCATCAATTCAAGTTTTCATTTAAAGGACATACAGATTCTGCATAACTTGCATGTTGTTAAGGTTTGAGTAGTTTGTACTCTTCCGGTCATAACCCGAGCTAGATACATTATAAGTTTGTAAGTGATAATGACATATATATTCACAGGAAAAGCATAAGTACAGAATTATGCCAAGTTCAACAGCCACTGAGAAAAGAAGATGCTCTTCCTTGATACATGTGGAAGGGAGGCCCAAAGACATTCCAGAAACACAGACGAGTGATGATGTTAACATCCTTTCAAAATCCCAAATTGATGCTGAGCTATCAAAAGCGAAGGGAATGACAGCTCAAGAAGCAGTTGCTGCAGCTGCAAAAGCAGTTGCAGAGGTAGAAGTTGCCATTGCACAGGCTGAGGCAGCAGCTAGGGAGGTAGAGGTTGCTCAAGTGTTTGCAAAAGCAACTGTGAAGGTGCTAAAATGCAAAATGCTTCGTATTTGGTAGCCTCCTCACCAAGAATATATAAATTGAGGTTTCTAAATGCCCACACCCAAGTACTTTATCTCAACTTCCCTTATATTTCTATACTTTTAACTCCACTAATTTTCTTAGATACATAAGTATATCAACCACTTGCTAGTGATATAGAAACAAATATAAGTACCAAAACGTGATTATGATAACGGATGCATGACCAAAACAGAAAAATGAAGACAAACAGGAAGGAATTTAGAAGTGAGCATTAGTGGTTGGTACAACTTATATATCACTTTACATAAGTGCTTTTGAGCTTTCATTCTCTGCTACTGTCTGTGGGTCTCATCCCTGCAGACAACCAGTATATCAAAACCAATTTGGCTGGCCGGCTTACTTGTTACTACATACTACCATCAAAGATAACAATTCTTTCTACTCTATCCAATTAGCACATGCAATTTTTATTTTTATTGTGACCATGGTACATGCAAAATTTATTCAGTTGAAATTACATAATATGATGACAAATACGTACAGGTTTCAATTCAAATAAGATGACAAATTTTTAAAAAATAAATTGTAGTCACTGAGTCCCCTTAACTCCTTGCCAAAATAAATGGTCACTGCATTTTGGTGTTTTGATAGTTATATGTGCCCAAGGTGCCACGATAAGGACTATCAACCAATAACAATAACGTAAAGGAAAATGATAATATCAATTATGAGCTGAACGCATTTAACCTGCAAAGACTCCATCACATCCTTAGCGTATACCCTTTGTTTTCCATGCTCCCTCCTTGTGTGATATTAAATTCTAATGGTTTCTTTCCCTGTGTCAAAGGGTGGGTACGACATATTATTTCCAATAATTATCACACCAAATAATATAGAAAATGACATTTGAAGAAAATGCTTACCGTGGATTGAGATTCATTGAAGTCATCAACTTTCATGTGTGGTGGATCGATAGGCCTTCCATTTTCTTCATTTTGTCCTATTCCATGACCGTAAGCATACTTATTGTCAGCAATGTGGGTAATCAATTTCAATAAAGCATATAGATAGCATGAATACCAACCTCAACATGGTATCTGGAGACTTGAACATTAACACCCACTAACTCTGAAGTTTCCATGAACTCAGCCATGGGAAAAAATACAACATAGAGTGATATGAATGAGGATATGAAGCAACTATAAATAAGAGGAAACACTAACCAATGGGTAACGAATAAAATCAGTAACCACCTTATCAACATAACTAACAATTAAACAAATAAGCAAAGGTTTTCAAAAACTGATTAATCTCAAATTCAAATTTTAAAAATTCAACTTTATCAAATTTTAAAAATACAATCAGTTGCATTTTATGCGGAACAGAACTAAGCAACCAAATAAGAGATTGAAATTCATACCAGCAGAGATCGTAGTAGTACAACGAACACCACTTGCAGAGCTCGCAACCACGGCGCGACGTTGTTGCAGGGAAGAAGACAGCGCGACACGATTGCAGCACGGATGAAGACGACGCAGCTTGAAGACTCGAGAACTGCATATGACTGGGCAGAGTGACAAAAAAGGGGGGGAAACGACATTAGTGGGTAACGAACATTCAGTGGAGACAGAACGTGGAGTTTGTAATTAAGATAATTTTTTTTTTAACAAATCTCATAGTTAAAAAAAAATTGCCACGATCAAATGCAATAGAGAACTGCAGATGAGTAAGGTGCGCTATTTTTTCCAAAATAAAAATTCTATAGGCGCCATTTTTAAAATAAAATTCACTTTTACATTATCTTTTATGAAAGCAATTGGAATTTAACCACATATAACATCATGAATTTATATCTTAATTTTTAATAAACAGATAATATATATTGATATAGTATTTCAAAATTACGTTTGGTTTACAATTAAGTATAATTAATTTGGAATTAATGATTAAAATTAAAAATGAGAGATCCACGCGTAACGAAACACGTTGGACAGAAGAGATTTAAAATCAATTTTGTGGAATTAGTCCTCCTTATTAAATGTAGTTTGTTAAGTCACTTTCAGAGCTCCACTAAGACTTTTCCCGGGTAAAAAATTAAAGGAAATTTCTTTCGACTTTTTCTCTAGAAAATTTATGAGTAGTAAATTTTCAAAAAAAAGTTACAAATTTTTTAAATAAAAATGTTGTTTAAATTTCTTTACTTTGTTGTAAAAATCTATAGTAAATTTTCCAAAAATTTTAGAATCTAAACAAATTTTCTTTCAATTTTGAAATCTGTAGGAAAATTTGAAGGAAAATGGATAGAAAAATCTACAAGAAATATTACTACTTCATCACTTAGCGAAATATAACTAACGACGGGGACTAAAATTATGTGATTTTAAAAAATGGAAGATCAAAACCAATGAAAAAAATAAATAAGGGACCAAACCAAATTTCGTTATATTTTGAGGGACTAAAACATATTTAACCAATAAACAATTTAGTCTATGAAAGTGTCACGTTGTTTACTTTAGTCCCTGAATGTTCATCCGTGTACAAATTAGTCCTCAAAGGTGTAAAATTGCTAACTTATTACTCCCCTCGTTGACCTTTGTTAGTGTAATTAAAAAACAAGCGCTGAGTCTGGCATTTTAACTGCACAGTTGTACTGTTATGTGACACATAAGATGCCTACCTGGAATAAAATTACGGTTATAAAATTCCCCAAAATAAAACCTAATTTTTTGTTTCATCCTTTCACCCAATCTCTTACAAATTTAGTCCTAATTAATGTCTCATATAAGTCTTTTATGCAAGAACCCTAACAAATTCCCTTCCTCGCAGGAAACCTCCCTCTACACAATATACATAAAAAGGGTAAGAAACCACTTTTAAAATATAACTTAAATAGAAAATTAACTTACCCCAAAGTAAGGGCACCTCATGAATCATTTTCTTTTATTCTTTCCCTTTCTGCACTTCATCAATCGTAGCCTTTTACCACTTGGACATAGGTTCATCACGCCATTTTTCATCACCATAGGCACTTCCACTTGTTACCGGGTTTATTGCAATCCTCATTGTCTCTTTGGGTTTGTTTGATTTAGGATTTGAGAGATAAGATTAGAGACAATACTGGAGATTAGGGTTATAAAATTGGGGGTAGAAGAATGAAGAGAAGAATAGATATTGGGTTGTCAAATAGTTTTGCTATGGTTTTGAAAAGTGGAGATTAGGGTTGCTAGATATTTTCTACTGTGGGTGAGAAGAATGGAGAGCAATGAAGGTTAGAAATTTGGAGAATGAGTTAAAATTTGTCCAACATTAAAGACTAAACTACTAAACTTTCCATGTAGACATCACATAATAGTTGAACACTGCATTTAACAGTCCATGTCAGCAATTCCATTTCATTAATGTAACATAGGTTAATAGAGAAATTAATAAGTAAGTAATTTTAGACTATGGGATCTAATTTGTACACACATAAACTTTCAAGGACTAAAAGTAAACAACGTGATGCTTTTAAGGACTAAATTGTATATTAACTCTAAGTAATATTATTGAATTAGAAATGTTTATTAAAATTAGTTTTTAAGTAGTTTGTAAACCTAAAATCACATGAAATACATATTTATATGACATTTTTTAACATAAGTTGTAAATTTAACTTTAACTAACTATATGAAAACTGAAAAAATTAACTAAAAGATGGGAAATTAGTTGATTTGATTAAAAAGTGTTTGTTAAAAACTAGTTG
Organism: Sesbania bispinosa; assembly: GCA_026901365.1. Taxonomy (NCBI): domain Eukaryota; kingdom Viridiplantae; phylum Streptophyta; class Magnoliopsida; order Fabales; family Fabaceae; genus Sesbania; species Sesbania bispinosa. The sequence goes on from QLOH01000108.1 coordinate 1,810,284, forward strand.
TTGAACTAGATAAAAATTGTAAAATGACAGGTAAATATATTATTAATTATTATATGATGATTGATGAATGTTGTCGAGGGATACAAATTTTAATAAATGTTCAGCTGATAACTGAAAAAATAAGGTATTATAAAAAGCTACCAGAAGCAGCTTATTTAAAAAACTAGTAAAAAGCTAGTAACTATATAAAAAACTTTACCAAACACTATCAAAATGATTTTAGTTTCCATTTAGCTGAGATGTCTTGTCAAACACACTCTATACAAATTTGTATCTAAAATCCTCTAACAATACTTAATTCTCATAAATCCACTGCTTGCAAAATATGATAAGTCTAACAACCCATTTCAAACTTTATTGTTAGAAGAAAATCCTACTATGGTATGTATTAGGATAAGATTTTTGCTTGTTCTGAAAGCACTTTGGAATTTTGATATCAAGCTAATCCAATCTAGACACAGGAATGATTTTTGGTTCTTGAAAATGAAAAATCAAGTGCCTAGTGAGTGCTCACTTGGAGTGCGGTTCCATCACCACACTTCAAGTGCTAGGACTTCAAATGCTAGGGGTGTTCATATCCAATCTAATCCAATGCAAACCGCATAAACCGAACCAAAAAATCGAAAACCGAATTAAACCGAAATCCATAAAACGGAAAATTGCAAATACCGAAAATTTTTTATGGGAAAATATGTCTTTCGTCCTTATACTTTAAATCATGTGGTTTTTTTTTTCCCTAAACTTTTTAAACCCCCAAATCGTAGCCCTGTCGTTAGTGAAATATGTTAACCTGATGAGCTAGCTAACAAAAATTACATGTCAGCCTCAAGAGGAGTCCCAAATAACTATATCATCTAATTTACCTTTTTTTATTAATTTTTAATTTTAAAATAACCATAATTATTAAATTAAGATTTTCACCTCAGTAAATTTCCCCGATAAAAAAACCTAATTTAGTAATTAGGGTTATCTTTATAATTAAAAAAATAATAACACATGGTTAATTAGATGGATCAACTATTTGAGGCCCACTATTGAGGTTGACATGTAACTTGTGTTAGTCAGCTCATCAAATTAACAAATTTCGCTAACGGTCAGGGACCACGAACTGGGGGTTTATAAAGTTCAGTGACAAAAAACAAAGGATTTAAAGTACAGGGACAAAGACTAAAGTTGACCAAACTATGGGGACGAAAAACATTTTATTTCACCACAATAACAATAACCACAGAAATAGGAATAATAGTAAAAAATAGTTTTGCTTGCTATGAACTTTTTGTGGAATGAAATTTAACAAACCCATGCTCTTTAGATAAAATTTAGTTCTCCATCTCTTTCACATGTTGTCAACATATCATACTTAAATGAAGGGGTTTTCTTACCATTCATCATTTTTATCCATTACACTGTACCTCTTGGTAGGCCTGTGCATGGATATGGATAAACAAAAAAGCTAAATTGTATCCAAATATATCCACTCTTGACATATCCATTTATAACCAAACCATAAAAAACCGGTTTTAGTTTTGACCTCCAGTTACAAACCGATTATAAAACCTGTTTTGCATATAACCAGTTCTAAAACTGGTTTTGGTCATAACCGGATTTGAAACCGATTTTTGTTATAAACCGGTTTTGGTTTTTAAAACCGGTTTTTAGAACTAGTTCAAAATCCAGTTTGAAACCGGTTTTAGGTTCCAAAACCAGTTTTGATGACCATAACCGGTTTTTTAAGGTTCCATAACTGGTTTTTTATGTCCAGAACTGGTTTTTGAGGTTCTAGAACTGGATTTTAGGTTTTAAAACCGATTATTTATATCCAAAACTAGATATCAAAATCAATTTAAAGAAATCATGATCTGCATTTTCTCATTATCAGGCACTTGTTTTAGAGCCATTGCAGTACCATTTCTGATAGGTGTAATAAGTAAAATCATAAGTAAGATCATGCATTTGAATTGAGGATGCATATTTGTATACAAATAATTTAAAATCATGGAATGTCTTCACATCAATGCCCCATAACCTGCTTTCATAGATAAATATTCATTAAGATATACAAATAATTTAAAATCAAATTCCATTAGAGAAACATAGCTTGTTGCATTCTCATAGAAATGATATTTTCTAAACTTAAACTGCATAAATGATATTTTTTCTAATCTTAAACTGGAGCTTCTTTGACATTTCCTTTGGAAGAAGCTTTTCTTTTCCTAACTACTCCTGTAATTGAAAGTTTTGTTCCCAAGCAAGAAAACTTTGCAGTCCTCTCAGCAAAACCAGAATCAATTGAAATTTCTGCCACACTAGAATTGAGAGCCATTGGTTGGTTTGGGCAAACTCACTTTTTTTTTTTGTAATTTTATTGAGACAAAGCATCGGACACTACATAAAGTTATGTTTCAACTTGTGGTGAAACTATAATCACAGCACATGCATTCTCATCTGGGATAGGCTTATTTTCTTCATGGAATACTACCTCATACACTCCAAACTCGTTCCATGTAGCACCAAGGATTTTCCTAACTCAAGGCAAGAATTGCAACATCAGCAGCAACAGACACCATATTGGTGTTCTCAATTGTGGGATCCCACCAGTGCCATGTGCTCTAAAAGGTCCAACACTCGGTTGTTGCAATGCAAATCATTAAAAAAAACATACAATTAAGGGTCAACATGAACAAAAAATTATGCTTCTAACAATGTGAGTGTAAGTGCTAGTATGTATTAGTCTATATGCAAACAAACAAGTGTAAATGCAATTACAAGCACACATACATGTAATAAACAAACTTAGCATCTTTTCTTTCAAATTTTCTGCCACTGCCACTTGAAGATGTTTGCATGTTGGTACCAACTCATGTGTATGCTTTGCCACAAACTTTATTACAAGCCACTTATGACTGACACGGTGAGCATGTATGCAAAATGCAGCAGGACAATTAACTCTAGTTGATGAACCAGGATCCCTTATATTTTGCTGAAAGCCTTCTCCAATACAAACCCATCTTTTCATGACAACCTCACCATCTAGTGTGTGGAGCAAGATTTCTCAACCAAGGTTCTCTGGAAGATGATTACAGGCCAATTGTGGTATAATTCGTCTTCCATTTTGAAGTAAAGAACTATGGGGAAGTGAATTTTCAGTCTTGTGGCATTTTAGATTCCAATTCTCATGCATTTCTAATTCTAGAGGGTGGAAACTGAAATGAATCAGGCCTTTCCTTTAGCCCTTTGTACTATTTGCTAACAATCATATATGTTAACTAAAATGTAAGGGTGAAAAACAAAAAAAATGTTTTTATCAAACAGTAAATCAGCTCAAGATGAAACAATTTTGGACTGACCCGGATTAAACTTGATCTTTTTTAGCTCAAGATGAACTAACTTTTACTAATTGAATCTTAATTGAATCTGGCTTGCTGGCTTTTTCTAATAGTAGCCTTATCCATGTTCCTTAAATTCTTCATTAGTGTTAGGTAGCCAATGTACTTGCAACTAAAAATGGATCTGATCCTCTGGCCGAACCTTGTGTTTTGGCATAATTCCATGATCAAGATAACAGATTGATAAAAAGCAAGGGGCTTGGATAATTGAATGCATCCATACAATGGAATAAAAATAGTAAAATACATCAAGAATCAACCTGCATGCTTGCTATTTGCCCCATAAATCAAGAACAAAATCTGAACCGTTAATTAGAGTAGAGATTTGAACACAAAAATCAAGTGCACCCACAACCCCACAGAGAAAGCATAACTGCATAAATTATGTACCTTGAGCCAAACTGCTAAGCTGATGCCTTTTGCTACCATACATTATATCTTTTCCAATTGAAAATAAGCAAACTGGAACCAACATATTACAATAAACAGCTTGATTAACAAAAACATAAAACTATGCAAGTTCATAGTAGATTTTTCTTGCTTCCCGTGTTTTTTTATTACCATTCTAAACACATTTTCTTCCACCAAATAAAAAGGGTCTCACATGCTTGTACTATCAGACAAGCATAAAGACTCCTTACACTCAACTAGGACAACAGGCTGAACTTGTCCCAGTTTATGGTCAAGTTTTCCAGATTCTATAACATGTAAGTCCTCCACAAGGATCACATAGTGCTCTTAAACGTCCCCTGCACTCTTCTCACCTCCAACCATGGCTGCAACCACCTCCCATCGTTTTGGATGTTGTTCATCTACCATTGCTAAAGCCAGCGCAAACCAAAAATAATACAATTGAAATGCAAACCAGAAATGTTTTAAGGCTTAGACATTGATCCCTTGGCAAACTCTTCCTGTGTATGTGCCTTGTTTAGGATCAAGAAATATACAGGTTCTGGTTTTGAGGGGCAGATCATATTGTAGAGTTAATAGATACTGCATAGTTATTATCTCTAAACTTACATCAAGAAGTACTGTCAAAGTAACAAGAGTAATTGTCCCGATCTGCAGCAATTTGGAAGGCAAATTATAAGCATTCAAATAGAAAGCAGAGGCCATTAACTAAAATTATAAACAACACTGTCTTTTCTTGATTTTATATTAGAAGAATTCATACATTGGGTTCTTCACTCATCATACTCTTTAAGAGAACATATAAGCATATAAGAAAATTGATCTGCAAACTTGTTTCAGCCCCCTTCTGTTCCATCTGTGAAGCCTGCTCTTGCTGCCAATGCAAAGTTTTTTATTCCTGCTCCTGTACCATCATCAAATGAGCAAGTAATGGAGGCTATAGCAGAAAGCAACCAAGAAGGTAATGCAGCTAATGATGATCCTTCAACATCTTCCATGAATGATTGGTCATTCCAATCCCCAAAACATGTTTCGGCAATGGCCATGCAAAGGTTTCCAAGTATGGGTAACATCTCAAAACCGAGAGCAACAAATGGCACTCTCATTTTGCTCAGTCACGTCAAGTACCTTCATGGAGTGGGAGTTTTAATGATTCATTTAGCCCTCCAAAAATAGGTGAAATTAAGCCTCTAGGGGAAGCTTTGGGCATGCCACCATCAACATTTATGCTTGATGAGGCTTCTTTAATGCGTACCCCTATGAAAAGTAGTAGTTTTGGAGAAGATCTTCATGAGGTAGAACTTTGAGTAGATACTGAAGCTGTAAATATCAAATTTTGTTTTGGATCATCAGAATAATTGGGACGCCCCTGCTTCTGGATTTCTCTTAAAGTATGGAAAACTGGGACACATTAGATGGAGTTCATACAGAAACAAAAGATGTCTATCCCCCTCCCCCCTTCCCATTATCTTTTCTATATTTTTTAAGTTCCCAACTCCCTACCTGGTGATGTATGATTAAATGTGGACAGCTCACTTGATAGTAGGTTTTATTTTGTTTAAATGCCAAGGGAGTTGATGCTAGCTACCATCTCAGGATTATGGTACTGGTTTCTTTTAGGAAGGGATAGGACCACCTCAGTAGTATAACTCATTTGTTCATTTTATCAAACAAGAAACACAATGTCCCGTGGGGAAAAAAGAGGGCCTCAAAAGATCAAGTACAAAAGAATAGTGTATGGAATTGTAAAATATAATTTTTCCTATCAATGCCATAGAAGAACCATAGAAAAAGCAAGTTCAGTAACAACAATCTTTAGCAGAAACCAAGTTAATTAGCATAATTGGAAGAATATATGACATGCCACAAACTGGCTGTTTAATAGATCACCTTATTGGCAACACAAAGCAAAAATTGAACAAAGTAAAAACTACTCAATACCCATGAAAATAATAAGAATGCCACAACAAAACAACATGAATGCCACAACAAAACAACATATATGCAGAAACAGAAACACACCCTTGAAGTAACAAATTTTCAGTGAAGCAAAACAATAAACAAGCAAAACCAGCACCAAAAAACAAAAAGAAAGGCATGGAAGTCAGTCAGAGTAGGAAAAGGAGACTGAGAAAGGATGGAAAATGAAACATACCATTCGCTGCATCTATGCCTGGCACTCTTGGCCATGGACAATTGCTGCTGTTGCTTGTCAGTACGGTCCATAGGGGGTGAATACCAAGTTCCGCATTGCACTATCAACAACCCCTCGCAGCGGCCTTACCAGTGTGCAAGGTGAAGAATTTGCGCTATTGCGGCCTTGTTGGCACTCTGGCGTTGGTCCTCTCCACCGTCATACGGCCACGACCTCCGTCATCCCGGAACCCACCGATCTGGCCTCGTATATCAGTGGGGTCTAATACCCAATCACCAAAATGAAATTTTCACATGCATCAATAACAGAAAAAAAAAATAAAAAATAAAGATAAAGAGACATTCAGATCAGAAAAGGAAGAAGAATGGGAGAGGAGGAAAAAAATCAAACAAGCAAAGAGAGAGAGACGAAAAAGTGAAGGGAAGAGGAGAAAGAACTTGGCTGCTTCTCCTCTTATCTGGCGAAAGCACAGAAAGAAAATTTTACGGTTTTTCACACGAATGAATTTTAATTTGACGTGGCAATTTGCAAATATTGAAATTAACATATCAAATTTTTCCGGTAAATCATATCCATAGTCCATTATTTTAATTCTTTTTAATTCTAGATTTAACGGTTAAAATGTATTTGTGTGTGGTACACAAATTTTTAAATTTGTGCACCCTAGAAAAGCCTGTGAAATGAAATAAAAAAAATTAAAATTTATTATTAGATTATTAGAATTTAAAAGTAAAATAGAATGAAATATGATTTTTTTAAAATTTAGGGACACAGAATAGAATTTGTCTGTTTTCTTTTATTTATTTATAAAATATTTAGACTTCAATTTTTTTATCCTTTAAAAATATTGATATATTTCTATTTGAACTTCCAGTTGTAATATTATTTAAATAGTTATTCATAAATTATGTTTCTTACCAAATGATCATTTTATTATTTATCCATTTATTTCACCAATGAATGCATACATCATCTTATTTAGAGAACATGATACAATCTTATTTGACACATAAGGTGTCTTGAGTTTTATCTCTTTGTATGGCAAAAATTGCCAATCATCATCCTCATTTAATGGGTCATAATCTACACATTCTCTAAATTCAAAAATCTCTTTAATAAATGCTTGAGATAAATGGGAAAATAGTATCAATCCACCTAAAATCAAAAGGAAATATGATGGTTTGATGAATTAGCTTGAGTGGGGTATATAGAACAAAATATAACGAATCATAATCTACACATTCTTTAAATTAAATATTCTCTCTAAAACATGCTTTAGGGTCTGTTTGATTTGCAAAAAATTAAGGGATTACACAGTACAAAATTATTTGTTCCATGTTTGATTTTAAAAATGTTCATGGGCCAGGACAAAATAAGGGGTTGGGTACAGGACAAAAATCCAAAAAATTGTAACTTACTAAATCAGGGTACAATTATTTGTCCAATGCACTAGGAAACACAATAGTAAAAAATACCCCTTCTTCCCTCTATAATTTTACCATTTGTTTGGTTTATGGTAAGAAATAGGGAAGAGAGAAATAGGGAAGAGAGAGATAGGGAAGAGAGAAATATAAGAGAGATAAAGTAGAAATAGAAGTTGTTTGGTATTAGAGAAATAGGAAAGAGATAGAAGAGAAATTAATTATGATAGTTGTTTGTTTGTGGAGAAATGAGAGGGAGAGAAATGTGTAAAAGTTAAAAAGACTAAACTACCCTTCAAATATAAATATATTAATTTTCACTTTTGTCATTATATAGGGGTAAAAAAGTCATTTCACAAATTAATCCCCTTCTCTCCCCCATTTCTCTTCTCGAGAGAGAAGATCAAATAATGTGTGGGACCCACTATAATCATTACTCAAACTCTCTCTCTCTTACCCTAAACCAAACAAGGTGAAAGTTATAAACTCTCTCCCATTTCACTCTCTCTTGTTTCTCTCTTTGCTAAATCAATGGTAACAAACATAGGGTTAGTCTCTCCCGCCCACAACCTTATTCCTACCTTGGGCCGCCTCTGCAGTCTGCATATTTTTTTTCCCGTTTTCCCGCAACCTAATCACGTTGTGGTTCATCAAGATAAGGTATGTTTATTTTTCTTCTCACCTACTGCATTGTATTTGGAAAGAGATGTATTGGATTATTTGGTAAAGAACCATATTTCTCCACTGCAATGATTTTTAATGATTGCACTTTGATTTGCCGTCCAATAGACCATTTCATGGTGCTGCTCATCAATTCATGAACTTTCATTTGTATCATTTGCATATATATAATTAGATATTAGGATTTTACTTGTTTATATTTTTTAAGTAATTTATTTCTTTCATAAGTGGCTAAATATTGATTAATATATATTTGTTAAATTGTTTTATAAGTAAGTTGTTAACATGTATTTGTTCAGAACCATTGACACACCAAATTGTTACGTACCTACTTAGCTCGGCCAGGGTAAGCTCGGAGAGGAAGACTTGACACACCCAAGCAGGATCCCGGGCTTGACTAAAGGAAGGAATCAGACAGAAAAGGAAAGAGCTGACATTAAGCAATCTGATGGCAGGATCAGCGCATGTTGTCTCCCAATCAGCAAATCGTGCCATAATGGGAAGATACCCCCAACACCTATAAAAGGAGGGGCACAAGCAACATTAGGACACACACTAGCTTCTTCACTTGGCCTAGTTGTACTATCCGAGTAGAATTTAGGCTTTGTAAGAACATTTGGCGCCCACCGTGGGGCTCTAGTAAAACTCTCCCAGAGTACCACAAGAATTTCCAAAAGATGGTAAAAACAAGGTCTAACGCCAACGAAGATGGACCGACATTGCAAGAGCTTGCTCAACAGCTCGAACAACTTAGACAGGAGAACCAGAGGGTTTTGGAGGAAAACAGGGTGATGCGAGAACAACTGAATGATACGTGAGACTCTCGGGAAGAGGAGGAGGACGCGTACTCTTTAGGGACTCGAACTCCCTCAGAACGTTCAAGACCCCAGGTTCATGAGAATAATCAAACTGATTCACGTTTTCATCCTTTTACTGACTATATAATGTCCGTACCTTTACCAAGATATTTTAAATTCCCTGACCTGCCTGTCTACGATGGAACAACTGATCCAAATTCACATCTTACTAGATTTCATACAATAATGCTCACAACAGGTGCTACTGATCCTGTTTTATGTAAGATTTTTCCAGGGACTTTGACAGGACCCGCACTGCAATGGTACTCAACTCTGACTCATGGATCAATTAAAGATTCTGAGGAGTTCAGCACAGCCTTTAAGAACCAATTCTCATCAAGTTGTCCTTTCAAGAAAACAGAAGACGGTCTGTTTAGCATACTTCAAGGAGACGACGAGCCACTTAAAGATTACATCAATCGTTTTAACAAAGAAGCTATGCAAGTAAAAGAGCTCGATCCTAAGATACATCTCAGGGCGATCATCAACGGAGTAAGAGAAGGCCAGTTCGCAGACGAGTTAGCCAAGTCAAAACCAATCGACATAGCCGACTTCAGACGCAAAGCCTCAGGTCAGATAGATGCGGAGGAAGCAGTCGTAGCCAAAAGACGACTCCGAGCCATGCTAACAAAACCATTAGAAAAGGACGGTTCCTCTCGACACAATAATCAACAAAATAACAAAGGGAACTACAACTTCAACAACCACCCAGGGAAGAAAAATGGAAGGTCGGCTAGACCGCCCCGACCAACCCCAATTTTTGATCACTTCACTCCTCTAAATACCAGAAGGAGCCAAATCTTGCGCGAGGTATATAATTCAAGAATCATCGAACTTCCCCCACCCCCTAAGGATACCCTTGAGGGGGTTGATCGGACAAAAAAGTGTGACTTCATCGCGCATTTGGGCATAATACCGATGACTGCTGGACTTTGAAAAATCAAATCGAACAACTCATCAGACTTGGTCACCTCGGGAGATATGTGTACGATGGCAGGCTGAAAAATAAAAAAGAAGCATCTCGGGTAGATTATGATCGTAGAAGAAACAGGGACGAATCCCCATAAAGGAATCCCGGACCAAGCATACCTAAGAGAAGAGTTGGATCCATTCACACCATTTCAGGAGGATTCGCAGGAGGCGGACCTACCTCCTCTTCCAGAAAAAGACATCTTAGAACAATTTGTTCAGTAAATAAATTGGAACGAAAGCAGTCAGGTAAATCCCATCATGTCATTTCTTTCTCTGACAGGCACTTTGCAGGTTTAAAGGACATGAATCAGGACGATCCAATGGTAGTCCGGATTAACATTGAAGGTTGCTCGGTCAGAAGAGTCTTGATCGACCAAGGAAGCTCTGCTGACGTCCTATTCTGGAAAACTTACGAGGATCTTTCCCTCCCAACAAATACTATTCATCCTTTTGATGGAAGCATGGTAGGATTCGCGGGAGAACAGGTAGAGGTAAGAGGTTATGTAAACCTCAGAACGACTTTTGGGTCTGATGGGATTTACAAAACTGTAAACGTAAAATATCTACTTGTCAATGCTCTTACTTCTTATAATATTATTATTGGGAGACCCACCTTAAATGCTTTGGGAGCAATCGTTTCAACTCCCCATTTAACTATGAAATTTCCTGTTGATGACCAAAAGATAGGAGTTATGAGAGCCGAACAGGACGAAGCTCGACGTTGTTATGTAAAAAGCTTGGAAACAAGGACATCTTCCAACAAAGATTCTGGAGCTGAACTCAGGATCCACTCTACCGAGCTAGACCCAAGAATCGACTTCTCGGATAGAAGACCTCAACCTACCGAGGAGCTAAAAATTGTCCAAATCGGCGATAAACCAGATAAAACAACTCGGATTGGGACAAGTCTCACCCAAAGAAGAACACCAGGTAATGTAATCCTAAAAGAAAATTTTGACTTATTTGCGTGGACTCCTGCAGACATGTCAGGGGTCGACCCAGATTTTGTATGTCACGAGCTAATGATCGATCCAAAGATCAAACCCATCTCCCAAAGGAAACGAAGACTAGGCGAGGAGCGCAGGAATGCAACACTAATAGAATCAAAGAAACTGTTAGAAGTTGGTTTCATCAGGGAGATTGAATATACCACATGGCCTGCAAATGCTGTCATGGTCAAAAAGTCCAATGGGAAGTGGAGGATGTGCACTGACTTCACCGACCTGAACAAAGCATGCCCTAAGGACGCCTATCCGCTCCCCAGCGTGGACCACCTAGTCAACGGAGCCTCTGGTTACAAATATCTCAGCATTATGGATGCTTATTCGGGTTACAATCAGATCAGAATGAACCCGGTGGATGAAGACAAAACAACTTTTATCATAGATATGGCCAACTACTGCTACAAAGTTATGCCCTTTGGATTAAAAAATGTCGGGGCAACATATCAAAGACTGATGGACAAGGTATTTGCGGAGCAGATTGGGCACAATATAGAAGTATACATCGACGACATGGTGGTCAAGACTCCAACGGACAGAAAGCATATTGATGATCTCCAAGAAATTTTCAACCAACTCAGGAAATACAATATGAGGCTCAACCCAGAGAAGTGCTCTTTTGCTGTTCATTCTGGAAAATTCCTTGGTTTCATGTTAACTGACCGAGGAATCAAGGCGAACCCAGAGAAATGTCAAGCTATCTTAGCACTGAAAAGCCTATCCAACATGAAGGAAGTACAAAGACTGGCTGGAAGAATTGTAGCCTTGTCCAGATTTTTGTCTAAATCTGGAGAACGTTTGAGACCTCTTTTCCAATCTATTAGACAAGGGAGTAAATTCCAATGGACAGAGGAGTGCGGACAAGCTTTCCAGCAAATCAAGACCTACCTATCACAACCTCCCATTTTAAAGAAACCATATCCGGAGAAAGAAATCTTAGTATACCTGGCAGTAAGCGAACAAGCTATCAGTGCAGTTTTGGTTCAAGAAAATCCTGATGGACAACAACCAATCTATTTTGTGAGTAGAGCTCTGCAGGGCCCTGAAATAAGGTACCAAAAAATTGAGAAGGTAATTGTTGCAGTAATAACAGCAGCACGAAGACTTAGACCATATTTCCAGACTCATCAGGTAGTTGTAAAAACTGATCAACCCATAAGGCAGATCTTGCATAAGCCCGAGCTAGCAGGGAGGATGATCAAATGGTCGGTGGAGCTGTCAGAATTCGGGATAAACTACCAACCAAGAGGATTTAAGTCACAGATCCTAGCAGATTTCCTAGTAGAGCTCACCCCGGCTGATGAACAAAAAGAGCAGCTTTGGACCCTTTATGTCGATGGAGCATCAAATATAAAAGGTAGTGGAGCCGGAGTCATCCTAGAAGGACCAAATAATTTGGTTCTTGAACAATCCCTTTGTTTTGAATTTAAAGCAAGCAATAATCAGGCAGAATATGAAGCGCTCATTGCAGGACTGCTCCTAGCCAAGGAAGTCGGAGCGAGTTGTATAACTGTCTTCAGTGACTCACAGTTGGTCACAGGCCAGGTTGGAGGAGAATATCAAACAAGAGATCCTCAACTCTCCAGATATTTGAATAAGGTGAAAAGCTTAGTAACTAACTTTGCAGGCTTCAAAATTCAGCACATAACTAGAGAGCAAAACTTGAGAGTCGATCTGTTATCCAAGCTCACGAGTACGAAAAAACCAGGATGCACCAAGACGGTTATACAGGAAACCCTACAAAAACCAAGTATCAACGAAGATTCAGAGGTAATAAACATCACCACTTCAGATTCTTGGATAACCCCTTTTTTTCAATATCTTCAGAACAACAGGTTACCTTTTGATCCGATCGAAGCTCAAAAAATCATGTACCACTCCAGCTTCTACGTAATCATAAACGGACAACTCTACCGAAGAGGATATTCATCCCCCTGCTAAGATGCATCACAAATTATCAACAAAGCTACATCTTGAAGGAAGTACATGAAGGAGTATGTGCAAGCCATGGGGGAGCAAGATCATTAGCAGCCAAGATTCTGAGAGCTGGATTTTATTGGTCAACATTAAGGGCTGACGCTAAAGAGTTCGTGAAAAAATGTGATGCTTGTCAAAAGTTCGCAAAGTTCAGCTACATGAGTCCAGAGGAACTACACAGTATTACGTCCTCGTGGCCCTTCGCAATGTGGGGGATAGATCTCCTCGGCCCATTCCCACTAGCTCTGGGACAGGTCAAATACCTAGTTGTCGCCATCGACTATTTCACCAAATGGATCGAAGCAGAGCCCTTATCATCAATAACTTCAGGAAAAATAAGTAAATTCATCTGGAGACAGATAATATGCCGGCATGGTATCCCAAACACAATAATATCAGACAATGGGAAGCAATTCGATTGCAGGGAATTTACCGACCTATGCAGAGAATATAACATGAAACACATCAAGGCTTCAGTTGAGCACCCACAGACAAATGGACAAGCTGAAGCAGCCAACAAAATAATACTCAATGGATTGAAGAAAAGACTTGGAGAAGCAAAGGGAAGATGGACCGAAGAACTACCAATGGTTTTGTGGTCATATCACACCACACCTCAATCGGCAACAAGAGAAACACCGTACCGATTGACCTATGGAAGCGATGCGATGATCCCTGTAGAGATATCCTGCATGAGCCCTCGGGTTCAAGAGTTTAATGCTGGAGAAAATGAAAATAATCTGAGAACCGAACTGGATTTATTAACAGAAGAACGAGAAGTGGCACACCTCAGAGAACAAGTTTGTAAAGATAGATCAGCCAGAAGATACAACTCAAAAGTTCAACCCAGGAAATTCATAAAGGGAGACTTGGTCTTACGAAAAATCGAACAAGCAAGAAAAGACCCAAGACATGGGAAGCTCGCCCCGAACTGGGAAGGCCCATTCAGAATCAAGAAAGAAGTCGGCCTCGGGGCATACGAGTTGGAAAAACTAACAGGAAGACCCATACCTAGGACATGGAACGCCAAACATCTAAGATTTTATTTCAGTTAACTACAGATTGTATGATGACAGTCAGGTTAGGTACTCTTTTTCCTATCTTGGTTTTTTATCCCTAAGGAGGGTTTTTACCGAGAAAGGTTTTAACGAGGCTTAATTTTGACTATAAACCAATAAATAATTATATTTGTCGTATATTGTCATCTCCATTAAATTTTATTCCCCAAGGGAAGACGTGATTCGCCAAATCTATGCTCTAAAAACTGAGTCTCATCTCAGGGTAACGAGCTTACACTCTAAAAACTGAGTCTCATCTCAGGGTAATGAGTTGAATTCTCCTAAGGGAAGACGTGATTCGCCAAATCTATGCTCTAAAAACTGAGTCTCATCTCAGGGTAACGAGTTGAATTCTCCTAAGGGAAGATGTGATTCGCCAAATCTATGCTCTAAAAACTGAGTCTCATCTCAGGGTAACGAGCTTACACTCTAAAAATTGAGTCTCATCTCAGGATAACGAGTTGAATTCTCCAAAGGGAATACGTGATTCGCCAAATCTATGCTCTAAAAACTGAGTCTCATCTCAGGGTAACGAGCTTACACTCTAAAAACTGAGAGAAGACGTGATTCGCCAAATCTATGCTCTAAAAACTGAGTCTCATCTCAGGGTAACGAGCTTACACTCTAAAAACTGAGTCTCATCTCAGGGTAACGAGTTAAATTCTCCAAAGGGAAGACGTGATTTGCCAAATCTATGCTCTAAAAACTGAGTCTCATCTCAGGGTAACGAGTTAAATTTTACTCTCCAAAAGACGTGATGCATAAGTTCTATCAGCTACTCGTACTCGTACTGAGCAGGTTAATTTTTCATGATTAAACTTATCTCACCTAGTGGATCCTCCCCTAATTCAAGTTCAACACTTGAATATTGTCACAAAGATCAACTACTCGTACCTAGCAGTACTCGTACCGAGCAGGTTAATTCTTCAAGATTAAACTTATCGCACCTAGTGGATCCTCCCCTAATCCAAGTTCAACACTTGAATATTATCACAAGGATCAACTCCTCGTACTGAGGGGGTGTTTGGCACACCACCTGAGTTTTACTACAAGAACCAGGTTCAACATTTCAGTAATTTTACGAAATTATCTTTTCACACCCTCATACAGAATTCGCAGTTTGCTCAGGATCAATACTTAATTTTACCTTTGGGATTCAATTAAGAACCTGGTAAATTAATGATATGATTCCAAGAGTACGAGGTCCAAATGAAAATAAAGAGGAAAGACAACTTGCATTTGGAATTCAGAAGTTTTACACCAGAAGACTACCAACCACACACAAGATTTAGAATACAAAAAATATTACAAAACCCCTTTTTCCTCTAGAAAGGTTAGAGCTGATACTACCAAAGAAGACCGTCAAGTTACACCAGAAGACTACCCTACATAACCTATTCTAAAGGGTAGGGTGTCACAAGACTACGACGGGGATCAATTTCTTGAAACTCTTCCGCCACCTCCACCCCCTCGAAGCCACTCGGTCACGAGTAGAAACCTCGGTTCACCCAAAGGCCGAAGAGCCGAGTCCAATTCTGGGTTTCCTCACAAACTTGGCCCCCCATCTTTGGCATAAGGAGTAAACCTCAGACTCCTTTAAACAGAACCCGACGTCTTCACTCCCATCTTCACTTAGTCTGCTTGATCCGAATAGTTCATCAAAAGAATTTTCCAACATCAATTAATCTGTTGATCCGTTTCCTGTTAAGAATCGGATCAAACTGACTAACTGATATCAGAAAGTCCTTTGTCTTCTCAATCAGCTCGGCCATGATAACCACATATGAAGAACAAATGAAGAAAATAAAAGGCACTACCCCCTTTTATAGTGCCACGAGAACCTTAGGAGTTAACGGAATGCAATAAATGCGGTACAAAAAACGACGATATTACTTAATCCTACGTTTTGAAAGAAGGCAAAGTCATGGACGGTGAGGAAAAATAAAAAAAACGTGCGCATAAACATTCAAAAGGCTTTAGAGTACATTTATCAAAAGATTAATTACAACAGCAAAGCGAAAAGAAAATAATCAGACATTTAGGGTTGATCAGCATAAGTCTTCTCAGCGTCACCACCATTGTCATCAGCGCGGCCCGAGGAAGGATTCTCAACATTAACTTCACCATCTCCGCCAATGGTTCCCTCCACATTATCTTTCGAACCACCTCCTCCATCCTCCAGAACCATCTCCATCAAAACCCCGTCCACGACTTCCTTCAAAACATCACAGCTGGAAAGATCAAGAGAAGGGTATAAGGCCTTAACCTGCTCCAGAGCCTGAGAGAACCCTTGATCATAAGTATGCGCTGCACCGGCCTCAATCTTGTCCTTTTCTTCCTCATCCTTCTTCTTTCCCACAAGCGCTTCAGTCAATAACTTCTCGGCCTTACTCCTGGAAGTCTTCTCGGTATTAACCTGCTCGGTCAGGGAGTCCTTATCTTGTTTCAAACCTTCATTTTCTTTGGTCAAAAGAACAATTCGACCCTCTAGCCCCGCCACTTTAGTCTTCATCTCATCATACCCAACTAGCTGCTTCTGTAAATCGTCGACAGATTTAGTCAACTCGGATTCCCGAGAAGAACTGGAAGAGTCATGTCGCTCCAAATATCGAGCAAAGGCTGCAGTCCTAACACCTATATGCTGAAGCATGAGTTGAGCGGACCGAGGACCCCATTTATCCAAGTACTTCACATCATTCTTCAGAAGGAGATTGTTGTCTATGACCTGGTGAACATCAAAGCGGTTGTCCCATAGAGAAGATATAGTGGAACCCGATCCGGTAAAATCCTGAAACACATGCACACCTGCACCCTCGGTAGGCAACTCAGGACCAGCATCTTTTTCAACATCCAGGCGAAAAGGAGAATTTCGAGGACGCTTCCTAGAAGTCTCTTTAGATGGGGACTTATTCGAAGGCATCATCGAAGGGTTTGGTACTTTGGCTCCAGAAGTATCTCCACCCAAAGTCTTCTCAGTCTGACTAGCTCCGACCTTAGCCTTCTCGGCCCGTTGAGCCGCAAGACGATGAGCCAACACCTTCTTGTCCAAAGCACCGGCCATGGTTTCTACAATCAAATAGGAATATAAAAAATTGATCATACTAAGAAGAGTCCAACAAAATAAATAAACGAGATCAAATCATACTAATATATCTCTTTAGGTCAACAGGCCTGTTTTCTAACTTAATCAGGTTTCCACACTTCAACCCAGTGGCATCCTTCAGAAAGTTCACCTCAATAAGTTCCTCAAGTGAGAGAAAGTCGGCCTCAAAGGATAAAACAGCACGAGGACGGGGAGACCAATATATAGGGAAGGTGAAACTCTGGTTGTCATCAAGAAAAAACTCACTCCCTACTTCACTAAAAAGGCAGAAAAAATTATCTTTAAACTGTTTAAGGGAAGAGGTATAAGGACCCATTATTCTCCAATTAGACCGACTATTGATCGGGATTAAACCCAAAGGACGAGTTACTTTAACCTGAAAAAATTAGAAAAATTTGGAACAGGTCGGAATTATGCTAAAAAAGTCACAAAGAATCTGGAAGCCTTTTACAAAGCCCCAAGAGTTAGGATGAAGCTGAGTAGGAGCAACATTAAGAAGACGGAGAAGAGAACACTCGAAGCCAGTGAAAGGAACTCGAACATTAAACTGACTAAACAATTTGTCAAACACATAGACGACATCATGAACCGAGTTAGGAGTACGTCGATGATAGATTCTATCTCCTGGGTTACACCAGCTACAGTTTATGGAACCCTTGGTACTTGGTCGGGTAAAATTTACTCGGCCAACAAATTTCCCGAGAGAAGGTTCATCGGTGTACACTGAGGAAGAATCCCGGATCGACTCTTCTACCCAGGAATAACCCTCAAAGTCATACTCAGACTCTTCCTTTTTCTCCTCATCAACCTTAAAGATGTAACCTTCAAATTCACCCTCCCCAGACTACTTTAAAACCTTCTTCTTTTTCTTTTGTTTAGATACACCAGAATCCTCCCCCCCACGGGAAACATCAACTAGGATAGGGGCACAGTAAGAAGACTCAACATTATCATCACCCAAACCCTCACTAGAGGAATCAGTCCCGATGCTATCAGTGGAACTTAAAGCAGAAATAGATGGTGCCCTACCATGGTAACTCTCACCATCGGAACCCTCACCAGAAAACTCAGAAGTTGCTCTAGAAACAGACATGGCTAAAAATGAAGAGAAGGTAACGAAGAAGAAAGGCGTGTACCTGGGAGCGGGAACATAAGCAGGAAAAACAGAAACAAGAAGCACGAACGGCGCGGGAGCACAGAAAGAGCGAAGCAAGAAAAAGCAGAAGGAAGGAAACTTTCGTGACAAGGAATGGCTCATCAAAGCCTAATATAGGGCGCGAAACGTTAAGAAACCCAAAAGGCATGAAATAGAAGAGTCAGGTGAACCAAAAGGCACGACTGTTGTAACAACGAACAATAAAGATCAAACCAATCCAACGCTCAGTATTCAACTGCAATGGCTGACAAAATGTGCAAGTTAGGGCCGAACAGACCCCAATACAGGAACTGTTCGAGAAGAAGAGAACCAGGGCAAACAAGCTACTTCACCGAGTCAACACTTCGTATGTTACGTACCAGCTAAGCTCATACTTTCTCTAAACAAATCAGTTAGGATGAGCTCAGGTCAATACCAATCAAAAGTATCACAATAAGAACAATTAAGCTACTTCACTGCACAACACTTTGTAGCTTGGGAGGCTTATGTTACGTACCTACTTAGCTCGGCCAAGGTAAGCTCGGCTAGGGTAAGCTCGGAGAGGAAGACCTGACACACCCAAGCAGGATCCCAGGCTTGACTAAAGGAAGAAATCAGACAGAAAAGGAAAGAGCTGACATTAAGCAATTTGATAGCAGGATCAGCGCATGTTGTCTCCCAATCAGCAAATCGTGCCATAATGGGAAGATACCCCCAGCACCTATAAAAGGAAGGGAACAAGCAGCATTATGACACACACTAGCTTCTTCACTTGGCCTAGTTGTACTATCCGAGTAGAATTTAGGCTTTGTAAGAACAGTAGCAAATATATAAACAAATAGTGGAATTTGAATCCAATGACTTTATACAAGTAACCATGCAATTGAAGTCAATAACTAAGTACAAAAATTAAAACATAATCAACTAATGTTGCAAAATAAATCTTTTTCAAGTTCCTTTTGCTCGTTCTTCAATAAACTCAGGGATGACTTGGCTCCAGCCTCCAGCTAATACTCTGCCCCAAACCAACCTAGAGTTGGTAAGTTAATTTTTAACTTCACAACCAACAAAAATGGAAATTAAAATACTAAATGAAGAAACCTTTGGATGGATAAAGGAAGAGTAATTAAAATTCTAAATGGTTCTTACTTATCAAAGAAATGAACTTTCATAAAGAATGCAAAAGCAGTGTATAATCAACATCAACACAAGGAATTAAGCAGTGCAGATATTGTTGTTCCAAGTAAAGCATCATGGAGCACAAAAACGGAGCAACGGAAGCATAAATGAAGCTTCATTAGAAAATAAGACCATAAACATTGAGAAACGAGCCTAAAAAGTAAGATAAGATCAAAGCCTAAAAATTTCAAGGAGCAAAAATCTATCTGCAGTTGATAAATTTCGGATGTCACATTTGATGAATAAATGCCGGACTTAACTTGAGCTTTTCTTTGCCAATGTTTGGGTATTTTACTCACGTTTTGGATCATTTCACCAAGGTCCAAAACTCCATGTGCTCTGCATCACCCTGCTTGCTTGGAATGCAATCTGCTACTCTTTCCCTTTCCTACTCTTTCTACTTTCATGTTTTGGTGTGCCACTAATTAGCAGCCTCCTCGATTACAAACTTACAACATAAACATGGCCTCTTCTCTCTTCTAATAGAGGATCACCTAATGATCAAATTTCACAACTTCCAAGTTGGAGACATAAAGAAGCTCATACAAGTTAGAGCTTGAAAATGACTCTGAAGGCAGTGAAAATCTGATTAATGAAGATTCTGTGAGTGGCACCATCAATAATATTAAAGGAGTAATGCTACTCAAAAATCCAAAATGACACCAAAAAAAAGACAATTGTATTTACTAGTCCTTGATTTGATATATAGTTAGCCATTTAAGCTGGTACATATAGTTGGGCTTTTTTGTGAGTCAACTGGTTGTGTGAATAACAGTACTTTTTCCCCTCAATTTGGCTAACAAGAATTCCCCAGAAAGTACAAGCTTTTGCATATCAACTGTGCATACCTTCACAAACAATATTTACAATACTGAGGGTCAAACAAACTCCTACCACTAGAATGTAATCAACTTAAAGCCTTAATTATGAGAATATTCCCATCATAATTCAAAGCCATGATGAACAATGAAATAATCCAATTGAAAAAGAGAAAATCAAATATGAGAACAGAACATGTAGAGGTTAATGGTAATTAAGTAAGAGAAGAGAACACATGAAAGCCAATAGTAATTCTTTCTAGTGTTCAAAACACAAACTACGCACATTCTAATAAAAATTAATACAAACTAAGCACTTTCTAATAATAATCAGGAAATGTTACTCAGGAAAATAAGTAACTGGAACAGAATACACTTTATTGCATACAGGAAATCAACTTAATAGTCACATGACTTCTTAGTCTGTCTCCAAAAATAGTACTATGTGTGTAAAACAAGTAATTTAAAATTTGTATAACAAAGCACAGATAAGCCGACAATGGAGGTGAACCTCAAAAGAACATGCTTAATATTTTCCAGAAAAGCAAAGATTCAATCGTACAAAATTTCAGTTCAATCATGAACATCACTTACATGCGCGATTAAAAAATCAAAACAATGAATATACAAACAAAAGAATAGGTAGAATAGGAAATCAAATTAGGATTTGAAAATATGATGATGAACGAAAAATAGTCGAAGGGAATGGTGAGAGAGAGAGAGACAGGAATTACCTTCGTTGAGAGAGAAGAGAGGAGCAGAAGAACCAGAAAAGCTCGAAGAAGAAGATCTCGACAGAGAAAAGCTCAGCAGAAGATCAAGAGACAATGGCGATCGAGACTGAGAATGAGCGAACTGATGAGAAGAGCCAATGAGCGAATTTCTGAGCGGAGTTTGCGAGGCCCTAGGATGAATAATTTCACAAATTCTCACATTTGATGTGTTATTTTAAATTCTCTTATTTTACTCTCTGAAAATTCCGCACAAAATTTCCGTCACTTTTATAATTCTCTGTATTTTATATCCAAACGGTTAATTTTATAAAAAAATCAATTTGATTCTCCGATAAAAATATATTTCCTCCTAAAAATGTTGCATCCAAACACACGGTAAAGGATTCATCTAATGGTCAAAACTCATATTAAAAGAGTATACTTATTTGGTTCACCAGACAGGAGGTGACAACATTCTTTATCAAAACACACATAGACCAATGGTACGTAGGAATGTCATTACCTGTATTCAAACGAATGTGATAATTAGACTCTCTTTAATAATGTTAGCAGTAGTTAAGGAAATGTTTCTTTACTACTAAAGAGGCTGTGCTATGCACGAGCTTATATTCCAAAAATATGAAGCAAAAGATGTGAGTATTTGAGGTGGATAAAAGATGTGACTATCCGAGCAAAAAATCCGAGCACAAAATAAATGTGTTGAAAGAGATAAAGAGAGAAAGAAAATGAAAAGGAAAGAAATTTGAAAGGAGAACAAAAGCGAAAAAAGGGCAACGTGAGTAGAAACAAGTGACAATTAGAATCCAAATGATATTTAGAACCCCAATTAAAAAATTGATTAAATCGAATAAATAATGAAAAAAATATTAAAATATCTATTGGATTGTATAATTATAGATAAATAAAGACAATGAACAACCGAGCAGAGCATCCGAGGTTAAGCAAATGTGGAACAAAAGATGTGAGCATCCAAGTTGGAGCATCCGAGCAGAGCATCAAAGCACAAAGCAAATGTGTTGAGAGAAGGAAAGCGGGAAAAAGTAATATTTAGAATCCCAGTGAACAATAAAAAAATTGTTTAAATTGAATGAATAGTAAAAAAATTTAAATACCTATTAGATTGTATAATTATAAATAGATAAAGATAGTAATCATCTGACTTGGAGCGTCCGAGCAAAGCACCCGAGTTAAGCAAATGTGGAGAAAAAAAATGTGAGCATCCGAACACAAAGTAAATGTGTGGAGAGAGAGAAAGTGGGAAAAAGTGACATTTAGAATACCCATGAATAATAAAAATTTTGATTAAATCGAATGAATGGTGAAAAAAATATTAAAATACCTATTAGATTGTATAATCATATTATATATAGATAAAGATAGTGATAATCTGAAATGGGGCCTCTGAGCAGAGCACCCGAGATTAAGCAAATGTGGAGCAAAGATGAAAAAAGTGACATTTAGAATCCCAATGAAGAATAAAAATTTTGATGAAATCGAATGAATAGTGAAAAAAATTATTAAAATACCTATTGAATTGTATAATTATAGATAGATTATAGAATACGATTACAATTACAATATTATATGGATTTAAATATATTGAAGATGGTAAATGTTTGGTGCAAATTTCAAAATACCACCATAGAGAGAAGGACGTAAACCATAGTAGATTTTAATTTATTTTGCACTCATTGGTAGTGAAACCGAGATATGTTAGGGCAACTTTTTCTTTGACTTTAAGCAACCTGAGCAATGCACCGGGTTCGGTCCCGTTCATTGGGCTCATCGGATTGAACCAAACTAATGAACAACCCTAAATAATATATTAGGAAAATACACAATAAATTTGATGTAATTCAACACATTTTATTATATTACCACATCCAAACTTCAGTATCAATCTCTACAAATAAATCTGTACTCATGTGTATCAATATCTACAAATTAAACAATATCTGAACAAATATGTTTATACTCATATGAATCAATATCTACAATTTAAACAATTTTAATATAAATAATATATTAGAAAAATACACAATAAATTTGATGTAAATCAACACATTTTATTATATTACCACATCCAAACTTTAGTATCTATTTCAACAAATATATTTATACTCATGTGTATCAATATCTACTAATTAAACAATTTTACTTTGAATAAAAGAGATGACACGTCTTTTGGTAACAAAAAGTAGTAATAATAATAAAATGACTAATGAAATATTTTAAAAATGCACCAACACATTTTATTATATTACCACATCCAAACTTTAGTATCAATCTCAACAAATATATTTATACTCATATTTATCAATATCTACTAATTAAACAATTTTACTTTGAATAAAAGAGATGACACAACTTCTGATAACAAAAAAAAAAATAATAATAATAACAAATAAAATATTAGTAAAAATTGAATTGAATGAATAGTGAATATATTATTAAAAAACTTATCAAATTGTATAATTATAGATTATAGATAGATTATAGCCATTAAGAAATGACTCTTGTGTTTGAAGAAACTTTTCACTCAAGGGTTAGTATGTCAACAAGTGTCTTTAGTTATCATCTCATATTACCATATATATAGACAACTAACCCGTGTAAATGAGTTATAAGAATTAGTTATGCCCTACCCATAACTTGTTTTTATCCAAGTCTATACGGAGCCCATTACTATTAAATGTCTTCTATATCAACTGAACCTTTAATCTTATCTATCTATATATTTACAATCCAACAAGTATTTTAATAATTAATTCACTATTTATTTAATTTTTTTAAATATTTTATTTATTATTTTATTATTATTATTACTACTTTTTATTATCAAAAGTCGTGTCATGTTTTTTTATTTAAAGTAAGATTATTCAATTAGTAGATATTGATAGACATTAGTACAAATATATTTGTTAAGATTGATACTAAAGTTTAGATGTGGTGATATAATAAAATGTGCTGATGCATTTTAAAAATATTGCATTAGTTCTTTTATTATTATTACTATTTTTTATTATCAAAAATCGTGTCATCTCTTTTATTCAAAGTAAAATTGTTTAATTAGTAGATATTGATACACATGAGTACAAATATATTTGTTAAGATTGATACTAAAATTTGTATGTGGTAATATAATAAAATGTGTCGGTGCATTTTTAAAATATTTCATTAGTTATTTTATTATTATTACTATTTTTTGATATCAAAAGTCGTATTATCTCTTTTATTCAAAGTAAAATTGTTTAATTAGTAGATATTGATACACATTAGTACAAATATATTTGTTGAGATTGATACTAAAGTTTGGATGTGATAATATAATAAAATGTGTCGGTGCATTTTTAAATATATTTCATTAGTTATTTTATATTTATTACTACTTTTTGTTATCAAAAGTCGTGTCGTCTCTTTTATTCAAACTTCAAAGTAAAATTGTTTAATTAGTAGATATCAATACACACGAGTACAAATATATTTGTTAAGATTGATACTAAAGTTTGGATGTGATAATATAATAAAATGTGTCGGTGCATTTTTAAATATATTTCATTAGTTATTTTATTATTATTACTACTTTTTGTTATCAAAAGTCGTGTCATCTCTTTTATTCAAAGTAAAATTGTTTAATTAGTATATATTGATACACATGAATACATATATATTTGTTGAGATTGATAATAAAGTTTGGATGTGATAATATAATAAAATGTGTTGATTTACATCAAATTTATTGTGTATTTTCCTAATATACTATTTAATTACATTAAATTTGTTTAAATTGTAGATATTGATATTTGATACACATGAGTACATATATTTTTGTTGAGATATTGTATAATTTATAGACATTGATACACATGAGTACATATATTTTTGTTGAAATTGATACTAAAGTTTGGATGTTGTAATATAATAAAATATGTTGATTTAAATCAAATTTATTGTGTATTTTCCAAATATATTATTCAGGGGTGTTCTTTGGTTTGATTCAATCCGATGAGTCCAATGAACCGAACCGAACCCGGTGCTTTAAATATTAAAACTTTTTATTGTTTTATCATGATATAAAAATATTTTTTACTATTTTATAATGATATTTCTAATATATTAACATGTAATGGTATTATATAATGTTAATTTATATTATATAATATTAATATGATATGACATCATGATATATTATATGACATTTTTTCTCTTTCTTTCCATAACTTTAGATTTTTTTAAATATTAATGGGTACTCGTGGATACCAGCTACCCGCATGTGTACCCATTAATTTTAGCGGGCATTGGTGCAAGTAGTGTACTACTCGCCCCCGCCCCGCGCCCGTTGACATGTCTAGATATATTTACATTACCCAGTGTTAATTTTTTAGATTTAATTGATATACACTGTTAGTATAAAAAATTTAAAACGGGCATCCAATGGTGTGCCGCCACATTATTTAATGAATATAACACCTCATGTGATATTAAATTCAATAAATGATGTGGCAGCATATCATTGGATATGTGTAAAATTTTTGTAGACTCACTATTCATGGTGTTTAATGGGTTTTTTTTAATTATTCGCAATCATGAATAAAATATTACTATGTTACGACCAACATGCTTAAAACATTGTCCCTGAGCCGTGACATGTTTTGATCAAACGCAAAGGTGTCAAATTATTTACAGAACACTTATTCTGCTAATTAACTAGGGTCATTCATTCCGCTGTTATCAAAATTGATTGGATTATCATGAACACATTTTTGTGCCTACTTATCATCTCATCCTACCTCCATTATGAATGGTGAACCTGCTCCTGCAACTCCTATTAGCTATGGACATATCACACCTTAAATAGGTGGCATAAACAGACTTCATTCTTCACCATCTTACGCTGTTAAGGTCATTCATCTCATTACCTTTTCTATTACCACTACTCATTGTATTCAATGGTCACCTATATTTTCTAGGCAATTTATAGCTAGGGAAACATAAGTTAGTATCCCGTGCATACGCACGGGCTTCACACTAGTACTATTACATTCTAAGAACCTTTTTTTCACTGTTCACTCATTTAATTGGGTTTTTTTGGTAAGAAAAGGTCGTTTGGGCTTTCAGTCTTTTGAACGGGCCCAACTCAGTATCTCATTACGTCATTATACACTTCTATTTGATCTCCATCCCATCCCAGACAGAGACTCTATTGTACGTCGTCCCTTTTTGTTAAGTCCCTAGGGGTCCATGTCTGAGCATCTATCTGTCTATAATATTACAATACAGTATATTTTTTCTGATGTTCATTGAGAGTGTTTTTTTTTTGTATCATTATAGTTTATAGATTAGGATATAGAATAGTTTCTATTTAGAGTATTGTTTTGATACACGTGAAAACTATATTTGGTGTTCATGATGATTTATATATTAGGAGGTAGAGTAGTCTTGCTATGAGTTAGGTTAGTAGCGTAATACATTGTTCCTAATGTTTGTTTTTTATATTTTAATGTGATAAAAAAGGAAAAAAAAAATAGGAAAAAAATTAGATGTGAAAAAAAGTGTAAATTTAATGAGTGTGAAAAAAACATCATCCTATTTTTTTAAGGGTATTACAACTTTAACACCTTCCTTTTAGGGTGTGGTAAGTGTAGAAAAGAAAGAGATAAAAAGAAAAACAAATACAATGAAGAGAGATAAGATGCAAAATGTGGTAATTTATGTGATAGGAAATGAACAAAGAGATAAAAAGTGGTGTGTGAAATAAAGTGTAAAACTTTGTTACCTCAATTTTAGGGTGTGGTAAGTGTAGAAAACAATGTTACAACTTTTTCTAAAATGTATTAATATGTGATATCTTAGGGGTCGTTCGGGGTGGTTGCAAGTTTTTAATTTTTGATTTTTAAAAATTTTCAATTAAGTTTTTAGAACTCAAAACCAAAAACTGAAAACCACTTTTTGTGGTTTTCACAATGTTTGTTTTGAAAACCACAAAAACAAGTTTTCATTTTTTGGTTTTGAGTTGTAAAAACTTGTTTAAAAATTTTTAAAAATAAAAAACCGAAAATTCACAATCACCCTGAACGACCCATTATCTTTTGGGGTGTATTAAGTGTAGGAAAGAGAAATAAATATGAAAATGTGATAATTGATGTAATAGAGAAATAAAAATGGTGTATAAAAGAAAGTGGAAAACTTTTACACCTTATTTTTAGTGTGTGTGAGATGTGTATGAAAGTAAGAGATAGAAAGTAAATAAAAGAAATAAGGTGAAAACATGATACAACAGAAAAAGAGAGATTTCAGGAAAAATAAAGTGTGAAAGAAAGTGTATAATAAATAATTTTGAAAAAATCATTAGCTTTTTTAAAAGTATTAAACTTTAACAACCCATTTTTAGAGTGTGAAAAGTGTATGACAAAGAGATATGGGAAGGACACCAACTTAAAGAGAGAAAAGGTGAAAAAAGTTAGGCTTAAATATGTTTTTGGTCCCTCTAAAATACACGTGTTTTCATTTTCGTCCCCCTAATTTTTTTTTTGTTATTTAGTCCTCCTAAAATTTTTCCTTTTCAATTTAGTCCCCGCTGTTAGAGTAGTAGTCCCTCTAAAATACATGTGTTTTCACTTTAGTCCCTCTAAAATACACGTGTTTTCATTTTAGTCCCTCTAAAATTCCCTCTATTTCTATGTAGTCCCCCTGTTAATTGCCACATCAGCACTCTATTAACTATTCTAACGGGGAGAACTAATTTGAAAAGAAAAAATTTTAGGGGGACTAAATGACAAAAAAAATTTTAGGGGGACGAAAATGAAAACACGTGTATTTTAGAGGGACCAAAAACATATTTAAGCCAAAAAATTATTATTAAGGAAAACTTTTACACCTCATTTTTAGTGTGTGAGAGATGTATGAAAGTGAGAGATAGAAAGAAAATAAGAGAAATAAGGTGAAAACGTGATACAACAAAAAAAGAGAGATTTTAGGAAAAATAAAGTGTGATAGAAAGTGTGTAATAAAGAATTTTAAAAAAATTATTAGTTTTTTAAAAGTATTAAACTTTAACGACCCATTTATAGGGTGTGAAAATTGTATGGGAAAGAGATATGGGAATGACACCAACTTAAAGAGAGAAAAGATGAAAAAAGTGATCATTAATGTAATAAAAAAGGAAAAGGGATTGAAAAAAATGTGCGAAAAAATTTAATATATTTTAGAATTAAGTATGTTATTTATATTATTACAATTGGCTAGATTTTTTGTCATTGTTCATTGGAGGGTTAATTTTTTTTTAATTCCTATAAGTAGTAAAGTTAAGACTTCTAAATTTAGCCTAACTATGAGATGTATAGATGATATCTAACCTATAAGATACATAGATAGTAGGATAGATAAATATGGAAAGTTTAGGGAGAAAAAATAGAAAGAAAAAATAATAAAGAGAAAGAATGTGAAAATATGATATGAAATGAAGAGAAAAATGAAAAAAAAAATTAAGGTGTTAAATGAAGTGTAAAACAAAAAAAATGTGAAAAAATTATTATTCTTTTTTAAAGTATTAAAACTTTGATAGTTAACTTTTGAGTGTTGGAAGTAGATAAAAGAAAGATATAAAAAGAAACAAATCAAGAGAATGTGTGAAATCTATCTATACTATTACAATTGGCTAGAATTTTTGTCACTATTCATTGGGGGGTTAACTTTTTTAATTTCTATAAGTAGTAAAGTTAAGAGTTCTAAATCTAGCCTAACCTATAAGATACATAAATAGTAGGTGGATAAATATGGAAAGTTTAGGGAGAAAAAAAATAGAAAGAAAAATAATAAAGAGAAAAAATGTGAAAATGTGATATGAGATGAAGAGAAAAATGAAAAGAAAATTAAGGTGTTAAAGGAAGTGAAAAACAAAAAAATGTGAAAAAATTATTATTCTTTTTTAAATGTATTAAAACTTTGATAGTTAACTTTTGGGTGTTGAAAGTAGAAAAAAGAAAGAGATAAAAAGAAACAAATCAAGAGAGAGTATGAAATAAATGACCGTTGATGTGATAGGAAAGAAAGAGAGGTAAAAAATTAGGCATGAAAAAATCTTATATATTTTAAAATTAAATTATTAAATACATTACATGTTGCAATAAAAAATATATATAAATAATAGGAATTTAAGTAACCACAAATGATAAGACAACACTAAATATTTTAAAATGAATACAATAGGAATTGAAATCATCTAAATACATACTCCCTCAATTCCTTTTTATAAGGCACTTTTTAGAATTTTTTTGTGTTCCTTTTTATAAGGCACTTTACAATTTGAATAAAACATTTATTATAATTTTCCTTATTTACCCTTATTAACTTTAATGTCTTTCCAACTATCAAATGATAGTGGAGTTAGTTAATAATATTAAATAACGACAAAACTAGAAAGTTAAACTATTTTTTAAAACTCAAATAAAATAATTAACTAGCTTTAATTACTTTTATTGGTTTTTGTGATTTAATATAGTGTGCCTTATAAAAAGGAATTAGGGGTGTTCAAGACTCGGTCCGTCTCTTTGACCCGTCTCAACCCGTCCTACTTGGGCGGGGTCTATTCTTGTTCTACAAGAAAGAATAGAACCAAATTGGGTATCATCGGGTCTCATTTTTTGACCTGGTATCGGGTTGAGGACTAGGGGTGTTCATATCCAATCCAATTCAATGCAAATCGCAAAAACCGAACCGAAAAACCGAATCAAACTGAAATCCAAAAAACCGCAAACCGTAAAAAACCGAAATTTTTTATTGGATTTGAATGATTTTCGGATCCTATGTTAAAAACCAATCCAATCCAATCCAAACTGAACTTATATATACATATATTATTACTTATAAAATAATCATATATTTATACTTGTATACATATATATTGATAAAAATACTTATATACTAATATATTTTTTATGATTTTATTATCTAATATCATGTTAATATTTCTAAAAATATATCAATATAAAACTAGTTTTAAATTAGTTTTCATGTCTCATGTCATTCTTTTTATATAATTTTATATTAATTTTAATAAATATAAGTTTCAATAAGAAAATGTTTACTATTACTTTAATATTTTATCAATCTTATCAAATATTTATTGTCGCTTTGAAAAACCGAAAATCGATCCAATCCAATCCAATCCAATTTAAATTGGATCGGATTGGATCAGATTTGAAAAAAATATCAAAACCGATCGGATGATAAAATGATAAAACCGCAATGATTAGATCGAATGATTTTTTGCCTCAAAACCGATCCAAACCAATCCGCGAACACCCCTATTGAGGATGGGTTCGGGTTCATCTTCGGGTTACCCGACTCGTCCTTCATATACAAATATAATATTTATTACTTATGATTTTCTATTATGTAAAGTCCTAACCTTATTTTTTTCATTTTAGATAGGGTTTTTGAGTCTAAGTTTCCTTTATTTACCTTTAAAAATACATTATATACATAAAATTATATAGTGATATAATGTTATTCTTGGTTTAGTAATGTCCCAAACTTGAAAAAAGTAAAAATATTGCATACATTAAGAGATATTCTATTGTATGCAATATATTTATTAATTGTATGAACTATTTTCTTTTGAACATTGTTATATGATCATTTTATGATTATATTTAGCTTATATATCGGGCTAACCCGGTCCTGTCCTACTCAGACTCGATCTTACTTAGATCCGCACATCACCAGGTCTCTTCGGGTCTATGGACGAGTTCGGGTCCATAGAATTGGCCCGGTAAAAAATTAGGGCCAGGTTAGGGACAGGTAAAACCCATCCCAACCCGTCCCATGAACACCTCTAAAAGGAACAGATAGAGTATATTATATTTGTTTACAATTAAATGTATATAAACTATATTTTCATTTTTTCCAAAAAAAATAAGAAAGGCGGAACACATTTGGGGACACCTCGAATGAATTTAATTCTATTTGATCATTTCACTCCATTAAAGTTTTAATGAAAGCAATTTTTCATTTTTCTTTGTTTTGTTGTGACCAATAATAAAAGTCAAAGCTAAACATTGTCACACGTTGATGTTTATTTACCAAAAATTGTTTTCTTTCATTGTCAATTATATATTGCTATATCTAGGGTGAAGTCTCGACAAGAACTTAAGATTCTTATATGTGATTATATTTTTAAACGTTATAATTTGACAAAAAATATAGTATATTTTTTTTATAAGCAAAATACATTAAAATGAGCACTAGGAGTGCTCAAACCCAGATACAAAATTAACCATCCAACCACAAAATAATCTTTAATATTATAAAGGGGTCCAACCACAAAATAATCTTTAATAATATAAAGGGGTTGTTTTTTGGGTACTGTTCATTAGGGTTACTTTTTTTTTTGGTCAAAAAGCTTTGGGGATGTGATTTTATAGGTTGATGGGTTTAGGGTGATAGAGTAGGTATTTGAGGCTTCTTTTTTTTTTGTTTTTGGTCAAAGGGCTTTGAGGATGGGACTCTTTTTTATTGTATTATAGGTTGATGAGTTTAGGGTGATAGAATAGGATTGCATATAAAAATAGTTCATTTATTTTATAAGTTTACTTTTTTTAAGTTAGTTTAATATATTAAATAAAATGAGTTAGGATCCGTTGACATCAGGTGTCAAACTTTAAGAGTTGCACCTCTTAATAACTTTTTGTAAAATGAGAATTTGACCAATCCAATATATATACATATATATATATATATTATTTTAACTTCTGTATAGGGTATTATTTAAGTAAACATTAATAAGAAAACTTGAATAAAAAAATTAATTACTATTATAATGTAATTTTTTAGTTATAAAAATAAACATCTAATAATTAAATTTTCAATAAATTATATGGTACTATTTATCTAAATATTAGTTAAAAACTTGAATTAAAAATTAATGATTATAATAATTTGATTTTTTATTTATATATATAAAATACATAATAAACATGTTGTGAGTAAATTCTACAATATTATTTATCTAAAGATTAATCTATCTATCTATATTATTAATTGGTAGTTTTTTTTTCTATTGTTCATTCAAGATCTATTTTTTTGTTCGGTTTTTTGGGGCCATGTGGGTAATTTTGTTCCTACGGTTCATTCAAGGTCTTTTTTTTTTTTTTTTTTTTTCAGTTTTGTGGGGTCATTGAGTTGCAGCTTTTGGATCTTTGGGTCATTCAATTGATAGCTTAAGTTATTCAAGGTCTTTTTGGATCTCTTTTCTTGACTATAATAATGATTTTTGAGTCATTCAATTAATAGCTTAATTGATTGTAATTAGCCTACTTCTTATGCGCTTTTAAGAGTAAAAAGGCTATGAAATTTCATTTCATTCACAAACATTTTTATGAGCAATATTTGTAGTGTGCATGTGTTATTGATTATAATTGTGATTTTGATTTAATTTACAAAATTTAATATGACATTTTTTCTTGAGTGTCAGGATTTTCAATGGATTTGTTATTATCTTATATTAATTTATTCATTGTGCGTGGATTTTTATTCACAATTTATTTTCATATATAATATATAATACACGTGTATATATATATATATATATATGGATGTATTTATTACGTCTTTTTTATTAAAAGAATAATTTATTATAATATTAAAACATATTTATTCATCTGATTATGTATAGTTCAATAGTTTTTCATGTTTATTAAAAAATATTATATATTTATTTATGTTTTTCAAATTTATATTATTACTACTGCATGTTAAATTTGTCATGTTTTTATTTATCTATTTAAAAGGAGAAATGTGAATTACATGTTTTCTTTTTATATTGTAAATGTTATAATATAATTTTTAATTATTTTAAATTCCTATATTTTTAACTATTAATTAAGATTTCAATAAATTCCTGTATTTTGATTTGATTATTTTTATTTTTTTTAAAAATATTTTAATGTGTTGGGTTCATCTAAAATAGTATTTTGCTGTGATAAAAAAGGAAGAGAGATACTGAAAGAAAAATAAGGTGTGAAAAAATGTATAATGAAAGAATGTTAAAATATCATTCCTCTTTTTTAAGAATATTAAACTTTGACAGTCCTATTGTTTGGGTGTAAGAAGTGTAAGGAAAAGAAGAATGTAAAGAAAAAATGAAGAAAAATAAGGTGAAAGATGTAACGTAAAAATGTCTTTACTTTTTTTAAGAGTACTGAAACTTTGAAAGTCTATTTTTGGGGTGTGAGATATGTATGGAATAGGGAGCTATAAAAAATGAAGAGAGAGAAGATGAAAGATGTGTTGGGTTCTTTTAAAATAGTGTTTTTTTTAAATAGTATTTTGATAATTGATATGATTGTTTTTTATTATTCATTGAAATATATATATATATATATTAAGAGTTTAATATATATACATTGTCAGTGTAAAAAAAATTTACACGAAAATCCAATGATGTGCTGCCACATCATTTATTGAATTTAATAACACATGAGGCATTACATTCATTAAATGATGTGGCGACACACCATTGAATGTCTGTGTAAAATTTCTTTACACGGATAATGTATATTAATTAAATCTTTAATGTGTTGGGTTTATTTAAAATTGTATTTTAATGTGATAGAAAAGGAAGAGAGGTTGGAAGAAACATAAGGTGCGAAAGAAATTGCATAATAAAGGAACGTGAAAATATCATTCCTCTTATAAAATCCGACCTACATTATAAGAGTTTTCAATTCCGTGGTTGGATTGATTAAATTCACATTTTTATAAAAAAGTTATTAAGTAGTGTAGTTGTAAAAATTTGACACATGATGTCAATTGCTCATGTCTCAATCAAATATCACGTGTTTTGTATGAACATTGTTTTTGAAATAATTATTTAAAATTTTATCAACACTCAATATTAATTATGTAAAATAGTTACTTAAAATCTATGAACATGATAAATCATTAGTGTAAGAGATAAAAAAAGACTCTTAAATATAACAAAATATAAACATAATAGAGTTTGCTGAGTGAATTTTTTCATTAGGTGATGGTGATTTAGACACTTATGGTGATGGTGAGACTAATATTGAATTATCGAAGGATTTACTGATGGATTCTACAGGTAATACAATTGGAGATATAGTTTCATTTGCATACCCTAACTTGCTTTCAATTTTTGGAAACATTGTATTTTTTTTAGGATAAAGCAATTCTTCCTCCTACATTAGATGTTCATTCAGTTAATGAATATGTCATGACATTATTTCCTAGAGAAGAGATGGTGTATTTGAGCCCTGACACTATATGGAAGGTAGATGAAGGGATTGATATTGAAGCTGATTGATTGACAATTGAGTTCTTAAATAATATTAGGTGTTTTTTGCGCACTTCCTTATCATAAGTTTGTGTTAAAGAATGAGTTTCTGTCATGCTAATTAATC
Organism: Sesbania bispinosa; assembly: GCA_026901365.1. Taxonomy (NCBI): domain Eukaryota; kingdom Viridiplantae; phylum Streptophyta; class Magnoliopsida; order Fabales; family Fabaceae; genus Sesbania; species Sesbania bispinosa. Next base: position 1,844,593 of record QLOH01000108.1, read on the forward strand.
AGTAATCATGATATATCTGGTGGACTTTGCAATGGAACCAGATTAATAAAAGTGAATGTCAGACATTGTCACATGTTGGTATGTATTTACCAAAACCAGTTTTCTTGCATGGTCAATTATACGTTGTTGTATCTAGGGTTAAGTCTCAACAAGGACTTATGATTCTTATATGTGATAACAAATTTAAGTGTTGTAATGTGACAAAACATATGATGTACAAGGAAGCATTTCAAGAAATATAAATGAAACAAAATTTATAATAATTTCCATTTTTAATTATTAATATTTACTATTTAATTTTCCAAATCCATTTTTTTATATTCTTTATATACTAAGAAGTATAAAATTAAATATTAAAAAGAAATAAATTATTATTATTTTTTAATTACACATATTTAATAAATTATGTATACAATCATTCAATATTTATAACCTGTTAGAATAATAATATCCGTGCATCGCACGAGTTGGACACTAGTTTGAAACACTCCTCTAAAAAAATGTACAAAAGCCAATTACAAGGTAAAAGAAAAGACCAGAATCCAACGGAGTCCCAGCAAACCAACAAATGGAAAAATATAGTGTATAAAGGGATATTTCAAAATATATAAATGATACGATATGATATATTTTATATTTATAATTATTAATGTTTGAAATTTGTTGTTTCAAATAAATTTTCTATGTTTCATTTTTTTTAATTCTTTCTATATAAACAAGTATAAATTTTAATATGAAAAAAATCAATAATCATTATCATTTTTTAAAGTTCATATATTTATATTAATTAAATTAAATATATTACAATATTCTGCATAAACAATCTATTTGAATAATAATACCCATGCATCGCATGGGCCGAACACTAGTTAATAACCCAACTAAAATCATCTCATGGCTTTAGTGTTCAAGCTAACTCATTTTATGTGCGTGGCCTTGTAGGTTCCTAATACATTAGCACTAACACTAATTAAAATCGAGTAAACTAGCAAATTGGTTCTTGACTTTTTTATGGTCATGCAGTTTAGTCCGTAAGAAATAGAAAACCCCAATATAATCCCTGACTTCTTGTTTTTTCTTTCACTATAGTCCAACCGTGTGTTTCTCGTTAATTTTTTTACGACGTGTCATATTTAATGATACTTTGTCTCACTGTTTGTCTCTATAGTGTCCACTATGGCACAAAAAATGATGTGGTTTTGTCAAATTTATAGCTTTAAATGCTTCAACTCCAACCGTTGTGTGCTTCCCTATTTTCTCTTTTTCTCTCTTCTCCCCCTTTTTCATTGGAAGATCTCAACTCCAATGACGTTATTTTTGTAACCCGATGCCAAATAGTAGGATATAGTGTCACGAAACGTGACACATCATAAAAAAATTAATGGGAAACACACAGTTGGAATATAGTGAAAGAAAAAGCAAGAAGTCATGGACTATATTGGGGTTTTTTATTTCTTAGGGACTAAACTGCATGACCCTAAAAAAGCCAGGGACCAATTTACTAGTTTACTCAATTAAAATCCTATTTACCCAAGTAATAAGAATGTCAATGGTGACTTGACCTATAACCTATCCATAACCAACATCACTGTGTAATCTACTCCCATTATTTGAAAATCTAAATTAAACACAAGGCGTGAAATGTGTCACTCATGTATAGGTTAGTATTGGTTGCTTGATTTTTAGTTAGACTTAAAACAAATAGTATTAATACCCCGTGGTAATATTATTTGGGCATGGTGATGAACAAATTTTTGTACACATTTAGCACCCTTAATTTTAACTTAATTGGACCGTATTAATGATTAATTTCACTGTTTTGCATGGAATGTACCACATTGGACTTAATTGGGCCTTAGTTATAAATGTTGCTTAATTTTGGATTTTTTAGCCTAATGACCTATGTGTACTTATTTGTCCATAACTTGAACTGTAGGTGGAGTTTTAAGGTGATTCAAGTGGCATTGGAAAGCTAATATTTAGGGATTTATTTTGACATGTTGCATGATACCTTTTGAAGTTCAGACTTGGGAGATATTCTGACTTGAAGTCAGCCTACTAATGTTGTCAATGGGAACCAAACTGTTTTAATTTTGTATTATTTTGGGCTTATAACTAGTTAATTTGGGCCCAGTTTATGTCTAATCACATATTTAGGACAGTTGCCATTTTGTAATGGATTTTTCCCTCATTTTTCAAATTTTAAGATTTGAGACTTTTGGTTTTCTCTCCTTTTCTCTCTACTTTCTTTGCACCATACGTTTTCTCCTCTCTTGCTTTTCTGAACCCGAATTCTTCACCATCCTCTATGGGAGGCTAGGCATTGAGGATTAATTCTCTAGTAATATTTTCTTTGGATCTTGAGGCTCTTCTTGATTTCGGATTTACATTTCAATTTTGTACAAAATCTCTTCTCCTAATCTCTAGAGTTATAGGTTTTTTAATGTGGCTTTGAATTGCATGCTTCACGAGTTTGAATTTTATCCTTAATCATAAAATTCATATTTTAGTTTGCTTAGTTCTGAAATGAACTCAAGATTTGCTTAATCCTGAGGGTCACACTATAACATAAATCACTTTTAGCAACAATTATTTTGCTTTTTAGCAGCCATACAAATGGCCGCAAAAACATTTACCAGCAACTGATTATTGGTCGACGTTTTTTTTTTTGTTTTAACCACAGGTATCATCCACGGGAGGCAATCCTATTCGAGCCGTGATCGACGTATTTGGGATCAGTAAAAGTAGTAAAGGTCCAATTAATTGCCGAAAAAAGTCACAACTTATAGCGGCAATTATTATCGGTAATTTTTATGGCCACCGAAATGAGTGTCCCTGACATGAAATTTGTGGATTGGCTATGGTGAATTCTGTATCTAATCCTTGGCTATTAGAACCAACTATGAAAGTTTTCGTAGCTAATACATAACTACATTTGAAATTTCCCTACAATCAATTGCAAATTCTTAGCCTGATATCATATAGAAACGAGCAATAAAAAAAGCAAGCCACTTTCCAGGTAATAATTTTGCAAGAAACATGTATATATCTTAATCACATGACAAAATGCTTGTATCTAGCCAATCTAATGGAATACAATAATATTTAGGCTAGAAGCTGCCATAAAATTGCATGTCTTACATAATATTTTAGATTTGTCATGCCTTACTATCAATAATATACCTTACATAATATCGGCTTATCATGTCAAACTAATGCCATAAAGTTGCATGCCAAGCTAATCCCGAAACAATGATAGGTTTTTGGAATATGCACAAACATAACACAAAAAAAAAAGATAAAAGAAAATTACTTGCAACAAATTGATGGAGGCATGATGGACGATGTGTCAAGAGAGGTAGCAAATTATTGCTCTAGAATATACCGACAACAAATTGTAATAAAGTGAGGCCATACATAATAGAAGTTAAAAAAAAAGAGGTTTACAAATACATATTCTGAATTGTTTTTTTTAACAATTAGCAATAACATTGTTAATAATGACAATGAATGTAAGCAAGCGAAAAATGATATATATATATATATATATATAAAAGTATCATTTTTCATGGTATAATTCAATTGATAAGTGACAAAATGACTTCATACACATATTAATTAATTTCAAATTGAAGTTGACAAAAATATAACTTCAAGCTTTACTAAGAACTAAAGTTAAATCATAACAATTTGTCACGTACAATGAAGAACTAAATTTACAACATGAATAAAATCATGTGTCTTAAACTAAGCCTAAAAGAAATAACTTCACGTAACTGCTCCAACGACTATCTTCTGCATCTTGAAATCATCTTCAAAACTGGTCCTCCAATTGTAAAAATCTTCTACGTTACTTTCATCATGAAACAACTCATTCTAACAAGAGCATTTCAAATTTTTTTCAAACAATCAAAATGTCATATGATTTCAAAGTAACTACGAAATCTCTTTTAAACTTCAACCACAACTCGAAAGATTCAACCAATCCTACTACTTTATTTTGTGAGAATCTCCAAATCTTCACTCTAAGAAAGCCTTTCGAAACTTTGTTCATGAGAGTTCTTTGAAACTTTGTCAGGAAAGCTTCTTAAAACTCTACTAAAAAACTTTGTGAAACTTTTTCTGAAAGCTTTACGAAACCTTTTTCAGAAAGTTTGTCAAAACCTTTTTTCGCGAAACTTTTTGCGAAAAACTTGTTGAGACCTTTCTCATAAAGCTTTTCAAAACCTTTCATGAAACGGTTGTCGAAACCTTTTTCGAAAAACTTTTCGAAACTCATTGTCAAAGAGCTTCATGAAACCTTTATCAGAAAGCTTTACGAAACCTTTCTTCGAAAGCTTGTAGAAAACATTTTTCGCAAAGTTTGTCTAAACTTTTATCCGAAAGCTTTTTGAAACATTTCATGAAAAGCTTGTTGAAACCTTTATTGGAAAGCTTTTTGAAACCTTTCACGAAAAGTTTGACGAAACCTTTCTCGAAAAGCCTTTCAAAACCTTTCGTTAAAAGCTTGTCAAAACCTTTCCGGGAAATCTTTCGAAATACTCTTTTAAGAAGGTTTCTCAATTTTTCCAAGAAAGACAATTTTTTTAACTTTCGATTGACTATAACAACGTTACCCACACTTAGTTAAATTCATGTTGTCTTCAACCAAAAATCAAAATATTTTTTTCCTTCAACATATCAGGAATATGGTTGAAACATTTTTACGAAAAGAAATATTTAACCAATTTTACAATTTCATCACCAACACTATGTAATTCAAATTTCAAAAGAGCAAGAAAAAGATGCATACTCGGTTAATTTAACAGCGAGAAATAGAGTAACTGAATGGAAACTAGAGTGCCATAGAAAACTGAATTGAATTTGTCCATATTTAAACAAAGGTTTGAATTTCAATGATTTAGGGATTTGGTTGGTTTATTTTTTTACCAAAGCTGAGGAATAAGATGAAAATTGTTATCGAGTAAATGATGTGAGTACTAACCTGAACAACACATTGGATCGGTGAGTCAATTTTCTCAAGAAAATAGGAGTGATTTAGAGCTTCCAAATATGAAAAACTGCACAAACTCTGAAAAATAGAACAAGTAAATTAGAAATAAGAATCAAGAATAAGAAAAAAGTAAATCAATTGAGTGAGACATCAGTGAATCAAAGGTGAAAAAAGAAGAGAAGAAAAACCCTTACTAATGTGAAATGAAAGAGGAACTGATTTTCCCTCATAGGTGTATGGTAATTTTCTCATAGTGTTGCTACGAATGCATGGGGTACTCGAGATTTGGGGGGAGCTTCCAAAAGTAAAGAATTTAATAAAAAAGGAGGGAGATGAAATCTAGTGAAACATTTACCTGAGGATAAATGATTGGCCATTCCCCTATGGACACTGAATAATTTCCATTAAAATTGCTTTTTTGTTGTAGTGTTAGGGATTAGGTTTCGTACAAGTTTGCTTAATTCTTGTATGTGATTATGAATTGATTGATTCTTAATTAGTTAATTCGAATCTATTATGAAATTGAAAATTTCCTATAAACTGATGATAGATCCAATTGTGAATCAACTAGAGCATTAATTTGTTTTCTTTAATTGTTTCTTAATCGATCCCAATTCTATTTTTGTGATTAATGATTTCTGTAAGAAAACAAACCCCTTGAGTGTATGTGATTCAATGTGCAATGCTTCTGAATTAATATTGAATTCATAGGGAAATGACTTAGGTTGTTCACCATTAATTGCATCTATTGAATCATTTTATTTGGTTGAGTATGACCTCGATCGAATTTGGCGTTGTTGTTGGCTTTATTAGTCAGCGTCACTCTTAGGATTCGATGGGCTTAACATCCCAACCCATGGCGCCTATAATGAGTGCAGGTCCTTAAGCTAGATGCGGCTTTGAGAATTCTTAAGGAAATAAAGTTGCGTCATTGCTAACAACTATAGCTTTTGGCCTAGTGGTAAGTGCTTGATCCAACAAATTTGTGTTTGTTAATCAACTTTGAACTTTGTGTTTGTTACTTTTCTAGAATGGTTACAAATGGTGTTATTTATTTGCTTAACATTTCAATTTATTAATATGTAATTTTTAATATTTTTCTTTTTTTTTTAATTTTTTTTGTGAGCCAACCTGTTTAACCCATCCCAAACTATCCCATTTCAATTTTTGTCTATTATATGGGCTAGCTTGTTGGTCTGTTCAACCTGTTTAAATATGGGTTGGGCTCGGATTTTTGTCCACTTTCCAAATTGGGCCAGCTCGTCCAGTCCCTTTTTTGACAGGCTGACCACGGGCTGGGGCGGACTAACCCGTTTAGTCACCCCTACTTATCCCACGAATAGTTCTGATAGCAACAAACTCCAAGTGGCCTTCTGTCTTGCGAAAAAAACAGCTCCTAATAAAAAAAATACTATGCAATGGTAATAAATAAAAGTTAGGCCAATCATTGAACAACGTATGATTATATTTGTCAAAACTTATACTTTGTCATGGACAACTATATGTTGCATTGTCAATAGTGATTTCATAAATAGGTTTGTGAATTCGGTGTTTAATATGCTTCCTCAATGTCATTATATTTGATATATCTCTTTTTAAAAAACAAGTGTTTCATAATTTTTCATATATTCTTAAAATATTATATTTAAATGACTTTCATATGTTTCTCTAAAATTTACTATAAAATAAATTTATGATTGTCAAATATAAATAAACTTGTGTAATACATGGGTATTATCACTGATAATTTAAGTATTTTTTAGAAGGGAATAGTATAATTTACCTTTTTATTTGGGGTTGATAACAAAAAAGCTAATGTTTGAATAAGGATTAGTAAGTTAATTAAGAATTTAAATTATTAAAGCTGCATTTAGATAAATCTTAAAAAAATGTTTTCAAAATTATTTTAAATTTTCAAGAAACTTCTCCTTTTCACTTTCAAGAAAATATAAAAATATTTATTAGATTTTTTCCTTTAGAAACAACTATTCAAATAAATATAGATATATTTTTAATGAGAAATACCTTTTCTCAAAAAATACAAAATAAATTCCCTCTACACTTAAAATAAAAGCATTTAGCCAAATTCATTTTAAACTCACTTGTGAAAAAACTTTGAGAAAATATGCTTGTTAAACTCATTTGTTTGAAGCTTCAACTAAGTAGTGTTACGTACCTACTTAGCTCGACCATGGTAAGCTCGGTCAAGATAAGCTCGGAGAGGAAGATCTGACACACCCAAGCAGGATCCCAGGCTTGACTAAAGGAAGGAATCAGACAGAAAAGGAAAGAGCTGACATTAAGCAATCTGATAGCAGGATCAACGCATGTTGTCTCCCAATCAGCAAATCGTGCCATAATGGGAAGATACCCCCAACACCTATAAAAGGAGGGGCACAAGCAGCATTAGGACACACACTAGCTTCTTCACTTGGCCTAGTTGTACTATATGAGTAGAATTTAGGCTTTGTAAGAACATTTGGCGCCCACCGTGGGCTCTAGTAAAACTCTCCTAGAGTACCACAAGAATTTCCAAAAGATGGTAAAAACAAGGTCTAACGCCAACGAAGATGGACCGACATTGCAAGAGCTTGCTCAACAGCTCGAACAACTCAGACAAGAGAACCAGAGGGTTTTGGAGGAAAACAGAGTGATGCGAGAACAACTGAATGATACGCGAGACTCTCGGGAAGAGGAGGAGGACGCATACTCTTCAGGGACTCGAACTCCCTCAGAACGTTCAAGACCCCAGGTACATGAGAATAATCATATTGATTCACGTTTTCATCCTTTTACTGACTATATAATGTCCGTTCCTTTACCAAGATATTTTAAATTCCCTGACCTGCCTGTCTACGATGGAACAACTGATCCAAATTCACATCTTACTAGATTTCATACAATAATGCTCACAACAGGTGCTACTGATCCTGTTTTATGTAAGACTTTTCCAGGGACTTTGGCAGGACCCGCACTGCAATGGTACTCAACTCTGACTCATGGATCAATTAAAGATTTTGAGGAGTTCAGCACAGCCTTTAAGAACCAATTCTCATCAAGCTGTCCTTTCAAGAAAACAGAAGACAGTCTGTTTAGCGTACTTCAAGGAGACGAAGAGCCACTTAAAGATTACATCAATCGTTTTAACAAAGAAGCTATGCAAGTAAAAGAGCTCGATCCTAAGATACATCTCAGGGCGATCATCGACGGAGTAAAAGAAGGCCAGTTCGCAGACGAGTTAGCCAAGTCAAAACCAATCGACATAGCCGACTTCAGACGCAAAGCCTCAAGTCAGATAGATGCGGAGGAAGCAGCCGTAGCCAAAAGACAACTCCGGGCCATGCTAACAAAACCATTAGAAAAGGACGGTTCCTCTCGACACAATAATCAACAAAATAACTAAGGGAACTACAACTTCAAGAACCACCCAGGGAAGAAAAATGGAAGGTCGGCTAGACCGCCCCGACCAACCCCAATTTCTTATCACTTCACTCCTCTAAATACCAGAAGGAGCCAAAAGTATATAATTCAAGAATCATCGAACTTCCCCCACCCCCTAAGGATACCCCTGAGGGGGTTGGTCGGACAAAAAGGTGTGACTTTCATCGCGCATTTGGGCATAATACTGATGACTGCTGGACTTTGAAAAATCAAATCGAACAACTCATCAGACTTGGTCACCTCGGGAGATATGTGTACGATGACAGGCTGAAAAATAAAAAAGAAGTAGCTCGGATAGATTATGATCGTAGAAGAAACAGGGACGAATCCCCAGAAAGGAATCCCGGACCAAGCACACCTAGGAGAAGAGCTGGATCCATTCACACCATTTCAGGAGGATTCGCAGGAGGCAGACCTACCTCCTCTTCCAGAAAAAGACATCTTAGAACAATTTGTTCAGTAAATAAATTAGAACGGAAGCAGTCGGGTAAATCCCATCCTGTCATTTCTTTCTCTGATAGGGACTTCGCAGGTTTAAAGGACATGAATCAGGACGATCCAATGGTAGTCCGGATTAACATTGAAGGTTTCTCGGTCAGAAGAGTCTTGTTCGACCAAGGAAGCTCTGTTGACGTCCTATTCTGGAAAACTTACGAGGATCTTTCCTTCCTAATAGATACTATTCATCCTTTTGATGGAAGCATGGTAGGATTCGCGGGAGAACAGGTAGAGGTAAGAGGTTATGTAAACCTCAGAACGACTTTTGGGTCTGATGGGATTTACAATACTGTAAACGTAAAATATCTACTCGTCAATGCTCTTACTTCTTATAATATTATTATTGGGAGACCCACCTTAAATGCTTTGGGAGAAATCGTTTCAACTCCCCATTTAACTATGAAATTTCCTGTTGATGACCAAAAGATAGGAGTTATGAGAGCCGAACAGGACAAAGCTCGGCGTTGTTATGTAAAAAGCTTGGAAACAAGGAGATCTTCCAACAAAGATTCTGGAGCTGAACTCAGGATCCACTCTACCGATCTAGACCCAAGAATCGACTTCTCGCATAGAAGACCTCAACCTACCGAGGAGCTAAAATTGTCCGAATCGGCGATAAACCAGATAAAACAACTCGGATTAGGACAAGTCTCTCACCCAAAGAAGAACACCAGGTAATACAAATCCTAAAAGAAAATTCCGACTTATTTGCCTGGACTCCTGCAGACATGCCAGGGGTCGACCCAGATTTTGTACGTCACAAGCTAATGATCGATCCAAAGATCAAACCCATCTCCCAAAGGAAACGAAGACTAGGCGAGGAGCGCAGGAATGCAGCACTAACAGAATCAAAGAAACTGTTAGAAGCTGGTTTCATCAGGGAGATTGAATATACCATATGGCTTGCGAATGTTGTCATGGTCAAAAAGTCCAATGGGAAGTGGAGGATGTGCACTGACTTCACCGACCTGAACAAAGCATGCCCTAAGGATGCCTATCCGCTCCCCAGCATGGACCACCTAGTCGACAGAGCCTCTGGTTACAAATATCTCAGCATTATGGATGCTTATTCGGGTTACAATCAGATCAGAATGAACCCGGTGGATGAAGACAAAACAACTTTTATCATAGATATGGCCAACTACTGCTACAAAGTTATGCCCTTTGGATTAAAAAATGTCGGGCAACATATAAAAGACTGATGGACAAGGTATTTGCGGAGCAGATTGGGCGCAATATAGAAGTATACATTGATGACATGGTGGTCAAGACTCCAACAGACAGAAAGCATATTGATGATCTCAAAGAAATTTTCAACCAGCTAAGCTCATACTTTCTCTAAACAAATCGGTTAGGATGAGCTCGGGTCAATACCAATCAAAAGTATCACAATAAGAACAATTAAGCTACTTCACTACACAACACTTCATAGTTTGGGAGGCTTACGTTACGTACCTACTTAGCTCGGCCAGGGTAAGCTCGGCCAGGAAGACTTGACACACCCAAGCAGGATCCCGGGCTTGACTAAAGGAAGGAATCAGACAGAAAAGGAAAGAACTGACATTAAGCAATCTGATAGCAGGATCAACGCATGTTGTCTCCCAATCAGCAAATCGTGCCATAATGGGAAGATACCCCCAGCACCTATAAAAGGAGGGGCACAAGCAGCATTAGGACACACACTAGCTTCTTCACTTGGCCTAGTTGTACTATCCGAGTAGAATTTAGGCTTTGTAAGAACAAGTAGTTATAAGACTTTAGACAACCTTTTAAAATTTTTTGAACATTCTCTTGAACTAATTTTTGAAAATCTTTTAAAGAAAACCAAAAAGAGTTTAGAAGCACAATATAACCTCCCTCTCGTGTTTTTTGTATGTATTTACAAGGTGATATAAATATGGGTGAAATGGATTAAACAAGGCATTCATGGAGCAGTGAAGTCTCTAACAAAACAACTCTAAGACAAGTATATACAACCACACATGTTCGGGTGCAATTAGGAAGGCGCAATTTTCGAATGTCAACAAATGTTGAGTTAAAACCAGATGAAAGGAAGACAAATCCTACCTGAGTTAAAAAAGTAGTGTATAAAGGTAGATAATGATGTCCACCATGGGATAAATTGCAAATCGAACTATCTTGCTCAGGCAAACAAATTGCAAATGCATGATTCTTCTTTCCCCTTTTATTAAAACTAACCAAAGATTTTCCCCAAGGATGCTAACTTAGCAGCCAACTGATACCTTGAACGTGTGTCTAACACTTTCTTTCAAGTAGTCAACCCACTACAACAACCCAAACCTAGGGGGTATTGAAGTAAACCTAGGGGTATTGGATACTCCTTAGTCGGTCTTGAAGTAATTTTCTTCTCCCCCATATTGGACTTGAACAAGAGACTCATATTTAAGGAAAAGTTAGTAGAAGAAGACTCAAGTGAGTAATAATGAAAAAAAGTTAAGAAAATGTCACCTCGGCCCTACACACCTAACTTTTTGAAGTTGTCCTCAATCTGACTTCAAGTCCTTTAAAAGATGGATCAGATAGAGTGCTCAGAACTCGAAACCTAACGAGATGAAGAAGAAAGAGAAGAAGGCCTAAAGGCTTTGTGGAGGGGTAGGGATGTTGTTGTTCATGTTGGTTGGGAAGATAAGCTGTAGTTATTGTTCATGCTGTGGGTGAATCGGGGGAGTAAGGGTTTGTGGCGAGCACACCTAGTGCCAAAGTTGATTGATGGAAGCCCTAAAGGCAAGTGAAGGCTCTACATAAGAATCTCAATTCAACTACTTGAGTCACTAGCCATCAAGAAACTAAAGAAAGCGGGAAAGAAAAACACTTCTTGGAATGAAAAAAGAGTCAAACACATGGTGAAAAAAGGTGTGACAAGAGAACCAACAACCACTAAGAACTCCAAACAACCACCCAACACCTTCAAAACAAAAAGGAGAACCGAGACCTTAAAACCATGGAAATGCATATAACAGTGCAAAGGAAACCCATTGAAAAATACTACACACCTTCGAACAGTGACAAAAGAAGCAAGAATTTTGCCTAAAACCCTAAAACAAAGACCCAAGAAGCAGAGCAGGGAGGGAAAGAATACTAAGAGGCGGAGCAAAAGAGGGAACGAGAAAGATATGGATCGAAAATGAAGCATTTCAAAAATAAAAAATTCAAATATCATTGTCTCAAATGATGGGCTCGAAGCTCAAAGGTTGTGTTAGCACTCACACCACGTATACAGAAAAACAAACAAACAAAGCGTTGAACAAGCCAATTAAAGGTGGGTAATTAATAAAGTCGACTTCCCGTTGAGTCTAAGAATAATTTAAGTGTAATTAATAAAGACTCATTACCCTTGATTTTAATGATTATCAAATTTGTTGATCACGTTATCTGAATGAGAAACAGATTCTGCTCAAAGGTATATTCTTTATGTGTTGCAGGAAAATACTACCATGAATATACTAAAACTGTTTGTGCCAAACAATCTGAAGGTAGCTTACACCGAACTGGATGAAACAAGCTTGAAGCAATCTTCTGAAAGAAGCACACTTTGAACCCGCTGATCTAGAGCAACATGCTGAAGTTATGCAACCATATGAAAGCTCTCAACCTGCTGAAAACTTACTAAAGACGTTCAACGCAAATCCTGTCAAAGTCAGAAGTCACTCTGCGCAAAGACATAAAGGTCTCTAAACGTCTTCTGCTATCATCTACAAAAAGAAGTCTTTACAGAGGTCCTTCCACATCTTATGGAACTTCATACACGAAAAGGGAACCTCTGAACCTGCTGTGTGTCAGAGCAGTGCTATCTCTGCACACCTACTCTACTCAAGACAAAGACTTTCACAAGTTTATCTCTCAACGTCTACTTTATCAACGACTATTTTTCCAACGCTATATATAGCTCAATGAAAGGCCTTGACGAAGTGAGAACAAAAATGTAAGAGCAAAGAAAAAGAGCGAACAATATAGAAAAACCTCACAGAAAGGTGAACCGCTCCAGAAAAGAGAATAAAGAAAGCATGATAAGCTAAGAAGCTCTCCAGAAAAGAAGAGAAGAAAAAGCTTAGCAAAAAGAGTGAATCGGCCAAATCAAAAGATGACACATTCCAAGCCAAACACTATTATTTCTCATTTCCTTGTACTTAGGTTTACCCTTTGTATTCTGAGTTTTACTCAGTTATCCCTTTGTACAAGAAGAACCTGAGTTTAAGTTTCTCAGAAGCTTAAACTTAGTTTATATTGTAAACATTGTAAAGTGTCTAAGAGCCTGGAGAAGCTTGGAGGAAGAAATAATACTCGTTGAGCCTGAAGAGGCTTGTCTGTAAAAGAATACTGCGTGAGTTGCCTGGAGAGGAAGTTGAAAACAAAGAATATCAATGGGCCTGGAGAGGCCAGGTGTGCAAAGAATACTGCAAGAGTTGCCTGGAGAGGCCGTCGAAGACAAAGAATACTTGTTGGGCCTGGAGAGGCCAGGTGTGCAAAGAATACTCGTTGGGCCTGGAGAGGCCAGGTGTGCAAATAATACTCGTTGTAATCTTGCGGGATTAGTGAAAATCCAGTGGTGGTTTGCCCTGGGACTGGACGTAGCTCACTGTGTTAGTAGGTGAACCGGGATAAATCTCTGTTGTTAATTTCTCTCTACCCTTAACTCTTTAATTTCTGTTGTTATCTGTTTATCTCTAATTGAGGAGGGTTTAAGAAAAGTTATTCTATTAATCCACGCAGAAAACATTCTTTTCTTAATAAGAAAAACGTTTCAAAAAACTTTTAATCAACCTTCTGAGTTGCATCAGCAAGTTGCTGAAATTCCCAGTTTCGGAAGGTTGCTAAAATATTTCCAAATCAGTTTGCTTGTTTTCGAAAGGTTTTCCTAAAATCTGCAAAGATTTATAAAACACTATTCAACCCCCTTCTAGTGTTTCCTGTGGTCCTAACAGTTGGTATCAGAGCTTAACCCCGGGTTAAGCATCTAACAAATGTTGAGGAAGAAGATCCAGATGGAAACCTAAACAAGCTATGGAGAGAACTCAGGAAGATGATCAACAGAAGGCAACATAAGAAATGAATGGAAGGAACTCTATGTAAGAAGAAGATTCATGCTTCAAGAGCCTTCGTCCTAAGCTGCTGAAACAAACTACAATGAAGCAATGTTGAGTCTCAACAGATAGACATCTTTTGAAATCTTGAGTATCTCTGCTTGTAACATTGTTTAATATTTCAGTATTAATTCATGCTTTCGTAAAAAGAATTGATTTCATGTGATATATTATGTGCATGTATTTTTTTTAAGCTTCAAATTTATTGCAAATGATTTTTAAAGCATAGTTATTATATTCTCTTTGCTAAAAACAATATTTTATCAACCGGAAATTTGAAAAGACATAATTTCAAAAGTTTTTGAAAACTGTAAACGTTGATAACATGGATGTTTAAAAGAGATGGTTTTTCACCTGTCTGCCACACGATGCACGTATTCCCAAGTCGGCGTTGCCTGTAACCGCTATCATTAAAGGTTATCTGAGTTTAACTGAGTCTATTTATAGAAGAAGTGGGAAGCTGTTCAAAAGTCACTTTTGCTCTCTGCTTTCTCTGAGTTGTCATCCCCTTTTGCAACCTAAACTCTCAACACTTCTCATCTCTACTTTCCTTTATAATGGCGTCCTCTGCTACCATCTTCCAAACCCAAGTAGTGGACTTTAAAAGCCTTGCTGAGGAAGGCTATGACTTTGCTGATTTGTTCGAAAGTGTTGGGTGGTTACCCTTCTTCGAAGCAATCGACTGCAAATGGCATGAAGCCAGTGTTCGGGAGTTTTGGAACACTGTGAAGGCAGTGGAGGAAAACAACAAGACTTTTCTAAGGGCCCAGGTCCAGGGTCAAGAAATCATTGTCAACACTGCCATTCTGGAGAAGGTGCTGGGCGTCAAGGCTGAAGGTGCCTTGTTCTCTTCCATCTGGGAAGCTCATAATGGTGGTGCTGGGAGATTCAACAAGCTGATCTACAGTGAAAATGGGATGAAGGATATTCCCAAAGTTCTTTTTGAAATTCTGAAGTGCCGTGTGATTCCAAGTGTGGGAGATAATCACATCTCCGAGATGGAGAGGTTCTATGTTATCAACCTGCTACAGAAGAAGAAGATCAATCTTCCTTGGATCATTCTGTTCAGAATGATAAGAAGGGAAAGAGACCATGCTGAAATTCTTCCCCACAACACCATAATCATGAAGCTTCTCCAGTATCACAATGTTCACATTGAACACCTCTATGATCACAGGCGTCCTAGTCTCTTCAAGGTTAATGGTCAAAATACAGTGTTGAATGATGCAACTGAAAGAAGGCCAACCTTAGAGCGTGCTGAAGTCAAGAGGTTGAAGATGGAGAACACCCTTCTTCGCAAGGAATTGGAGAGGACAAGACGGCATTCCTGAAGCTGCAAAAGGATATGGGAATTGAAGGAGAAGATGAACCCAGTGATAGCCAATCTTCTTTTTAAATAATCCTTGTCAAAAAATATTTACAATTTCTTCTCTTTTTATAAATGTTTTGAAAATTTTCATAATATATAAGAAATTTTCTGAAGGCATCACTATTATGTGCATCTTTATCTACCTTGATATATCTTGTGCAAAAATTAATTCCTATTCTCTGATATTTATTTCTCTGGAAGAACTTACTTTAGAATCTTTTCATATTTCTAAAAGCATCTCTGATTGTCGTGATGTATCGTGTGCTTACTACTCTGAAAGTCCTCTTAGAAAATCCTTAAAAAGGAGTATTATCATTTTAACCTGACTTGGGGGCATTTGTTCTATAGGAATACAAAACCACCAATATTCCGAGATTGTCACAATTGACTTAGTAAGGATTTTATCCCCAAAGCATAGAAAATCTCAACAACTTCCCCACTAAGTGATCGAGCTTATAAAAAGAAAGGCCACGACCTCCCTAGGTACCATTATCCCATATATACTCCTCACCCACAAATTCCCCTTACTAACTAATTAGCGCATCAAAGTGTCTCTGTAGCTACCCCTCTCATTCACTTGTTCAAAGATATCCAAAAAGAATTATCGTTTTTTACTGACACAACAAAAAGTTTTGGGGTCATTCTAATATACACAAGTTTAAAACTTATGTAACTTTACACAAGTGAATCATAACTTGCAATAGCAAGTTTATCCGGTTTCTATTTTTTTAAAGTTAAATTAAATTTTGAACCTCATTGTATTTTCAGATAAAGCCCCGATTAGTTCCTATTCATCGTTAGTCATATACAGATAACAATGTTGAGCAAAATGAAAGTTATAAATTGAGGTAGCTACACCAAGAGACACCATTTGATCGCAAGAAGAATCAATTGCTTCTGTTCAGTTGTAATATTTTCTTCATTACAACAAGAATAAGCATTATCTTTATCTACAGTTAATATTTGTTTCCAAATTCAAATAAAATATTCTCAGCTTTAACCCGTGAATAGGCAAAACTACCGCCCACAACCACCGTATTTGCTGAGCCAAAACCCCCCCAAAAGCCACTTGAAATTGTGTTGGCAGCGGCAGGAACAACTCTTGGATCAACCAACATCAACACCATCCAGAGAAGCCGCTCCAACAATGGTGCTTGCGGTTACCGAACCGGAAAAGACTCGCCAACGATCGAGCTGCCGTCTCCCAAGCTCTCATGTGGGTTCTACAGTGCTTTTAGGAAAAAAAAACTAGGAGCAAAGGATGGAAAGGACTCATCCTCAATATTTTTTTTCCAGTGGACTAAACTATAAATTTATTAAAATTTACATTCTATGATTCTCTCTAAGTTTCCAGTCTTTCATCTTAACCATTGATTAAATATATATTATATCTGATGGTTATTAACATTTGTGTAAAGTTACACAAATTTTTAACTTGTGCATGTTAGAATCACCCAAAGTTTTGGCATCAATCATTTCAATACAGATATCACCACACACTCAATGTAGCCATTCTATACTAGCATGTAATGGAGCTCGTTTAGCACGAACCATGTGGTATACACTATGGTATCCATCCCTTAATATTCATGGATATTTTAGAGAACTGTGTTGCACTATTCATGTGCGTTTTTTTGTTATGAGGTATGCAACTAAATGAGCTTTCATGGACGTTTATTTTCCATCTAACGGTTGAGATTGCAAAGCGTGTGAGGAGGAAGGTGGCATGGGAGACATGGCGATGCAAGTTCACTCTTCCTATTTGGCTCCCATTGACAACCTCCCAAATCCGCGACAGGATCCACCTTGGAGTTTTATAATTTTTTTTAATATTTGTTGGAATGTTATCAAGTGTTATTCATTTGCTTCGTTTATTTTGTTGTGTGTTTAGGATTAAAATTAAAATGTGTGCAAATGAACAAGAGTGCATTTAAGGGTCCTTAACGTGGCACATGGGATCTGAGATACCAGAATGGAGCAACAGAGGAGGATGCATGATTTGGAGCGGTGGCTTTGTGAACCGTTTTTTTGTGAATGAGGATGTAGATGCAAGACTAATTACGGGAGGAAGATTGTTTAGACAGTTGCATTGCTACTAGGAGATGAAGGAAGATGGTGCGCTGGGTAATATCGATGGACTTGGCACAAGCGATTTCCATGTTATGCTGATGGGTGCTAGACAACTCTTTCACTTCAATTTTTATTTTCTCTAAATTTTCTTATGGAGATTGATTTATTTGTCTTGCACATTTCGCGTTGCCCATAATCTCTTATCTTTGTAAATAGTAGTATTTCTCTTATTTTGTTCCAAGCACTCTATTTTTTTTCCCGTGTGTTTTCCCTTTTTCAATTTTCTCTTTAGCTTTGTTTATGTTATGGCAAATCATTTTTTTAAAGCTATTTTGAATAGAGTGAATGGGGTTCTTGAGATTGAAGTAGAAGAAGAAATAGATTGGTCGAACTGATCAAATTTTCTTCTCACAACACATTTTTTCCTCTCATATTTTATGGTTCTCTCATTACTTTGTTCTTTTTTTTTTCTCACTTCCTTTTACTAATTGTGAATAGAACTCTTCAGTTTACTGTTGAATAATTTTAAAACGAAAATTAGTGCAACAAATCTTAATCATTCTTTTTTCCTTTCATTTTTGCAGGTTTATCAACTCTCTTATGGTGTATTTGGATGGTTTGGAGGAATTTTTTCAACTCTCTCACTCATTCTTTTGACAATTGTTTTTTTAGTCTGTTATAGGGCATATATTTGTGATTAATGGTTGGTGATCCAAACCAACAATCTTAAAGTAAAACATGGCTATTCCTTATATAACTAATTTTGGTCTAGTAACTTTTCTTATTTCAATGATGGTTTCTTCATGATTTTGTATGCAATTTGTTACTGACTTAAAAACTAAAATAGGATAGGAATGGGTCTTTTGAGGCATATTTTCTGAATGCCTTTAGCAGTTGGTTTTGCAGACACTTTAAAGTCATGGAGCAGAAGGCATATTTTCTGAAGGAAGACTACCACATTATTGCAATTGGTTTTATTGTGGCTCCGAGCTCATCTGTGCATAGGCTTATGTGAATTGGTATATGTGGTTGTTTTATAGCTTGGACTATTCAATGTTGTGTATCTAATAATTGCATTGTAGTTATTAATCGGTCAATCAATTATGCTTTATCGATTGACAAATTATGTGGTTAGCGAGACACTTCAAGATGCTTATCCTTATGTTGTTGTGTTTATTTTGTCTATATTTATGTTTCACTGTTTTTAAGATTCCAGCTCCCCACTGAAATTGTTAGAACATTATAATGGTAATGTCTGGATTGGCTCTCTTAGCTTACAATTTGCTAGCAATAGAAATAAAGGTGCTGATTTAATGTATTACAAATATGTATTTTGTGGTTATTTGATGAGGTTGACCACATAATGTTGAGGATGGTAGGGATGGGAATATCTTGGATTTTCTGGTATTTGGTGTGTAGGTGGGCAAGCGTAGTTGCTGAAGCAAATTGAAGGAATTGAGTAGATACTCAACTACTCTGTGAGTTACACAATTAATTGAAATCCCGCAGTGACACGAGACAAACCTTGACATCTAATAGCTAAAAGCAAGCTTTGGGCACAATGGAAGATCAAACTAGAAAAATCTGAGAATCCTGTGCCTCCACTGGTTCAGGACCAGTGGTGAAATTCTGAAGCAATTAGTTTTCCTCGATGCCCAATTTTTAGCACAGGGAAAATCAGACTTTGAAGGCATATTTGATCCTCCTCACAATGAATTGTTCCAAGCCAACCAGGTGGTTATAGATTAGGGACACACAATCAATAATCTTAATCCCCACGTGCACTTCGATTACAACCTAATGTTAATCCCATCCATCCCTTTGCATGATTTTACATATTATAGGAACTTTGAAGAATGCTTAGCATACATTGGAAATTACATGGTAAAAAATAGCCCTTTTGATGATTTAGGATAAAATGCTCTTTTGCTCAAGAATGAATGCTAGACTTAGCAAAAATGCTAAAGTTAAACTATGTTAGATGGCAATGGAATTGGATTGATGTTTGAGGTGTTGGGGCTGACATTCTTTGGGGGCCCTTTATTTTTTTATGAAAATCTTTCAGTTGGGTTAGATGGCAATGAAATATGTTTTCTGTAACTCCAATTAACGCAATATGCTTTCACAATTTTGTTTGATTTTCTGGATGGCCTCTGTATATTACAATTTCCTTATGGTCTGTTAATCCTTCAGCCTGTTTAAACTATTTTGCCTATATACAATTTCCTTATGGTCTGTTAATCCTTCAGCCTGTTTAAACTATTTTGCCTTATAACGATTTCAGCCTGTTATGTGTCTAATGCCTGTCTGTGTATTGCTTGCATATTTCTAGAGGTTGTGTTTAGTGGAGTACATTTTAGCATGCTGGTAAGTATCCTACTGTGGATGTTTCCAATGCTACTTCAGATTTTTGTATGTTTATTGTCTGGGTTTCATTTTGCTATTGTTTTAGTGATTTGTTTAGCTATTGCTGGACTTTACTGCTATTGTTGTACAAGTTTTTTAATATGGAAGTAGCTATTGTTTTGCTTTTTAAGTGGACTTCCTTTCCTCTTGCTGAGAGTCAGCTGATAGTGTCTCTCAGCTGATAGTGTGTGACTTTGTTGGTCCTATTTGGCTTCGATGGTTTTTGGATTACTCGATCATCATTAATTTTTCAAGCTTTGCGACAGGCTTGGTGGCTATTTGATTTAGATGCATTATTAATAACTTTTCAATCTAGGTGGGTGTTTTCTGTCTTGCTTTGTTAACCTTTATGTTTGGTGTTATTGTACTATGTTAATTAAAACTTTATAACGGGTTGGGTTATTAATTCATTTTGCTTATAAAAAAATAAGCTTCTTATTCTTTATTGAAACTTTATAATAGGCCAAATTGTTTCCTGTGCATTATCATAAAAACATTTCTAATATAAATAGTCAGACAATGATAGTCATTCTATCAAATATTAACCACTTTTAATAACAACTAAGAAGGATGCCTTTTATAAATAATCATAATGCAAATATAAAATGAAATTATCAACACCAAGATTCATTAATTTCAAACATACCTATGTTCACAATCAAAACCCAATGAGCATATCATCAAGAGTAAATAATGGCAATATGGTCACACATTGATTTAGACATTGAGTTTTTGCAACACTCTCCCGTGCGTAGGCACGGGTTATACACTAATTTCTATAGCAAATTCATAACTACAATATTTAGCTACAAATTATTTACTACAAAATATCACATTATAGTATGAGTCACACATTAGCTATGGATTTACCATGAAATATATAATGCAATGCGCATCATGTATATATGATATGGTGATTTATGCTAAATGCTTCGTTACAATGGATTAGATTAATTTGTTTTATAGATTTTTTTAGGATTTTAAAGAAAAATATTTTTGCACAAATTTTTGTGTTTGTGGATTTTTCACAAGCTCATGGAAGTTATTAGATAACAATTTGGTTTCATGGTACCTTTTTTTAATTTCAAATGTCATGCACGAGCCCATCTTCTTGGCTTAGAGTTTGTGATAGGCTTGTAATGCTAAAAGATCTCGACCTTTTACGGTGGGTGGGGTGGTGGTGAAGGGGAAGGAGAATGGGTGAGAGGAGTTAAGGAAATGTATTTTTGTAAATATGTATGGGGTGGGAGTAGCAAAAGGGTTGCAAATAGCAAACACCAAAGATCTCTTAACTACAAGTAGGAATATTCGCGGTGTAAGAATATTCGTGGTTCGGTTTAGATCGATTTTAAGGCAAAAAATATCTGATCCAATCAATGTAGTTTTATCATTTCATCATCTGGTACATTTTTATTTCGTTTCAAATCCAATCTAATTTAAATTGGATTGGATTGGTTCGATTTTCGATTTTTTTTAGATAAAAGTGATAAATTATGCAATAATAATAAATATTTTTATTGAAATTTATATTTATCAATATAAATATAAAATTATATAAAAAAGAGAAAAGAAAACATGAAAATTAATTTAAAACAAGTTTATAATTATTATGTCTTATAGAGATATTAAAATAATATTAGATAATAAAATCATAAAAAGTATATCAGTATAAATATTTTTATAAATATATACTTATACAAGGATAAATATATGATTATTTATAAATAAAGTAATATGTGTATATAAGTTCAGTTTGAATGAGATTGGATTTGCTTTTTATCATAGGATTCAAAAATCAATCCAATAAAATTTTTTCGATCTATGTGGTTTTCAATTTTTTGGATCGATTTTTGTTATTTATATTGAATTAGATATAAACATCTATAAGTATTTTGTTACACGACCCTTGCAAAAAAAATAGATATATATATATATATATCAAACTTTTGTTTTTTCCCTTCTTTTCCCTATTTTCTAGTATACACTACATGTTGAGATTTTTTATTTATCAATTACTCCCCAAAGAAATTAGAATCCATGCGACGTAACAAGATATATTGGTTTAACAATATATTTACCATCTTTTGAAAGTGAAGTAATTACCATCTTTTGAAAAACAAAGAAAAAATGAAAACCAGAAGGTCATATTGGTTTAACAAATGTTCGATGGATGGAGCTTTTAATAGATATAATTTCGGATACTAATTAATATATTGGTTTAGACTCTGGGTATCACGGGTGCTAGAGGGTATTGCTATTCAAATCACCTTTTTTTTCTTACCTTTTTGTACAAAAAATTAATTTCTAGAATTAGAAAAAGAGAAAAAAAAAAAGAAAAATGGTGGGATGATAGTGGAGCAATGGCAATATGGGTGGGGACGGAAAATGGAGAAAACGGCGAGAGGGAGGGAATAATTAAGGAATAAGGCTGGAAAATTAAAATTAGGGTGGTGTGAAAAGTTAAATTGTGGTGTAAATAGAAATACCGGTTTTTTTTTTGGTCAACAGAGCTCTGAATTACGAAAAGACGATTACAGAGACAAAGGCCCAGGGCCCAAATAGCCCAGGCTAAGCAGAAAGCTACCGGAAGTAGCAAGTACAGAGGAGATCTAATCAATTAAGCTAAGCGAAACTAAATTTCCAAGGTGTGCACCTTAACCTTATCTCCATCATGTTGGGTCTCTCCAAGCCCAACTAAATTTCCCAGTTCAATCATAATCTAAATCTTCAACCAAAATAATCATAATCTAAATCTAAATTTTATAAAAGTTATTATTTGAATAATAAAATTTTATAATTTTTTACAATATTCAACACAAATTTTGCGATTAACAAATACTGCACAATACTCTTTATTTTTTGAAGGAGAAGTGGATTCTATAAAACGTTGATTTTAAATAAAAAATAACATGATAAATTCAGATAGTGATATGATTGTTTAAATACATGTGTGTATATGTTCGCTTACACGAACCGTTCTCAAGTTCTTAACTCACCTTTCAACTTGTTGACTTATGCAATGGTTTAGGCTCAATTATCACATTTACATTCACTTTTTTTTCTTTCTATTTCTCTTTCCTACACTAATTTTTTTTAGTGTAGTTGGATAATGATTATATGATAGTTTTACCTTTTCCTGGACTTGAAAAAAGCACAAGCTAGCGCAATTGATTTATGTAAAAGGTATTTCACTCTTTGATTATTGTTTCTGTGTATAGGTGCCATCTGACTAATGGCTGCTTCTTTCCCTCGAACAACATATGTTGTCGTAAGATGATGCGCTGTGCATTGCAATTCTTCAACATAATGATCCAAGTATTATATAATTTCCTTCCATTCAGGACCACCTGCTAGTTGGAGTACCAATTTCCTTTCTAGTCACAAAATGAGCTGCATTTCATTTGTTTAGTCGTTAATTTTTATTTGATAACCTAAAATAATTGTCATGTATTCTCTTTTATGTTAGTGCTCTAAAGTTCTTCTCTTTTGACAACCAGAAAAGAATGAGCAAGTTTCATTTTTTTTATATATATAAAAAGTAGGACTTTCCAATCTGTTGTCGGTGTGATGAATATGTATCACTATTCTATATCAGTGCTATTCAAAATATCACTAGCTACTCTCTTTTGTTTCCATCTAACCCTCCGGAAACACATGTTCATGATAGTTGTTATTTCCTTGTTGTGTGCACACTTGTTCTACTTTATATCATTTCATATCACTCTTTTCTTTTGATAAATTCACATATGATTAATAAATTCTAATTACTATTTTCGAGGAGTTGATATAATTAATAGATGATAACGTAATATACAGTATACTTATAAACACGTGGCCACAAGTTCATAAATATTTATTTTTTTACCAAAAATTATATTTTTTAAATTAGCATTATCCTAATCCATCCGCTCAGTGAATTGAGAATTCAAAAGAGTCGTCGGGCAGAGACAAATGTATGTCTATGTCTCTTTTTTGGTTATGATTGAGCTTTGAGCATGTTCCAAATTTGTTTTCTTGGAATGCATAATGTGGTCCCATGGTGACACGGGTTTTTGAAAAAAAAGTTGAATGCAATGTGTGTTTTCTAAAATTTGGTTGCATTAAAATGTCTTAGGCACATGCAGAGCTCTGTTTGACTTACAGCCACAATATTTGTTTGTAACAGATGGAGACAGGAGGATTACTCTGATTCTTCACCATAGAGGGTCCTTTGTGAGGGAAATGGGAGAGGTGAAATATGTTGGTGGAGAATTTTGTATTTGGGAGGGATTGGATGTGGACACGGTGAATTTATTCACTGTGGAGACATTGTGTAAGGAGCATTACTGCCGTAGGTTTGAGAAGATTTTGTGGCTGAAGCCTGGGAGGGATTTAGGCGTTGGTTTGAGAGAGTTGGTTAAGGATAAGCATGTTATGGAGATGTGTAATGCAGGGATGGAGAACAATGGGGAGGTTGAGATCTTTTTCATACATCCTGTAGACCTCCCTTTTATTGTAGTTGATGAGAATGAAGATAGTGTAGAACAGCCACAAAAACCAACTGATGTTACTGACCAAATAACCATGTATGCACCTGCACATTCACCTTTGCCTTCACCCATTTCTGCAAATAAGCGTTCTCATATCCCATTACCTTTTCCTTCTCCCCTTAATTCTCATGTTAATTCAGAATTTAGTGATGATTATGAAAGTGCTGAGGACAATGTTTATAGACCATCCCCACATGTCAGTGATGCTGATAAAAGCATTGATCAAGTTCCATTAAGTAGGAAGAGGGGAGTATCCAGTGCTGAGAAGGGGAAGGGAGTATCTGTTTCTGCAAGAAGGAAGAAAGGAAAAAAAGTTGGTGGGAGTGGGGAGGGAGTATCTGTTCCAGCATTGTCTGAAGAAGAAGAAATACATGATGATGAATAGCAGCCTGAAGAGGATGAGTTCTTTTTTGGTGATGATGAGCAGCCTGAAGAAGATGAGGTATTTCTTGGTGGAAGTATTGGGCACAGGCAGACTTACACATATGGATACCCTACTGAAAATGTTGGTGGTCCACAACTTGATGAGTTGTCAGCTGATGATGATTCACACAACTATCAGTCTGAACAGTTGAAGACACCTGTGTCATCTGATGATGAGCACGCTGTGGGAGTGAGGAATGTCTTTCCTCAGTTCAATGAAGGTGCCACTTTTGGCAATGTAAAGTTGGAGATAGGAATGGAATTTGCTACACTGGAAAAGTTCAAGAAAGCTGTTAGAGACTATAGCATTCATTTGGGCAGGGAGATGAAATGGGTAAAAAATGACAAGGTTAGGGCTAGAGGTAAGTGCAAGGTTGATGGGTGCCCTTGGGAGATTTTCTGTACCTTCAGTCCTGTGACAAGAAGCTACCAGGTTAAAACCTTCAACCAAGAACATACATGTGCCAGGGGATTCAAAAACAATGCTGCAAACACAAAGTGGGTAATGAAAAAGCTTGAGGAGAAGCTGAGGACACAGCCCATGCTCACTCACATGGAAGCATTTGAGTACATGAAGACTGAATTTGGGGTTTATTTAAATGATTCCAAGATTTTCAGAAGTATGACGACAACAAGGAAGCTAGTTGAGGGGGATGAAACTGCACAATATGCAAGACTGTGGGATTATGCTCATGAGTTTCTAAGAAGCAACCCAGGATCAAATATGAAAATGGATGTCATCCCCATCCCAGAATCACCCCCCCAGTTTTAGAGATTCTATGTGTGCCTTGAGGGTTGCAAAAGTGGGTTCTTGGCTGGGTGTAGGCCATTCATTGGCCTAGATGGAGCATTTTTGAAAGGGTATTTTGGTGGACAGATTCTAGCTGCTGTTGCACAGGATGCCAACAACCACATCTTCCCCTTAGCTTATGCTATTGTGGATGTGGAGAATAAAGACAATTGGAAGTGGTTCCTGACTCTACTTCATGAAGATATAGGTGACTATCAGAGACATGGATGGAATTTCATGAGTGACATGCAAAAGGTAACTTGTTTATTGGTTTGGTATCTGTTTTTCTACTTTTGACCAATTTGAAGTGTTTTAAATCTTTTAGGGACTGCAGTGAATAATTTATAAATCTTTTAGGGACCATTTTGAATTTAATGTGGGTTATTTAAGGACTAAATTTAAATTTTATACTATTTATCAGGGCCTAATTCCTACAATGCAAGAAGTCATGCCTGGTGTCCCACACAGGTTCTGCTCTATGCATTTGTGGAAGAACTTCATCAAGCAGTGGAAAGACTTGGACATGAGAGGTGCAGTTTGGCAATGTGCAAAGTCAACAACTCCTGCACAGTTCAAAGCAAACATGGAGATGCTTAAGGGTAAAAATGAGAGGGCATGGGCATATCTCAATAAGTTCCCTCCATATTCCTGGACAAAAGCTTTCTTCAGTGAGAATTGCAAGGCTGACAATATCACCAACAACACATGTGAAGTGTTTAATGCCAAGATATTGAAGTATATGAGCAAGCCAATTCTTAAAATGGCAGAAGAAGTCAGATGTTACATAATGAGGACAATGGCAAAGAATAAGCTCAAGTTTGATGGCCACACTGGAAGGCTAACCCCAATGCAGCAAAGCAGACTAGAGAAGGAGAAAAAAGACAGTAATCAATGGAGACCTGTGTGGTCAAGTGACAAGGAAGGTACAAGATATGAGGTTCAATCATGGCTAGGCAGGGTGGATGTTGACTTGGGCAGGTATACATGTACATGCAGGTTTTGGCAGTTGACTGGCATACCATGTATGCATGCAATTTCAACAATAGCTAGTAAGAACAGAAGGCATGAGGAGTACTGTCATGGTTGGCTCACTTTGGAAGCATATAGGGCCACTTATGGGAACTTTGTCAAACCAACTCAGAGCCAGCAATTTTGGCAGAAGACAGATTATGCAGCCCCTGTCCCTCCTCCAATAAAAAGATCAGTGTGTAGGCCAAAAAAACAAAGAAGAAGAGATGTCACTGAAGAGACTCCTAATTCCACAAGGCTCAAGAGATCTTATGCAGATGTCATTTGTTCAAGGTGTGGCCACAACAACCATAACATCAGAAAGTGTACTAACATTGGAGTGCCTCAAAAACCCAAAAATTGGGTAGATCCAGCCCCTGCAGAGCAAGCAGCCAACAATGACCCACAAGTTGGACCAGAGGAAGTTGTTCTAAGCCAAGGTGTACCTAGTGATGATGTACCAAATTCACAGCCCAACATGGTAAAATCAAGTTTAATTGTTTAATGATTGCTTTGACAAAAGAAAAGCATACTTCATAACTTTGACACACCACTAATTATTTTGTGCAGAGTCAGCCTACCAATGTGGACAGCAACTTAAGTGACTTAACTCCTACTACTCAGCCACCAATTGCTGCTACAAGTGCCAACTCTGTTCAGCCTTCAATGGTAAGGTTCATTCTACCCTTATTTCTTTATCCATTCATTCAATGTTGATTTCCTAAATTAGAGTCAATAAATCATAGTGCCACTTTTTTATGCAGCCACAGTCCCAAGCATTTGGGCATGCAGCTATCAGGCCACCCAGCAGAGGCAGATATCCTAGGAACCCACCATACAAAGCTCCAACTACAGTCCAAGGAGGTTTCAGGCAAAATTTGAACACTGTGAGGCCTACCAACTTAACACACTCAGCACCACATGATCCTGGACACAGCAACACAACAGCACCCCAAACCCAGCTGCAACCATCAAATGAGACTATGCTGGCAGCAAGTCTTGGCACCAGAGCAAGGTTTATGCAATTCATTCCCACACCACCAGGGCCATCAACAGCAGGACCAAGACCAAGAGGGCCACCACCAACAGGGAAACCAAAGTGAACACGAACAATGCAGTGCCAGAAATATCAAGCCTGTAGTTAGGAATTTCAGTTTCATGTCAGTATGGATTGTTAGGAGAATTAGCACACAGTGTGCCTTTTGTTAGGAATTTCAGTTTCATGTCAGTTTGGATTGTTAAGAGAATTAGCACATAGTGAGCCTTTTGTTAGGAATTTCAGTTTCATGTCAATTTCGATTGTTAGGGGAATTAGCACATAGTGTGCCTTATGTTACTGCTCTGACAATATGCCTTGTTATATTCCATATTATGAAATTCACAATTCAGCCAACATTACCTACTTATATTATTCTGCACTCAAACAGTTTATCTCTTTCATTCATAATTTTTACAGATTAAACTACTTAACCAATAACAAAACACAATAACACAGAAAAAATTGGAATAGCTTCATCTTTCATTAAGAAACATATTCAAATTACATAAACATGTTGTATTTTCCAACTGCATAAACGACTACTACTTCCTTCTACATCAATGGTTTGAGAAAAAAACAACTTAGTGCAACATAAGAATCAACTGCATCATAATCATTACAGCCATCAAACACCCTACATTAATTACAATGATCCTATTATTCCTAATTTCAGCCCCTAACACCCTGAGCTTAAAATTAATCTGATTCTTCAACCAAGCATCCATGTCAGATTCAAATTCTGCAGAATCCATGTCTTCTATCCAGGCAAAGTAGTTGCAGTTTAAGTAATCATCCTGTAGCCAAATTGAAGAAAAAAAAACCTGTCAAAATCCCTAAGGTTTCATTACCTTTGGGAGAGGACATGTATAAAATGCCCTCCAAGGATTTCGTTGTGTATTGGAGGTCCTGATAGCAGCCTTGCGTCATCAATGACACACCCTAATGGCGTTAGCCATTGATGCAGAGGAAATGCTCGAACCACCATTGAAGCTTCTCTTCTCCGGTTTTGGCTTAGGGTTTTTGTAATCGCCACCCATCCTCTTTCAACGAAGGCGACACAGAGTTTAGGGTTTGTGGGAGGAGTTGGGGGTGCTTCTCGAATGTGGTGCAGAGGTTGAAGATGGAGTTTGTGGGAAATTTTTTTCCCAACATCTCACTTGCGTTTCATTAACAGAGATGGATCAGGGACTAAAATAATGTGTTTTCACATCTTTTTGCTGACTAGGAAGGGACTAAACTGAAGAATATCAATCTTTTAAGCCACATAGGCAGTTCTGTTAAGTTTAACAGAGTTGACTTAACGGAGGGACGAACTTGACCGACAGTAAGAACATTCAGGGACGATACAATTTCCTATCTTTCAGGGACTAACATGACCGATGACCCATCTTTCAGGGACCAAAATGAGGGTTTACTAAAAAAATGACACATACCTACACCCTGTCCACTTGCTTAGTACAATTTTGATCTCATCCTTTGACTTGGCATTCATAGTTGGTGGTGGGCGTGGTGTTATTTAGGGACAGACACGGTTCTTCAAAGGAAAAATATCTCCGCTGAGCTGAGCTGAAATTGAAGAAGGACCATACACAACACAACACACTCAATTCTGAGAGAGAGAGAGAGAGGGATGGAGAGCACTCTTAAGGCCTTGAGAGATGGAGAGTCAGTGCTGGACCTCAGCCCAAGATCCATCGTCAGCGGTGGTGTTGAGGATGTCTACGGTGAGGATCGCGCCACCGAGGACCAGCTTGTCACCCCTTGGACTTTCTCTGTTGCCAGGTCCTTCTCAACATCAAATGCACTTCAAATTCCTTTCCCAATTCTGTGTTACTTAGCTACCTCTGTAATTATTATATGTTTTTTGGTTTGTTATTGTTTTGCTATCCCACATTACTACTGGATTGATTTTGATGGTTTTGATCAGGGATAGATAGATAGGTGTTTACTTTTTAGTAGATAGTAGATAGTAGATACCTCTGCTCTGTGGTATGAGTATGAATATGAATTTGTGGTTTGAGTTTCTGACTGTTGCTGCCTGCACTGCAGTGGATACTCTTTGCTGAGGGATCCACAGTACAACAAAGGGCTTACTTTCACTGAGTAAGAGAGGGATGCACACTATTTGCGTGGCCTCCTGCCTCCCACAATTAGCACCCAGCAACTTCAGGTTTACATTTTATGACTTTTATTATCTATAATCTATGAGGATGTTATTACTTATTTTCCTTCCTCTAATTTGGTTCTCTTCTCACTATTTCTTTCTATAGGAGAAGAAAATGATGAACAACATCCGACAATATCAGGTTCCCTTGCAAAAGTACATGGCAATGATGGACCTTTAGGCAGGAATTTCAACTCATCATAGTTACATTAAACACTGTGAAATTTCAGCATTTCCAGTTTTTCTTTTATAAAATTTTAAGAAAACAGGAAATGAAAATGCAAACCAACAGAATCTGCAATGGATGCTAGTATAGTATATCATTGCAAATGCATGATGCTAATTTCTTTCATTCATGGTTCCTTTTCTCGTCTTACCGGTGCTTTAAACTCTTCCCTTGTTGACCTTCACTATAAAGGACCAAGTGATTGCCTTGAATTTTATGAAGAGAACATAGAAAATATATCCATCTGCTTGTGAGAATTGATGTATGTCTCTAACATAAAATGAGGATATGGAAGTTGAAAAGTAATACACCATGTTGTTATGGTGAATCTGGTCTACAGGAAAGGAACGAAAGGCTGTTTTACAAACTTCTCATTGATAATGTTGTGGAATTGCTCCCAGTTGTATATACTCCTACTGTTGGCGAGGCTTGCCAAAAATATGGAAGCTATTAAGGCGTCCTCAGGGTCTTTACATCAGTTTGAAAGAGAAGTATAAATTATTTTTTTTTGTATTGTATAAATTCTTTTTTTACCTGTATTTTTATGAAATTTTCAACTACATTTGGTGCAGGGTTATATAGTTGTTGGCCTTTTGCAGGGGGAAAATCCTTGAGGTATTAAAAAACTGGCCTGAGAGGAGTATTCAAGTTATTGTTGTAACTGATGGTGAACGGATTTTGGGACTTGGGGATCTTGGATGCCAAGTATTGCTGCAGGAGAATCAAACATTAATACCTTATTTCATAATGAAAATATAGACATGGTAAAGTACACGGGCTAACCTTCACATAATTGATTATGTTGAATGTGCTTCAGGGAATGGGAATTCCTGTTGGTAAATTGGCTTTATACACAGCACTAGGAGGAGTTCGTCCTTCATCTGTAAGCATTTTTCCATCTAGTGTTTCTTCTCATTTTATTCTTGTATTTCTCATAAGATGTTTTGGTTTTTTTTGTTCTCCTTCCTTTATTTATTTCTTCTTTCCTTTTTTTGTGGTGGTTAGTGTTTACCTATTACGATTGATGTGGGGACAAATAATGAGCAATTACTGAATGATGAATTTTACATTGGTCTTAGACAAAAGAGGGCAACTGGGCAGGTTTGTATAACATATATATGCCTTGCTCAAAACTATTTTATTATTTTGTCATATACTATCTGAATCACTTGTATTTATCTAAGGCAACTTTGGTGGTTTCTTCTTAGGAATATTATGAACTTCTTCATGAGTTCATGACTGCAGTGAAGCAAAACTATGGGGAAAAAGTTCTTATACAGGTTATTAAAAGTTCCATGCATGGTTTATGTGCCTTTTGAACCTATGTTCTTCAATTGTAGTGTTTGATTCTATCAAATGATTTCTGCAGTTTGAAGATTTTGCAAATCACAACGCTTTTGAGTTGCTTGCAAAATATGGTACAGCTCATCTTGTTTTCAATGATGATATACAGGTATTTGTCTCACAATGACAAAAGTTGGCATCTATTTCTTGAAGATTATTGGCATGTTCTAATTATTAATGTATTATCTCAGGGAACTGCATCTGTTGTTCTAGCTAGAGTTGTAGCAGCCTTGAAGCTCATTGGTGGTACTCTGGCTGATCACACATTCCTCTTCCTTGGTGCTGGAGAAGTAAGAACACAGTTTGCTTTCCACCTTTTTTGACTTGATATCTATACTTCTTTCCATGCCGCTGGAGTGAAGAGAAGCATTGGATAATTTTAAATTGTTCATTTTCTTTTCTTAATATCTATGTTTCATCTTTATTTTGAGGGTGGTAATGCATGCAAACACATCGCTTATTGTTTTGTGCTTAACAAGTTAGTTTGTCTATAGATATGTCCTTACCCTTAAGTACCTTTCACTTTCAGGCAATCAAGCCTGCAGTTTTGATTGGATCATCAAAAGTGGGAAAAACATTTACAAAAGAAGTAGTTGAGGCTATGACTTCAAACAATGAGGTAAAATCTTATCTCATTCTCTCCTCTTGTGGGTATTTAGATTTGCGATTTTAAATAGGAACTGTATCTATGTCATGCCTCGCCTGCAGAAACCTCTCATTATGGCTCTCTCCAATCCGACCTCACAGTCTGAGTGTACAGCTGAAGAGGCTTACCAGTGGAGTGAGGTAAGTAACAGATGACTACATTTTTATTCAAATTATGCTTGACACTCCCTACATTTGTACATAATAACTTCAACAATTTGTTTGCTTGTTTCTCAAAAAAGGGTTGTGCAATTTTTGCTAGTGGAAGTCCATTTGATCCTGTTGAACACAAGGGCAAAGTTTATTTTTCGGGCCAGGTTTTAAAATCTTCTTCTGATTAATTATTATTTTCTCTTTTTTAAATGATTAAACAACATATCATCCTATCATCCTATCGGATTGTTTTCTTGTCAATTCAGGCCAATAATGCTTACATTTTCCCAGGCTTTGGTTTGGGTTTAGTAATCTCAGGAGCAATCCGAGTACATGACGATATGCTTCTAGCGGCTTGTAAGTTACTATAACAAATTTTAGCATGATAAATCCAAGTATCCAACTAAGCACTAACATGATGTTAAATAATTAAATAATTTGGCTTACATGACAATCAGGCATAGAATATTAAATTTATTCATTGACTATGAGTAAATACTTAGAATCTACAGTCTACACACACATGAGTATGTTAGTATATGAATAATAATTAAGTGAATGTATTGAGTTTCAATTTCCAACACACTATTTTGTTTCAAGCTTCTTCCATCGTTGGCTTGGCTATAAGTGGAGCACTGCATATAATTATTTCACAATTGTACATACATAAACAATGCTTTTAGATGATATAAAGTTGAGAAAGAAATTATGAACATTCTTCTCATGAATTACACGGCGGAGGCCTTGGCCAAACAAGTGACAGAGGAGAACTACAAAAAGGGGTTTGATTTACCCACCATTCTCTGATATCAGAAAAATTTCAGCTAATATAGCAGCAAGTGTTGCTGCCAAGGCATACGAACTAGGTATGTCCTCATTTTCTTTACTCTTACTCTCTCATTCACAGTAGTTAGTTATATATAGTTTACTATCTATGTGTCTGTGAGGCTCAGGCATGTATAATGTATTTCCTTTTAAACTAAAAAATTGGTTAAACTGTCATTGTAGGATTGGCTACACGTCTTCCTCGTCCGGAGAATCTTGTTAAGTATGCTGAGAGCTGCATGTATACCCCTGAAAAAATCTACAATCCTCCAGGAGTAGGTACTCCTTCCATTTAAAATCCAACACCTGGCATGATTAGTTATACATCCCCAATTTTAATTTGAATAAAGAAAATTAAAAAAAGAAAAAACTGTCAAATAATAAAGGGGGAGTACTGAGGAGTGGGTGCTCCTGGAGTACTGAAAATTTGTTTGTATACCGCAACTATAGGTGAATAGCAATAGGGGCAACTTATTTTTGTTATGGGGTCTTTTCTTTTGTTCGGCTCTAATAAGGATGTGTTTGGTGTATGGTGTGCTTTTATGCTTGTGCAACAACTAGTGTATGATCACTTAAGAAATTGATTTCGATAGAATGGTGAGAATATTGGTTTTTTTAAATTGAATTTTGTGTATATGCGGATGGTGCGAGAGTAGAAACAAAATCTAATTAAATGATATAGGTTATAGGGAACTCAGGTGGTAATATATAGGATCTAGTGAATGCTTGTAGTAAAATTGTGCATATCCACCTGGGTTTGCTTTAGTCGATGTGACACCAGTAAGGCTTTAAAAGGATATCATCATTATATCATATTATAAGGCTAAATGCAGGAATCCGAGTTACTGACTCTATGTATTGTTTTGTTATTTCATTTTTCTTTATATATTGATATATAAAGATATAGTATCAGAACACTCTACCATATCAACAATCATTGTTCCATGTAGCAAACCCTAAACCCTAAATAATATCTCAACAAATAAATTTGTACTCATGTGTATGTTGATGATTAATCTCTCATCTCTTCCAATTTTTTTTTATTTTAGTACAGTTTTTTTATTTAGGGTGGTTTGGTTTAGTTCGGGTAACAGATCCAGTATCTTTAATCCGTTACGTACAAGAACCAATCATTGACGGGTTTGATTGGTTCGGTTCGTATCCAACCTGATTTAGCTAAAAAAATCCAAACCAATCAGATTGGTTCGGTAGGATTTAGGGTTTATCGGGTTCGTCGGATTGAACCAAACCAATGAACACCCTAAATAATATATTAGGAAAGTACATAATATATTTGATGTAAATCAATACATTTTATTCTATTACCACATCCAAACTTTAGTATCAATCTTAACCAATATATTTGTACTCATGTGTATCAATATCTACAAATTAAACAATTTTAATGTAAATAAAATATTAGGAAAATACACAATAAAGTTGATGTAAATCAACACATTTTATTATATTACCACATCCAAACTTTAGTATCAATCTCAACAAATGTATTTATACTCATGTGTATCAGTATCTATAAATTAAATAATTTTCTCTTGAATAATAGAGATTACACAACTTTTGATAACATAAAAGTAGTAAAATAGGCTTAAATAATTTTTTGGTCTTTCTAAAAATTTCGGTTTTTGCTTTTGGTCCTTATAAAAATATTTTTATTATTTTGGTCCTCATAAAATTTGAAAATTTTGAAAATGGTCCTTATTATCATTTTTTGATGATATGTCATGCATCTGGACACGCCACATCATATGCCACCTCAGCATGATTACTTATGTGATATGGTTGGATGCATGACAAGTGGCAATAAGGACATTTCTTAAAGTTTCTGAATTTTATGAGGACCAAAAGAATAAATAAATTTTATAAGGACCAAAAGCAAAAATCATATATTTTACAGGGACTAAAAAGTTATTTAAGCCTTGTAATAAATTGAATGAATAGTGAAAAAATATTGAAATACATATAGTATTGTATAATTATAGATTATAGATAAATGTAAATCAACATATTTTGTTATAAAACCACATCCAAACTTCGATATTAATCTCAACAAATTTATTTATGCTTATCTGTATCAATGTCTGCATCTTAAACAATTTTACTTTAAATAAAAAGATGACACGACTTTTGATAACAAAAAGTAGTGACAATAATAAAAAAACAACTAATAAAATATTGTAATAAATTGAATGAATAGTGAAAAAAATATTAAAATACCTGTAAGATTGTATAATTATAGATAGATTATAGATTATAGATAGATGTAAATCAACATATTTGTTATAATACCACATCCAAACTTCGATATTAATCTCAACAAATTTATCTGTGCTTATATGTATCAATGTCTGCATCTTAAATAATTTTACTTTAAATAAAAAAGATGGCACG
This sequence comes from Sesbania bispinosa, assembly GCA_026901365.1. Taxonomy (NCBI): domain Eukaryota; kingdom Viridiplantae; phylum Streptophyta; class Magnoliopsida; order Fabales; family Fabaceae; genus Sesbania; species Sesbania bispinosa. Next base: position 1,880,027 of record QLOH01000108.1, read on the forward strand.
AATTTTGATAACAAAAAGTTGTAACAATAATAAAAAACAACCAATAAAATATTGTAATAAATTGAATGAATAGTGAAAAAAATATTAAAATACCTATAGGATTGTATAATTATAGATTATAGATAAATGTAAATCAACATAATAAATTGAATGAATAGTGAAAAAAATATTAAAATACCTATAGGATTGTATAATTATAGATTATAGATTATAGATAGATGTAAATCAACATATTTTGTTATAATACCACATCCAAACTTTGATATTAATCTTAACAAATTTATCTGTGCTTATCTGTAATAATGTCTGCATCTTAAATAATTTTATTTATGTAAAAAAGATGACACGACTTTTTATAACAAAAATTAGGAACAATAATAAAAAAAATAACAAATAAAATATTGTAATAAATTGAATGAATAGTGAAAAAATATTAAAATACCTATAGTATTGTATAATTATAGATAGATGTAAATCAACATATTTTGTTATAAAACCACATTCAAACTTCGATATTAATCTCAACAAATTTATCTATACTTATCTGTATTAATGTCTACATCTTAAACAATATTATTTTAAGGCTGTGTTTGTATTGATGGAAAATGGAAGGAGGGAAGTGGGAAAACAGCTCTCCGAGCTGTTTGGTAGAGAGTGAAAAAGCAAGGGAACGGAAAACTGTTATTATGGGCCCACCAAAAAATTTTCTCGCCACTTTTGGTGAGAAAACTAGCTGCGTATACGTTTCCTCTTCTACCCTCTTGTCCATATCTACTTCTTCAATTTTCTCGCCAGCTGCGATCATCATAATAATAAAATAATAATAAATAAAAATATAAAAAAATAAAATGATAATAATAATTTTTCAAGTAATAATAATATAAAAAATAAAAAATATCTAATAATAATATAAAGAATAATAAAAATAAATAATAAAATAAAATCATAAATAATAACAATAAAAATAATAATATAAATAATAAATAATAATGAAAGTTTTTAAATTTTTAAATATGGGGGCAAATGAGTAATTGTATACTAATTTTCCTTTCTCTCACTTTTTTACTTCTTTATCTCAAACCAAACAACTAAAAAATTATCTTACTTTCCCTTTGTTTTCTCTTCTTTTTTCTTCCTTCCATTTTCTTTCCTTTTATTTTTCTTCCTCTCATTTTCACTTCTCATCCAAACAGAGCCTAAATAAAAAGATGGCACGACTTTTGATAACAAAAAGTTGTAACAATAATAAAAACAACTAATAAAATATTGTAATAAATTGAGTGAATAGTAAAAAAAATATTAAAATACCTATAGAATTGTATAATTATAGATGTAATAATTTTATGCTATAATTGAAATAATGCTTCAAAATCCTTATTTCTTCTTATGTTATGCCAATGGTTATTAAAACTTGCCTACGAAAACTGCTTGAGTTTATAGGTACCCTTATATGCCTTTGGCAACCTTTGTTTGGTTTTGGCATGGCCTATTATAACCATGTGCTGCCTTTATATTAGCGTCGGTTCAAGTCTATCGCTATCAGATACCAATCGGTCCATAAACATTCTCAAGGAGCATCCATAAACAGGCTCAAGGACCATTTTTTATTTTATTTTAAAATAGAGGCAATGGAATCTAAACAAAAAAATCCTAGGCAAATTATTATTATCCAAATAATGCGCTGTTTTTCTTTTTCTAATTTCGGAAAAGAAAGCAATAAAAAGGTTCAGAAGGACATTTACAATCCCTGGTACAATGAAATGAAATCAACGGAACTTTTTTTTGTTGATTTAAATAGTTTCATCAATATCACTGTTAGGTTATAACAATCTTGGATTTAACTTCTTTAAAAGACACCAGTTAAGATTATATGTATGTATGCATGTGTGAAATATATTATAAAATTTGTTAAAATTTCAATCATTAATCTTTTTATCAACTATTATAATTTTACACATTTTTCTACAACGTGCTCTTCACTCAAAACTCAAATGGAATCCAAGTAGTGGAATTCCTTTTGTGCAATGGTTTATTTAAAGCCCAAATTGCCAGAAACAGGCAAAGCTTGTGTGGGAGAAGGAATCATCTTCGGACATCATTAGAAAGTAACATATGGGCTAAACATCGTTCCAAGTTAAATTAATTGAATTAAAGAGCTTAGTATTTTATATTTTCTTGCATCATTCATACTAAACATTGAGAATGATATCAGATATTTGTTGGTAAATTAAAGGGGGAAATGTTGGTACAGATTCTCATCTCATGTCACTCTCACTTGTCCAAGTGAGTAACTGCTCAAGATTGTTGTTTCTCGTATATGTGCAAATCAGCATGAGTATCCTTGTACCGCTGGGTCAGGTAGTCCCCATAATAGATAGGATGAAATCTGAAGACACACATAGACAGAAAGGGCTGTAAGAATTTAAAGGGATAGGAAAAGGGCATATTCCCATATTTCAGAATCCCTTTACTGAAGTCCTAGCATACAATATGTTGTTAAATGTGGTCTGCAAAACAAGAAACATATAACAAGCATATTCATTCGACTGGTAATCAATGGCAGGCCACATAATAAGCATATTGTCCAACGGCTTTATATAAGCATATATTCTTTCATTAGATGGACAGAGCCAAACCATCAATCTTTCAAATTGGAATCTGCATGCATGACAGATTTTGCAGAGATTAATTGAAGTGCAATCTAAAAGCATAACAATTAACAATGACAAAAGCGTACAAATATTTTATAAAACTTACAAATGGATATGAAAAGACAAAGCTTCAAAGCTACTGTTTTTGGGAAAAGCTGAAGCCAGAAACTTCTAAGAAAATACATCAGAATCAATTTGTTGGATGTTGGGGAAGATTTCCCTTAGGGTGGCAGTATAGTTGGGTACCTTAGCCTGCAAGAAAAAAGCAGGATTAGTTCTTAAAGAAAAACATCATATAACTGAAAAATCAAAAAGAAGGAACAACATCTTGATAATTTAGGCAAGATATAACATGAAATCTACCATTAAAGGATTTATATATACATACGTGTATGTGTACGTAAAGTGGGAGCATAAGAAGAGTAAATTTTAACTATATAACCACATATGAATGATCAAGATAGGTTTTACTTAAATTTAATCTTGACCATTCATTTATGATTAAGATTAATCATCTAATTAGAGGATACTCTCATCTGATACTGTGTGTGTGTGTGTGTGTCAAAGTAAGCTTCCTTCTAAAAACTTAATACTTGGAAAAAAGAAAACCAAAAGGGATTATAGGTTCTGTGCTGAAATTATACAACAGTCCAATAGAAAAAGGACACTTTTACAAAGCCTTAATTTATTTCTCCAGCCAAACCCCAAAATGAAATAGTAAAGAAATGCTACATTTTGTTGGGGAAAACCACGTTCATCCAAATAAGCAGCATGATAAAACAAGCATGGTTTGTCATTGACCTCATTGCTAGTGGTAATGGGGGCTAATATGCTCTAAATGAAAAGTTGAAAACTCTGTAAGTTATCCACACGTCATGCTCACACAACTCCCTAACAAGACCAAATGATAGTTGCAACTAATGAAAGGCCCGCCAAAATGCAAATGAAACTCATAATATATTGAAAACATTATAAAGCCCATTCTCCAAATATAATGTTTCTAGAAAAAATCTCAAATCCGTAATGTTCAAAATAACCATACACATGGGTTATTTTCCAGGTAGATCGTGATTAGCTTCTTTCTTGAACCAGCAACAGCCTCAGCAAATCCTTCGAGTGATTGTATTTGGTTGTCATTAAGCCACAAATCTTCTAGTCTGCAATAGAGAATTAGAGACTAAATGAGGCAATGGAATTAACAAGTAACAACACAAGGCCAGAAAAGATTATCTCTAGGGAGTGAATCAGAGGAATAGACATACTGTGTCAGGTTCACAATGTCATCCACAGAGGTCAGCTTATTCGATGATACATCTAAAACCCGGAGATTGACTAAAGAAGACAGGCCTTCCATTTTTGTGATACCATTATGGCTCAAGTATAGTTCTTCCAGAGCTATGCAAACCCTGTATTGTAACCCAAAAAATGAGCAAGTATAAATGGAATTGATATAAAATTGAACTTGCGAAAACCCCCTTCCCTTTCCCTCATTCATGCAACAAGTTCCAACTGAGAGTAACAACCTACAAGCTACAACTCTGAATCTGATTGATGAATGAATATTTTCCCTCAATGATTTTACTTGATTGAAAAATAAATGGTAGGTGACATACCTCAAATCCTATCATTGAAGTGAGACGATTGCTTTGCAAACTAATCTTCTTAATGCATTTTAGACCACATAGATCAACAACTTTAATTCGATTACGTCCAAGCCACAGCTCCTGCAAATTTGCGAGGTTCTGCAAATTCTCCATCACCTGAATAAGAAAAAAAATGAAAAACCACGTCAATGAATAAGTACCATAGGAAAGAACGCAAAAGTACACCTGCGTGTGTGTGTTATTATTATATTCGGGTACAGCAGAACTAACCCGTAATTTATTGGAGCCAAGTTCAAGCATCTGCAGTTGATGGAAGTGATCAATCTCCTCAATCTTAGTGACTTCATTTTTTGATACATAAAGCTCCTTGAGGGTATTTGAGACCCTGGACAAGCCATGTAGCGAAGTAATTTCATTGAAAGAAACATCAAAAACCAAAAGCCTCTTAAATATGCTAACATCAGGAATGTTTCTCAATTGATTATCCCGCAGCACGAGCTCCTGTATCAAATATACAAATAATCGGTTTTAGCAAATCGAATGCATCCAAACAGAGCCTCGAAGGAAGGACGGAGAGCAAGTACCTCGAGAGAGGAGATAGCTTCCCAGGAAGAAAGGGGCTCAACGGCAGCGTCGGCGATGAGGTTTTGACGAAGCGAAAGCTTCTTGAGATTGGATAGTTGCCCTATGCGAGGGTCCAACGTGGACAAGCGATTCGCGGTGAGGTCCAACTCGGTGAGTTCCGGAGGCAACTCGACCGAGTCAAGGTCATGCAGCTGGTAGCTCGTGAGATCTAACAGCGTCGACGAAGGATTGCCTTCGTCCAGATCCGTAGCCGTTGATGATTCCACTGCCTCCTCCATATCTATAATTTCTAATCTAAGGTAAATTGCTCGGTGCCTATAAAAAACAGGGGTGTGGGGTGTTATGCAGGTCGTAGGCTGTGATACGGTGGTTTGGGGGGAGGGGGCGATGAACAGGGGCTGTTACGGTGGTTTGGAGGGAGGGGGGCGAGAAACAGGGCGGCTGTTACAGTGGTTTGGGGGGAGGGAGCGATGAACAACGTTATGGTGGTTTGGTGGGAGGGGAACCGGCGGCGTGGAAGAAGGGGAAGAGATACAGAGGGAAGAGGAAGAGCGTGAAGTAGAAGAGGAAAAGAGGGAAGAGAGAAGAGTTTAGGATCAATGTTTCAAAAGGTGTTGGCTACGGTACTTTAACCCATGGGTCTGGTACCGGTACCAGACACTGTAGCTGCCGTTCGATTCAATAAAATTTTAATCGACGGTGGAGATTGTTGACCTGTTACCGTTTTGTTCCACGAACATGTATTAAATATTCAAAATCCTGATTGTGACATAGAATTCTGACAAATTATGTTATTGCCCCAACGCTAGCGGACCTTTGACTCGCGATAATGGACCAATCCTGGCCGCACATGTATCAGGCCTGCAAGTTTATCGGGCCTACTTTGGATGGGATGTTCATAAAAAAAAATGCACTCCTGGGAAAGAAGCAATCAATTGTTTGAGTGTAATTCATTTGGGGTAGTTTGATAATTCGATTAGGAATCTACCAAAAAACAATAATTCAATTAGGAAGAATATATTTTGTCCAAAAAAAAGATTAGGAAGACTGTATGAAATCTGACCCCCCCCCAAAAAGGAAGAATATATGAAAAAAAACATAATTATAAATTTTGGAAATAAATTTAGAATATGTATAATACTGAAAGTGGTTATAATATAATTAAATAGATATTGAAATATTTCTTATATTAGTCAAGAATTTATGTATCAAATTTTGAAAAATATAATATTTATTAATATTAAATTCATAAACTCTAAAATGATTATTATCCAATTTCATAAAAGCAAAAATAATGAAGCTATAAATGAGAATTAATTTAAGTATAATATTTATAAATTCATGTAGCAACATGCTACCTATACATAACTAAATTATTTTCATGAACAAAAGGGTATTTTCAAGCCAAGTTTGATGATTTTTGGACTTAAAATGTATTTATGGTGAACTAAATGGTGAAAAAGAAAAGGAAATTCACGAAAATAGGTTTTCATTGCAAAAAAATACACCACGTAATTGTGGTTTGAATTTTTATTTAAAATTTTGCATGCAGTAAGGGTGACGTGAGAGGACCCGCGTGGTGAATTTTCATGATTTTTTGAAGGGTTTATGTAATTACTGTGAATTAAATAGCTAAAAACATGGGAAAAATAGTTAAAAATAGCAATCATTAGTGAAAAATTACAAAATTTGCTTTTTGATGGCTCCTAACCATTAGAAACCACGTCGAGAGTTTTCATGACGAAATTCAAAAGTGCGATTTTCGGCCTTTTGAACACTTGTGAGTGAGACAAAAACCCTAAACCAAAGTGCTAACTTTGGGGAGAGACCTCATGCATACATACTTGTGGTTTGAAATTTTTATTTAAAATTTTGCATGCAGTAAGGGTGACGTGAGAGGCATTTTAAACCTAGGTTTGATGATTTTTGGACTTAAAATGAAATTACAGTGAATTAAATGGTGAGAAAACAAAGAAAATTCATGAAAAATAGTTACTGATTGTGAAAAATTCCAGAAAATTCAAGTTAGCTTCCTTACTAGTGGTTTTGCTATGGGTAGAAATGTTGAGTCGATGGAAGGTAACACACATATGATTTGGGAGTGCAGTTGAAGGATCATGAATGTATCATTTTAAAGGCCTTTTTGCATGTCCAGGAGAATGGGTCTTGAAAACTGATTTGTAGGAGTGTGTGGGGATGTGAAAGGTGCTTAGAAATCAAGTTTGGTGAATTTTGATTTAAAATCAAATTATAGTGAATTAAATTGTGAGAAAATAAAGAAAAATCATGGAAAATAGCTCTCAATTTAAAAAAAATCCAAAAAATTCAAGTTAGTTTAATTCTTTATATTTATTTACCTATTGCACAAAAATTATATTTATTTACCTTTAAATGTATACAAACTAAATTTACATTTTACATTGTTATTAATTTAGTTTAATTTAGAATATTGAATATACTTTAAATTTATTCATGTAAATTAATTATATGAGGTATTCATCCTATATTACTATAATATGTTTTTTTAGCATTTTTGTCAATTAGTTAAAATGGCGCGAGTGTTTGCATTTTACAGAATAAATTAGATAATCAGATTAAATTATATTAAATTAGATTTACATGTTTTTGGTAAACATAATTATCAGATGTTATAGGAGATATGAATGAATTTGATAATTCACTTCGAATAGAAGGAATTATCATATTAAATTAATAGATGAAGTCAATATATTTATCAAATGTTATTAGATTAAATCAAACTGATAATCAGATTAAATTGGATTTACATTTTTCCCAAAAAATAAGAAATATGAACAGACAACCACATCAGTGTCGTGCCAGTCTTTCCGGTAGTAGTGAATAAATTACTTATTCCATTCAGTCGTAACTTTAGCAACCACGTTCGTCACGGAGGGAATAAATACCCAAAATATCTATCATTAGGAAAAAATTGTGAAAATTTGATTTTGATGGCTCCTTACTTGTATGATGGTGTTGGTGAGTTTTCGTGATGAAAATCAAAAGTGCGAATTTCGGCATGTGGCTCCCCTGTGAGTGTGAGTCATGAAACCTAAACCTAATTATATAAAATTGGATATTATGGATGTGTTACATGTGTCTTGTTGGAGTTTGTTTACGGTTTTCATGACGGATATTGGGGATCACGTTAGGAGGACAAATCTAAAGTTTCGTTATTTTTCGAAATGGGATGTAATTATTGTGAATTTAATTGTAAAGATTAGAGAAAAAATAATATAAAAATATCTATCATTAGGAAAAAAATTGTGAAAATTTGATTTTGATGGTTCCTTGCTTGTATGATGGTGTTGGTGAGTTTTCGTGATGAAAATCAAAAGTGCGAATTTCGGCCTGTGGCTCCCCTGTGAGTGTGAGTCATGAAACCTAAACCTAATTATATAAAATTGGATATTATGGATGTGTTACATGTGTCTTGTTGGAGTTTGTTTACGGTTTTCATGACGGATATTGGGGATCACGTTAGGAGGACAAATCTAAAGTTTCGTTATTTTTCGAAATAGGGTGTAATTATTGTGAATTTAATTGTAAAGATTAGAGAAAAAATAATATAAAAATATCTATCATTAGGAAAAAATTGTGAAAATTTGATTTTGATGGCTCCTTGCTTGTATGATGGTGTTGGTGAGTTTTCGTGATGAAAATCAAAAGTGCGAATTTCGGCCCGTGGCTCCCCTGTGAGTATGAGTCATAAAACCTAGACCTAATTATATAAAATTGGATATTATGGATGTGTTACATGTGTCTTGTTGGAGTTTGTTTACGGTTTTCATGACGGATATTGGGGATCACGTTAGGAGGACAAATCTAAAGTTTCGTTATTTTCGAAATGGGATGTAATTATTGTGAATTTAATTGTAAAGATTAGAGAAAAAATAATATAAAAATTATTTTATAAAATGTTTTAATGTACAATGTATTATTAAACATAAATTTATAATCATACTTTTATAACTTAATTTATAACTTTTAATATACAATTTATTAATTAATTTATAATCTATGACATTTATAATTTATAACAATATATAACGAAAATACCCTCTTTTTGGTCTGCACCTGTTGTCTACAATTATCTATAATATATATCAATGTCTAATGGAAATGCCCCTCCTATTGCAGGAATATTAACATTATACCCATAGTGTATATTAACATTATTATGATAAAACACAGAATAAAATAGTTGATGAGGGTAAATATTAATAAGAGTAAAAAACCCACAAAAGTTATTCCATCCACTACCCACTATACAGAGGTTAACACCCATGTCTTAAGCCACTATATCTTAACCCACTACCCACGGCCAGACAGGTAACTGTTACTGTGGTTTAACCCACGCACAAAAGTAGGGTTGTCTCTTTTGCCAAACATTGAACCTACTGCCATAAACAGAATGGAACCATCAAAACAATGGTCTTGTGCCAAAACATGGAAATATTAAACCGAGAAACACGGATTTGATTGGGTCAAACGGTCTTGAAATGGTGCACTATGAGGGTTTGTTTCTAAGGAAGTTCCCAGCCGTGGTGGTGACATGGATCTTTTTGATGAGGAATCACCATATCATTTGATGACAGGGCAACAGATGCTCTAAATATATGGCAGCATGTGGTGAAAAAGAGTGGGTGGAAAGATCTGGAGCAATCAGGTGGCATAGAAGACGGAGATCAACAGCAAAAGGCATTTGATGATGCAGATTACTCATCCTCAGCGATTGAAGGCAAAAGCAACTCAAAGAAGAGGAGGGATATTAAGGATGAGGATGAGGATGGAGAGGACAGGGAGGATATTACCTCGTTAAAGAAGCCGCGGGTTGTTTGGTCTGTTGAGCTTCATCAACAGTTCATGGCTGCTGTGAATCAACTAGGAATTGATAGTATGTGTCCCTCCATTCAATCACTTCATTGCAAAAATGTTCTTTTTTTTATCTTGCTTTCCCCTGCAGTCTTATCTAGAATTGCAATATTTGGGATAACCCCATCTAGACTTTCCAGATTGTACTCAAATAGCCAAATCAGTTTTCCAAGTATATGTTAAACAGTAATTTTAATACATAATCAAGATCCCATATTGTTTTTATCTCTATTTTAGTGATTTCTTTGCCCCACAAAGTCTTGTATATTAATAATTATGATGATCTCTTCTTGTTTGATTCAGTATAGATTAGATTTAGTTAAAATGTAAAGATCTCATCTTATTTTTTCAAATTTGATATTTATATACAGAGGCTGTTCCTAAAAAGATTCTGGAATTGATGAATGTCCCTGGGCTCACTAGAGAAAATGTTGCTAGCCACCTCCAGGTATGATACTATAATGCCAGAAATACCGTTTGTATCTTCGAAGGGTGAGTGGAGCTTCCCAGCAGCAGAGCAACTTTAATAACTCATTCATCAGCTCACAAGATTCAACATTTGGGGCTACTTCAATAAATGGAATAGATCTGCAAACTCTTCCAGTTGCTGGCCAGCTCCAAGCACAAAGTCTAGCCAAGCTTCAAGCAGCAGGACTCGGCAGATCAATTGCAAAAGCAGGTATTCCCATGCCTCTAGTTGAGCAAAAGAACCTTTTCAGTTTTGAGAACTCAAAATTAAGAGCAACAGTAAACCAATGAACTTTCTTCTGGGGTCCTGCTTCCTGTATTTACATTAATGTCTAATGTCATTGTCACATTGACCCAGGCTTGCAATTGGTGGAATCAAGTGAGCATGTGTCTGTCAGGGTATGAAATTAAGCAAGGAAATCAAGGTGGCAACACCTTGGAGAAAACTGATGCAACTGGTGAAAATGTAAACGGGGAAGATGCTATTGATGTTGATGACAATGATGAAACTATTGATTGGATTTTGAAGCAGTAACGAGAAAGTATTGAAAGAAAGAACTTGGTAATGATTTGCTTTTTTGTTTTCCTTATTTTTAATAAGCTACTGGATTTTAAAAAAGTAGGAAAATACTAACAAGGTTGGTTTCAATTTTAAAAAAGCTTGAGAATGCTACAAAGGTTGTCTTTAACTCCATTTGACACTGTTTGATACTCTTAAATTCCATGGTATGTTAATGAACCCATCACTAACATTGATGCTGGAGGCTGCATCTTCAGAATCTAGAATATAAATAAGTCAGCCTCTGTATATTTATGGTCTCATTCTCATCAATTTATTGCATTTCCAAATTCCAATCTTTTCAATTTAAATATTTGCCTATATATTCATGTTTAATGTGATATGCTTATGGTACTGTAAAATGAGAACCGGACATGAAACCATGGCTTGATATTGCAATGACTCAATTCAAGCCATTATGGACAAAGTATGTTGACTATGAATTAGAGTTTGTTCAAGCCTGCAATTTTGGTATTTAAAAATAGGTTAAGTTTCTTCTTTATTTTTGGCAGCAAGAAGGCATTGGAATAAATTAGAAAACTAATGGGGATTGGGAGCTGGTGAAGATAATATCCACTTCTGGAATAGAGTCTATCATTTCACTGCCTGATGGGAAAGTAAGATAAGTTATACTACCATATTTTTCTAAATTGGCGTGTCTTTTTTGGTCTTTTTTTGGTCTTGACTAAGAGTGTGTTTGGTAAACTAGCTGAAAAATTAATATAAAACTTAATTTTGAAATATGAATTACAACCTGTGTATCAGCACGGGTAAAAACTCCGCTAGTCATGTCTAACCATGAAGTTATCCAAATATTCATCTCTTATAACAAATAATTTGAAATTGATTTAAAAAAAAATATTTCTGTTTTTGATTATTATCCAAGTCTATCCAAATCTGAACCAATTTTTTTGAATTGAAGATTACTTAGTTGTTATGCATATTTTTTTTATAACAATTTGAAATTTGTTTTTAAAAAAAGTTGCTGATTCTGAATTTTATCCAAGGTTATCCAAAACTGATCCAATTTTTTGAATTGAAGCTTACTTAGTTGTTATCCATATTTATTTTTCATTATAAATACTAGCGGTTATACACATGCATTTAGGTTTTTCATAGCTTTGCCTTGTTCGTATATATTATATCAAAGGCCTGAACTTGTTTTTGTCATGGAGAAGAATAGTGCAGGCCAAGTGTCAGGCGATGAAGATGTTGCAAAAGGGTCAGTCAAATTCCTTTCCATGGCTGTATGTAAATGCAGCTCCTTTCTATGATGGATGTATGTTAGTCTTTTTTTTTTTTTTAATTTTGTGGCTGTACGTAATGCATGCTGCAGGTCAGTAAGTGGTGTGCAATGCAGTGATAACATAAAGCAAACAGATTCAATCACGCCACAGGTGATACTTTTGTGTTTTATAACATATATATATATATATATTATATATATATATATAAGGAGTATATAAAGTGATTGTTTTGTTTCAATTATTCACAACTTTTGGATTTGTAAAAATGGGAATCATGTATTAATTGTAAAAATCAAGAGATTCACAGCTTTTGGATTTTTTGAAGCATGTTTATGTTATTTGAGTTATACAAACATGTACTTGCCAATTGTCAAGGTTCAGCCAATAATTGTAGTTCCCTATACTTTTCTATTATTAAATTAATTATCCGTTTTCGTTCGTTGGCTTATGCGATGTTGCAATAATGGATTTAGAGGCATCATCATTTTCATGTGTTTTACTTTCTAATTGTGATTAATTGTTAACAATACAACAACATATGTGAGTTATTAAAAGAAAAGTTTGATTGCTTTTTTCTTTTTTATTTCTTACAAAGTTAACATAGATTGATTTTAATTAAAAGAATTCTATTTAATCTGCAAAATTAGTGATATATAGGGATGTTAAGTAAGGTTTTTATATATTTGTGGAGTAGTTATTTGGACTTTTTATCGGGATAATTGAATGGGTGGTTTGAGAATGAATTAATATGATATCAAATATTGTTTTTAATATTAAAAGTGTTAGATGAGATGTAATAGTGCTAGAGAATAATATTCTATGAAGTATAATTCATATTTATATGAAATCTAATAAATAAAGAATAAAAATGCATTATAAAAGATATTTATATTAATTTCGATATTGTTATCTATGAAATTTAATATGTTTTAAATTTGATACTGTTAATATAGTTATTTTTTATTTTAAGACATTTAGTTTCTGACACTGTTGGTAGATATTTCAATTAAATAAAATTGTCTAGGTATTCTTTTTTTTTAACAATTGGGTTAAAATATATGATGTTCTTGTTTGATATGTATGATACGGTAAAAAAATAAAAATGACCGTTCTTTTTAAATACTATTTTTTTCCATTGTTTGATTTGTGATGGATGTTTGGGGTTTCAATTGGAGTTATTTATGTTTATATTTCCCAAAATTGCTTTATGTGAGATAGATTTTTTGTATAATTTAAAATTTTATACTAATTTTCGAGTTAAATAAACCTTATCAAAATTATTAATATTTATAAAAAGTAAATATATTTTTTCATATGAAAATCTCATACAAAAACAATTTTTTAATCATCACACTTCTCTCTTTTTGGATTTTTCCTCGCTATCTCTTCCTTTGTGTTCACTGGGCTCCCAATGATATCTTGTGTTTGAAATTTTGGTGGAACTTACATTTCTGCTATCACTGATCCTCAAGATTCGTGGCCAGATTCCATCAATTCGCTCACATAGCTGTGCTCAGCTGGATGCTATTGTGAGAGAACTGCTGAGTAGTGTCGACCTCATGTCGAGGTCAATGCTGGTTAGTCTTATTTAAATTGGAAACAGTTATTCATTGACTGTGTGGGGTAGCATTCATTAAATTTAATTCTTTTTATTGTAGGATGTCACTTCTAAGGTGAGTGATCTTGAGAAAAGAATTGTTATCTTGTCCTCCAAGCTGAAAATTCTTGAGTCACAAATTGCTTTAGTTAGAGACACCAACTTGAAGGGAAAAAAAACAACAGTGAGTCCAGGTGAAGGGCTACATGGTTTAGACTCTTCGAAGGAACAATTAAATGAAAATGAAAAGGACAATAAATTTTATGTTATTTTGTCTGAGGAAGAGGATAGCTTTGAAAGAGCTTTGGTATATACCCCTAAGCAACACGGTCCACCTACATCTGCAACATCATCGAAGGCGTCACCTCCAAGTTTAAGCATTTTGCCAAAACCGAGTATGACTCATACTATAGCTCTAGCGGGGAGAACATGCTATCTGTTTTGGCTAGTAATCTCCCAGGAGGATTGACAACACAGGTAGCTAGCTAGCCATGTGATTGGTTTTTTGTTATTTTTTATGATGGATTAGTTAACATGTGCACTCATTGGCAACAGGAAAATAAATCTGGCAGTGAGAATGTTAGGGATAAGAAGGTTTCTTTCACACCCACAACTAGGGAAAGAAGAACGAAAGACCCAAAGGTTGAAGCTAGCGAAAAGAATACACCTAAAAAGAGAAATGCAGTTGAAATAATGACTTCTAAGGAGGCTACTAAAACGGGAAAGAAACGCAACGAATCTGAAAGTGACACAAAGATTAAGCCCTTTGGCAAAAAGGGACCTAAGGTATTAATTTTTAATTTTCATATAAGGGATGTCAATTATTAAGATATAATGTTTTTATTTATTTTCTATAAAGTTTGTACGAACAAATTTCAAGCCACTCACGACAATGCAACTTACTGCGCGGGAGGAGCGATTGTCATTATATGTGTTCCAAGTTAATGGAGATCCAAGGTATACTGACTTTAGTTGAAATTGTTTGTTTTAATAAAAATCATTGTATATATATGTTTGATATATATATATATATACACACACTAATATGTAATTGTAAACAATTATAGTGAGGTGTTGTTCAAGCTTGGAGATTCAACCTTAACCAGGGATGAGATGTCATGGTTTTGCCATCCCAATGAAATAAGGGAAAAAGTTTTTAACTTTATTTTACAAGAGTTTATCAAGTTAAATTTCACATTATTTTTTTTTCATATATACTTATATAATATTAATGAAGTGTTATTCAATTTGCACAGATTGTCAGGTTGGTGTCACTTAAGTTGACATATATCCATCGTTAGGAGAATGGACATTCATTTTGGATTTTACCACCTGAGTTTGTGGTACTATGCATTTTTATGGTTTAATAGTTCTTATCATTTGCATTTTAGTTTAATATTTGATATTAAACATTATATGTGTTTGTCGTTATAGAATGATGTTTATAAATGGAATGCTGAAACTATACTAGAGAAATATGCAAAAGATTGGATGCCCCCATTATTGGGTCTCAAATATGTAAGTATTATAGCAAAATGTAGATAATTTTGATTATAGTTATTTTAATTCTTTAATAATAATAATTATATGTTTGATATTATTTATTCTTGCATAGATATATGTCCCAGTGCAAGAATGCACCAGCCAATGGTGGTTGATGGTGATCTCAATAATGAGAGGGTGGTTTATCATTTGGACTCGTTCTTAGAAGATAGATCTCAACATGCAAGGAAATTGACTATAGACAAAATGGTATGATACAAATAAAACGGTTTACTTAGTTTGAGTTTATTTTAACAAAGTAGTGTTAACACAATTTAAATGGTTCAGTGCATGGTTTTGTCTCAATGCATTGCTTCTTTCTGATTACTATCCAACAAAAGATTTCAAGCACATAAACATGGACAAATGGGAAATAAAGGTGTTTGATAAGAACCCATATGAACCATACGGGTTAGTGCACTGTTCGATAGTATTGCCTTTACTTCTCCAAATTTATATGTATGTTTTAAAAAATTGCCCTTTAACAATATTCTTTATTTATATATCAGTGAAAACTCAGCTGTGTGGGATCATCGAGTGGATGCATATGATGGATGCTTTCCCAACAACTTTGTGTCCCAGGTGATGGTCTAGTATTTATTTAAACCTTAATAATTATTATATGAATGCTTCTTATTATTTATTGTTTGCAGATTAATGAGCAAGTGGTTCGAATGAGGATATGTTTGGGACTTTTATGTGGACATCATAATGAGCTATGGCCAGAAATTCAGGAAAAAGCTGACTACTTCTGGGACAATCTCCCGTGAAACATGGTGCATCATGGAATTTTTTATTGTTATGGACCGGGATTAGTTGCCAACATATGATTATTTTTTTATTGTTACTTTGTTATGGACCTGGATTAGTTGCCAATTTCGTTATTTTTTTTAATTTTATGGACCTAAGATGATAAGCTTATTGCTATTTATTTAAGTAATTTTATTTGTTAATGACATAACAGTAGTAATTTTAAATATGAATGATACGTAAATATAAGATAATGGATGAAGAGTGGATTTTCATTCTATTATTTAGTAGTAAAACAACATTGATTTTGTATAAGAACTAGTATATTAACCTGCGTATCAGATAAATATATTTTTACATAATTAAATTTTAATAAATTAATATTTGTAAAAATTACAAAATTAGGATTTTTGTAATTTATATTAGCTCCATCCCTATTTAACTGTCAATTATGACTAAAAATAGTTATTAATAATGTAATTATTACTCTTGTTTTCATGGAAATTAATTTTAAACTTTTATTTTATCCCTTTATCTCTCTAATTACTATTGGCTCTCAATAATTGTTAATAGTGGAGTAATTTATTATCATACGGGTAAAATGGGGAAAAATATATTTATTAGAGCATTGGGTTTGTAAGTGAACAATTAAATATAAATAAATATTTATCCAAAAAATGGAAAGTTAAAAAGGAACGAAAGTAATATATATTATTATTCGATGATATTTCGTAATGATTTTGAAATATATTTACATTATTATTTGATAATTTGATAAGAATTAACAGAATTGATTAATATTGTATAATAATTTCTCTTGTTATTTTATTTGATGTAAAAAATAAAATATGTAATTTTATTTCTTAAACTAATTTCATAATCATCAAGTATTACTCATCTCACTCAAATTTAATGTTGACAAAATTATTTCATATTTCATTAAAAAAAGGGAAAATAGCTCTGTTATTTAAGGTGTGCATTCGAATTAAAATAGAAGGGAAGGAAGACAATAAAATTATGATAAGAAATTTACCAAGCCTGTCATTTACATTATTTTCCTCACTCTGTCTCACTCTGTTCTATTGCTTTACCTTTTATTTATGTAAATTCTATTTTCCAAAATCTGAAGAGTCTCACTATAGGCGCAATAAGCACCACAGATTAGGAAATATCACAAATTCTACTCTAATCAGGTAGTAGTACCTTCTCCCAAAAAAGGCCAAAATCCGTTAAGCTAATGTAAAATTTTGTGAAACTAATGATAACATATAATTGAACATCTTTTTACAAAATCAATACTTATCTAAAAGGTTGTCATATATAATAAAACTAAAATCAATTCATCATGTATCAACACACTATCCATAGTGACATAGTGGGAATTTACAAAAAAGCAAAATAAACTAAATTATCATGTCTTCTTACCTATTTTACATGATAAGTAGTGTCAAATCCAATTTAATATAAATTCAACTCATGTTTAAATTGATTTTCCGTGGTTGCTAATCATTGCCATCAAATGAAGAAGGATCCATAGGATCCAAGATGTGATTCAAAGATTTGACTACGATCCTCCTTATCAATGAAAAGAAGGATCCATAGGCGCAAGATGCCAACGTTGACTTCATCACCGATCTCCTACTGAGAGGAAAATATAGAAATAACAATTTGAGACCATGGATAGTAGAAAGGAATGAAGGAAATGAATTCAGATAAATACCGGGGCACTGCAAGCATGTACAGGGTTTTGCTGCAATTAAGTCTGAATTTGATGCAAAGCTAGTGTCACACTTCATGAATTTTTTTTCCCAAGCAAATGAAATATATATTGAAAGGGAGTACAAAGGTACTCTAACCCATACAAAAATACAAAAAATTATACCCAAAAGCTAGCTGCTGGACAACAAACAAAATCAACCCAGCAGAACCAAATGAAGCACAACTAAACAAAGGTTGGCCATAATACAAAAAGAATGGAAATCAACCCTAACAACTAACATAAATGCCTCTGAAGTCCATACCAGGTGCAAAAGGTACTTGAGGCTTATTATGTAGTACTTTAGGAAAATGCTTTGACCAGAAAAAAAAAGGAAAATTGCAACCATGTTCCTATCCAATACAACAATATAAAAACCTGTAGTATTAAATCCAGCAACCAAACAATTGGCCAATAAACACACACCAAAGTAACCTCTAGTATTACTCACTCAATATGACTGTATGAAAATTGAAATTACTTCAAGCAACTTATTTGGCCAAAATTCTGATAGCAGGGGAAAATTCTGCATATTATTGCTACTACAATAAATAAAATATGAAGATATCCAGATTCACTAACTACTAATCACTATTTACTGTCAATGATATACAACAACAAACACCTTCATTTTAAACTTCCAGTTTAGTATTATGAGTCTTGTGACCATTTTCCACTCCACATCTCTCTTCAAAATTAACGATTTTATCATGTTAATGTCTGGCAGCCACAAACAGAAACACGGCAAGCAACTCAATTAACATATGAAATATAGGTATTGGTCCTTAAGAATTTCATGTAAACACAGTAACCATGCTGAGTGACATATGACTATAATATCTGAAGCTAGGCATTGACTATAATGGATAATTAGTTTCACTACCTAGTAATACCCACTACCTTCAAAATTTATAATGCCACGGAACCAACTACCATCACATTGACATATGACTACCAATCTGCAATGAACACCATCAAAACAAATAGCAAATAGTGGAGGTTAGATAATCTGTTTGAATTAAAAAATTACATAAAAACGAACTGGAAATAAACATTATACACACCATGTCAGTGTCCAAGTCTTGGGTAGGGAAATAGATGTCATCATCTTCACTTTCATGCAATGGTGCTTGTCTTTAACTGTGTGGACAAGTTAGCTTATTGTGCCCAGGAACCTTACAAAACAGTGGGGGTTAGATAATCTGTTTGAATAAAAAATTACATTTAAAAACATTTTGGAAATAAACATCATACACACCATGTCAGGTGTCCAAGTCTTGGGTAGGGAAATAGATGTCATCATCTTCACTTTCATGCAATGATGCTTCTCTTTGACTGTGTGGACAAGTGTGCTGGTTGTGCCCAGGAATCTTACAAAACAGTGGGGGTTAGATAATCTGTTTGAATAAAAAATTACATTTAAAACATTTTGGAAATAAACATCATACACACCATGTCAGTGTCCAAGTCTTGGGTAGGGAAATAGAATGTCATCATCTTCACTTTCATGCAATGGTGCTTCTCTTTGACTGTGTGGACAAGTGTGCTGGTTGTGCCCAGGAATCTTACAAAACAGTGGGGGTTAGATAATCTGTTTGAATAGAAAAATTACATTTAAAACATTTTGGAAATAACATCATACACACCATGTCAGTGTCCAAGTCTTGGGTAGTGAAATAGATGTCATCATCTTCACTTTCATGCAATGGTGCTTCTCTTTGACTGTGTGGACAAGTGTGCTGGTTGTGCCCAGGAATCTTACAAACAGTGGGGGTTAGATAATCTGTTTGAATAGAAAAATTACATTTAAAACATTTTGGAAATAAACATCATACACACCATGTCAGTGTCCAAGTCTTGGTAGGGAAATATATGTCATCATCTTCACTTTCATGCAATGGTGCTTCTCTTTGACTGTGTGGACAAGTGTGCTGGTTGTGCCAGGAATCTTACAAAACAGTGGGGTTTAGATAATCTTTTTGAATAAAAAAATTACACTTGAAACAATTTGGAAATAAACATTATACACACCATGTCAGTGTCCAAGTCTTGGGTAGGGAAATAGATGTCCATCATCTTCACTTTCATGCAATGGTGCTTGTCTTTGACTGTGTGGACAAGTTAGCTTATTGTGCCCAGGAACTTACATATAGAGCACTTTTTCCTCCTACGCACTGCTAGACCAAAGGTTGTGGATTTTCCCCACCCCGACCTTTGGTCCTAACACATACAGGATCCCTCAAATTTTCAACCATAACCTGCTAGAAGAACTACCATCCCCATGAGGCATGATTTCCTAGCCTTGCGTTCCTCATAGATTTGTAAAAGCTTTTCCATAAATTCGTGGTGTTCTTTCGGCAGTATCGTTCAATTTAATAATCAATCTACATACATGCATCGCTTTCATCACTTCTAAAAACCATTGAAGAATTCCATGTAGTGTCTCCATCCCTATTACGGTCATAAAAACCATCCTTCGCACCTTTTGACCACCGTTTTCAAAACAAAACACCTAGGAGATCATTTATCCTCAAGTGACAAGAACGGCAACTAGGTGTTCACATGGCAAACCCCCGAGACTCCATTCTCATGCAATCACATTTAATTCATTGTTACCTGCATCATGTGTCACTTTCCATTCCTTGCCTCGTCCTCCGCGCTTACAAACAGTGAAAATGGACACTGTTAGCGTTTTTGAACAACCAACTACAACAAAGTCAGCTGCTTTGTTTATAAAGTACCGACATTTCATGAACAACTCCTTCGTTAAATATTTTGCAACAGATTTCTCAATGGAAGGGTATTTGGTTTGGAGCACAGGGTCCCCATGTAGAGATGCGAAGTCATCTTCCTTTTCTTTGAATCGTATATGCTCTAAACAATGGTGAAAATGATGCAAGAAGTCTGTCAATTTGTACCTTGAGTGCACAAACTTAGCCAACTCTGAGTGTAGTCCCTCACATCTAGATGTTGTGGTAAAACCTGTAAAAAAATTACCCCAGATATGAGCTGTAGCCACATTGACCTTTTCTCAGACAGTGCATTGACCCAATGATTGTCCTCCAAATGATACTTGCTGACCATTTCATCCCAAGCTTGGCTAAACTCATCCAAATCATAATCACCCAACATGCATTACGTAACAAATGCCAATGCACACACACGATGATGTGCATAGGAAAAATCCTTTTAATTGCATTTCTCATTGCATTATCACCATCAGTGATGACTGCTTTTAGGCTCCTTTCCTTTCATAGCTTTTACAATTGATTCAACACCCACACATATGTCTCCTCTGTCTCATTGAAACTATGGCACCCCCAAAAATAGTAGACCGATTGTGATTATTACAACCTGAGAAAACCACCACTGGCAAATAATATTTGTTCTTGCCATATGTAGCGTCAAATGCCAAAACATCACCATAACTTGATAATCTAACTGACTAATACCATCACTCCAAAACAAATGTTGGAGTCTCCCTTCACTATCAACTGTGTGCTCAATGTACATCTTACCATCCTTCCCTCCAATATCCTTCAAGTATTTTAGAGCTTCCACCGCATCTGAACATTGCTCACGCCTTGACGATGGATCTGGTTATACAAGTCCTTCTTCCTAAAACCAATTTTCTGATAACCTCCGGCTTGCAAAGCAAATGACCTATAAATGTGAGGGGGGACTATACCAACTTTCAT
Organism: Sesbania bispinosa; assembly: GCA_026901365.1. NCBI lineage: Eukaryota > Viridiplantae > Streptophyta > Magnoliopsida > Fabales > Fabaceae > Sesbania > Sesbania bispinosa. The sequence goes on from QLOH01000108.1 coordinate 1,901,377, forward strand.
CATTTCATTCATCTGCATTATTTCACTAGCAGACATCTTCCTATGTGCTGGAAGCATCCCACAGTGTATTGGATCCAACAAATCATGGTTGTGATCATCATCAAACCAAGTACAATACCATCGGGAAGTCACAAAGTCAATGTGAACACGAAATAATGCAGAACATCCACATCTAAAATTAACTCTAGGCTCACGTTTCATATCTTCAACACTTTTCCCATTATCCCGTCTAAAGCCTGCTCTATTACAAACATACTCTTGCTGATATGGCTCCCTTGTTTTTTTGCTTCTCACAATAGATGATTTCCTAACACAAAACCCATTCCTCATTGCATAAGAACTATAGAACTTGTAGGCCAATTCCATGCTACCAAAGTCATACATTTCAATTTCATGTGGACTAAATGCCTTCAAGTCCATCCCTTTAATATCCTCCTCACTATCAATCCTAAATCTAGGGACCCTATCCCCAAAACCAGGAATTTCGGTACAAGGCTCATCCCATTGTTCATCTTCTCCGGATTGTTCACCATCCCAATCATTATCAACAAGGAATACACACACCACTACTACTTCATCAATGAAATATGCGTCACCATGTTCTATGGGGATTTCCTCATCCTCTTCTAAGTAGATTACGGAAGCTTGTCGTTCCTTTAAAAAAAAAATTACAATTCCACTATGTTTCTATACCAATAAAAACAAATTCAAACTAACATCATATGCCTAACATGACTAATACCTGTAACTCTAGAGTATCACTTGTCATTGATTCATTGCTTGGCTTCCAACCATCTCTTCACCACAATCTAAACACAGGGTTACTCAAAAAAGGCTAATCCTACATAACGATTTTAAGACAAAATAACAACATTTTGGGTTAAAATTTCAAGGATCAATTCTGGAACCTAATGCAGTTAGGAAATTGATATTTGCACACAATTTTTTTTCATTTATTTAATATAGAAATTAAAATATTTAAATTTATATGCAATTCCTGCACAGAAACCGATAATGTGAGTGGATAAAGGTTGTTAAGCAAAAAATTATGTCCTAAGTTGCATTGCAGAGGAGCTCAAATGGACAACACTATATGAGAATGGAAAGTGGAAGTAGAAAATGGAACCCACAATTATGTCCTGCTTAATTTTGACTGACCCTATTATTCTTTTCTGGTCACAAGCTAGTGCTATAATTAAGGTGGTTGAATTTGAGATATGGGTTTGAGTTCTAAGCAGGTTTCTAGTAGAGGGCTTGACTGGAACCAGACTATCAAATTCAGATCAAACTTGGCAAATGCCATTCACTAAAAAAATAAAAATGGTCAATCAAAAGCAATAAATTAACAACTTCAACTGATCTGAGACTTGCATTTCACATGGTTATTATTAGTAGTGCAAGGCAAAGGATTGGGATTGGGAAGGAAGAGGGTGATGTTTGTGTCTTCATTAGGATTTATTGGATGATGATCACAAGTCACTAATGAAGGCATGATGGTCATTGGACAAGGACACAATGTGTAGTGTGTTTCCCTTTTATTGTATCCTATTAATTAATTTCTTCATCAATTCTTCACAATGCTATATATGCTTATTATTTTGTGCTGTCTGAATTGAAGATGGTCTTATTTAAGCTATATATTCTTCACAGTGTCATTCTGTAATTAAGCCATATACAGCAAAAAAGCAGTTGCATGATATCAAATCTGAAACTATATTATCATATAGACATTAACTTTCATTTACTGCTGAATTTTTTGGTACATAAATATAATTTGATATCATTGCACGAAATTAAATCATTATATATTTGCTTTGATTAGAGGAAAGGTTACTAGCTAGTTATTACTGTACTGTGATGTGGTCAAGATGAATACCTAATTACCTATTGCCTCTTGCTCTTTAAGTACCGAAAGTAAATCCACAATATATCCAAGAAGGGAAAGGGATTGTGAATAATGTGAAATATAGATTCAGTTAAAGGAGTAAGAAAGTCAAGGTGTCTGGTTTTGTACCTCTGAATGCTGATTATTATGTTCCAAGACCTCACCCAATTTCTTGATATGATCAAGGAGGGGCTTCAAGTGAATTTCTGATGCAGAAGCATAATTATAGGATATGATCAAGCTTCTTACAAATTACTTTCACTATATCAAATATAACCAACTAGAAAGGCTATATGTAACCAAACAGAAAGGATAAATTTAACCAAACACAATGCCTAAAATAAATAAGCAAACGGAATGACTATTAAAACCAAATAGTCACTATTAATTTCAAATAATCGAATATAACCAATTTGCAAATAGTGACATACTATAATAGTCTCAAAATATAACCAAATATAAAGCCTAAATTTCATTCACCTAAAATCTTATTAAAACCAATAGATGTCTTCACATCAGTAATGTCCACAACAGTAATGAAAAGCGCCAAACTGTGTTGGCTTTAGGTTCCATGCATGACCTACAAGACTCATGTACGTAGAAGCCACCCTTCTATAGGTTTTTAATTTTGAATTTTTTATCTGTAAAGAATTAGGTTGGTTTAATTTTAATCCATAAAACATTATTTTGATGTCTTTAGTTCAATGGCCAGACAAGTCATATTTGTCATGGCTATTCCACTACGTTGATCAATCTACGCTTTTTTTTTAGGTTTAGTTTACCAATTATTTTTCTGTCATTGTGCCAAGAATGGCAGCATGGCACCAACATACTAATAGGTTAGGTACTGCATTTTGTGCCAATCAGATGCAGTTTTTGAAGGAATCCCTTTAGTTTTGACCAGGACAACTAATCCATCTCTTCCTGCTGGAATTCAAGAAGGAAAACAAATTCTATTTGAGGTGACTTTCTGAAACTGTCTTTCCTAGCTATGATTAAGAATTAGGAAAAGTATTTTCTTTGATATCTCTAACTTTGAACTGGTAACATGTTTAGATTGGAAATTCTGAAAAACAGTTGTGGGCATTGATCCATTCTAAAGGCCTATTACACTCTGACTGCCAAGACTTGTATCGCAATATCAGGTCAAGCTATAGAAAAATATCTTGAATAATCACACTCATTCAGAACTTCAAGATCTTGAATATTCTTTATGGAAGCTTACATCCAAAACACAAAGCACTATCAATGGCCTAAAACCTTCCACATGCCACCACCCACCTTCACCTTAGGGGTTAAGTATCTCTCTATTTCCCTTCCCATAATACTTGTGTGGAGAGAAAGAAAATTGATCCAACTCCTAGGTAAGGTTGTTACCATACTCTGCATATATTTGATGGGATTAATTGCCTCCACTAAGACTACACTATATCCCCACAAGTAGCAATCAAACCACCCCCTTCAATTCCCCCCCCCCCCCTCTCTCTTTCACCATACACAACTTTGAGTAATTTTTTTTCTGATCTTCTTGTTATAATTATTGCTCCTTTACAGATAGATAAGGCCATATAGGTATTAGATATAACTGATTAGAGAAAAGACATGCTCACTTATTCTCAACTTCCTAGGCCTTTCCTTCTATCAAACCACTCCAAATACGCTGGGAATGACTTCAAGGGCAAAGATGGTTCTGCTAGAAATAATCAAGCTAGAGTCAGTATTTCATACTTGGAATGGCTATAAGAATTAGAAAAAAAATAAAAACCGGAGACCATAGGGCATAGAAGAAAAAATCAGGCTTATTTTTCCCCAAGCAATCTTCTAGAAGATATTGCCACCTTGACTGGAGGTAGAAGATCAAGTACTCAAACTTAGAAGCTTAAGTATATTCTGTTTGCTGATATATTTAGATTTTAGACAGCTAAAAGAAAAACTTATATCAGGAGTAAATGGCTGCACTTGCTAAGATTATTTACTTCAATGACTTGTGACTATACTATATGGCTCACTTGATGAAAAAAATAACATCAGTCAGATAGCAAAAAATACAGTTGTTAAAACTCTCTTGATTTTCTTATCAATAGTTTTCTCAACTGCACTTTACTGATGCAAAGCCGAATCCTTTCCCTTATTTTTTCTATGTAAAAGTAACTTCATATTTCCTATCTAAAAGTAACTTCGCACATCAAATCCAATATCACCTTTTATCATTGTCAGCAAAAAAGTGGCAGTGGGTCATAAGGCTAAATGGCAGTCTATTCTAATACAAGGTAAACAGGAACGAAATTGTACCTGTGGACCCTCTGGATCACTTTGTCAACAAAATTGAATTCCCGAGTCAACAGGAGAGTGATTCACTTAAATGAATAAAATTGGGGATTGACCTGACATTCAGAAGCAAAAAAAAATGAGCTATTTCTGATAAACTGTTCCATATCCAAAAGCATATCCATGGTTGAATCATCTGGGAAGCATTCATTCAAAAAAGCATACTAATAAATTGCCCTGTCACTTAATTGGCAGAGAAACATATAACAGTGTAAACAGACCAAAAATAATGGCCAGAATAACAATTCTAACATGGCAAACGCTAGTAACATGCTCTTTAACATTCTTCCAACACACTCTTTATTGGTTAAAGTTCATGCAACGTAGAGGTCATATTACTAAAACAATGAAGCAGGAAAGAGCCACACTTTTATTATTATCTAGTTTATTTAACAAATTTAATAATAAATATTAATCATTGCACAAATGGTTGGGTACCGTACATGACCTACGAGGCTCCTGTACCGTAGAAGCCACCGATAAATTGCTAGCCTTCACTGTTGCAAAATAGAGCAGAAACAAAAGCTGGACCAAGTCAGCAAGTAGACTCAGTCTATGGTTCTGCACGATTTTAGAATTCGATAGAGTCAAATGGTGGTTTTTTTCTTATTTCTTTTAGCCGTCATAGGTATTTATTAATTGGTTAATAGATTGAATGCCTGTAATCCTTGTTTCAGAAATTAAATGCTAGTAATCAAAGATAATAGATGTTCTTTTCGGTACACCATACCCAGTTCTATCAATGCTTAATTTCAGGTATAGGAAAGATATGCCATCTAACCATTTGGCTCAGAAATATAAAAAACAACTTACTTTCAATCAATAGTGTTAAATGATTATGAAAAAAATATTAACATCATTACATGATCCTTCTCAGTTCCGGTTCCAACCCGTCCATCAAACTTACTAAGAACAAAAAGAAACATCACTCCAAACAGGAAGCAACATCAACTGCAGTATTATATTTATATTCGCAAGAGCACTGGGTTCAATTAATCAGAGCATGGTTAAAATGCATTCTTTCAATTTTTGTCAGCAAACCATCTTGTATCAGTGGATCTTAACACAAGTTATACACCATCATTTCAGGTAAAAAGGTTAAAATAATCGTGTGATTTTTCACATGACAAGATATGTGGGAGAAAAATAAAACATAAACAAATGAGACCTTATAGAAATTTGTCAGTCTTATATTTAAGGTCTTTGTGAAAAACTTGCAAAAGATCCATTCCATCAGTAAAGGGCCTAACATGTAAATTTGAAGTACAATGGGTCAAGTGGGATTTACTATCATTTTAAGAAAGTGAAACCACAAGGGGTAACATGTCCTTCATACTTTCATTTCTTGAAAACTATGGAAACACAACAGGAGCGATTGATAAATTTCAAATTAGCTCTATTGCATATGAAAAGCTTTTGTCCTCTACTTTGTTCCTTGCCAGTAAGCATCTTACTCTAAATTGTACGTTGACACTAGAATTTTGAATTAAAATGAAAGAGATAAAAAATTATGCATATGAAAGCAAACAAACAGGTTCTATAATCTATGAATGTCCCAGTCAATATTGTAAACACCACAACACACATTTTTAACAATTTCGAACACCCACATAAATGATTTCCCATGAATATATCACTAAAAAACACACAAAATGGAATTTGCTAGGAAAATAATAGATTCCATAGATAGAAACACTACCTGCAAATCATAACTGCTCCAAAGGATGCCGAATCGAGTTACATGATCCTCCCACTAACAATCGTAATCTGCATCGACATACCACCAACAGATCGTGAGCCACGGTGCGAAGCCGTCCTTGCCTTCACGTTCTCTACCCTCCCGATCTGTACCCACACCGATACGTTTTCTGCCCTCACGATCTATGCCTTCACGGTGCGAAGCCAAGGTTCGAATGGACTAACTCTCACCTTCTATGCCCTCAGAAATGCCGCAACAGAAATGAGATGAGAAGAAGAAACTGCCACAACTCACACTGAAACAGATTAATTTTGTGTCTTTAATTATTATAATTATAATTTTAAACCAAAAGGGCCAAAAACTAATTTTTGATTTTCAAGGGTATTACATGTAAATTGAAATTATATAATAAACCGGTTGATTTACCTGTTATAAAAGGTAAAAAAAGGTTGGGTACCGTACATGACCTACAGGGTTCCTGTACCGTACAAGCCACCAAGCAATAAATTAAAAACTTCAACTGTTCAGAGACTTGCATTTGACATGGTTATTATTAGTAGTGCAATGCAAAGGATTGGGATTGGGATTGGGAAGGAAGAGGGTGATGTTTGTGTCTTCATTAGGATTTATTGGATGATGATCACGAGTCACTAATGAAGGCATGATGGTCATTGGACAAGGACACAATGTGTAGTGTGTTTCCCTTTTATTTTATCCTATTAATTAATTTCTTCATCAATTCTTCACAATGCTATATATGCTTATTATTTTGTGCTGTCTGAATTGAAGATGGTCTTATTTAAGCTATATATTCTTCACAGTGTCATTATGTAATTAAGCCATAGACAGCAAAATAAGCAGTTGCATGATATCAAATCTGAAACTATATTATCATATAGACATTAACTTTCATTTACTGCTGGATTTTTTGGTACATAAATATAATTTGATATCATTGCACGAAAACTAAGACCAAAGCATGTGTAAAAGTGTACTAATGAATCATAAAATAAGCAGACAAGAGATAACTTAGAAAACAAGCAGACAAGGTTCGAGTTTTAGGAAACAAAAAACAAACAACCTCAGCTTCCACAGGTGGGCATTGGGAAATGGGTTATTCCTCGTAGACCAACAAGACCATAATTCCATCAGATTTGATAAAAAAATTGAGAGACAATTCCAATTACTATAATAAGTTTTTAATGACTAGACAACTTACTAAACTGCTATATATGGTCTGCTGCAGACAAAATTCCCAATGACTTCCATGTCAAATGACTAATTACCTATTGCCTCCTGCTCTTTAAGTACCGAAAGTAATCCACAATAGATAGCCTAGAGAGGAGAAAGGGATTGTGAATAATGTGAAATATAGATTCAGTTAAAGGAGTAAGAAAGTCAAGTTGTCTGGTTTTGTACCTCTGAATGCTGATTATTATGTCCAAGACCTCACCCAATTTCTTGATATGATCAAGGAGGGGCTTCAAGTGAATTTCTGATGCAGAAGCATAATTATAGGATATGATCAAGCTTCTTACAAATTACTTTCACTATATCAAATATAACCAACTAGAAAGGCTATATGTAACCAAACAGAAAGGATAAATTTAACCAAACACAATGCCTAAAATAAATTAGCAAACGAAATGACTATTAAAACCAAATAGTCACTATTAATTTCAAATAATCAAATATAACAATTTGCAAATAGTGACATACTATAATAGTCTCAAAATATAACCAAATATAAGCCTAAATTTCATTCACCTAAAATCCTATTAAAACCAAATAGACGTCACCACATCAGTAATGTCCACAACAGTAATGAAAAGCGCCAAACTTGTGTTGGCTTTAGGTTCCATGCATGACCTACAGGACTCATGTACGTAGAAGCCACCCTTCTATAGGTTTTTCAAAGGAGAAGTATGAAAAAAATAAAACGAATGAAATTGGCGACGATAAAGAAGCAAACAAACATGCATGAACGCTTGCAAGTAAGTGTGGACTGTTTAAAAAGGGGCTAGGGGTCTGCACAGGCTTCTGTAGCTGCCACTTCAAGCTTTTCTAAGGTTTCTGGCTCACAAAAACCAAAGCCAGCTTCCAAGAAGTGAAAGGCTCACCTGTGGAATTAGTTTCTTCATTGCCTATAAGAATTTTAAATACAGATAAGTTTGCAAACAGGGAAATTATGGGAAAGATGACTCTCATGATATTGTTGCTATGGATAGTCCAAGAAGATGTTCAGATGGTGAAGATGATGGTGCAAGTGATCGATCTGGAACGGCTAGGAAGGACAAATCCTTCACCATGGCACACAGATCTGATTTTCAGAACAAGGGTGTTAATCATATGTCAGATAATAAGCCTAAAGGTCAAACAGCCAGCCATTGTACCAATGGTGGTGTGGACATTGTAGCTCAAGATGGGACATCTCAGTGCAGAGCAGATTCAGCATCATGGTTAAGACAGAACTGATGTTTATCATGCTAATATGTCTCGTGCAAGGAAGAGCGTCATGGAATCAGGTTTGGAGGACAACAATGACAGTTGTAAGTTAGAGCCCCATACAGAAAAACTCAAGAATACTGGTTCTCCTAGTCAGTTGCAAGATCAGTCATCACACACGGCTTTGTGAGATTTGAAGAGTTGTGTCTTTCTTAAAATTTTGTCTCGTTCTAAACAAAATGGCATCTACTTTTAAACAAAAATGCAAATCCTAGTTAGTCTACTGCAGCAAGACTCATTAGACATGAAGATTCAAGGAGTGAAGCCTTACCCGTTGGAGCAAGGACGTGAAGCCGTGAAGGGCAATTCGCAGGTTCAACCAACGCCGGAGATGGAGCCCAGGCGAGGTCGCTTCACGGCGGCGCGACGGGAGTTCCTCACAGCGGAGAATGGCACCGCGACACGAACTGAGGGCAATCCGCAGGTTCAACCAGCGCCGGAGATGGAGCCCAGGCGAGGTCGCTTCACGGCGGCGCGACGGGAGTTCCTCACAGCGGAGAATGGCACCACGACACGAACTGAGGGCAATCCGCAGGTTCAACCAGCGCCGAGATGGAGCCCAGGCGAGGTCGCTTCACGGCGGCGCGATGGGAGTTCCTCACAGCGGAGAATGACACTGCAACACGAACTGATCGAGAGAGTGGAAGAGAAGTGACAGAGGCACCGCACAGAGCTGATCGAGGAGGGTGGGGAACTCAGAGGCTTTATGATTTGGGTTTAGGGTTTGAAGATGATTAGGGTTCGGAACTTCGTATAGGGGAGGGTTTGAATTGGAACTCAGATTTGATTTTTTTAATTTTGAATTTTTTATCTGTAAAGAATTAGGTTGGTTTAATTTTAATCCATAAAACATTTTTGATGTCTTTAATTGTAATTTTAAAGCAGAGACCCAAAACAAAATTTTAAAATTTCAGGGTATTATATGTAAATTGAAATTGTATAATTAATCGGTCATGTTACCTGTTATAAAAGGTAAAAAATGGTTGGGTACTGTACATGACCTATAAAGTTAGTGTACCGTAGAAGCCACCCAAAAGAAAAACCGTTTTGGATTCTGATCGTTTTTTCTTTTTATAATTAGCCACCAACATCTTTATTTCATCATGGAAAAAAGTAGAAAACAAGCTACCCTAATCCTATCAAAACTAATGCGAAAGTAACCTCCAATTAATTTTTCTTCTGGCGAACTGCACATTCATCTTCTCTCTCGCGAACAGAGGCTCTTTTCTTCCAGTTTGTCCTGCGGCGAATTGCGCTCTCATCTTCTCCGTCTTTAACCAAGGGCTCTTCTTTTCTTCCAGTTCGAACGGCGCTAGCTCGAACAACACAACAGAGACTGACGCGTGGGCGACGCGTAACAAGATGGAGCCAACGACGGCGGCCTCCATTCAAAGAAGCCTGCAAGAACTTTTTGCCACAGTGGTTCTCTGACCATGGATCTATCCCCTCAACATGGGTTTGATCACATTGCATTGTGATTGAAATTTTATAATGCCCATGGATGTAGTTTTTTTATTAAAAAATATAGAAAAGAAATAGAGCATAGTGAATACAAGAAAATAAGAAAGCTTTGCGACTTCTATTCTGGGACGTTACTTTTGAATACATTTTCAATTTCTGTCAATATCCACTTCTCCTTTCTGATATTACTTTTAATTATCACAACTTAGAAATCAGTGAAAGTGATACAACAATTACATGAAGCAATAGTGATAAAGATAACTTATTTATACAACAAAAAATATACAACTTATATAACACACTTTTTGTCTCTATATCTCTCCATCACATCACTCATTACTGTAATGCAAGTTATCAGTTAGAAAAATAGAAATTTAAGAGAGCAAAACAGCAAAGAGAGTTGAGGAAGGATATTAGTTATATTCCATATGAACTGCAAGTGATTTTATACAAGTACACAAGTCCTTAACTAATATGACTAACTAAATGTAACTAACACAACTGTTGCTCCTAACAGAATAACAAAATTTCAAAATCTGAATTACTCTCAACATTCCCCTTTAATTCAGATTATTCAATGACATGACTTTGAGTTTCTCTCTTAAAGTCTTGAACCTTCCAACCTTCAATGGTTTTGTCATCAAGTCTGCAATCTGATTTTCTGTATTGCAATATTCAAGTTCTAAGTTCCCCTTGTTCACATTGTCTCTTAAAAAATGGAATCTGGTTTCAATGTGTTTACATCTACCATGAGCAATTGGGTGCTTGGCTAGGTTGATGGCAGATTTGTTGTCTATCTTCAGTTTTACTGGTTTTGGTTTTTCTAGCAATTTCTTCCAGTAAGTAGCTAAGCCATAGTGCTTGACAGGCTCCAAAAGATGCAGCTATGTACTCAGCCTCGCATGATGATAATGCAACAACATCTTGCTTCTTAGAACACCAAGAAATTGGTGTTTCACAGCACAAAAATACATATCCTGAAGTGTTTTTCCTTTCCTCCTTATCTCCACACCAATTAGAGTCAGTGTAACCAAGCACAGTAGGTTCTTTGCAATGAAGACTGTTTGGAAACAGCAAGCCAAAGTCGGTTGTGCCTTTAACATACCTCAGGATCCTCTTAGCAGCTGCATAATGTGAAACTCTAGGCTTGTTCATGAACCTGCTTATCAATCCAACACCAAAAGACAAATCTGGTGTGGTGTTATAAAGAAACCTTAGTGATCCCACTATCTGTCTATATCTTGTCTCATCAACCAGCTCCTCATGCTCATCCACAATCAGTTTTGTGCCAGGTTCTACAGGGGTTGCTGCTGAGTTGCATTCCAACATGTTAAACTTCTTTAATACTTCAGTGGCATACTTCCTCGATGTACCAAAATTCCTTTTGCAGTTGTGGTGAATTCCATTCCAAAAAAATAGGTCAGCTTCCCCAAATCAGTCATCTCAAATTCTGCCATCATGCATGTTTTGAACTCCATGATTTCTGTCTCACTACTGCCTGTAATCAGTAAATCATCAACATATAAGCACACTAGGAGTAAGTCAGTTTTGGAGGAGGCTCTTATGTACACTCCATGTTCACTGGTACACTTAATAAAATTCAGTTGCTGTAAGCAGGCATCAATTCTTTTGTTCCATGCCCGTGGAGCTTGTCTTAGCCCATATAGGGCTTTCTTCAGTTTGTAAACTTTCTCCTCATGCCCTTCAACTTCAATCCTTGTGGCTGACATACAAACACCTCTTCATCCAAGGGTCCATTCAGGAATGCTGATTTTACATCCAAGTGATGCATAGGCCATTCTTTGTAGCTTGCAATAGCAGTAACAAGTCTTATAGTTTCAAGTCTTGCAACTGGTGCAAACACTTCCTGAAATCAATTCCAGCCTTTTGCAAGAAACCTTTTGCAACCAGTTTGGCCTTATACTTGGCCACAGTCCCATCAGGCTTTCTCTTGATTTTATAGATCCATTTCACGGCTATTGGCTTCTTCTGCTGAGCACCTGGAACCAATTCCCAGGTTTCATTTTTTTTCAATTGATTTTAGCTCCTCCTTCATTGCTGCTAGCCACCTATCATCATTGATTGATTCATCAAATGTTACAGGTTCTGAATCTGTAAAAAATGCCAAATGCACTAGATCTCCTTCAGCTGTTATGGCAGAGTCAGGTAAGACTTCATTATCATTCAATCTGTGAGGCTATTTTCTGTTCCTTTGAGGTCTTTGAGTCTGAGTTACCCCAGTAGAATCTGAGTTATCTTCCTGGTCATCATTCAGTCTCATTAGTACATTGGGGTTGGTACTGTTTCTGCTTTCCTCCCAGGTCCACCATCTGTATTCATCAATCACCACATCTCTACTTACAACAATCTTTCTTTTCTTGGGATCACACATCTTATATCTTGTAGGGTGATAACCAATGAAAATCATTGTTCACTCCTGTCATCTAGCTTTCTTCTGGTCTGTTCTAGAACCTGTTTGAAGCATAAAGAGCCAAAGATTTTAAGGTGTGAGACATCAGGTTTAGTACCTGACCAAGCTTCTTGAGGAGTACAATTCTGTAATTGGATGGTTGGGCATCTATTTAGGATGTAGGTAGCTGTTGATACTGCTTCTGCCCATAGGAATTTTGGTAATTGTCTTCCTTTTATCATGCTTCTAACCATGTTCAGAATGGTTCTGTTCCTTCTTTCAGCTATTCCATTGTGTTGGGGTGTGTAGGGGGTTGTCACTTCATGAATAATTCATTCTTCTTCACAGAGTCTATTGAAGTCCAGTGAGTTGTATTCACCACCTCCATCTGTCCTTAGTATCTTTTTTCCTGTCACTTTGCTCCTCACTCATGGCTTTGAATTTTTAAAGACAGAAAATACCTCATGCTTTCCTTTCAAGGGGTAAGTCCACATCATTCTAGTAAATTCATCAATGAAAGATACGAAATAATTGTTACCTCCAAGAGACTGAATTTCAAAGGGTCCACATACATCTGAATAGATCACATCCAGCTTGTCCTTTGATCTATGATAGGCTCTGGACTTGAAGGCATTTCTTGGTTGCTTGCCAACAAAACAGTCTTCACAAAACTGTTGTGGTTGCTTCAACTGTGGGAGTTCACTCACCATTTTCTTGCTTTGTAAAAGATCAAGGCTTCTGAAGTTCAAGTGACCAAATCTATAGTGCCATAGCCAATCTTCATCTAGTTGTGTAGCAGTAAGGCATTGCTTCTCAAGTACATGAATTCCAATCTTGAAGGTTCTGTTCTTTGCCAATGGAGCTTTCAAGATCAATTTTCTATCACCATCATAAATTTCAGCTGATTTTGTTCCAATTACATTGAGTAGCCTTTTTCCACTAATTGTCCCATGCTCAGTAAATTTGTCTTCATTTCGGGCACATACAGTACATCTGTGATGCATGCTTTCAGGCCATCTTTCCTTCTCACCATTACCTTACCAACTCCCTCAGCATTAACAACTAATTGTCAGCAAATTTCACCTTGCTTTTCACCTTTTCATTGAGATCAAAAAACCATTCCTTCCTTCCAGACATGTGATTTGAGCACCCCGTGTCTAAATACCACTGATCAAGTGAGTTATCTTCTAACTTGGTTGTCACCATAAGCAGGACATGGTCATTTTCAGAATCCTCATCTTGTGCAAGTTGTGCTTCATCTTCTTTATCTCGCTGGTTTTTGTACCTGCATTCACTTGCAAAATGACCCCACTTCTGACAGTTGAAGCATTGGATATTCTTCTTGTTTTGTCTCTTCTTGACATTCTTGTTTAGACTTCCACCTTTCTTGCTGCTCCCCTCATCTACCTTTCTGTCAGAGATGAATCTTTGACTGTTTCCTCCTTGCTTCTCCTTGTTCTTCCATTTGCCTTTGCTGTTGCCTTTCTTGTTACCTTCCCCATCATTTCTTCGAGCAAAATGAGCCTGCAAGGCCTGTTCAGATCCCTTTTCTCCACTATTCCTCTCATTGAGTCTTTGTTCATGAGCCTCAAGGGAGCCCTGCAATTCTTCTATTTTTAGCTCACTTAAATCTTTTGACTCTTCTATGGCCACAACTATATGATCAAATCGGGGTGTCAAGGTTCTCAAGATCTTCTCTACTACCATCTGATCAGACATTTTCTCTCCATATGTTCTCATCATGTTGAAAAGTGTTTGTAGCTTGGTAAAGAATTCAGTAATGGTTTCTGTTTCAGCCATTTGCAAGAGTTCATACCGCCTTCGCAGTGATTGCAGCTTCACCTTCTTCACCTTGTCTGCACCTGAGTAGGCTTTGTTTAGGATATCCCAAGCCTCATTTGCTAAGTTCACTGAGGCAATCTTCTCAAAGTTTGCAGAATCCACACACTGGTGAATCAAGAAAAGTGCCTTGCAGTCCTTCTTCTTTGCATCCTTATAGGCAGTTTTCTGAGCTTCTGTGGCATTGTTCCCAGGTTCTTAAAACCCATAACTGACTATTTCCAAGACTTCTTGATATCCAAAAATGACCCGCATCTGAATACACCATTTCTCAAAGTTCTTGCCATCAAGAACAGGTAGATTGGCAGGGAAGGAACCATTCGATCCTGTCATCTCCACAACTCAGATGCTTCAGCTTCACACCACCACAATTGTTGCAACGCCTATACAGGTCCTGGATCTAGAGTGCTCTAAAATACCACTGTTAATGCAAGTTATCAGAAAAATAGAAATTTGAGAGAGCAAAACAGCAAAGAGAGTTGAGGGAGGAATATTAATTATATTCCATATGAACTGTAAGTGATTTTATACAAGTACAAAAGTCCTTAACTAATAGGACTAACTAAATGTAACTAACATAACTGTTGCTCCTAACAGAATAACAAAATTTCAAAATCTGAATTACTCTCAATAATCATATCACATATTTCTCTCTTTTCTCTTCTTTATCTCTATATCTCTCTTTATTGTACAAATGTTGTTGTACAAACAACATTTCTCATAGTGATATTCAAATAGAAAGGTACTTCCTAACCTCCAAATTCATATTTTATATTTTCACACTTTGTGCTATTGTATATATTGTATTACCAATAAGAATATTTTAGTTCCTTTTCACTAATATGGTCCCACAATAGCGATCAACGAAATATACATTTCAATTATTCTCTTTCAGTGGTGTAATTTGCCATGAGTAATGAAGATTGTGTCATTTCACACATACCATAACAGGGGAGTGAGAAGCAAAATAATCTGGATAAAAAGACGCATGAACGTGTCAATAAACAAGGGACAAAGATGATGCATTTTCAAGAGTTGCTCTACTGGCTTGGTAAATTTTAATATTCCAAATGCCTATAATGTAAACTTTATTTTCAATGAACATTACTTATTTTTTTAAAAAATTAAGCCTTTATAAATTTCAATTTCATTAGTTAATATTTATTAATATTTATATTAGCTATTAATAAGTTTATTATTAATAAATTGAAATAATAATTACTCAATGAATTTCAATATTATGCCTCTTAAACTGAGTACCTTACAATATTTAAAACATTTTAAAACCATTAAGAATAATTACCAATACTATAAATTTCAATTTTAAATAATTAATTTTACACTAACAGTAAATATTTGCAATGTCACAAAATTATCTAGAACAATGTCACAAAAATATTTGCATTGTTCATTGAACTTGAAAAATACACTGCGTCTACTAAATTATATTCCCATCATTACTCGGTCAATCATTATAATAGACGTTTTTTGTGAATTTATAATATATAACTCCTACCATAAAAAAACACTACTAAAAATACAGTTATAAAATGAGATTACATACAAGGCAATTATTTATATTCAATTTGCTGTTATAAAATGAGATTAAAATATTTACATTCAATTTGCTGTTATGTGTTATTATTTATACATATCAGTCTTTTCAAAAACCAAAACAACATTTGGTTTGATTACAAAAGGGGTTGGTTCAAGTGGTAACATTTGGTTTAAAAAAACAAAACCAAAACGGGTGTTGGTTCTAGTGGTACATGTTTGATTCCCTTAAGTAAGATTTCGAGTTTGAGTATTTTTAGTCCCTGAAATATAGTCGATATTTGGTTTTAGTCCTTGTAATTTAAAATGGGTGGTTTTGGTCCTTCAAAAATTGAAAATACATCAAATTAGTCCTTATTGATAAAAGTATGCAGCTAATCCGTAGCAAATCTGTAACAAAACTAGACAATAAGGACTAAATTGATGTATTTTGAATTTTAAGGGACCAAACCACCAATTTTAAATTACAGGGACTAAAACCAAAACTCAACTATATTTTAGAGACTAAAAATATATTTAACCCGTTATGAAATTAATGCCTTCACCACCCAAAATGACAAAGAAACCAATATATTTGGAAATGATGCCATACTGGATGAAAGGTAAATATTTTTAAATTTATGATATTTATCTATTATATCTCAGTTATTACATATAATATTATAACAATTTTCCTCATATGCTTTAATTTAAAACAAAAAATTTACGTACATTACTAAAAATACACATTATTCTTAACAAATTGATTTTTCTTAAAAAATAACATGCATAAAATTATCTCCTTCCTTACAATTCCTAGCTATTGCATATTACGTGATTTATAATATTAAAATTTTCAATCTCTTTAACAACAATACTAATATTTCAACGTTAAATTATCAACTACTAAAACTAATAATTAGTTCACATATTATCCCTACAAAATTAATAACAAACAATAATATTTTTCCCTATATATTAAATTCATATTAAAATCACACGCAATTTCAATCGATTGTATTATTTTAAAAAAATATAACTTACTCATTTCTTATTCATATTTGAAAATTTGCAAGAATCTCCTCTTCAAGTAGTAATTTGGAAAATTTAAATTCACAATAATTCAAGAACATCTTACAAGAGAAAATTAAGCATATATACAACATGTAGAATTTGAAAATTTCCACAACAAATGACTCATTTAAACCACTTAAACTACAACTTTTTTTTTTTCGCTAGGCAAAGTAAGCATATTTAATAAACTACAGCTATCTTGACAAAAATCAATGATCCATGCCTCTAATTCCATTCGATTACTTTCACTTTTGTTCCTACCCAAATCTCAAGAAAAGGAATGGAGAGAAGACAATGCTCCCAGGTACGTATAACATAAACTCTCACTACGCCAATTTTAGAATATTAGAGCACTGACTTTAGGGCACTCCCGTGTTGATTAGCGTCCAAAATGATCGTTTTAAATTCAAGGCGTTTAAAATTTGGGGGAGCGCCCTTACAGGTAAAATTTAGAGCGCTCCATCTGCGCGCCCTTGTTATCAATGTTAGTTTTTTTTTTTAAGTTGAGGGCGTTCCTGGGAGCGCCCTCGTTCCCAGCATGAATTTTTTTTAAAAAAATTCTATGGAATTGAGGGCGCTCCAGGGAGCGTCCTCTTTTATTTTTTTTATGTTCCCAGCATGAATTTTTTTTTTAAATTCTCTGGAATAGAGGGCGCTCCAAGGAGCGCCCTCTATTTTTTTTTTAAATTTTTTCTTGGAGCGCCCTCCTTGATGCTTAAAAATGCACTGAAGGATATTATTTTCACTTTCGTTCATCCCGCGTCGTCTCCGTTCTCCTCCGTCCCTTCTCCTCTGTGCCTTCTCCTTCGTGCCCAAGCTTGTTCCTCCTTCCCTTCTCCTCCGTGCCCGAGCTTCTTCATTCGTGCCTTCTCCTCCGTCTTCGTCGTCTTCGTCCGTGAGGAAGCTTGGGAGAGCTTCTCCTTCCCTTCTTCCTCCGCGGTGCAACCGTGAGCAAGGTTCTCCTTCCCCTCTCCTCTCTCCCTCGGCGCGACGCTCTCCTTCCCCTTTCCTCTCTCACTCCGCGCGTCTACTAGGGTAAGGAACTCCAACATTGACATTTTTTGCCATCTGCACCACTTTTTGTTGATGCTGCACATGTTTTTTTTGCTACCTACACACCCTGTTTTGCTATTTGAACTGTTTATGTGTTGTTAAGGTTAGATAACTTTGAACATCAGTATTATAGTTTATAATGATTTGATGTTAGGGATATAGTTTATAATTATTTAGGTGTTAAGTATATAGGTTGTCATATATTACATTAGATTTTGAAATGTTATTTAAATATATATTACTCATATTGATCTCTTTTGGACTGGTAGCTGGTGGTTTAGAGTTAAAATTGTTTTTCATAAATATATAAATTGTTTTTAGTACTACAAATTTTTATTACTAGTAAATTTTATGACTTGACTTTTTTTTAGGTATTGTTTCCTAACTGCTTTATAATTCAACACTGCTTATTAGTGTTTGACTTTAATCAGGTATATCCTTTATCATATTATCCTTTATCTTTCAACTATAATTATTAGGTTATTTGTATGTACATGCATTAACCTTAGTTTCCTGTTTAAGAAGAAATTGTATATTATGGCGGACATAATATACAATTTATTCTTAAATTGTCCATGGTTGGACAGTCTGGATTTGTAAATTCGTAATAAATATATTACTTTATGAATTGTTTCTGGTCTAAGTTTGATTTGAGTACGTTTTTTCGCTTGTTCTCCGAGTTAATGCATAATATATGTGAAATATAACTCATAGGTTATGTCGTGGGTGCTTGGAGAACCAAGGGGAAATGCTGCTGGAATTTTCATAGACTAGGAACAATAGTCATAAAATATGATATGAATTTGAAAAATCTAGATAGGATAGGAAACCTCAACCTTAGTTAGTATGTTATAGGTGTTAATTAAGCATGTAGTTAGTCATTATATATAAAGAATGTCATATACTTTTCAAGTTAATTATAAATGATTTCTTGTTATGTTGATAGAATATGGATCGTTCTTGGATGTTTGCAAACCGTTTGACAAATGAGTATGAGGAAGGAGTGGAAATGTTTATAAAGTTTGTCGTTGACCATGCAACAAATCCTAGCAGAATTGTGTGTCCTTGTACGAAATGTTTTTGTTCTAAGCGAGTTAGTGAAGTAGAGTTGAGGAACCATCTTTTCTGTTTTGGAATTGATCAGAGTTACATAGGGATGGCAATGGGTACCCTCTGGGCAGGGTACCACAGTGCCCGTCCCCGTACCTGCGTTTTCAAAAAAAGCTCGTGCCCGCGCCCGTACTCGCGGGCAGTAACTTTAGTGCCTGTCCCCATACCCGCTGGGCACCTATATGCCTGTACCCGCGCCCATTACCCGCACTTTTATTAAGTAAAAAATTAACAACCTACCAAAAAAAATATTAATTTAAAAAAACTAAATCTCAATTGAAAAATTACTCGAAGATCGTCCGAACATAATTTTTAAATATCAGTGACACAATAATTTAATAATACATTGAAACACAATATGTTAATGTTCTAAAACATACAAATGATCTAAAGTTCAAATTTTTTATTAAATATTACAATATTACAATATACTTTCACGTCACACAATTTTATAAACTTAAATATCATGTGTTAGAAACATAGAATTATCCAAGATTTGTAAAAATTGATTATTAACATTAATTAGTCATATATTATAAAGTAAAAAAAACACAAATAGATAGTTATAAAAATATATTTTTAATTTATAATATATTATATATACAATTTTAAAAATATGTATAAATATTAGATATTTTAATAAAATTAATATATCCCTATATATAATTATATATGGTATTATTTTTTAAATGATTATATATATGAGTGTGGGTATGGGGCGGGCTGGGCATCATAGTGCCCGTACCCGCGCCCGTGCCCATGAAAAATGTGGGCTATTGCCCGTACCCGCGCCCATACCCGCTTTGCGGGTTTTTACCCTGCCCATTGCGAGTAATTTTCGCGGGTACCCATAGGGCTTGGGCTCAATTGCCATCCACACATGTTGGACATTTCATGGTGAGATTAGGAGTGAACATAGTGGTATGAGAGAGAATAATGTCAACGTAAAACCGAGTGATGATGACTTTGGGACCGGGTGGGAGGATTATGACAGAATTGATGAGATTCAAAAGGTGGTTGAAGAGGACCTCAGAGATTGTCCCCAAATGTTTGATACCCTAGCTGGTGATGCTGAGAAGCCACTGTACAACGGGTGCACCAAGTACACTAGGTTGTCAGCTGTGTTGAAGTTGTATAATTTAAAAGCAACAAATGATTGGTCTGACAAGAGTTTCACAGAGTTATTCACATTGTTGAAGGAGATGTTACTAGAGGACAATGTGCTACCTAACAGAACTTATGAGGTAAAGAAGATGTTATGTTCTATTGGGATGAGCTATGAGAAGATACATGTTTGTCCCAATGATTGCATTTTGTTCAGAAATGAGCATGCATCATTAAGTGTGAGTCCTAAATGCAATGTGCCTCGTTATAAGAAAGAGACTACACCAGCAAAGGTGATTTGGTATTTTCCCATAATACCAAGGTTTCGAAGGATATTTGTAGTGTCATTGATGCAAAGAACTTAACTTGACATGCAAATGAACGAATCAAGGATGGCATGTTAAGACATCCCGCTGATTCTCCGCAGTGGAGGAGGATAGATGATGAGTACCCCTCTTTTGGCGAGGAAGCAAGAAATCTTCGCCTTGCATTATCAACAGATGGAATGAATCCGCATGGTGTCCAATCTAGTACTCATAGCACATGGCCGGTGGTATTCAAAATATATAATCTACCTCCATGGCTTTGTATGAAGCGCAAATACATGATGTTATCTATGTTGATATCGGGACTCAGACAACCGAGTAATGATATAGATGTGTACTTGGCACCATTGATTGAAGACTTGAAGCTATTGTGGGATACTGGAGTAGATGTCTATGATGGCTACAAAGAAGAATCTTTTCAGTTGAGGGTGATGCTGTTTGGAACGATTAATGATTTCCCGGCCTATGGTAATTTGTCTGGCTATAGTGTAAAGGGTCAGTGTGCATGTCCTGTTTGTGATGAAAATACTTCTTGGATGCGCTTGACTCATTGTAAGAAGAATGTATTCCTGGGTCATCGTAAGTTTTTGCCTTTATCTGATCGTTATAGGGGATGGAAGAAATCATTCAATGGCAACACCGAAGAGGGTAGGCCTCATTCTCCATTGACGGGTGAGGAGTTGTGGGAAAAGGTGGGTAACTTGACCAACAACTTCGGCAAACCTTTTGTCGGACAACTCGTTACCGGAGGGTGGAAAAAGAAGTCTATTTTTTTTGAGTTGCCATATTGGAAGACATTGTTTGTTAGACATTTCCTTGATGTGATGCATATAGAAAAAAATGTGTGCGAGAGTGTTATTGGCATGTTACTGAATGTCAAAGGCAAAACCAAGGATAGGATAAATGCAAGATGGGACTTGTTGGCAATGGGTATAAGGAAAAATTAGTCTTAGACAAAAGGGGATCATGTACATATCTTCCCCCGGCGGCTTATACTCTTAGCAAGAAAGAAAAAGTTACTTTTTGCAAGTTCGTGCAGGGAGTCAAAGTTCCAGAGGGTTTTTCCTCTAACATTAGAAATCTAGTATCACTGAAAGAACAAAGATTGAAAGGTGTGAAGTCTCATGATTGTCATGTTCTTATGGGTCATTTGCTTCCGGTTGCAATACGCTCCATTCTTCCAAATAAAGTGCGTGTTACAATAACTAAACTGTGTCATTTCTTCAGAGCTATCTGTAGTAAGGTGATTGACCCTGGGAAGCTGCCCATTTGCAAAGACAGATAGTGGTCACACTGTGTGAGCTTGAAATGTATTTTCCTCCCTCTTTTTTTGACATAATGATTCATCTCATAGTTCACCTGGTTCGGGAGACTCAATTGTGTGGACCAGCTTATATGAGATGGATGTACCCGGTTGAGCGATACATAAAGATATTAAAAGGGTATGTTAAGAATCGCAGTCGGCCTGAGGGTTGTATGGTTGAAAGGTACATAGTTGAAGAAGCTGTTGAGTTTTGCATAGAATACCTTAGTGGTGTCAACTCCATAGGGCTTACGGCCTCTAGACACAACAAAAGCTTAGAATTAGGAGGTAAGTTCAATTCAAAGCATCTCATAGTTTGTTTATTTCATTTTATTACTTGCTTTGACATTATCTACATTTTTTTGTATAGTTATTTATATCATTCAGTCTTAGCTCCATCTTCCCGCACGGATCGATATTTTTACATATCTCCATAACTCACCACAACATTCAATGTAAAAGACAAGCAAGAATTGTTCGTGGGAAATGTGTTGTACAATAGACGCGGGCAAGACAAATTGTTCCTGGTTCCATACAATCACGACGCGTAGTGTAGTATATGTTTATGTCTCAATATTATTGTTTTTAAAAAACTATATATTTGACATAACTTACAATGTGGTTGTAGGCGACATTGGGTTCTTCTTGCATTGAGTTTAAGGGATTTTGGCAAGGTTTACTTTTTGGAATCCTTGCATAATGATCCAAAACATTATGAACCCATGAAGACAATGATTGATAAGTAAGTATTCCATGTCCAAATAAATTATACTATCACACTTACATTGTTAAGGGTTCTTATACAATTTATTTGTTATATTGGTTTAGTTCTTTTAAACAATATAGAAAGTTGAGCGGTTTCCCGAAATCAAGGAGTAGGATTATCCCTGATCCCATATGGTACCGCATTAAGGTAATATATTGCACATACAACATTGTCTTTCTTCATGTTTAAGCGCATAAGTGTTTTTTATTTTAATTTAATTATACTTGTAGTGTCCAACCCAACAAACAATGACGATGTGGGCTCTTTGTAATGCATTTTATGAAGGAGATCATTGATCAAAACACACTAACAATACCTAAAGAGGTAATTATGACTTGTGATAGCAATTAAGTTTTTTTAACTCTCATTTACTACTTTATTTATTGAAATCAATTTTTGCCTTTTACAGTACTTTGCTCAATACCGAAGCTCAACTTACACAACGAAGCGGCTTAATGAGGTTCGAGAAGAATGGGCAAAGCATGTAGTTACCACTTGTTTGTAATTGATTTGTACATTATGAGGGTAAGTAAACATGTACATAATGTGAAAATGTTGAACAAAGTTGTATATTAATGACAAGTTATGTAAATTGTGTATATTTTCATGTTAAATTCTTGATTGGTAATAACTCTTTGACTAATGAATTCTGGCTGCTGGTATGGACTTTTATAGGTGTTTGATAAATTGGGAAATGTTGAATAAACAGAGGAAACTTTGCCAAAATTTTTATAGTTTAGATGACTAGAGTTGTTAAGCATATTCTATGCAAAACTATTGACATTAGTTTCAATGATGCATTCTGGCTGCTGGTATGGAGTTTTACAGGTGTTCCATAAATTGGGAAAACTTGAATGACAGAGGAAACTCTGCCAAAATTTCTATAGGGCATGTATGATCTATATTTACCAATTGAGTTGAGTATTGTGACATGTCATGTATTGTGGTTATTTCTATGTAGTTGTCTAGGTACTTCATACTTTCACCACACTTTAAAGCATGCATAGGAACTATTCAAGTATGACAAGTTTGAATTCTTCATTTGAAGTAGATAACCTTAATTGTGATATGTGTGTTGTTTAATGTGTAAATGAAATTAAAGGGTTCTTCATAGAATAACTAATTGTTTGAATGATAAGGAATTAATATGCATGGTTTTGGAGGTAGCCATTGGCATCAGACTGAAATATATATGCAGGATAAAGTGGTTTAAAAAAAATCAAAAAAAAAAAAA